>CM056050.1:195921500-196521500 GCA_029574335.1 Rana kukunoris | reverse complement strand
ATTATGCGTTCTCTTGTATTCTGCTACACTGCCTTGAGATGGCGGTGTTGTAACCATTTGTATTCTCCTTGCTTCCAAGCGCCTGCATTTCCGGGGCCGATTGCTCTATTAGCTCTGTTTTCCCTTATTCTCTGTTTTCCCTCAGTCAATCAGTCAAAATGGCAGTTTGCGAGTATTTAAGGGCATACGTGATGATGCGGGACACACAGCCAATCCCAGACGATTACCGTGGTGACAAAACTCGTAGGCGTGGCTTGCTGTTCTGACGTCATCACGCTGTTCCCATCGAGGAATTGATGAGCACATACGAGCAGGAGAAGGAGATACAGCCGCTGGCTATCCACCGCATTGAAACTATCTTATTGCTGATCTGTGTATCATAAATGTGAGTGCAATTACCTTTTGGCACATTAAACATACGCCTCTTTTTTTTACTCTGGTCTCTTTTTTTGTCTTTTGTTTTCCACTGCTGAGCAAACAGAGATTACCACAGGGATCACACAGAAGGTCAGGAGGGAGACCTAAAATCCCCATGCTTATATTGACCGCCGTCATAGCGGTCAATAACACAGGGTAAGGAGACTACAACACTATTCCCGGGTGCTCTCTTTGGTGGATACAGTTTTCTTAACCCTTCCCTTTACTTTTGGAGGATTGATTCTACACATCTTTGTAGGACTTATTTCATTCATGGCATATATATGTATGTGATGTTTACCAGCAGTGTCATTTTGTATTGCTGATTACACCATTGGTGATCTTTCATTCTTTGGTTTCATGGACTCCTATTTGTTCCATTCATTCATCAGTTTGGCTTCATTTTTGCAATATTTTATCAACACTTGCTATACATACGCATTTCATTTTTGTGTTTGAATTTTTCATAAGCGCCGTATCATTCTGTTTTTCTATATGTCTTTAAATTTTTGTATCACAAAATTTGCATACTGGCAGCTATAGATCATTAATTTGTGTTACAGTTAATTCTTCATTTCCATTCGTTATTGAGCGCAGTGTTTTCCCCTTGGGGAATTTTTTTTTCAATATGTTTGTTTACACGAACTTGGAAGGCCTTTTTTTGTCCGGCCCACGTACTGTAGGCCACACGGGCACTGCACTAAGTACACTAAACCCGTAGAAGCACAGGTGATGCAGGGCCTGATTTTAAACTCCCTACCGGTGGCTGTCGATGAAAGGGCATTTACACATCTCTGTGTATTTGTATTTAAACTACACACCCTACAGCGCCTGCATTTGTAATACTCTTTCAGTTGGTTGAAAAAAACAATATCTCTATGGGCTGGGTCAATAATATTAACAGTCACTTGATTCCTAATGGACTGGACACCTCTGAAAACTACCTGAGGTTTGGGGGGTAATATCTCTTTCAATAGGGGATCATTCCTGGTTATGTGCCAATGTTTTTTGACAAGATGTGAAATAGCCCTGTGCTGGACTGAATAGGTAGTAATGAAAGGGACCCCCTCAGGAAACTTGGCACCTTCTTCAGCATCCTTTTCACGGAAGAGGTCTTCCCTCTGAGTATGAAGAGCCTCACTGTAGAGATTTGTGTGTATATCCTTTTCCCAAGAACCGTTCTGTCAGGATCTAAGCTTGAGCTACAAACTAACCGGGATCAGAGCAATTTCTCCTCAGTCTGAGATATTGGCTCTTAGGGATGCCTCTGAGCCATGGTTCATGGTAACAGCTGTCTGTCGGAATAAAGGAGTTGCAGTCTGTCCCTTTAAAATAAGTCGAAGTGACAAATTTGCCTCCTTTGACCTCAATTCTTAGGTCCAAATAATGAACATCCGTCTGACTTGCCTCATATTTCAGTTGTATCCCTCTTTGATTATTATTCAACGTTTCAATTAAATCCTTCTGCTCACCAGTCCACAGGAGGAGGATGTCATCAATGTATCTGGCCCATAGGGCCACCTGGGGTGTGGTTACAGGGTCGATGACATCCTCCTCCCATTTGGCCATAAATAAATTGGCCAAACTGGGGGCATACTTGGCCCCCATGGAAACACCTGTGTCTTGCCTATAAAAATTGTTGTCAAACCAAAAATAGTTTGATGCAGCTGCGAACTTAAGTAGGGACATAATAAAGTCAATTTGATTGGCATTAAGTCCTGAGTCTCTTGTTAGAAAGCAATATACTGCATCAAAACCTAGGTCATGTGGGATAATTGTATATAGAGATGTTACGTCTATAGTAGCCTTCCACATGTTCTTGGTAGGAGAATGGCCAGAAAGGATGTTAAAAATATGCCTAGAATCTTTGACATACTGTACGAGGGGACCTTTTTTACAAGTGGTTGTAAATAAAAGTCTACATATCTGTCCACCCGGGATGTGACAGAGTCAATGCCACTTACTATAGGGGGCAGACCGGATCTTTGTGTAGTTTCGGTAAGTAGTATATTGTGGGGATACAGGGTGCCTTGGGTAGAAGGTAGAGTTTCTCCTTAAGAGACAAAATGCCTTCATAGTGACCTCTACATAAAAGTAACTCCAGGTCCTTTACATACTTGGTTTTAGGGTCACTAGGTAGCACAGTGTAGGTTTTTTCTATCATCTACGATTTTGTTCATTTTTCTGAGATAGTCTCCTCTGTCCAGAATCGCAATCCTCCTCCCCTTATCTGCTGGTCTAATGACCACTTCCTTATTATTACATAGGGAATCTAGGCCTTGCTGAAGTGTCTTATTGAGCTTTCCTTTCTTTATTTCAATATCCTCCAGGTCTCTAGTTAATACATCTCGGAATATTTTAAGAGATGGTGCCAATCCACCCGGAGGATTGAACAAAGATGCATTGGCTAGACCTGAATGTACATAGCCATTACTAAGTGCAGGGTTGGAAGGTGAGTTCCCAATCATGTAGCGTTTAATATTCAATTTCCTAATAAATCTATGGATGTCCATATATGTGTCGAATTTGTTCAGAATCTTTGGTGGTGCAAATTTAAGACCCTTATCCAAAAGAGCCTTTTCCAAATTGGACAAAGATTTAGATCTTAGATTAAAAATACCTTTGCCTTTTAAGTTTTGGTATGCTTTGAGTGTCCTGCATCGCCTCCCCCCTCTACACCCTCTCCTCTTTCCCCCTGCCTTTTGGTGCCCTGATTTGGCCTGTGAAAACCCCAATGTGTGGCGCTATTTGGGGCCAAAGGACCCCCTGGCTAACCAGAACCGCCCTGGGGTGGGCCAAGAGGGGGTGCGAACCATGCGTTCTCATTGGTTATAGGGTATTGAAGTCCATCTAGAGCCTGGTGACCTTCAAGACCTGTCTTATCCCTTAAAGGGAAAACGCATTTGATGTAGGTACATTGTATTCCCACCCCAGATAACCTCCAGGATGGGCATAGAAGGGGGATGGCTGATCATCCTGTCCTTGGTTGGCCTGCCTCCAACCATCCTTGGTATCTACATAGGAACTTTGAACCCGGTAGCTAACTTGGTTCCATTCCCTTTTTGGTGCCTGCCCATATTGATTCGGAGGTGTAGCCTGATTCCACATCCCACCTTAATGGGGGGCTCCATAACTGGAAAACCCTTGGTAAGACCCGCCCCCATGTATTGGTCCAGAGTTACTTGCATGGGCCACAGGGGGACGTCCTTGCCCCCTACCCAGGGGTCCCCTAGGCCCTCCCTGGCCCCTACGGGACGAATGTCTGACATGAGATCCACCTGATTTGATATTGGGGATATTACGTCTGGGTCCCTGAGGGGCCTGGACCTGATTTGTAGGGGGAGGGTAGGAACTAGAGAATTAGAGACCTCCATCTCATTGGAGTTCAACCTATCCTGTTCTTCCAATAACTTTCTCTGCCAGTTGAACACCATATTATTCTGATAGTCCTCCAAATCCCTATTAAACTTATTTTTTTCTTTTTTGCTCTTTGTTCTTTATCTTCTTTTTCAAGCAGATTAAGGAGACTCAGAGATTTTTCCTTATAATCGCCAGTTTCTTTAGAGGGGTCAAGTTTTTCTTTAATATTTTTGACCTCCTCATCGATTCTGGTAAATTTAAGGGCTTTCCTTTCGATCAAAAATCGAAGGAATGATACCCCTGCAGTATTAAAATACTTAAACCATTCCTGCAATTCTGAGTCATCTTTTTGGGGTGGCACCTCCCACCTGAGGCTTCTTGGAACCATACCATGTGTTACATACGTCTCCAGATAGGCTGTCCCACCTGGTGTGGTTCTCAGAGATAAGTACATTTGTCATCCTTGTAGGACTCAAAGACACCTTCAATATTGAGCTTGGTAGCCCTGAATTCAAAGATGTCCATGTTTGAAACCCCTTGGAGTTTAACCAAGTGAAAAAAGCAGCAGTAGTAATATCAGGACACAAATATAACAAACGAGAAAACTGCGCTAAATGGGTATAAGAAATCACTAACAAAAAGCTGCAGCTGTCGTGGGATAGCACAAGAATCATAAACAAAAATGTCCCTCCACAACTCCTGCGCGGTGTGGGTTTTTTCCCCCAAACATGAAGTTTTAAAACTGCCTGCAGGCATTTACCCATGGCTGTGCTGAAATTGGTGGTGAATGTGTTATGCTGACCCGGATGGGGAGGCGTTAGACAATGAGGAAGCGGAGTAGGAGGAGTTATCAACAGGAGGCAAACTGAAGTGCCCTGCAATCCTCGGTGGTGGAAGGACATGCGCCAAACTGCTATCCGCCTCAGGCCCAGCCGCCACTGCATTTACCCAGTGCGCTGTTAGGGAGATATAACATCCCTGACCATGCTTACTTGTCCACATACTGTATCCGTAGTTAAATGGACCTTGGCACAGATGGTGTTGTGCAGTGCACACCTGATTTTGTCCCCCACTTGGTTGTGCAGGGAAGGCATGGCTCACCTTGAAAAGTAGTGGCGGCTGGGCACGATGTACTGTGGGACAGCCAATGCCATCAGGCTTTTAAAACTCTGCGTCTCCACCAGACGGAATGACAGCATTTCAAAGGCCAGGAATTTGGAAACGCTGGCATTCAGGGCCAGGGATCGCGGGTGGGTAGGTGGGTACTTCCTCTTTTGCTCCAGTGTTTGGGAGATAGAGAGCTGAATGCTTCCTGGGACATTGTGGAGACGCTTGGTGACCCAGGTGGTAGTGTTGCTTGCCGGTCCTCTAATTGTGGGGTGGCAGGTGTCACTGTCACTACAGAGGTAGATGTAGAGGCCGAGAGGCCCAAGACTAAAGCAGAAGAGGAAGCAGGAGGAGCCAGAGACCTTTCTTGGTTTTTGAGGTATCTACTTCACTGCAGCTTGTGCTTTGCACTAAGATGCCTGGTCATGCAGGTTGCGCTCAGGTTGAGAACGTTTATGCCTCACTTCAGCCTCTGATTGCACAGCGTGCAAACCACTTGTGTCTTGTCATCAGCACATTGTTTGAAGAACTGCCACACTAGGGAACTCCTTGGACCTGGCTTTGGTGTGCTCGGTCCCTTGCTGCATTGGCCAGTAGCGGCGTACTGTCTAGGGGACGGACGCTCCGCTTTGGCACCATGCTCCCTCTTCTGCTGTGCTGGTGGTTCTGTGCGACCACCGCCTCTTCCTCCGAACTACATTGGTCACCTGCATGAGGTTAATTTCATGTGGGGTCGAGGACCTCATCGTCCACCACATCATCTTCCAGCCAGTCTTCACCACTGCCCTCCTTGTTTTTTGAACACACTAACTAAGGTGTTTATCTTACACCTACAGATATGGAGGAAACACTGAGAAACACTGGAGGAAACACTGCAAAAAAAATATTTTTTCCCTAAATGGTTGTTTTTTAAATAGCACAATATAAGAAAAGTATATAAAGGGTGTATCTCACAGTAACATATGCAGTGCTGCTGCAATTAGATGTGTGAAGTAGGACTGACTCCCTATATTTCTCTCCCTATAAGCACAATCAGGAACCTTTCCCTAAACTATCTAATGCAGAGTATGTCACAGGAACATATGCAATGCTGGTGCAATATGCAGAGTATCTGACAGGAACATATGCAGTGCTAGAGTAATATGCAGAGTATGTCACAGGAACATATGCAATGCTGGTGCAATATGCAGAGTATGTCACAGGAACATATGCAATGCTGGTGCAATGTGCAGAGTATCTGACAGGAACATATGCAATGCTGGTGCAATATGCAAAGTATCTTATAGGAACATATGCAATGCTGGTGCAATATGCAGAGTATGTCACAGGAACATATGCAATGCTGTTGCAATATGCAGAGTATCTGACAGGAACATGTGCAATGCTGGTGCAATATACAGAGTATGTCACAGGAACATATGCAATGCTGGTGCAATATGCAGAGTATCTGACAGGAACATATGCAATGTAGCTGCAATTAGATTTGTGAAGTAGGACTGACTCCTATATATTTTCTGCCTATAAGCACAATCAGGAACCTTCACCCTAAATTATATAATGCAGAGTATCTGACAGGAAAATATGCAGTGCAGCTGTAATTAGATTTGTGAAGTAGGACAGACTCCTATCTAATTCGCTCCCTATAAGAACATCAGGAACCTTTCCCAACAGTAGCTAATGCTATGTAGATCGCTGAGTATTGTAATTTGATTTCTGAAGCAGCACAATCCTATCTAAATCTGTCCCTGAGAGCAGCAGCAGCCTTTCCCTACCCTAGATAAAGCAGAGTGATGAGCTGTACTGTGTGCCTCTAACTTATATAGAGGCTGGGTCCCATGCTGCACTGGTCAATCACAGCCATGCCATTAGTAGGCATGGCTGTGATGGCTTCTAGGTCACACAAGTAAAACACATGCCGATTGGCTGCCCTGCAGCGCACCGTTACATACCCGAACACCGAACCCAAACCCGAACTTACAGCAAATTGTTCGGGTCTGGGTAAAAAAATAAATAAAAATAACAGTTCGGGTTTGCTCAACCCTAATCCTAATATAAGACCTCCTTCCTCTCCACTGCAATCTTCACAAAATAAGGCTCCATTAAGTAAAAAGCTCTTTATATCTCCTCCCCACAATTTACCTCAGATTGATGAAAATCCTACACTGATAGATGAGCATCCAGCCTCTGACAAACCTGCTTCAGTACTTGAACTTAAAGCAATTATGTAATCACTTTACAGAGGCATACAATCTGATCTGGACAATACAGTCTCCCATACACAGATCCAAATATCATAGATTGCTGAATGCACAGAAGGGCTAGAAACTAAGGTGGGAGAGATAGTAACTGCCACAATGATATAGTGGACGCATACCAGGAACAGTCCCATGAAATGCAGAAACTGAAAGACAAACTTATAGATCTTAAGGACAGATTGAGAAGGAACAATGTTAAAATCAAAAGAATTCCTGAACCTGTATCTCAATCTCAATCTGAACCAGTTACTGTAGCTATTTGCAAACCCTCTTTAAAAAGATTCTACCCTTGCTATATAAACATGAACTTCTCATCGACCATGCACATGGCTGGTAAAACCGGCATATCTCCCAGCATCAGTCCTACGTGACGTTATCGCACGGGTGTATTTATGTCTTATTAACCTCCCTGGCGGTCTTCCTGTGTGTGGCACGGGGTGAGATTTTAAAGCTACGATCGGTAACCCCGTGCCACACACGCGCTTACCTCGCTGGATGCAGAAAAAAGTTTACTTACCTTTTCTCTGCGATCCAGCGATGAATCCCCGCAGTACACGGCGGGCGGATGTCCGCCTGATGCTGTGTGTTCCGCCGATTCCCTTCCCTGCGAGCGTCGCGACGTAGGGGGGGGGAACGGCGCCAAATTTAAAAAAGTAAACACTATACATACAGTACACTGTAATCTTATAGATTACAGTACTGTATGTAAAAAATACACACCCCCCATGTCCCTAGTGGTCTGCCCTGTTGACTACATGTCCTTTTATATAATAGAAACTGTTCTTTCTGCCTGCAAACTGTAGATTGCCCATAGCAACCAAAAGTGTCCCTTTATGGCAAAAATTGTTTTAGAGCAGCTAAAAAACAGCGATAATAAATCAGAATCACTTGCAGAATTTAGCGATAGCGATTTGTGGGGAAATTCGTCATAAAAAAAAAAAATAATGACAGCAAAAATTCTGCAACTGAGCAAATTTCAGTGATTTTGATTTGATTACATTATTGAATAATTTTTACTATAATTATATTATTATTTGTTATAATTTTTTATAATTATTTATTATATTATAATTTTTAATAAGAAAAAAAAAAAAATCATACCCAGGATGCCTATTAGACTCTTGTTTGGATAGATTTCAGTGAGTTATTCCTAAGAATTACAAGCCTACAGTATAAAATGCCAAATTCCCTTGCAAATAATGGTACCGCTTTCAGCACCTAAAATCTTAAAGAATCATACCGCCAGGGAGGTTAAGGATATGCTGTTGTCTACCACTTGGAAACTCAAAATGCAGAGCCATTTGCACACTTTTCTATTTTTGATGACATTTCAACAGCCGCTGTGGCTAGTAGAAAATAATTTTGATCTGTCACTGAAATTCAACAGATTAAAAATACCTGGGGATATCCTACAAAGTTAGTGACAGTGATTTTACTGACATATCAAAACAAACTTATCCCCATTATGATATCAAACAACAACATTAAATAAATTACCCAGTTGGGATTCAAGTTGACCCCTCACACAACCACAAATAAGAAATGCACCTCTCAGCATCTCACCCAGGACTGGAAAATAACACTTGACTTTCTGTTCCTTACTCTGAAGCTTTTGTCAGATGCCTACAACTTATTCTCATCTGTTACTAGTTCAATACTACTCAAACTTTACTAAGTTGTTTTTAATGAACATGTTTATACTGACAAAATGGTACAGAGTTAACCACTTAAGCTTACTTGTTATGCTAAGCAAGATGCAACATTCTCTGAGCAAATCTTTTGGCTAGGATTACCTCTATTAACGCCAAAAGGCTAAATACACCCTATACATGCTCTATCCTATAGAAAGAAGATGTAGGGCTTCATAGTGATATATTATGCATCCAAGAGACACATTTAAAACAATATAACCCTCCCATGGCAATTTTACTCATTATTCTTTTTTCTAATGCAGAGACTAAGTCAAAGGGAGTAATAATAGCCATCATATAGACCTGCTATGTAACTCTAAACTGGTAACCTGTAAAAAAAAAAAGGGACGCCTATGGGGATTTTTAAGTACTGAAGTTTGGCGCCATTCCATGAGTGTGCGCAATTTCAAAGCCTGACATGTTAGGTATCTATTTACTCGGCGTAACTTCATCTTTCACATTATAGAAAAAAATTGGGCTAACTTTACTGTTCTGTTACTTTTTAATTAATGAAACAGTTTTTTTTCCCAAAAAAAGGCGTTTGAAAAATGATTACGCAAATACCGTGCGAGATAAAAAGTTGCAATGACCGCCATTTTATTTCCTAGGGTGTCTGCTAAAAAAACATTTATAGTATACGTACCAAAAGCAGTACAATTATTTTGCATGAAAATTTGGCATTTTATACTGTAGGCTTGTAATTCTTAGGAATAACTCACTTAAATCTGTCCAAACCAGAGTCTAGTAGACATCCAGGGTATGATAAAGTTTGAAACACAAAATCATAAAATTATAATATAATAAATAACTATAAATAATTATAACACATGATAATGTAATTATAATAAAAAATATTCAATAATGTAATCAAATCAAAATCACTGAAATTTGCTCAGTTGCAGAATTGTCGCTGTCATTACTTTTATTTTTTCATGACGGATTTCCCCACAAATCGCTATCGCTCAATTCTGCAAGTGATTATAATTTATTATCGCTGTTTTCTAGCTGCTCTAAAATCACTTTTGACATAAAGGGACACTTTTGGTTGCTATGGACAATCTACAGTTTGCAGGCACAAAAAAAATGTTTTTATTATATAAAAGTACATGTAGTTCACTGGGCAGACCACTAGGGACAAGGGGTGTGTGTATTTTTTACATACAGTACTGTAATCTATAAGATTACAATATACTGTATGTAATGTGTTTGTTTACATTTTTGAATTTGCCGCCGGTCTCTGCCCCCGTGCGTCGTAACGTCGCAGGAAACGCTCTCCGGGGGTCTTCTTCTTCTTCGGGACTGGCCGCCGCTATCTTTGTGTGTTAGCTCAATTACTAGCGGCGGACAGTCCGGTCTTCCGTGATGTCTTCTTTTTCTTCCCTCTTCTTCTCCAGATGTTGACACGCCGCTTCCTCTCGCTGTTCTGCCGGGTGCGCGGCTCGCAGCGACTTATATAGGTCTATCTTGTGACGTTTCAGTCCCATCATGCTCCGGTAGGTACCACGTGGGTAGGTAGCACGTGGGTAGGTACCACATGGTACCTACCGGAGCATGATGGGACTGCAACGTCACAAGATAGGCCTATATAAGTTTCTGCGAGCCGCGCGCCCAGCAGAACAGCGAGAGGAAGCGTCGTGTCAACATCTGGAGAAGAAGAGGGAAGAAGAAGAAGACATCATGGAAGACCGGACTGGCCGGCGCTAGTAATTGAGCTAACACACAAAGATAGCGTCGGCCAGTCCCGAAGAAGGAGAAGACCCCCGGAGAGCGGAGAAGACCCCCGGAGAGCGGAAGAAGAGCGGAGAAGACCCCCAAGGAGCGGAGAAGACCCCCAAGGAGCGGAGAAGACCCCCGGAGAGCAGGAGAAGACCCCCGAAGAGCGGAGAAGACCCCCGGAGAGCAGGAGAAGACCCCCCCCGCCGAAGATGTCGAAGGAAGCCCGGCGGCGAAGAACAGTGGCACCCACCCCCCGCAGATGTCGGGAGAAGCCCGTCGGGGGGGGGGCTTTTATAAAAGCGACCATACACACCCTCCCCCTGGCGGCCAACTATAATAAAATATTTTAATACCCTGTGTTGTTTATTTGTGTTTTCACTTTTTTTGCAGGTGAATGGGTAGGGGTACGATGTACCCCATACGCATTCACTTAGGGTGGGGGGCTCCCAGACTCCGATAAACCTCCCGCCCGCATACCCCGACAACCAACGGCCAGGGTTGTTGGGAAGGGGCCCTGTCCTCATCAACATGGGGACAGGGGGCTCTGGTGCCCCAGAGCACCTGACCCCCCCATGTTGAGGGCATGCTGCCCGGTATGGCTCAGGAGGGGGGGGCGGAGCTCGCTCGCCCCCATTCCCCTCCTGACCGGTCAGCTGGCATGCTTTGGATATGGGTCTGGTATGGATTGTGGGGGACCCCCACGCCATTTTTTCCGGCATAGTTTTTTTTTTCTTGCCACCCATAACAGACCTAAGGGCCCGGTATACTCCTGAGGGGGGAACCCATGCCAGATTTTTTTTTTAAATCCAGCGGGGACTTCCCCTTCAGGATTCATAACAAATGCCGCCCACGTGTAGAATTGGCGGGAATCCACATCGGATCCCCGTCGCTTCTATGACGCGCTCGCTGGAATATGCTTTTACTATTCCAGCGAGTGCTAGATGTCGGCACCCTGTCGCCGAGAGTCGGCAAAATGCTGTCGCGCTAAAAACACACTCTCGGCGGCAGGCACTGTAAGCCAGCACGCGCTGCACACTCTGCACATCTACCCCGAACGTGACTCGGTTTACCGCTAAGGGGGTTAAAGCTAGGGGTTAAAGGTATGTTGTAATACCTCCATCTTAGTAGCTCAATACATTCCTATATGTGAGATATATGATGTAGTGAACCCCCAAACTCTTTCTCTCTGATTACAGTGACGCCTGGTGTCCAGTACTAAAAATCACATTACATAGAGAAGTGCATTGAAATCTTTCCCTAACCGCAGTTGTGGTTCACTCTCGTTTACCTTAGTTTGTGACATTGGTTTATCAAGATTTTCTTTTTGAATAACAGATGAATAGGGGAGTTGAATGTAGGATAGAAGGGTATCAAAAGGTGTTTGATCAAATTTAAGAGTATCCCGATACAGGTTAGAGAGTCTTATAGGAAACTCATGAAGAATTTTCTTAGGGTTGCTAGTGTAGATGTTTCTGGTTATCTGAAGTCAAATTGGTTTAGGAGTATAGTCATCTTTACGTAAGGCTAAAGCCAAAAAGGTGTTTGGCTTATTTGCTTTCATATAGAAGGTGTGTGTAGTTTTTCTGAAAATTTTCTCAGACGAATCAGTCAGAAATACATCAAGTTCTAATCAAGCTTTTTTCATAGCTATGTTTATTAGACCAAAGCTTTAAAATATGTGTCTTCTAGTTGTTTTTGAAGTTGTCTTTGTTGTTTACATTGATATGATGTTTTACTAATGCAAACCCCTCCGATAGTTGGTTTAAGAGCCTCCCGTAAAGTCAAGGGATCAATATCAGTAGATATATTGTTTAATAGGTAGGCTTGGATATCATTTTCTGTGTCCTGTTTATAATTAGAATTAGTTAGTAGACTGTCATTGATGCACCAAGATCTGAAATCAGGTCTTGGAACCAAGGAGGAGAAAGAGGTCACAAACGCATTATGGTCTGACCAGGAAAACTGTATGATTGTAGAATTTTGGATGAGAGGTAAGGTGCTAATATTGACAAGGAGGTGGTCCACACAAGAGAATTGTTTGTGGGGATGAGAATAGTGTGTGCATTGTTTCTTTTTAGTTTAGTTTTTTTCACGCCATGTATCAAGTAAGGAGTGTTGATTGAGAAGCTGTTGGCAAGAGAGACATTGGATATTTGTGGGTGTTTGTGATTTATCCAAGAGTGGATATATTGTTTGGTTTAAATCACCACACAGTATAAGGCCTCGTACACACGATCAAATCTGTCCGCTGGAAACGGTCTGCTGGACCGTTTCAGCAGACAGATTCGATCGTGTGTACGGCCGAGCCGACGGATTTGGTCACCCGACAGATTTCAAAGCATGCTTTGAAATCTATCGGGTGGGAATCCGTCCGCCCGACATGTCTGCTGGTTAGTACACTTACCAGCAGACATGTCGTCCCGCACCGCCGCCGCACCGCCGCCGAATGGATTCGGCGCATGCGCGGAAGTGTTTTACTTCCTGGTGCGGTGACGTGGCAGTGTCAACGTCACCACCACGTCACCGACACGTCAGCGCGCCGTCTGCTGGCGGGGATTTTGGTTTGCTCGTGTGTACACGCGAGCAAACCAAAATCCCAGCAGACAGATTTGTTAAAATCTGTCGGACAGACAGATTTGAACAAATCTGTCTGCTCGTGTGTACGAGGCCTAAGGGTACCTTGTTTATGAGAATATGGAGAATAGGTGGGAGAGAAAAGACAAAGGGTTTTTATTGGGGGCATAGTAAGATAGTAAGATATGATAGTTATTTTGTTATCTTATAAGAGGCCGGTGAGTAGTAGGTATCGCCCCTCAGGGTCTTTGATCTTCTTATGTAAAGTAAATGGTGTAGAATGGGAAAAAGTGATTAAAACCCCTCTCTGTTTGGTAGAGGCAGAGGCTGTATAGACCTGGGGATATTGGCGACCAAAACATTTTGGGGAGGATTGTGCAGAGAAGTGTTTTTTTTTTTTTTAAGGCAGACTACATGTGCCGAGAGTGCAGAAAATTCTTGGAATGCCTTAGTTCTTTTTGGGGGGGAGTTTAGTCCCTGCACATTAAGTGTTAAAGTAGTTAACGCCATCTATATCTAGTGTGTATAGGACTAGGAAGAATAGTGGTTATGTGTTTGCAGATTATACAGATTATGATCTGTAAAAGCAAGGGGGTAGGGAGGAACATCTTTTAAAAAAAAAAACTAGTGAGAAAGTCTAATAGGAACTAAATGGTATAAGTAATATCTGATAATTAGGGGTGTTAAGAGAAGCTCTTGGTTGTAAAAAAGCTGGTAGTTCCTATATGGAACGTGTATCCAGAGGGTGGAGAAAAGACACCAACCAAGGAATACCCAAGTCCAAAAAGTATCCGAATAACAATGTCGGGTACTCAAGGATCAAATCACACAGGGGAGATGGAAAATTTCTACTATCCTAAGGGTAATAACCTGTATTTGAGCAGTAAAATCAAGACTGTCTCAGTGTAAAGTTTATCACAATAAAGCCAAGACCTTGAAGGCAGAAATCACCTATGAGAAAACATCAGTCCATCAGTTCTTCCGGGGCTGGAAGTGGTGAAGCAAGATGACTCCTTTTATTAGTAATGGAATGTTTTTGTGAGTCAGGGGTGTCTTGTAAACCTTTGCTTTTCTTTTCAAGATGGTTTGCTGTGAGAGATCATGGAAGATCTGGTAGCAATAACCCTGAAAGATCAATTAATCCTTATTGCGGGCTGCTTCCATTAACTGCTCTTTATTGTGGAAAAAATGCAATTTTATTACAATATCCCTGGGGGGGCATCCTCTTTTCGGGGGGGCAGGGTTCTACGGATCCTGTCCATCTCTAGGTGTTCTATGGGTATTGATGGATCCAGTTCCTGGAATAGTGCCGTAATGGTAGAAGGCAAGTACTATATAGCCTCTGATATTCCACAGACCCAGAGATTAGATCTTCTAGCTTTTTTTTTCAAAATCATCAAGGGATGAATTTTCTTCCCTAAGAGCTTGCAGTTCATAATTGTGGTTATTGGTGATAACATCAAGCTCATCCATTTTCGGTTCTAGAACAGATGTGCTCGCTTGTAAGCTTTTCAGTAATTGTATCTGAGGTGTTTTGTAGAGCCTTTTGTAACACCCTCTCAAAGAAGGTCAGAACCAGGGGGATAATTTTGTAATGTGGTGGGAGTAATCCCAAAGTCACCTTTCTGTGAGAAGGGAGACATTCTTGTCTGTGACTGCAGCTGTGACAGGGCTGTGTGGGAGGATGGTGCTCTCGTAATTTTAGCTGCCACTCTAGATCTAGATTTTCTTTCCTTGTTTTAATTTTGACTTTTTCCCACTATACATTATTCTAAATTGTGTCCAGAATGTTTACTGATAAAGTAGTTACCGTGTGGAGACAAATAACCAGCTGTGACACCACTTTATGAGGCTGTCTTGTCCCGGTGTACACGGAGCTCTAAGCAGCCATGTCCTGCCTAGTCAGCCACGCCTAGTCAAGCTCCCCTTGAAATTACTTTTAATGACTCAAACAGTTATCTGGGATTACATCCTTCTCTTGGGTGCACTCATCACAACTAACATACATTGGTATTAAATTGACGTCTCCTGGTACACGCATTTTCTAACACAAGACTAACTACTCACACTTGCTTAACAAACTCTCTGAGCTTGTAAAGACCTTTCCAAAGCCACAGCATCTTGGGCAGGAAAAATAGCCCTCACTGAAATGTTCCTCTTGCCTCATGTATTACACTTTTTTCAGGGCAATTCCGCTACCCATATTATCCACCCATCTTATGACACTGCAAAAAATATAGACAACTTTATTTGGAAGCACAAAACAGTGAATAAGAGAGTAAATAAGTTATTATTTTACAGTCCCACACTCCAGGGGGGGCTAGGAGCTCCAAACCTTGTATTGAAAAGTGGTTATTTTATACCAAACAAGATTCTGGTGATCTCCATTGGCAGATAAACAAGTGCTTCCAATAGAGCAACAAGTACTGTCTGTAATCTCCAAGACCTGCTGGGAACTATCACATAACTCATAAAGCACCTAGATCCTTCTTGGACACTGCCAATGCCACCTTCCACATCTGGACTTATACCCTCAGACTAATAGCACATGATCAACAAATGATTGACTCAAACACTCCACTAACTTCACTATCCTTGCTTATCCCGAACCTATACACTTCCTCATGGAACTGTCAAGGAAGCACTCTGATAGCCCACATGTACACACAACTAGACATGGGCAATTTTTTTTCGTTACGAATACGTTTTCCGTCATTATTCGTTATTTTCGTTGATTCGTTAACCTACGAATAAACGAATGGTTTAGCGCAAATAACGAATAACGATATTTCCAAAAATAACGAATATGGAAAACTACGAAGATACGAAACTACTAAATGTAAAAGAACAACACAATGAAAGAAAAAAAACAAAAACATAGAAATAACGAAAATACCGAACACAAAAAAAAATCATAATTACGAAAAATAAACGAAAATGCAAACTTACTAATATTCGAAGAACGAAAAGAAAACAACCGAAATGCCGAACAAAGAATAATAAACGAAAAGCAAAACTAACGAAAAATAAATTACGAATCTTCGGAAAACGGAAATGAAATAACATAAATTCACTTTCATTAGTACTGCCCCAATGAGCTTCTTTCTTATTACCTAGTGGCTCCTTGACCTTGTGTCTTTATCTGTGTTAGACTGCAGTGCATTCCATCCAGAGTCCAGGGTGTGTTTGGGTAGGTTGCACCGGTTTTGTGGATCTGTCAAGTCAATCGCAGTAAATTACGATGTTTTACAAAATTACGACGAGTAGTGTGTCGAATAAACGTAAAATGTATTTTAACAGAATTACGAATGCAAAAAATCTACAAAAGAACGTTGTTACAATCAAATGAAATTAGACACGAAAATACGAATGATCATAAAGCAACGAAGATACAAATGCGGCATGATGGAAAATATAATGTAAATACGAATATCAAAACAACGAAAAATAAACCAACGTTTTGTTGTGCACATGTCTACACACAACAAACGCTATGTCCATTTTGTGACTTACATAAGCATTGCAATATTCCACACAAAGACTTCTACAAATATTTACAAGTTTTCCATTTTCTGGCATCTTCTAAAAGAGGAGATGCTCCTTTCTTAAATGGTTTTTACTTATTTTACAATTCTGAAGGAATGACGAAAGGAAGAATATCACTGATCCACATCTTTCTATGCTCTAAGGCACTTCCTGGCAAACTTCTGTCTATGATAGCATGGGAATTAGACTTGGAGATATCGCTTACAACACAAGAGAGCCCTCTATTGGCCTAGAAAAAAATCCTGCTGTATCTCACATTGGGAAACTACACAAAAGGGGCCAGATTCTCAGCGGCGCTACGCCTGCGTAAATGGATATGCGCAGCGTAATTGTAAATGTGCGCCTGCGTATCGATACGTATGCGAATCGATACGTATGCGAATATGCAAATGAGGGAGATGCACGGATTCCCGAAACTACGCGCGTTCGGCGGTGGCTACTCGTGGTGCGCGTAACACGAAAGCCTTGAGTAAACATACCCCTTATAAAAGCACGGGTAACTTTGCTCAAGACTGTGTGCAAGTCAGCTGGAGAGCAACTACAGCAGCACCATAACGGATGAGCTGAGCAATCACACTTACTGGATAACACATTCGTATGCCAACATGCCAGGGGCAGCCATGGTCTTATCACTACTAATGTATGCAGATGAAGAGGAGCTTAGAAGGAGGAGGAGGAGGAGGGGGGCACGTGAGAGGATCTACCGAGCACGCATGAGCCTCTTTGGCATGGGTGATGAGGAGGTGTATCGCATCTTCAGATTCAGCCCTGCTGCCATCCTGGAAATAACCACAGCCCTGCAGGAGGACATCACCAGCCAGACATACCGCTCACATGCACTGCAGCCACTGGTGAAGGTACTGGCAACACTCCATTTCCTGGCCAGTGGATCATTCCAGCCTACAAGTGGAGTTGTGGCTGGGATGTCACAAACCAGCATAAGCAGATGTCTGCACCAGGTTGTCCCCGCAATCCTCAGACGCATGTCCCACCACATCATCAGACCCACCACTGAGGAGCTGCGGCAGAAGGCAATGACAGATTTCTACAGAATTGACGGTTTCCCACGCACCATCGGGGCCATTGATTGCACACATGTGGCACTCCAGCCCCCCAGTGCCACAGAGCACATATACCGCAATCGGAAGCATTGGCACTCCATCAACGTACAGGTGATAGCCGATGCCAAATACCTCATATGGCACGTCCGTGCCAAAGACCCCGGGTCCAGCCATGACAGCTACATATACCGTCAAATCACCATCCCAGAAGATTTTGAGCAGGACATGTATGGGGACAGCTGGCTGGTTGGTGAGTGACATGGGTGGCAGGCATGACTGTCCCCCCCCCATGATGCACACATCACAAGGGGCACATGCACTACTAACATCCTCCTGTCTTTTCCCTTACAGGTGACTCTGCATATGTACTTGGACCCCATCTCATGACTCCTTTCCAGAATCCCCAAACCAGAGGAGAGAGAAGATACAATGAAGCACACATCAAAACCCGTGCAGTGGTGGAGCGCACATTTGGCCTCCTGAAGTCCCGTTTCCGATGCCTGGATAAGTCCGGGGGGGGCCCTGTTGTATTCCCCCAACTTTGTGGGTCAGATCATCGGTGCATGTTGCATTCTGCACAACTTTGCCATGAGAAAGGGCCTGCAGATTGCCCTACGTGATGACCTGACCCCCCAACCACACAGCCCCCCCTCTGCCAGAGGAGACCCCGTCTGCTGATGGAAGAGCAGTCAGGCGGGTCCTCGTGTTACGAATCTTTGACCGTTAAACACACACATTCATCATGTCACACAGATAATGCACGCATGCACACCACTGTGGTCCCTAGATCACATACCCCACATCCACATCACATTGGATTAGCCCAAGTCCAGCATGTAGGAGCATCAAAGCCACGTCAAGGCCCCAATGATGTTGCTGTCCATTCATAGACCATTCACACAGCCGTGGGGATAACTTCTCCCCTACGGCCGAGGGTGACACCCCTTACTGGCAGGAGTGTCACCCCCACATTCACACACCATTCACACTGCACCGTGTGCAGTATCAAGAAAAATAAAATAAAAAGCTGTTAACCAGAGCATTATAAAATAAAAAGTTGTTAACCAGAGCATTATAAAATAAAAAGCTGTTAACCAGAGCATTATAAAATAAAATAAAAAGCTCTTAACCAGAGCATTATAAAATAAAATAAAAAGCTCTTAACCAGAGCATTATAAAATAAAATAAAAAGCTCTTAACCAGAGCAAAATAATCCAATAAGAAAAATTAATGGGCCTGGCGGGGGCTCCGCCTGGTGCCACGGCTCCTGCCCCTCACTTGCCTGGGGGCAGCCACAGGTGGGGGGGTGCGGTAGCAGGTGGAGGAGAAGCATCCCCATGTCCCTCCCTGGCTGCCTGCATGCTCTCCAGGGCAACCGCAATGCGGGTCTGGACAGCTGTCTGCTCCACGACTGCAAGCCGCAGGGCTTTGACCTCCCCCACAAGGTTGGAGGTGGTTGCCTGCAGCTCCGCCAGGCTGGTCACTGTCGCTGCGCTGTTCCCAGCGACATCCAGGATGGCGTCTGTAACGTGTCCCGAGGAGGCCAGGCTGTCGGCCAGGCGCCTCATCTCCACCACAACCTCAGAAAGGTGGCGATTCTGCTGGTCCTGCTGCCTGGCCAGCTGCTCCGGCAGGACCTTGGGTACACCCCTGGTCTTGCTTGTCACTTTCCGGGGAGTGGCAGGGGACCTGGCATAAGGGGAGGATGTTGAGGGGCCGGAGATGAGGGGGGGGAAACAGAGGGACTGGAGAGGTTGGGGGTGGATCCTGAGGGGCTTGGTAAAGATGGGGGGATAGCCTGGGCTGGTCCAGGCAACCCATGGTCCTCCTCCAAAACCAGGTAGAGCTCCTGGTCGATGAGCTCCTCCTCAACCACCTCCTCCGTAGACGTGTGCCCACTTCCCTCCAAGTCCTCTTCCAGGGGGGCAGCCAGAGGGACTGGATGCTCGGGGGATGTCTCCGGATGGGCCCTGGCAGCCACAGATGGCCCCGCTCCCTCCTGCACATCTGTGGATGACACAAAAGATGCACATGTTCCCCTCCACCCCCACACATGCTACACAACAGATAGAATATAAAACACACTTACCTGTCCTCAGGGCTGGCTTTTCGGACTCGTAGCCCTCAACTCCCTTAACCTGCTCCCTCTGCAGGCAGCGGGCGACCACCTTCTCCTCCTCAGTCAGGCGGACGTTGCAGGGTGGGCCCCCTCCAGTGCCCCTGGCATGCCGAGCTTGAGTCACCAGCTTGCCCTTCACGCGACGCCGCAGGTCATTCATTTTCTTTGAATGTCCTGCGGTGTCCGGGTCTCGTGAGAAAGGGCATTAACTTGGCAAGCCACCTTCATGAGGATTTGATCCCTCCGGGACTTGCTGGTCCGGGCACTGTCAGCACCATGGAGCCGTGAATCATATCTTTCCATTGCCCTGACAACAATGGCCCTCTCCTCTGGGGAGAAATTTTTCTTCCTCCTCTTACCTCTTACCAACAGTAGTCATGGTCCTGCACAACGTTTTCCGTGACAATCAAAAAAATGGGAGACGTTTGCGCTGCACGGACGCATGTGTGGCCGCATTATATACCCTGCGTCGGCGAATCGTAGGGAGGCTTTGCGCATGCGCAGAAGGCATCCACGTCACGGCGCCCCTCAAAACCACGTCACGGCGCGGGTCATCCACGTCACGGTGCATGCTCCGTTCGTCCCGGCCTGCATTTGCATGGGGTCACGCTTCATTACAATGCAACACGCCCACTTCCCTCCTACTTTGGAGTTGCGCCGGATTACGCCAATGATTTTACGCGACGCAGGCGCATCTTGGAGCGCATTTTTACTTGCCACTCCGCGTTACGTCGACGTAGTGCATCTGAGATGCGCAACGCCTGCATAATTAGGAGCGCAGCTACGAGAATCTGGCCCAAGGTGTTTAATAGGTGGTACCTCACACCTCAAATATTACCCTGATGACACTCTGCTTCCCATTCTCCATTATGCTGTAGAAATTGTGGACGATTGTGATCTATCAGCCACATATGGTAGTACTGTTCAAAGATCACCCTGTGCTGGAAAGAGGTTTTTGCCTTCATATCCTCTGTAACTGGGATGCCTCAACACCTCCAACATTGGCAACTGCTCACTTCAGCTTAGGACTAGAGTTGAGCAGACACCTGGATGTTCAGGTTCGGCGGGTTCGGCCGAACTTCGGAAAAAAGTCTGGGTTCGGTACCCGAACTTGGCCCTGAACCCGAACCCCATTGAAGTCAATGGGACCCAGACTTTTGACTACTAAAATGTCTCTAAAAGACTAAGGGAAAGGGCTAGAGGGCTGCAAATGGCATGGCAAGTATTCTAAAAAAAATGTGGATAGGGAAATAACTTAAAAAAACATAAAAAATAAATCTTGACAAGCAGGCACCTTCCCCTAAATCAGTAGTCTGCAAACTGTCTGGAAGTGGACCTTTGCATGCCTTTATCTGGCCCTTGGGAATTCCTCCTACAGATATGAAGCGCTATTCCTCCCAATGATACCAATGATGGTGTACTATTCCTCCCACTGACACCAATGATGGGACACTGTTCCTCCCACTTATACCAATGATGGGACACTATTTCTCCCACTGACATAAATGATAGGACACTATTCCTCCCACTGATACCAATGATGGGACACTATTCCTCCCACTGATACCAATGATGGAACACTATTCCTCCCACTGATACCAATGATGGGACACTATTCCTCCCACTGATACCAATGATGGGACACTATTCATCCCACTGATACCAATGATGGGACACTATTCCTCCCATTGATACCAATTATGGTGTACTATTCCTCCCACTGATACCAATGATGGGACACTTTTCCTCCCACTGATACTAATAATGGGACACTCTTCCTCCCACTGATACCAATGATGGGACAATATTCCTCCCACTGATTTCAATGATGGGACACTATTCCTCCCACTGACACAAATGATGGGACACTATTCCTCCCACTGACACAAATGATGGGACACTATTCCTCCCACTGACACAAATGATGGGACACTATTTCTCCCACTGACACAAATGATGGGACACTATTTCTCCCAATGACACAAATTATGGGACACTATTCCTCCCACTGACACAAATGATGGGACACTATTTCTCCCACTGACACAAATGATGGGACACTATTCCTCCCACTGATACCAATGATGGGACACTTTTCCTCCCACTGATACCAATGATGGGGCACTATTCCTCCCACTGATACCAATGATGGGACACTATTCCTCCCACTAAAACCAATGATGGGACACTATGCCTCCCACTAATACCAATGATGGGACACTATTCCTCCCACTGATTTCAATGATGGGACACTATTCCTCCCACTGACACAAATGATGGGACACTATTCCTCCCACTGACACAAATGATGGGACACTATTTCTCCCACTGACACAAATTATGGGACACTATTTCTCCCACTGACACAAATTATGGGACACTATTTTTCCCACTGACACAAATGATGGGACACTATTTCTCCCACTGACACAAATGATGGGACACTATTTCTCCCACTGACACAAATGATGGGACACTATTCCTCCCACTGACACAAATGATGGGACACTATTGATCTTTTATTAAAAAGAATCAAGCAACAAATTTTATACAAAAGTAAAAAACAAAACTATAGTACAAAACTTAAACATAAATCCAAGGAATACACATCCAGGGTCAGAATATACACAATATATACACTATACACAATATATACACTATACACCACCACCAAAACATTACTACAAAACTATTTACGCAAAGCAGCAGAGAGGGCCTAAGAGGCACAACCCGTCACCTATGTACACAGCCATTTATCAATAATAATAATAATCTAGGGTGATAAGAGACAGACAGCCACACCCGGGAAAGAGACTCCTGGCAGTCAGGGAGACCTAAAGCCCCTCCACGCCTTCAGCCAAGCCCCCTGACCCCACTTGTCTCTCTCAAGCCCCCGAATCTTCCCCACCTCATGCACAATGTCATACACCACCACCTCAACAGGAAGGATTTTTTGCCGAATGCTGACCTGACACCGTGCGTTCCAGGTGAAATAACGGACCACTAGGCTAACTAAAAAAAGTGTATCCAAACAAAAACCTCCACCGGTACTGAATGCTCCGTACACCCACTCAGCATAACCCAGCCTGGAGAGGAAAGGAACACCGAGCGCCCACCCCACCTGTTTGTACACTTCTATGTTAAAAGGGCAACGAAGCAGAAAATGGTCCATAGTCTCCTCCTCATCTGCACACTCCTCCCGAGGACAGCTACGATCCATCGAACTGCGAAATTTCAAATTGGCCCTAACATAGAGCTTCCCATGGAAGCACAACCAGGCCAGATCCCGAAGGGAGGTATTCTATCCAAATTAATCAGCCTCAACCCCGCCCTCAAAACTGGGCCTGGGCAATCCCTTAAGGCCAGTGGGTCATGAAAGACTTCGCTCAAGACCCGAATCATAAGGTCTTTCCTCGGAACCGATCTGAGATCTTCAGCCGACACTCGCCACTGCCGCAGTAACTTCAGGCACGGAGCTACATAGGCTGGTAGCTGACCACGATGACCCCTGCGATTCCTCACTTGGCCACCTTCTTCCCAAAGTCGTAGAGAAGGCCTAAACCAAGATCTAAATATGCCTGCCCATCCAGGAGGGTCCACTGCAAGCATACTACCAATATTATACTTGAGAAATAACAGTGAAAAGAAAAGAACTGGGTTGACCATACCTAAGCCACCCTCCATCCTGGATAGGTAGGTGACATTCCTCTTGATGGGGTTCAGTCTGTTCCCCCACAGCATCTGGAAGAACACACTACTGACCCTAGCATAGAGAGACACTGGCAAGATGCAGACAAAGCTGACATACAAGAAGATCGGAATCAGGTAGGTCTTAATCAGATCAACCCTTTCCCTCATAGATAACTTCCATCTCTTCCAGCTGACCACCTTAGCATTGGCAATTTCCAGCCTGCCTTCCCAGTTTTTGAGGCCATAATCGCCGGGTCCAAATTCAATGCCTAGAATCTTAATTCTTTCCTGGGGCACTGGAAAGGTGTCCGGGAGATCAAACCCCTCACCTTCCTTTCCCATCCAGAAAACTTCGCTCTTTTCCCGATTGATCTTGGAGCCTGATGCTTCAGAATATCGTGATGTCAGAGAGACCACCTCCTCCGCCTCATCCTTCCAAGTGACAATCACCGATACATCATCCGCATAAGCAACAACCCTCAATGGCGGCTCACCCGGGAGCCCCACTGGTATCCCACACAACATGCTGCTCTCTAGCCTCCTGAGGAAGGGGTCGATTGCAAACACATAGAGCAGGGGACTCAGGGGACAACCCTGGCGCACCCCGGAGCCAACCTCAAAGGACTGCCCAACCCAACCATTAACAAGAGGGAAGCTTTCTGCCCCCTTATACAAGACTTTTAGCCAATCAACAAAACCACCCGGCAGTCCGTACTTACTAAGGAGCAACCACAGGTACTCATGATTAACACGATCAAAAGCCTTTGCCTGATCCAAAGTCAGCAAATACTTTCCCCAGCCTGCAGCCCTGCACCGCTCCAAGGCCTCCCGGACAGCTAACACCGCTGTGAAGGTGCTCCTACCCTGGACCGAACAGTGCTGATGGCGAGAAAGCAAAGACTCTGCTACTGACGACAGGCGCCAGAAAAATATCTTCGCCAGTATCTTTCTATCGACATTAAGAAGGCTGATGGGGCGCCAATACTTAATCATCGAAGGATCTTTACCCTTTGACAGAAGAATCACAGCCGAGTGCCTCATGGAAGGGGAAAGCACCCCCTCAGCGAGACAACTGTTAAAAACCTCTACCAAATGTGGGGCCAGAATAGACTTAAAGGCTTTGTAAAACTCAGCCGTCAAGCCATCCGGTCCGGGTGACTTTTTGATGGCAAGCTGTTCAATTGCCCTCATCACCTCTTCAACTGTGATCTCCTCTGTCAAATTCATCAATGGAACATCTCCACCATTTAGACCTGGAGTAGAGTCCAAAAAGCTTTCCATCTTGTCACGGTCAAGCTCTTTCCTCCCAAGAAGGTCGGCATAAAAGGACCTCACGACCTCCAGAATCCCTGACCTGGACTTTGTCAAGGAACCTGTACTGTCCTTAAGGCCAACGACCGCTTTAACAGCTACACCTTGTTTGCAGTTCTAGTAAGGGTCAGGAGAGTGGTACTTCCCATAGTCCCTCTCCAGAACCAAAGAAGCATGCCGGTCATATTGACACTTCCTGAGGAGGAGTTTCACTTCGGAGATTGCCCCAGGATCTCCTCCTCTCGAGACAAGAATATCCAGCTTCCTCCGTAAACGTTGGTAGGTCATGTATTTATTAAACTGTTTTCTATTGGCTAGGCCCCTGAAGAATCCAGCGATCCTCTTTTTGGTCAGCTCCCACCACTCAGCCTTGCTGCTACAAAAGTCCAGGATGGTCACCTGTGCCTGAAAGAATTCCTCAAAGGATTGTCTAACATGTTCTTCCTTGAGTAGAGTCGAATTCAATCTCCAGATGCCCCTTCCCCTCTGAGGGGCGTCTGAAGCATTCAGGGCCACAGATAGCATACAGTGATCAGAGAACTCTACTGTCTGCACCACTGGGGGTGAGAAAGCAGAGGCCTCCTTCAAAAAAAACCTGTCTATCCTACTCTGACTATTACCACAATGAAAGGTGAACCCTGTGTCGTCCGGGAGGTGCTTAATGTGCACATCCACAAGACCAGCATCCCTAACCATACTATTTAAAAAAACGCTATCATATCCCAGCCGGTCCTTGAAGTCCTTCCTGTCCTTGGGCCTAGTTACTGTATTAAAGTCACCTCCAAAGACCACTTGCCGGGATGTAAAAAGAAATGGCTTGATCCTTCTAAAAAGGCATTTCCTGTCCCACTTTGTGTGCGGTCCATAAATATTAATTAGGCGCAGGTTCTGCCCTCCCACAAGGACGTCTAAGACCATACATCTCCCAATCTCCACCTCAATGACCCGCCGGACAGTTACCATGCCGGTTTTAAACAACACCGCCACACCGCCGTAAGGCTCGGCCGCAAGAGACCAGTAAGATGGACCATACCTCCACTCTCTCTTGGCCATATGAATATCTGCCAAGGAGGTGAGCCTAGTCTCTTGCAAAAATAAAATTTCAGCATCTAATTGGCTGAACAAAAATAAGGCCATAGAACGAGCTCTCACTGACTTAATGCTGGCGACATTAATTGTCGCCACTTTTAACGGAGGGGGAACCGCCATTTGGGTTATTGGGTGGATTGCTTCTTAGCTCCCCTCTGCTGCTCATCACCAGAAGCCTCTCTCTTCCTTGAGGCCGCCTCAAACTCCATATCTGAATCAGAGCTCAGCTCTGAAGAAGCTTCAGATGAGGAAATGTCCCACTTAGTGGACCTATGACGGTGGGAGACAGGTACCGGAGCTTCCTGTTCCCGTTCCGTCCTCACCACCTGCTTCTTCCGTTTTCCAACCTGCCTTCTCTCTTCCAGGTACTTAAGGTCGGCCTCAAAGATGCCTTCATCTCTGTTTTTTTCCTTTAAAGTCTTCCCAGAAGACTTTGTCATAGGGGAGGAAGCGACCTTCTCAGTACCCGCTACCACTCCTGGTGGGGGGGGGGGTGAAACAGACTTAGGAGGGGAAGACTCCTGGGGGGTAACTGACACGGGGGGCACAGACTTAGAGGGTTCTGACACAAGAGGAGCGGGTACAGTAGGCTGGGGGGACACAGAGACAGATACAGAAGGAGAACTTACAGACACAGGGGGGGTGGCCACAGGAACTAGGGAGGGATCCTGAGCAGGACCAGGGGGGTCGGTCACCGCAGCGGAAGATGGTACACTAGGGGCCTCACCCTCCATCCTGTCCAGCCTTGACATCTCATCCACCACCTCCTTCTCCATATTGTGCCAGGCCTCAGGGCATCTGCTGTATGGGTGGCCAAGTCGCAGACACAGGTTGCACCTGATCTTCTGGTCGCAGTCCTTGGCCATATGCCCCTGACCCCGACACACTGAGCATATCAAGGCCGAACAGGAGGAGCTAAGGTGCCCCTTCTCTCCACAGCGGTGGCACAGCTTCGGCTGACCAGGGTAGAACACGGTCATCCCATCCCTCCCTATGAAAGCCGAGGAGGGCAGGTGACGGACAACATTCCCATCCCTGGCCAACCTGACTGTTACTGACCATCCCCCAGTCCAGATGTTACGCTCATCAAGGATTTTATTAGGTTTGGTCAAAACCTCCCCGTAGTTCCTCAACCAAACCTCCAGATCCCGGGCAGGGACGCTCTCATTGGTGAGGATGATGGTAATCTTTTTTACGGTTGACCGCTGCGAAATCGCAACTGGGGCCAGATTTTCCCATTCGGGTCTTGACCTGCACCGGGCCTCATATCTCTCCCAGAACAGGTCAAGACCCTCTGGCTTGGTGAAACTGACTGTATAATCCCGCGTCCCTGACACATGTATGAAGGCATAAAGATCATTAACCCCAAAACCCATCTCTAGGATTAAATCCACCACTGCACGCCTTGCAGGGGGGACTGCACCTCCTTCCCATTTCAGGATAACGACATTGCGTCTGGGACCCCCAGCAGAAGCCAGAGACCCGAGTCCAGATCCCGGGGTGCTCAAGGTGGTAGCTCGCAGGGGAAAACCCTGCTTGGGGGCAGAGCTGCCAGGGGCAGAGCGCACCACCTGAGCAAAAGAAGGTTTATTGGAGCCAATGCCCCACACATTATCTGTATGAACAGAGGTAGTATTGTCCATCATATCTGAACTGGGATGACTTTTATCAGCCACACCCACATTGTCATCTGGTATAATGATAGTTTCCGTTGCAGTACAGGCCGTTGCCTGATGCTGCACTGTAGAGCCCTGAGCAGCAGTGGGGCAATCAGCTCTGGTCTCAGCAGCAGGAGGGTTAATGGGCTCTGCTGGGACTTGCAGTTCCTTTGCAGGAAAGTCATTTTTTAAATGTGTCTCTTGCTGCATTGCAGCCTCAGCAGGAACATCATTGCTGCACACAGGACTGGCAGTCTTATTTTCAGGCACATTCTCATTCATGGTGCTAGACGGTACAAACACAGTCTTATCCACAACATGGGGCTTAGCTGGCTTCACTCTATCAGGAACATCATCTGAAATATTGTCATCATTAAACACCATCTGATCCCCCCGCACAGGAGACTCCATTCCCTGGATCACCCTCAGCATGCCTCCTGAGTCCTGTGAAGGCATGGGGGTGCTTACCTCTCCTTGGGGGGTCAGGGGATCAGAACTGGGGGTCTCCTCCTCCTCCTCCTCCTCCACCTCCATCTTTGTCACCTTCGCAAACCTCCTTTCGTTGGAGAACTTCTCCTTAAAGGGGCCATCCCTTCCTTCTATTATGGCCACAATGGTCTCCTGAGGGTCCACACGGACCTTGGCCAATTGGATCTCTGGATCCATGGATCCGTGTTTCAGACTATGCAAGCCCTCACGATGCTTTCTCAGGCGCTTCAGCTCTGCTCTCAACTTGTACAACTTGTCCCTCTCCCTGTTAAGGACCTTTATCCCGGTCACCACACGTTCCCGAATGGCCGCCGAGCCTTCATGCTCGCCAGGGGTAGACAGATCGGGATGTACAGAGGCAGGCATGTCAGCAGATGGCCCAGGAGATGGCTGAGAGCCTCCAGCAGGGGAGGCCCCGCTGCCCTCCATGGCTTCCCCAGAAAGGGGGCCAGGAGAGCTGGGATAGTTTTTCAGGCGACTCCCTTCTCACACGGATCTCAGGGAGCAGCTCCAGACACACCCTCCTCCTCACACACCTGTGCTCCAATGGTGGATGGGACACTATTGATCTTTTATTAAAAAGAATCAAGCAACCAATTGTATACAAAAGTAAAAAAACATAACTATAGTACAAAACTTAAACATAAATCCAAGGAATACACATCCAGGGTCAGAATATATACAATATATACACTATACACAATATATACACTATACACCACCACCAAAACTTTACTACAAAACTATTTACACAAAGCAGCAGAGAGGGCCTAAGAGGCACAACCCGTCACCTATGTACGCAGCCATCTATCAAAAATGTATCAAAAATAATAATAATCTAGGGTGATAAGAGACAGACAGCCACACCCGGGAAAGAGACTCCTGGCAGTCAGGGAGGCCTGAAACCACTCCACGCCTTCAGCCAAGCCCCCTGACCCCACTTGTCTCTCTCAAGCCCCCGAATCTTCCCCACCTCATGCACAATGTCATACACCACCACCTCAACAGGAAGGATTTTTTGCCGAATGCTGACCTGACACCGTGCGTTCCAGGTGAAATAACGGACCACTAGGCTAACTAAAAAAAGTGTATCCAAACAAAAACCTCCACCGGTACTGAATGCTCCATACACCCACTCAGCATAACCCAGCCTGGAGAGGAAAGGAACACTGAGCGCCCGCCCCACCTGTCTGTACACTTCTATGTTAAAGGGGCAACGAAGCAGAAAATGGTCCATAGTCTCCTCCTCATCTGCACACTCCTCCCGAGGACAGCTACGATCCATCGAACTGCGAAATTTCAAATTGCCCCGAACATAGAGCTTCCCATGGAAGCACAACCAGGCCAAATCCCGAAATTTAGGAGGTATTCTATCCAAATTAATCAGCCTCAACCCCGTCCTCAAAACTGTGCCTGGGCAATCCCTTAAGGCCAGTGGGTCATGAAAGACTTCGCTCAAGACTCGACTCATAAGGTCTTTCCTCGGAACCGATCTGAGATCTTCAGCCGACAATCGCCACTGCCGCAGTAACTTCAGGCACGGAGCTACATAGGCTGGTAGCTGACCACGATGACCCCTGCGATTCTTCACTTGGCCACCTTCTTCCCAAAGTCGTAGAAAAGGCCTAAACCAAGATCTAAATATGCCTGCCCATCCAGGAGGTTCCACTGCAAGCATACTACCAATATTAAACTTGAGAAATAACAGTGAAAAGAAAAAAACTGGGTTGACCATACCTAAGCCACCCTCCCTCCTGGATAGGTAGGTGACATTTCTCTTGATGGGGTTCAGTCTGTTCCCCCACAGCATCTGGAAGAACACACTACTGACCCTAGCATAGAGAGACACTGGCAAGATGCAGACAAAGCTGACATACAAGAAGATCGGAATCAGGTAGGTCTTAATCAGATCAACCCTTTCCCTCATAGATAACTTCCATCTCTTCCAGTTGACCACCTTAGCATTGGCAATTTCCAGTCTGCGTTCCCAGTTTTTGAGGCCATAATCGCCGGGTCCAAATTCAATGCCTAGTATCTTAATTTTTTCCTGGGGCACTGGAAAGGTGTCCGGGAGATCAAACCCCTCACCTTCCTTTCCCATCCAGAAAACTTCGCTCTTTTCCTGATTGATCTTGGAGCCTGATGCTTCAGAATACTGTGATGTCAGAGAGACCACCTCCTCCGCCTCATCCGTCCCAGTGACAATCACCGATACATCATCCGCATAAGCAACAACCCTCAATGGCGGCTCACCCGGGAGCCCCACTGGTACCCCACACAACATGCCGCTCTCTAGCCTCCTGATGAAGGGGTCGATTGCAAACACATAGAGCAGGGGACTCAGGGGACAACCCTGGCGCACCCCGGAGCCAACCTCAAAGGACTGCCCAACCCAACCATTAACAAGAGGGAAGCTTTCTGCCCCCTTATACAAGACTTTCAGCCAATCAACAAAACCACCCGGCAGTCCGTACTTACTAAGGAGCAACCACAGGTACTCATGGTTAACACGATCAAAGGCCTTTGCCTGATCCAATGTCAGCAAATACTTTCCCCAGCCTGCAGCCCTGCACCACTTCAAGGCCTCCCGGACAGCTAACACCGCTGTGAAGGTGCTCCTACCCTGGACCGAACAGTGCTGATGGCGAGAAAGCAAAGACTCTGCTACTGACGACAGGCGCCAGAAAAATATCTTCGCCAGTATCTTTCTATCGACATTAAGAAGGCTGATGTGGCGCCAATTCTCAATCATCGAAGGATCTTTACCCTTTGACAGAAGAATCACAGCCGAGTGCCTCATGGAAGGGGGAAGCACCCCCTCAGCGAGACAACTGTTAAAAACCTCTACCAAATGTGGGGCCAGAATAGGCTTAAAGGCTTTGTAAAACTCAGCCGTCAAGCCACCCGGTCCGGGTGACTTTTTGATGGCAAGCTGTTCAATTGCCCTCATCACCTCTTCAACTGTGATCTCCTCTCTCAAATTCATCAATGGAACATCTCCACCATTTAGACCTGGAGTAGAGTCCAAAAAGCTTTCCATCTTGTCACGGTCAAGCTCTTTCCTCCCAAGAAGGTCGGCATAAAAGGACCTCACGACCTCCAGAATCCCTGACCTGGACTTTGTCACGGAACCTGCACTGTCCTTAAGGCCAACGACCGCTTTAACAGCTACACCTTGTTTGCAGTTCTGGTAAGGGTCAGGCGAGTGGTACTTCCCATAGTCCCTCTCCAGAACCAAAGAGGCATGCCGGTCATATTGACACTTCCTGAGGAGGAGTTTCACTTCGGAGATTGCCCCAGGATCTCCTCCTCTCGAGACAAGAATATCCAGCTTCCTCCGCAAACGTTGGTAGGTCATGTATCTATTAAACTGTTTTCTATTGGCTAGGCCCCTGAAGAATCCAGCGGTCCTCTTTTTGGTCAGCTCCCACCACTCAGCCTTGCTGCTACAAAAGTCCCGGATGGTCACCTGTGCCTGAAAGAATTCCTCAAAGGATTGTCTAACATGTTCTTCCTTGAGTAGAGTCGAATTCAATCTCCAGATGCCCTTTCCCCTCTGAGGGGCGTCTGAAGCATTCAGGGCCACAGATAGCATACAGTGATCAGAGAACTCTACTGCCTGCACCACTGGGGGTGAGAAAGCAGAGGCCTCCTTCAAAAAAAACCTGTCTATCCTACTCTGACTATTACCACGATGAAAGGTGAACCCGGTGTCGTCCGGGAGGTGCTTAATATGCACATCCACAAGACCAGCATCCCTAACCATACTATTTAAAAAAACGCTATCATATCCCAGCCGGTCCTTGAAGTCCTTCCTGTCCTTGGGCCTAATTACTGTATTAAAGTCACCTCCAAAGACCACTTGCCGGGATGTAAAAAGAAATGGCTTGATCCTTGTAAAAAGGCATTTCCTGTCCCACTTTGTGTGTGGCCCATAAATATTAATTAGGCGCAGGTCCTGCCCTCCCACAAGGACGTCTAAGACCATACATCTCCCAATCTCCACCTCAATGACCCGCCGGACAGTTACCATGCCGGTTTTAAACAACACCGCCACACCGCCGTAAGGCTCGGCCGCAAGAGACCAGTAAGATGGACCATACCTCCACTCTCTCTTGGCCATATGAATATCTGCCAAGGAGGTGAGCCTGGTCTCTTGCAAAAATAAAATTTCAGCATCTAATTGGCTGAACAACAATAAGGCCATAGAACGAGCTCTCACTGACTTAATGCTGGCGACATTAATTGTCGCCACTTTTAACGGAGGGGGAACCGCCATTTGGGTTATTGGGTGGATTGCTTCTTAGCTCCCCTCTGCTGCTCATCACCAGAAGCCTCTCTTTTTCTTGAGGCCGCCTCAAAATCCATATCTGAATCGGAGCTTAGCTCTGAAGAAGAGCCAGATGATGAAATGTCCCAACTAGAGGACCTATGACGGTGGGTCCGTCCTCACCACCTGCTTCTTCCGTTTTCCAACCTTCCTTCTCTCTTCCAAATACTTGAGGTCGGCCTCAAAGATGCCTTCATCTCTGTTTTTTTTCTTTAAAGTCTTCCCAGAAGACTTTGTCATAGAGGAGGAAGCGACCTTCTCAGTACCCACTACCACTCCTGATGGGGGGGGTAAATCAGACGTAGGAGGGGTAGACTCCTGGGGGGTAACTGACACAGGGGGCACAGACTTAGAGGGTTTTGACACAAGAGGAGCGGGTACAGTAGGCTGGGGGGACACAGAGACAGATACAGAAGGAGAACTTACAGACACAGGGGGGGTGGCCACAGGAACTGGGGAGGCATCCTGAGCAGGACCAGGGGGGTCGGTCACCGCAGTGGAGGATGGTACACTAGGGGCCTCACCCTCCATCCTGTCCAGCCTTGACATCTCATCCACTACCTCCTTCTCCATATTGTGCCAGGCCTCAGGGCATCTGCTGTAGGGGTGGCCAAAACGCAGACACAGGTTGCACCTAATCTTCTGGTCGCAGTCCTTGGCCACATGACCCTGACCCCGACACACTGAGCATATCAAGGCCGAACAGGAGGAGCTAAGGTGGCCCCTCTCTCTCCAGCGGTGGCACAGCTTCGGCTGACCAGGGTAGAACACGGTCATCCTATCCCTCCCTATGAAAGCCGAGGAGGGCAGGTGGCGGACAACATTCCCATCCCTGGCCAACCTGACTGTTACTGACCATCCCCCAGTCCAGATGTTACGCTCATCAAGGATTTTATTAGGTTTGGTCAAAACCTCCCCATAGTTCCTCAACCAAACCTCCAGATCCCGGGCAGGGACGCTCTCATTGGTGAGAATGATAGTGATCTTTTTCACCGTTGATCGCTGCGAAATCGCAACTGGGGCCAGACTTTCCCATTCGGGTCTTGACCTGCACCGGGCCTCATATCTCTCCCAGAACAGGTCAAGACCCTCTGGCTTGGTGAAACTGACTATATAATCCCGCGTCCCTGACACATGTATAAAAGCATAGAGATCGTTAACCCCAAAACCCATCTCTAGGATTAAATCCACCACTGCACGCCCTGCAGGGGGGACTGCACCACCTTCCCATTTCAGGATAACGACATTGCGTCTGGGACCCCCAGCAGAAGCCAGAGACCCCAGACCAGATCCCGGGGTGCTGAAGGTGGTAGCCCGCAGAGGAAAACCCTGCTTGGGGGCGGAGCTACCAGGGGCAGAGCGCACCACTTGAGCAAAGGAAGGTTTGTCCGGGCCAATGCCCCACACTGAAGTCACATTTTTATCAGGAACAGTCACTGTTGCTGCTGCAGTACCAGCTGTCTCCTGATGCTGCACTGTAGAGCCCTCAGCAGCAGTGGGGCAATCAGCTCTGGTCTCAGCAGCAGTGGGGTTAATGGGTTCTGCTGGGACTTGCAGTTCCTTCACAGGAATGTCATTTTTTAAATGTGTCTCTTGCTGCATTGCAGCCTCAGCAGTCACATCATTGCTGCAAACAGTCTTATTATTGGGCACAGTCACAGATGGAACATACACAGTCTTATCCACAACACGTGGCTTAGCTGGCTTCACTCTATCAGGTACATCATCAGTTATGTCTTCCTCATTAAAAACCATCTGATCCCCCCGCACAGGAGACTCCATTCCCTGGATCACCCTCAGCATGCCTCCTGAGTCCTGTGAAGGCATGGGGGTGCTTACCTCTCCTTGGGGGGTCAGGGGATCAGAAACGGGGGTCTCCTCCTCCTCCACCTCCATCTTGGTCACCTTCGCAAACCTCCTCTCGTTAGAGAACTTTTTCTTGAAAGGACCATCCCTTCCTTCCATAATGGCCACGATGGTTTCCTGGTGGTCCACACGGACCTTGGCCAATTGGATCTCTGGATCCGCGTTTCAGGCTATGTAAGCCTTCACGATGCTTCCTCAGGCGCTTCAGCTCCGCACGTAGCTTGTAAAGCTTATCCCTCTCCCTGTTCAGGACTTTTATCCCGGCCACCACTCGCTCCCGAATGGCCGCCGATCCTTCATCCTCACCAGGGGCAGAGAGATCACCAGCTGAGGCTTGTAGAGAGGCAGGCATGCCAGCAGATGAACCAGGAGGTGGCTGAGAACCTCCAGCAGGGGAGGCCCCGCCGCCCTCCATGGCTTCCCCAGAAAGGGGTCAGGAGAACTGGGATCGTTTTTCAGGCGACTCCCTTCTCACACGGATCTCAGGGAGCAGCTCCAGACACACCCTCCTCCTCACACACCTGTGCTCCAATGGTGGATGGGACACTATTCCTCCCACTGACACCAGTGATGGGACACTATTCCCCCCACTTATACCAATGATGGGACACTATTTCTCCCACTGATATCAATGATGGGACACTATTTCTCCCACTGACATAAATGATAGGACACTATTCCTCCCACTGATACCAATGATGGGGCACTATTTCTCCCACTGATACCAATGATGGGACACTATTCCTCCCATTGATACCAATGATGGTGTACTATTCCTCCCACTGATACCAATGATGGGACACTTTTACTCCCACTGATACCAATAATGGGACACTCTTCCTCCCACCGATACCAATGATGGGACACTATTCCTCCCACTGATTTCAATGATGGGACAGTATTCCTCCCACTGACACAAATGATGGGACACTATTCCTCCCACTGACACAAATGATGGGACACTATTTCTCCCACTGACACAAATGATGGGACACGATTTCTCCCACTGACACAAATGATGGGACACTATTTCTCCCACTGACACAAATGATGGGACACTATGGGCCAGATTCAGGTAGATGGGCGCTTCTTTACTTTGGAGTAACGTTTCTCATTTACGTTACTCCGCCGACACTTTCGGCACAAGTACTGTTATTCACATAGCAGTTGCGCGTAAACTTGCGCCAGAGTAACGATAATGCGCTGGCGTAACCCGACGCAAGTGGAAGTGGGTGTGATCATATGTAAATGATGGGCGGAGCCCAGCGCAGAGGCTTACGTTCAGCGCATCATCCACGGAGCATGCGCAGTAAGTGAGGCTTCACTCGGCCCCCTGTGCGCATGCTCACAACTTCCGTCGGCACCACTTCACGGGAAACGCCAGCGCAATGTGTTCCGTTGCGTGTATAAAAGCGCCAGCGGAAGCGGCATTCCGGCGCAAAAGTATTTCCGTTTCCCCCCACCACAGGGAATTTACTTTTGCTCGATTATGGCTGCTCCCGCTACCCCCAAAGAGAGGAGGAACCTCAATTTTAATGCCCAGGAGGTTTCTGTGGTCATCTCCACTATGGAGAGTTATAATGATTTCCTGCATGTGAAAAAAAGTAGGAAGACCAGCAGGGAGAGGAAGCAGGCCATCCTGGACACCATTGCTGGCCGGGTTAATGTCTTGGGGTACTCCACCCGGACTGCTGGGGATATCCAAAAAAAAATCAATGACCTGCGGCGCAAGGTCCGTGGCAAGGTGGCCACCATCAGGAGGCATGAGAGGGGCACAGGTGGTGGATCCCCATGTCCGGTCAGCCTGACCACAGAGGAGGAGGTGGTCGCCCGCTGCCTGGAGAGGGAGCAATTGGAGGGGGTACCAGGCTATGATTCTGTGGAGGAAGGCTCCAGGACAGGTAAGTGTTTTTTATCCCCTATTTGGTGTTTTGCATGTGGGGGGGGGGTGGGGTACATGTGCCAAGTGTGTGGGACCACCAACATGTGTCTGCTTTGTGTCATCCACAGATGACGGAGCTGGGCCATCATCTGTCGGCGGCCAGTCCACCCCATCCCCCCATCGGCACCCAGTGCCTGTGCCCCTGGGTGGTGAAGACACCGAGGTGGAGGAGGAGAGTGCCCACACCACACATGCAGAGGTCGTTGAGGAGGAGCCTGTTGGGGCAGAGCAGGACTTTCTTTTATTGTTAGAGGAATCCTCCTCTTCTGCAGGACCCTCTCAGATCCCCTCCCCCATTATAGGAAGCCCCTCAAGGGCGACTCCATCCCCCCGGGGACAAACATCTACTGGCCCCAGGAAGGCCACCCATAAGACCAGGGGGGTGTCTGATCTGGCCCAGGACCAGGTGGCGAGGGATCACGCCAGGCAGACCCAGCAATTGGGGTAGATTGCTGGGCACCTGGACAGAGTGGCTGACAGCCTGTGCTCCGTGGCCCAGATTTCTTCAGCAGTGCAGGATGTGAGCTGTAACTGTGCTGCAGTGGTGACCAGCCTGGGGGGGGGTGCAGGGTGACATAAGGGACCTCACTGCAGCTGTCCAGGCAAACACTGCTGCCATCCAGGGAAACAGTGCTGCTATCCGGGACCAGGGGAGGCTGAGTCGGCGGGTCCAGCATTATCAGGTCACCCGGCAGCTCAGGATGCAGGCCCAGACCAACTCTTACCTCGGCCGGATAGCCATGGCCTTGGAGGGCAGGCAGGCCACACCTGCCAGGAGTGGCCCACCCGGGGATCAGCCACCTCCAGATGCCCCCCCACCCACTCCATCCAGGCAGCTGAGGAGCCAGAGAGGGGCCGGCAGAAGAAGCCCCCGGCATCCCAGATCATTTTTATTTATTTTTTTTGATTGATGCTCAGGACATGAGTTTTTTTTTTTTTTTTTTGGGAATGCTCAGGTTATGAGATTTTTATTTTATTATTAATACTCAGGTTATGAGTTATTTTATTTGTAATTATGCTCAGGTTATGAGATTTTTATTTTTTGATACTGCACACGTTGCAGTGTGAATGGTGTGTGAATGTGAGGGGGTGGCACTCCTGCCAGTAAGGGGTGTCACCCTCGGCCGTGGTTGTGAAGTTAACCCCACGGCTGTATGAATGACGTGTGAAAGGTGTATGAATGGACAGCGACATCATTGGGGCCTTGACGCTGGCGTTGCTGCTCCCAAGTCCTACATGCTGGACTTGGGCTAATCCAATGCAATGTGCATGTGGTGTGTGTGATCTAGGGACATCAGTGGTGTGCATGCATGCATTGTCTGTGTGATTAATGTTTGGGTTTAGTGTCCAAAGATGCCTACGGCGAGGACCCTCCTGACTGCTCTTCCATCAGCAGACTGGTTCCCCTCTGGCAGGGGGGGATTGTCTGGTTGGGGGGTCAGGTCATCACGCATGTCAATCTGCAGGCCTTTTCTCATAGCAAAGTTGTGCAGAATGCAACATGCACCGATGATCTGACACACAAAGGTAGGGGAATACAATAGGGCCCCCCCAGACTTATCCAGGCAGCGGAAACGGGACTTCAGGAGCCCAAATGTTTGCTCCACCACTGCACGGGTTTTGATGTGTGCTTCATTGTATTTTATCTCTCCTCTGGTTTGGGGGTTCTGGAAAGGAGTCATGAGATGGGGTCCCAGTGCATATGTAGAGTCACCTGTAAGGGAAAAGACAGGAGGATGTTAGTCATGCATGTGCCCCTTGTGATGTGCATCATGGGAGGGGATAGTCATGCCTGCCACCCATGTCACTCACCAACCAGCCAGCTGTCCCCATACATGTTCTGCTCGAATTCTGCTGGGATGGGGCTCTGACGGTATATGAAGCTGTCATGGCTGGACCCTGGGTGTTTGGCACGGACGTGCCATATGAGGCGTTGGGCATCGGCTATCACCTGTATGTTGATGGAGTGCCAATGCTTCCGATTGTGGTTTATGTGCTCTGTGGCACTGGGGGGCTGTAAGGCCACATGTGTGCAATCAATGGCCCCCACAGTGCGTGGGAATCTGGCAATGCTGTAGAAATCTGTCATTGCCTTCAGCCGCAGCTCCTCAGTGGTTGGTCTGATGAACTGGTTGGACATGCGTCTGAGGATTGCAGGGACAACCTGGTGCACACATCTGCTTATGGAGGATTGTGACATCCCAGCCACCACTCCACTTGTACGCTGGAATGATCCACTGGCCAGGAAATGAAGTGTTGCCAGTACCTTAACCAGTGGCTGCACTGATTGTGAGCGGTGTGTCTTGCTGGTGATGTCACCCTGCAGGGTTGTGGTTAGTTCAAGTATTGCATCAGGGCTGAATCTGAAGATGCGATACACCTCCTCATCCCCCATGCCAAAGAGGCTCATGCGCGTGCGGTATATCCTCTCACGTGCCTGCCTCCTCCGTATCGGGGGACCCAGTACTAGTGCTAGGACCGTGACTGCCCCTGGCATGTTGGCACACAGAGGTGTCCTTGCAAGTGTGGTTGTTCAGCTTGCTAGTTTCGTCGGTAACGCTGCTGTAGCTGCTCTCCTGCTGACCGGTGGCCGTCTGGAGTAAAGATAAAGCAGCTATTTGTAGAAATAACTTTGCGCCGGACGGACGAGATACGCGCGGCGCATGTAGCCGGCATATGGTGCAAATCCGTTTGCGAATCGGGAAATCTCCCTCATTTGCATATTTGCAGGGGAAATCAATAGGCGCGACTGATGCGCCAAGCGAAATTATGCGCTGACGAGACTCTGGCGTCGGAAAGTTAAGCCGATCGGAAATGGCCCGTTTTCTGTCGCATCTAGTTTGGTGGGTACGGCCACATAGAAACGACGGCGCATCTTCACAGTTACGCGGCGCATATCGAATTACTCCAGCACACGTTTTGCTGAATCTGGCCCTATTCCTCCCACTGACACAAATGATGGGCCACTATTTCTCCCACTGACACAAATGATGGGACACTATTCCTCCCACTGATACCAATGATGGTGTACTATTCCTCCCACTGATACCAATGATGGGACACTTTTCCTCCCACTGATACCAATGATGGGACACTATTCCTCCCACTGATACCAATGATGGGGCACTATTTCTTCCACTGACACAAATGATGGGACACTATTCCTCCCACTGATAGCAATGATGGGGCACTATTTTTCCCACTGACACAAATGATGCAACACTTTTTCTTCCACTGACACAAATAATGGGACACTATTTCTCCCACTGACACAAATGATGGGACACTATTCCCTCCACTGATACCAATGATGGGACACTATTCCTCCCACTGACACAAATGATGGGACACTATTCCTCTCACTGATACCAATGATGGGGCACTTTTTCTCCCACTGACACAAATGATGGGACACTATTTCTACCACTGACACAAATGATGGGACACTATTTCTCCCACTGACACAAATGATGGGACACTATTCCTCTCACTGATACCAATGATGGGACACTATTCCTCCTACTGACACCAATGATGGTGTATTTTTCCTCCCTATGACACCAACAATGGGGCACTATTCCTATAACTAATACCTTTTATGGGGCACTATTCCACCTATTGACTACCGGCACTATAACTTTCATTTATTTTTTTATTCCCACTGACCACAGTCCGGCCCCCCAAAAAAAACTGAAGGACAGTAAACTGGCCCTTAATGTTCAAAAAGTTTGGAGACCCCTGCCCTAAAGTATCTTGCAGAGTATCCCACAGGAACAGATACAGTGCTGGCGTAATTCGATTTTAGAAATCGGACAGACTCCTATATATTTCTATTCCCTACAAGCACAAACAGGAAGCTTCCCCTAACTTATCTTGCAGAGTATCTCAGAGTAACATATGCAGTGCTGGTGAATCTAAAGCAGGACAGTCTGACTCCTATCTAAATCTCTCCCTGAGAGCAGCAGCAGCCTTTCCCTAACCTTACTAAAGCAGAGTGCAGAGTGACGAGCTGCGCTGTGTGCCTCTAACTTATATAGAGGCTGGGTCACATGCTGGGTCATATGCTGCACTGGCCAATCACAGCCATGCCATTAGTAGGCATGACTGTGATGGCTTCTAGGTCACACGAGTAAAACAAATGGCGATTGGCTGCCATGCAGCGCACCATTACATTGCCGAACTCCGAACCCGAAAAACTTTACAGTTCGGGTTCGCTCAACCCTATTTAGGACTAGAAAAATTACCTTTTCAAATAATAAAAAAAAAAAAAGAAGGGCCCACCGACCTTGTGCAATACAGTACCAATGGCAACGTTTTATTCATAAAATGTGCAGATACAATGACTACTCACAAACAAGCTTAAAATCTGGCTCCACCTCTTCTCTCAGTGATAGACCTTATAAACACTCATACTTTCTTCGGGAGAATGTTTGCCCAACTGCAGGGCAGAACTTCCATATTTCAGAACAATTGGGCCTATTGGCTCAAAGACAGCATAAATATGATTACTATCTGATATCACTTCCATTAATATACCACATATAGTTATTCCGCGACCGCTTTTCATGATGTGAAAAATGCAATTTTTTTAATTGGTCATTAAAACGATTGTGTGTAGGCTCCAGGGCATTTTTCTCGACGTGAGAAAATAGGGCATTAAAAATGTAGAACATAATCTAATTTTTATCAATGTTTTTTCACGTTGTAATTTTTCACGTCGTGAAAAACGGTCGTGTGTAGGCTTTAACAACGGAAAAAAATGCGCATGCTCAGAAGCAAGGTATCAGACGGGAGCACTCGTTCTGGTAAAACTAGCATTTGTAATGGAGATAGCATATTTCTCACGCTGTGACAGACTGAAAAGCACAAAGACTGAAAAGCTTGAATCGTCTCTCACCAAACATTTGCTAACACAAAATCAGCAAAATCAGCCCAAAGGGTGGCGCAGTCTGAATGGAACTTCCCCCTTTACAATGCCATTGTACGTGTTGTACGTCACCGCACTTTGCTCGAGCATTTTTTTTTCACGATCGTGTGTATGCAAGGCAGGCTTGACAAAAATCACATTAAGAAAAACTTTGTTTTTCTAGGACATTAAAAATGGTCGTTAGCGTAATTTCTTGTTTAACATTACTCTACTAATCTAATATTATTCAAAAGTTTAATTGTATTCTATGAAAGATCCCGATTGTTCCTCTCCTTTGTCTTTCCCCACCCTCCACTCCTTCACCCTTTCCCATCCCTGTAATTTTATTAACATATAGATATGCGATCATTTAATATGGCTGATATTTTGATACATAGGGCCAGATTCAGGTAGATGCGCGCATATTTTATCCAGCGTAGCGCAGCGCATATACGTTACGCTGACGCGAACTAGTGAGTCAAGTACAGTATTCACTAAGCGCATGTTCGTTACTTTGCGGAGGAGTAACGAAAATGCGCTGGCGCAACCCGACGCAAGTGGAAGTGGGTGTGATCATATGTAAATGATGGGCGGAGCCCAGCGCAGAGACTTACATTCATCGCATCATACACGGAGCATGCGCAGTGAGGGAGGGCTCCACTCGCTCCCCTGTGCGCATGCTCACAAATTCCGTCGGCACCACTTCATGGGAAACGGCAGCGCAATGTGTTCCGTTGCGCGTATAAAAGCGGCCGCAGATGCGCCTTTCTGGCGTAAAAGTATATCCGGTTCCCCCCACCCCGGGGAAGTAACTTTTGCTGTGCGATGGCTGCTCCCGTTCCCTGTTGTTTTTCTTTTTTGTTCTTTTTTGTTGTTGTTACCATGTTTGCTTTATCAACCAGCAACATACTCACCTTGAAGACAGATCAGACATTCGTAATCTAAACAACTTTGATGGTACTTAAGTTCTTATAATGAAATGCCTAAGGGCTTAACAAATAATTTATTTTTTCCTTTGGCAACTTAACCCATTACCACTCATGGTAATCACTTTACTTGAGTTTACACGTCTGTAACCAATCCAATGGTTTCCGTGGATTCAACGTACCATCTATAAGGATATTCCAGGAGTTTCATCTTGAATATATAACATCCATAACTATATCTTGATTTCCGGATATCGTTTGAAGCCTTATCTGATCTGATGAGTATATGCTTACTCATATCCTTGTCTTCCGGTAAGCCTCTAATGTTTCACTACACTGGTGGCGGATCCTCTAACACTCACCTCGTTATTTGTTGAGTCACTACTTGGGGTGATTGAAAGGTTTTGGATTGACAATATGAACTTTTTTTCACATTTTGAACATTTCATTTGTTAAAAGGACTATATCAATTATTAGCCTTTCTTATTTTTAGCGCTACACTTATTCTTTGTCTGTATGTTTTCAAAATTGATCTATTTTGTAGTGTTGGCTGCTTACATTTGTGATATTTGAACAGCGCGGTGATATATATACCATAGTATATACCTTTTTTCCTGCCGATACGTATTCTTCTACATATTTTTATTTAAAAAAAATGTAAAAAATAAAATCGCAACAACCGTATAGTGACTGGTTTGCGCAAAAGTTATATTGCCTGCAAAATAGGGGACATAATTATGATTTTTTATTTATTTATTTTTTACTTGGAATGGCGGCGATCTGCAAATTTTTTTCGGGACTGGGACATTATAGCGGACACATCGGACACTTTTGACACATTTTTGGGACCATTTACATTTATACACTGAACAATGCCATAAATATGCATTGATAACAGTATAAATGTAACTGGCAGGGAAGGGGTTAACCACTAGGTAGCGGGAAGGAGTTAAATGTTTCTTCTAGTTTGTGTTCTAACTGTGGGGGGAGGGGGTGACTGGGGAGGTGACCGATTGTGTCCCTATGTACAAGGGACACAATCGGTCTCCTCTCTCCCTGACAGGGACGTGGAGTTATGTGTTTACACACAGAGCTCCACGTCCCAGCTCAGTTACTCGGCAATCGCGTGTGCCCGGCGGCCGCCAGGCACACGCACATTGTTCTCAGTGATGCGACGGGTGCACGCCCCTAGCAGCTTTCTATGACAGGACGTCATATGACGTGCTGTCAGGACAATACAGTTACCTGCCCGCCGTCATTTGACGGCGGGCGGGTATCAAGTGGTTAAATACCTGTGTTGAATTGGCTGTCGCCTAAAATTGGGCCTGGCGTGTGGGATGATATATTTTATTTTATTTAGCTTGAGCTTAAATGGCTAAGTTAATTTTATTATTATAGAATATATATATATATAAATATATATATATATATATATATATATATATATATATATATATGGTTATATGCTAATAAAATGAGTTAATATATTTAAATTGATTATTTAATTTTGATTTAAGAATTGTTTGATACAATACAATTCATTTATACCTATAAATAAAGGCCACGGCCATTTCATACCACAGGTAGTATTATTTATCCATATAAAAAATGATATTAATTTTTTCAAATGGTTATGACTACAGTCCCATGAAGGTGAAGGGCATTGCATGAAATGTCCCCGCCCCCACCACCTATGGGATTGTGTCATACCAAGAAATGAATTAAAGTTTAAATTAAAAAAAAGACTTTACTTACCTATGATTGGTGGAGCTTTGTTGACAGTTGCCCTTAACAACGGTCCTCTAGCCCTATAAAAAGAATGAGGATGTATCATTTGGGGCAGAAGAACGGAAAAGATTTGGAGAAGCACAGACCACCCTCCCTCCCTGTCGTGGCCTTTTTATGAGGTTTTTAATCCCTTCTTGTAAGGGGATGATATATTTCATTTTATTTAGCTTGAGCTTAAATGTCTAAGCTAATTTTATTATTATAGAATATATATATATATATATATATATATATATATATATATATATATATATATATATATATATATATATATATGCTAATAAAATGAGTTAATATATTTAAATTGATTATTTAATTTTGATTTAAGAATTTTTTGATAAAATACGATTCATTTATACCTATAAATAAAGGCCACGGCCATTTCATACCACAGGTATAATTTTGTAGTATTATTTATTTATTTATTTATCCATAGAAATATTATATTGTTTTTTTCAAATGGTTATGACTACAGTCCCATTAATTCCCACCTCCCTGCAGAGCATATTCAACTTTTTTTTGCATCATTCTGCTTAGCTGCTGGGAGCAAAAGAAAAAAATATCAAGCACATCTGGGTATTAAGGATCATATATGCAAGAAAAACTTTTAATAACTTTTAAATGAAAAAAAAAAAATCAAGTGCAAATTGCATAAACACATAACAATGAACAGAATTCACATTTTACCAATTTACTGTATCCAGAATTGAGGTTGAGCATAGATTAACCTCCCTGGCGGTATGATTCTGTCTGGAATTACGTACCAAAAGCGGTACAATTATTTTGCATGGAAATTCTGCGTTTTATACTGTAGGCCTGCAATTCTTAGGAATAACTCACTTAAATTTGTCCAAACCAGAGTCTAGTAAACATCTCTGGTATGATAAAGTTTGAAACACAAAATCATAAAATTATAATATAATAAATAACTATAAATAATTATAACAAATAATAATGTAATTATAATAAAAATTATTCACTAATGTAATCAAATCAAAATCACTGAAATTTGCTCAGTTGCAGAATTGTCGCTGTCATTACTTTTATTTTTTTATGACGAATTTCCCCACAAATCGCTATCGCTCAATTCTGCAAGTGATTATCATTTATTATCGCTGTTTTCTAGCTGCTCTAAAATCACTTTTGACACTTTTGGTTGCTATGGACAATCTACAGTTTGCAGGCACATAATTTTTTTTTTATTATGTAAAAGAACATGCAGGGCACTGGGCAGACCACTAGGGACAAGAGGGGGTGTACTTTTTACATACAGTACTGTAATCTATAAGATTACAGTATACTGTATGTAATGTGTTTGTTTACTTTTTTGAATTTGCCGCCGGTCTCCGCCCCCGTGCGCCATTACGTCGCAGGGAGCGGAGATCGGCATCGCGCGGGCACTGTGTGAGTCAAATGGAGGACGCCACTCGCTCACACAGCTGGGATGCATCGCTAAATCCAGGGACAAGGTAAGTACAGTAACCCTGCCTGGATACAAGGTAAGCCAGCGCGCTGCAGGCTCTGCATATTCACCCCGAGCGTGACTCGGGGATACCGATTTTTGCATAAAAAATCCACCCCGAGTCACGTTTGGGGATACCGGCAGGGGGGTTAAAAAAGAACCCATCTCTAACCTAGTAGAAGCAAAATGTTAGCACTTATTTCTTTGTGTTCTCAATTACCCAATTAGCCCTAATAGTGAAAAAAGCCTTAAAATGAGAACATTAAAAAGGAAATACATATAGGAATTGGCGGGCTCATTTCCACTGGCATTTTACAGCCACTTTTCTGAGCATTTTTTGCAGCTTAAAAACGCCTGTCCATGTTAGTCTATGGCCTCATGCCCACTATGACGTTTTTGAGCTGTAGATGGCTGAGACTTTTTTAAGCTGAAAAAAAAAACCGCAGGACCAGTGCGTTCTGAAGCTCCAGCAATAGAGCTGTAAAAACGCCAGACATTGAAAAACACTCAAAACGCGCAAAAACACGCATAAACGCGCAAAAACGCGCAAAAGCGCTGCCGAGGCGTTTTTGAGCTCCAGCTCAAAAAAAAAAAAATATATATTTTTTTTTATTTCTAAAATAAACATGGGCTGGGGTTTTTAAGCTGTAAAAAAACGCTCAGAAAAGTGGCTGTAAAAACGCCAGTGGAAATGAAGCCGGCAAGTTGCTAAATAGTTGTGTAGGGGTTTAATACCAATTCAATTTAGGCAATTCCAAAATATCAAGCAGCCCTACTTAACTCTTAACATACCTTATAACACTAAACTTACCCCACTTGTATAGGATACTTACTGTAGCTTACTCCAGAGCTTGAGCGGCCAAACCAAACCCAAACAGATCTTGCACTTACAGTAAAACTACTACTTCTACTGCTGTGACAGGAATAGTTCTGCCTTTTTAATGGTATGTACAGTACAGCAAAAGTATTGCATATAGTGTGGAGATATATATATATATATCCAAATGATTTTAAAAAAACAAAGCTCTTCGATTTCTATTTATCAGATAGTGGAATTCCATAAAATGCAATTATTTTAAGAAGATGTCTTCCATCGTTGTTGATTAATTAATTGCAAAAAGCTTACCAAATATATCTTGACATGATTTGCAACAAGCTTATACAGGAAAAATACAGTGCAACATCACACATCCATGAAGCTGGAAAGAATCAAGCATTTCTCCTAAATGCAGACATATCAATGTCCAGATTCTGCGCCTGGTTGGATAGTAATTAATAATATTATTATTCATGACATACAGTATATAGCTTTAACAGTTTGTGCAGTACTTTACAAAATATAAGGAGACATCACAGTAACAATACAATTCAAGACAAGAGGGTTAAGATAGTCTGGAGATTTTAAAGCATAAATCTATATAGCAATTGTGATTTATTTGTTTCACAGCAATCACCGTGACCACAAACTTATCCCACAAATCAAAGTGAACAGGAAAATGTAATTTTTCTCACAATTGATTATAAGAGTGCAGTTGGTAAGAAAGACAAAAGTATGCCTCTGAACAGAAACATTAACAGCGCTGTATGGGTTAATATGAAATTCACAAAAACCCTATAACACCCAATCTGCTATAAATCACTGATGAGATCACATTGATAAATCATCCTTATGACCAGCATCCATAAACAATAAAAAATGATATCATAATTAACATGCAGCACACCCCCAAGTAATATTTGGACAATGTCTATGTTAACTGAAAAATATCGAAGCAGTCTCTTAATTGTTGAAAATCCTTGGTGATAGTTTAAATTTGTAGTATCCTCTATGCTCTTTCCTATGTTATCTCCCTTAGGAGTTCTACTCACCAGAACGTCAAAAGAAGCCCTCTGAAGCTAAAGTGCCCCCCCGCTTATCTCCAACTATACTAACGTCCACCCGAGTATGGACCGCTTCCTTCAGATGTCCGCAGACCACCCCATACAATCATTAGTTCCCATTCCTATAGAAGTGCTGCGACATCTGATGATCTCATCATCCCACTCCTCTTGGAAAGGCAAAGGAATAACACACATTTCTCACTTGCTTGCTGCTGGCAGACTCAAAACTTTCTCTGAACTACAAGAAGAATTTCAATTACCAAATTCTGACTCATTCCTCTACCTACGCACCAAACACTGCCTTACCTCTCTGGCACCTTGGACTTGCAAAATCCCCCAACAAGCTTGGATCTACTTTAGGTCCCCGAAGGCTCATCAAAAGGGTATATCAATGTTTTATCGGTTACTTTGCTCTAAAACGGAATTCACTAGCTCTACTGCGTTGACCAGATGGGAGAACGATCTGGGACAACACTTCACGCTAGCTCAATGGGAAAAGGCCTGCCACTCCACCTGCAGGGCCACGTGCTGCTCCACTCTTAGGGAGCTTGCATACAAGATTACATATCGTTGGTATCTGACCCCTGACACGTTGTCCAAATTTAACCCTTCAGCTGAGAATACTTGTTGGAGGAAGTGTGGGAAAAAAGGTGACTTGCTGCATATTCTGTGGGACTGCCCCAAGCTTGCCCTATTTTGGCGACAAGTGTTTCAACTGATCTCTGATGTTAGCAAACTGAAAGTGGACAAACATCCGTCCTTGGCATTGCTATCCTTGACTATAGAACGCTTCCCCAATCCAATGAGAAATATCATACTACATATACTCTTGGCCGCTCGACTCAGTATCACTAGGAAATGGAAAGACCCAGACCCCCCTGATCTTCAAGATGTGATCCATACTACCCATACACACTTTACTTATGAAACGACACTTACGTTACGACACTGCAACAAAACGCGGAACCTACGGAACTGGCAACAGTGGACTGACTGGACTGCCTCTCCTGGTCTAGCCAAATCGTTTGATTCTTCTCTTTGATTTGATATGTGACACCTGTGTGGATATCCAAGGTCAGAACTAGGGGGGGGGGGCGCCCTCTTAAGGACACAGTTTAGCTCCCTATGGGGGTGTCTGGGGGGGGGGCTTTTCTCCTCTCATCTCATATCAGAAGTGTTTGCATCTATGTCCACCTTGGAACACTGTGTTAAGCCTCGTACTGGGATATGTTATGTTCTATGTGTGATTTCCCGAACTGTTTATTGCTGATTGCATTACCTGCTCAGATGTGTATGCTGTAATCCACTCATTCCACCAACTACCTGATTGTTGTACCATGCCGTTTACTGTTCTATTTGTTGTCTCGTACAACGAGACAAATGTCTTGCATATGTATGTTCCTTATGAAAACTTCAATAAAAAACTATTGAGTGAAAAAGAAGCCCTCTGAAGACGTGACAACCAATTACGAAATGCGTCAGTTCATGGCTACACGATCTACTCAACTCACACACAGAGTTACACTGCTCCCGGGACTCACCAGCTGGAGCTGGACTGACAAGTACCAAGACCAGAGTGAGCTGCATGTTAACGTCTGATGTGCTGTTTTTATCTTTCATCTTGTAAGCATAATTCCAGGTGTGGGGCTGCTATTTATAAATAAAGACAATATCACACTATGTACTCTCCCTTCTCTCTTTTATTACATGACCACTCATGTTAAACTCTCCAAATCAGCACATTGATTTAATCAACGGTTTGGAGGATCACTGGACCTTGAGCTGGGATTCAGAAGAAGCAGGATTGCTGACTCTGGGAGGAGACCCCATACAAACCAGGATCCGATTAAGGAGTTCTAAAGGCGATCAATACCACTGGTTCTGGTGAGTAGAACTCCTAAGGGAGATAACATAGGAAAGAGCATAGAGCATACTACAGAGCTAAACTATCACCAAGAATTTTCAACTTATTAAGAGACTGCTTTGATATTTTTCAGTTTACATTATTATTACTTGGGGGTGTGCTGCATGTTAATTATGATATCATTTTTTTTATTGTTTATGGATGCTGGTCATAAGGATGATTTATCAATGTGATCTCATCAGTGATTTATAGCAGATTGGGTGTTATAGGTTCTTTGTGAATTTCATATTAACCCATACAGCGCTGTTAATGTTTCTGTTCAGAGGCATACTTTTATCTATTACATCAAAAAGAATAAAGGCAAAGCCCCCTAGTCGGACTTTAAAGGCACTGTGGTGTGTCAAATGTAGTTAGAGAAAACATAGTATTACAATATAATTTATTGAAGAAGTATCAGATAAAAGTTGATTACATGATCTATAACAAATACAAAAAATACAAAATAATGAAATATAGTTCAACATATATTGCTGTGTGATGTGATGCCCTGTGTGGTCCCGACGTTTCAGGGAGACATAGTCCCTTTCTTCAGGGGTATTCCAGGATTCACAGCTAGTGAACTGTATGGTACTTCAAGTCAGTAGATCATGTATTTAAAAGCATGGGTTTCCGGATGATCCGAGTCTGCTGGCCTGGCCACTGACGACAGAGCAGAATTGTGAGCAGGGTGTGTTGTTGCCAGATATAAATATGCTGCTGGAATCAGAGGACATTGGAGCCTAGTAAATAGTGATGGAGAGGCTCGTATTAGGCTTGGGAAGATGGATGCAGAGGAACCGTCATGTTGTCCAGCAAGTTGCTGGACAACATGACGGTTCCTCTGCATCCATCTTCCCAAGCCTAATACGAGCCTCTCCATCACTATTTACTAGGCTCCAATGTCCTCTGATTCCAGCAGCATATTTATATCTGGCAACAACACACCCTGCTCACAATTCTGCTCTGTCGTCAGTGGCCAGGCCAGCAGACTCGGATCATCCGGAAACCCATGCTTTTAAATACATGATCTACTGACTTGAAGTACCATACAGTTCACTAGCTGTGAATCCTGGAATACCCCTGAAGAAAGGGACTATGTCTCCCTGAAACGTCGGGACCACACAGGGCATCACATCACACAGCAATATATGTTGAACTATATTTCATTATTTTGTATTTTTTGTATTTGTTATAGATCATGTAATCAACTTTTATCTGATACTTCTTCAATAAATTATATTGTAATACTATGTTTTCTCTAACTACATTTGACACACCACAGTGCCTTTAAAGTCCGACTAGGGGGCTTTGCCTTTATTCTTTTTGATTTCTCATTTGGATGTGGCACTTTAGAAAATCAACTCTGATAATCCTCTTCTTGATTTATCTATTACATTACTTTTATAATAGCTGCTCTGCTGCAAAAAAAGTACACATAGCTTATTAGCTTCTATTTCCATAAAGCGCTAGGATCAGACTGGACCTTCGGGTGTCATTCTGATATTTATTTTCTGGTAAGAAAGACAGTTTATAGAGTGTGCTACAAATCCTCAAAATAGCAAAAATGAAAATAATATTCTGCCCTTACATACTGTATACATCCAGAATTAAATAGTATCCATGTATGAAGCTTTGCTTGCAACATGCATGCAATCACCCACACTGGCAATGATCAGCAAGTCTGGATGCAAAAACAATTTACTTTCAAAAACAGATTCTTTTTCTACATTACTGAATTGATGTAACAACTTTTTTTTATATATGCAGTTCAATTTCTTACTATTAATTGTGTTTTTTTTTGTTCACGTTAAATACATACTCACTTCTTTTCATCATCTTGGGCTAAACTCATTTGTAAACTCATTTGTATATGCACTGCTTCCTGGCCTTATGGGCACATTGCAAAATCATTTCACACATTTCCAATAGTGTTCATCAGTCATAAAATACAAATGTGGAATTGTGCAATCTGAAAAGACATTCTGAAAATTTTACAATTGCATTGAGAGCTAAACCAAGGGATTCAATCATGGTATCTACAGTAAGTATCCATTTAGTTAATAAACAGATATCTATAAGAAATAACATCTTGTGTCCTTTAGAAGGATTTATAACATGCATGGGACATTTTCAGAAATGAGCTTACCCTTACAAATGGAAATGTTGGAGTATAAAGTTATAAAAAGACTTCTTAAAATATATACCTTACATTGCTATATAGTGGGACTGATTTGGTTGGTAAATGCCAGAAAAAAAACATGATTATGTATATGAACTGGTCGTTGAGCTAAAACCAGCAGAACTAGGCACAATAATGCAAAACACATCAATATTAGTGGTCTTGTTAAAAATGGCTCACAGCACAGCTAAACTCATGCAGTTAAACTAATAGATAGGTTTTATGAAAAAGCTATTATTGGAAAGGTTACTGAAACTCATGTAGATAATACAAGAAAAAAAAACAGTTTACGGCTTAAAGCTGTGTATTATTTTAATGATACACAAAATAATGTGTCCCAATGTGCATTTACCACTAGTGTTGCTCACGAATATTCGCATTGCGAATATTCGCTACGAATATTGCATATTCGAGTATTCGCGATTAACTCGAATATCGCGGCGAATATTCGCTATTTCGAATATTCGTATTTCTTTCGCAATCAATTTCGCAATCAATTTCGCATTCGCACTAGCGAAATTTTGCATTAGCGAAATTTCGCAATTTTTTTTTCGTGATATTTTATAAAAAAAAAAAAAAATGCTTCAATGTGAAATTTCGTCAATGCGAAATTTCGCAATTTTTAATTTTTTTTTTAATAAAATATAGAGAATATTCGTAAATATCGAATATTCGTGATATTTTATCCAAAAAAAAAATAGCGAAATTTTGCATTGGCGAAATTTCGCAATTTTTTTTTTTTTCATAAAATATAGCGAATATTCGTAAATATCGAATATTCGTGATATTTTATCCAAAAAAAAAATAGCGAAATTTCGCAATTTTTTTTTTTTTTTTATACAATATCACGAATATTCGATATTAACGAATATTCACGAATATTCTTCAAAATATTCGCGAAATATCGCAAAATCGAATATGGCGTATTCCGCTCATCACTATTTACCACTCCAAAGTCCTTTGGGTCTAAATCAGGTCTCGGACAACTTAACTAACAGCCATAGGTGGTCTGTGATAGTAAAGCAGTAGTATAGCTATACCAATGTCACAGTGGCATGAAGAACCAACAACTGTATAAAAACTAAATAAAAATAGATACCAGGTGTACTACTAGTACATTAACTGAGATAAAGTATTGAAAATATACAAAAATAATGAACTTGCACTCACAATCAATGTATAATGCGATCTCTCAACAAAAGAACTACGGGAAATAGTCATCTGGCACAATGCAGCACAAGGTTTTTGTATCTGTCCTGTGCCTGATGGCTGTTTCCCTTGTTACCTTACTGAGCAATTAGAGATTTGTGGTTTAGAAAAGAAAGTGGACTTTATAGGCACTAATCATAAACGTAATATAAGTGTTTTATTGATACAATACCAAAGGGATTCTGGCATTGCACTCAAAATTACAGTATAAAGTTATAAAAATATCCTGCAAAATGAGACCAAATGGATTGAAAGATTAAACGCTACCCAACCTCCAGGAATCAATGAGCTTCAGACATATAAATCCTTTTTATAATACATTGTCACGTTGGTTATGCCTTAGTGGTACTATCAGTATACACTAATGTATTAATCAACTGCTTCAGTTAAATAATCCAATTTTTTCTATAGCTCTGCTCCCCCTCTCCGCTGTGTCCCTGCTAATAAATATCTAGTAATGCATTAACGTCTGTATTTCCAATCATGAAACGACTTTTGTGAACTGGGATACCCAGTCACAATACAGAATTATTTTGTTTATATTCAACCAACTGTATATTAGTGTACTTTGTTTATTTGTACTACTAATGTTGCACTATCAATTGTCTTACTATATTAACTGATGTTTAGGACCTGTTGCCTTGGTGCCCTTTGGGGATTGTTGCGGTATCCTGTGGGGATCCTTTGTTAGGACATGCACGGCCAGGTAACCACATCACAACTTGTTTGTGCTGTGGAAATCTAGGATGTGATGGTGGCTTTGTCTGTGTGTTCTTGCGGCGTTGGTTTATGCCTTAGCTTCTTGCCACGAACCTTGACACGCCCCGCCGACTCTCATTGGTGGAGCGTATGCCTCCATCCCTCCTTCCTACGACGTTCCTTCCCTAGGCTCACGCCAATGCTGGATCACTTCCCTATGCGCACTGGTGTTACCATCGCAACGGGTCATGTTTGTGAGACACGCCCCGCCCCACTCTATTGGTGGAGCGCCTCCATGCCTCCTCCCCTCAATGTTCAACTTCACACCCACCCCATTGGTGCAGCGTCGATTGACACTGCCAAGCTTGCTGCTTAGGGATTGGATAGTCAGGACCTGGCCGGGTCACATGATGCGGAAGTCTCAACCGCACATGTGACCGGGATACACATTTATAAGGGGTGGATAAAACTAGCTATAGAGTCTGCCATTTCTAAGCAGGGAATTTAATCAAACGGCCTGAGTGGTGAGTAAAAATGATTTTTTAGAAACTGAATGTTACACTCTGCCTACCTGCAGGCTTCTATAGCATCTCTTTAAGTAGGTGGCTTATTTAAAGCATCATTTATTATACTGTATCTCTCTGTTTAGACACACTCCTGAATACACCGCAGCCTTCTACTATTGTTGGTCTACCTACTAATTGGAATTCAGGCCTCAACACTAGGGGATCACCCCCTCTTTGTTATTGATTTAGCTGCCCAAGCATAATAACCAAAGCAGTTGTTCAGCCCTTTCCACCAACATTCTGCGGTGCACACATTTGGGTATGTATTCTGAACAAAAACATTTGTTTTTCTTTCAATAGATTTTTATTTTTTCAAATAAAGAATACAGATAAATTATGACAAAAGGCTGAAATTACATCATCAAAACATTCAACAAACCGGGCATAATGACAGTAACAATGACTCAATTGATTTCAAATTTCCCAACTATGGGTTGATTAAAGGAATCCAGCGAGCTTAATAACAGAGGAAGGGGCGGAAAAAGAGGTGTATATGGTGATCTTGCGCTCAGGGGAAACCTGCCTGTCCCGGACACCCCTAATGGGATCAATCTGTGTCCCAGCCAGGCGCCTCCCAATCCGCCTCCTCCTATAAATTTATTTGATGGGAAATTAGTGGGTTCGAATTTGGCTTCATTGAACCTCTAGCTCATACTAACAAAATAAGATAGGCCTATAGTGTTACCAAATTGCCCATATGAATAACCGGACGAAGAACAAAGAACATTACCTTCTGGTCATACAACTGTCTTAAAAGAGTAGAAGTAAAAAAAAAGGAGAGAGAAAAGTGGGGGTAAGAAAGAGGGAAAGGAAGGGAAACATGAGCTTAACTAGTACTGAAGGATGCAGGTTGCGTGGGGTGTACCCCAGTCGCCAAAGGTATACCACAGTGGGATGCCCATGATCCCCACACGGCTTCAAATTTCTGATTCGTGTTTGAAAGAATGCTGGCCAGTTTTTCCTGCACCATGATCCACGAAATCTTGCGTTTTATTTCTGCAATGGAAACCCTGGGCTGTTTCCAAGCCCTGGCGATGGTAATTTTAGCCCCGAGGAGCATAAATCGGATCAGCTTCTGATTGGGCTTGGATATACCCGGAATCCGAGCATTTAGGAGAGCTACAGGAGCCGTTCTGGGGACCGAGCAACCAGTGACTGTACAAATGAGGTTAAAAATCCTCTTCCAGATTGGTCTGATTCTGGGACATTCCCACCAGACATGCACCATCGAGCCCAGGAGCTGACAACCTCTAAAGCAGCTGGGATCTGATGATGGGTAGATGGCCGCAAGCCTGGCGGGAGTCATATACCACCTCATAAGGACCTTTAAGTTTGCTTCCATCAGGGAAGTATTCAAGATGCCCTGATAAGAATCAGAACAAGCTGCCTGCCAGGTCTCCAACTCCCACCCTATTTGGAGGTCTGCCTCCCAAGCCGTCATATAGGAAGACTTCTCAGTCGGGCGGGTGAGTGAAGAGTAGATGACAGATATTCCTCCCCTTTGTCCCATGGTCTGCCCGCACCAGAGCTCATAATCTGTAAATTTGGGAGGTAGAGGCCTATCCGTCCATAAAGTGTGTAGGAATTGTGATATTTGTTTGAATCTGAATTTTTCAGTGTCAGGGATGTCCAATTTAGTCACACAGTGGTCTAGTGTAAGAGGGCCTTTGGATGTGAAGAATTGTCCTATGCGGTACAGACCCTTATCCAACCACCAACTGAATGCTTTCCTGTCCATTCCCGGTGGGAAATCCGGGTTTTGGAATACACTGGCTAGAGGTTGACCTTTCGAAACCAGGGCAGGAAGGTTACGAAATCTATCCCAAAGGGCGTAGGATTGAGAAAGGGAGGGGGACAAAATGGGTGGTCTTCTCTTTTGGGGGCACCAGAGTAAGTGTTCTATGGAGAACCGGGGGACAGCTTGACCCTCTATGTGGACCCAGTCTGGTTTGTTCAGTTTAGAGTAAACTACGGATAGTTGAGCTAGTCTGGCAGCTACGAAGTACTTATATAGGTGCGGTAGTCCTAGTCCTCCTCTTTTCCTATGGTTATATAGCGTGTTTTGGGGGATTCTGTAACCTGACTTGCCCCAAATGAATTTGAGTATTTTGCTTTGTAAAGTCTGCACGTGATCTTTTCTGATGGGAATGGGAAGGGAGCGGAATAGATATAAAATTCTAGGAAGTAAAGTCATCTTTATAGAGTTAATTCTGCCCAGCCAGGAAAGATCATACTTAGCCCAGTTATTCATGTCGGCCGTAAGTTTTTGGTATAGGGGAGGATAGTTATTTGTGTAAAGGGATTCTGTCCGAGCTGTTAAGGAAATCCCTAGATATTTGATAGATGAGGGACACCATTCAAATTTGAATGACTGTTGGAGGAGAGATACTGTAGGAGGTGGAAGGGATACGTTCAAGGCTTGTGATTTGGCATAATTGACTTGGAGACCTGAGAATTTAGAGAATTCCGAAATTACCTTACAAAGGTTTGGTAGGCAAGTAATAGGAGAAGTTAGAAATAGTAGTAAGTCATCGGCAAAGAGCCCACATTTATGAGTTTGATCTCCACATGAAACGCCTCGAATGTCGGGGTTCTGTCGAATGGCTATCGCTAGGGTTTCAATTGCCATCGCGAAAATGATTGGGGAGAGGGGGCATCCCTGTCTGGTACCCCTTGCTATGTCTATTGGAGAAGAGTAGTACCCTTGGATTCGAATTTGGGCCTTTGGTTTAGAATAGAGAGCTTGTATTACACCCATAAATCTTGGGCCAAAGCCCCATCGTTCTAGTAGGGGGAGAAGATATTGCCAGGACACAGAATCAAAGGCCTTCTGCAGATCAAGAGATAGGAGAAAGCCTTTTTGTTTCGGACCTCCGTCCCAGTTGGATTGCAAAATTGAGACAATGTCCACTGCCCTTCTCACTTGATCTGGGCCTTGTCGACCTGGAATAAATCCGACTTGGTCCTTGTGAATATATTTATTAATGAAAGAGGAGATACGGAGAGCTAGAATTTTTGTAAGAATTTTTAGGTCGTTATTTATCAGAGAGATGGGGCGATAGTTACAGACTTCTTCTGGGTTTTTATCCGGCTTTGGGATAACCGTAATGTATGCTGTATTAAGTTGCGTACCCAGAGGGGTGCCTTGAGTTTTGGAATTAAAAAAGTTTGTCATATGTGGGACTAGGGTATCTGCAAATGACCTGTAATAGAGGGCCGACAGTCCATCTGGGCCTGGGGCCGAGCCCTTTCGGAGGCCCTTGATTACTGTCGCCACCTCTTCAATCGAAAAGGGTGCTTCCAGCCTGTCTCTGTGTTCTACATCTAAGGATGGGATGGGTAGGCTGTCCAAAAAGTTGTCAATCGAAACCCTGGGAATCTGTGGAGGGGCACTATACAGGTCAGAATAGAATGTTTCGAATGCCTCCAGGATCTTTTTAGGGTTGGATGTAGGTTCTTGACCTGCCAAGCGTATTTTGGGTAAGGAGTGAAACCTTGTTTTAGGGGACAATTTGGTCGCTAACAACTGGCCTATTTTTCCTTTTTGGGTGTAAAATTTATTGCCACTCCAGCGGAGAGATCTCTCCGCCTTCGTTGTGAGGGCTAAGTTAAGTTCTAATCTCAGCTTGTCAATATTCTCTAGTAAGGCTAAAGATGGTTTCTTTTTGTGTTGTGCCCTTAGGGTCCTATAAGACTTCTCCAGACGTACAATTTCTGCTTCGTGTTCTCTTTTGATTCGCGTGGAGATCTGAATGATCTTCCCTCTAATAGAGGCTTTATGGGCTGCCCACAGGGTCTCCGCAGAGATATCCTCAACATTGTTAATTGTGAAATATTCTTGAAGGGCTTTATTAATTTCCGTTGTAGTGGTTGGATTGGAAAGAATGGACTCATTTAGCCGCCAATGTCCGTTCCTTGCCATACCTGCTAAAGAGCGGATGGACATGATGACCATAGAATGGTCAGATAGGACTGTGTCTCTGATTTGGGCCTTGATCACTGCCGGAAGTACAAATGAAGGGATTAAAATATGATCGATCCTGGCATAGGTACTATGCGGGTGAGAGTAATGAGTGTAGTCCCTCTTTGAGGGGTTAGACTCCCGCCAAACATCCGTCAACCCCCTGTCATGGAGTAGTTTGGCAATTTTCAGGCTGACCCTAGAGGGTCTAGTAAGTTGAGCGGACAGAGGTCTGGATTTGTCCAAACCCTGGTCAAAAGCCACATTGGAATCCCCCCCCCAAATGACTGTACCTTCCAGAAGTGGGGTTAAAGTGTCCAAGGTTAATTGGAAAAACTTGTCTTGCCCTTTGTTGGGAGAATAGTATGAGACCAGGGAGTATAGATGACCCTCAATTTTACCTTTAACCAGTATAAATCGTCCCTCTGGGTCTTTGAAGTCAGAGAGATACTCAAAGTTACAGGATTTGGAGAAGAAGATTGCGACCCCCTTGGTCTTGTTCTCGGCATTAGCCAAGTAGAAGAGGGGAAAGTGAGAGTGGACAAATTTGGGACTGTACCGCCCAGGAAAGTGGGTCTCTTGGATCATGAGAATGTCTAGTTTGAGTGATTTGTAGCTATCAAAGATCTTTCGCCTTTTGACTGGGGAGTTCAGGCCTTGAACATTATGTGTGGCTATGTTGAGGGAGCTCTGTACGTGGTCAGCCATGGGGAACTGAAAAGCAACTCTGTCTGTCTCTACCTCCACTCACCCTGAGATGTCTTCTGTCCTCCCAACCTTGCCATTTGTCAGGATGGATGACTGGCAGCCCAGTGGACATTCCTCGATCGTAGGTACTGCAAGCTGAAAAATAATAAATGGTTAGGCTCATGTGGGAAAGATGGGGAATAGAAAAGGAAAGGACAGATTCGAAAGAGAGAAAGAAGTGGTGAAGAAGACTCCCAATCCAACTAAGGAAAAAGAGAAAAAATAAGAAAAAATACATTCTCGGGGAGGGGAGATGCTCCTCGAGAATTTCTACCAAGGTAGATCAAAAAAGGGCTTGCTCCAATTGCGAACAAGCGACCTCGCCCCCAGAAACCTTCTGGAGTCTAAGGGAGAGGTGGAGGTACATGGGGCCCACCCCAGCCAGGGCGCCCCTGAAAAATTGGTTACAACAACTATCAAAAAACGAAACCGGAAGGAATTGAGTAATTCTAAACCCAGTTTGGTCGGATCTAAATCCGATCCGGATGTCCCCCCGTCCCCCCCCCAACGGGGATCGAGGAGGAGGGGACCTCAGAAGCAAGGTGGGGACAACCCCCTGCGGAAAAATTAGAATAAATGAAGAGATCTTTTTAGCAGGAGAAATACTGTTGAAATGTCAATTATCCAAAAAGTTGATTCTTCTGATCAGAGAACGTCTAAATCTCAGGCATAGGACCGACCAAAAATCTTGAAAGTTTAAGGAGTATATGACCAATGTGTCAACCGAGATCTGGGTAAGTGGGTCCACTGTCTCTAGCTTTCTTAGATCTCGACCTGGTCCAGAGTAGGGAATTAGGGCTGGTAGGGGTCGGTCTCTTGGAGGTGTTTGGGATGCTATGAGAAGTATCCATGGCGGGTTCTTGCGAGATGAGCTTAAGGCGCTGTAGTAGTCTTTCTCCATCAGGAAAATTTGAGAAGGAGTAGTTTTTCCCTTTATCCGAGAACTTGACCGCAAAGGGGAATGCCCATTTATATTTTATATCCTTTTGGACCAGGACTAGGAGTAGCGGCTTTAATGACCGTCTTCGCTGCATTGTGGAGGGAGAAAGGTCTGCGTATATTTGGACGGGATGACCTTGGCACAAAACACTGGGCACAGAACGTGCTAGTCTCATGACTTCATCCTTTACAGCGTAAAAGTGGGGTTTGGCGATGATGTCCCGCGGTGAGCCGTCCTTTCTGGGTGGTCCCAGGGCTCTGTGGGCTCTATCCAGCTCTAAGCGAACTTGAGGGATGTTTGGAATCAAGTTCTGGATCAAATTTTGTACCGCTGCTGTAGTGTCAGTGATGGATTCGGGCAGTCCCCTGATCCGAAAATTGTATCTCCTGGATCTGCTCTCCAACTCGTCGATCCTGGAAAGGGCCACATCCAATTGCTCCTGTACTGTATGAATATGTTCTGAGTTCTGGTCTGTGGCTGCCACCGTTTGATCAAGCTTGTCTTCTATCGCTTCAATTCTGGTGCCCAGATTCTGGAAATCTGCTTTCAAATCTCCTGTTATTTTGGTAGCAGTCTGAGCGAGTCCCCTATCCAGGAGTTCAGCCAGAGCCTGATATAAGTCAGTCACAGAGAATGCAGACGCTGCTGACAGGGTGCTGACAGAGAATTGAGCAGGCTGGCTCCTTATGTTAGTTCCTATGAGTGGTAGTGCAGAGCCCTCCCTATTTATGCCCTCCATATTACTGCCTGCCAGGGGTTCTGTGGGAATTGTTGAGGGGGACATGTCCTGCTGGTAACTTACTTGGACCAGTGGGGTAAAAGGCAGGGGTACCATATTTGACAAAATCCTTCCCTCAGGCATCTCCTCAGCTCCGTTCTTGTGAGGTGCTGCAGCGGCGGCCATCTTGGATTTTTGCCGTTTTTTTAAATGACTAAAATGCGGCTTTAAAGTGTCCCTTTAAAAAAATTATGATGATAGGGGGGTGCCCTGGTGTCTGGGGAAGCCGTGTGTGGTGATAGTTCCCCTTCCAGCCCGTTTTTGGCTGACTTATGGGCGCCGCTGGTCTGGGGTGGTGAGGAGCTCCCGGCTCAAGCAGCCATCTTCAGAGCTCCGCGCATGCGCCTCCAAACATTTGTTTTTCTTTTGTCTTTCTTTCATACCCATACCTGAACAACAGAAAACCTGTTGTTCAATACCATTATACATTTCCCTATTTTTTGTCATATTGCATATATATTTTTTCCTCACCAGAATAAGCCACACTGCTTTAGCTTTATTTGGATCGTTTTTCAATCATCTGGAATCTCCCAAGTTCCAGACAATACTCATCTATACTGTCAAAAATCCTTTCTATGATACCCAACAGCGGGAACGGTAGGCAGCCATTCGATATAAATATTCTACTATCACACTCAGTGTTCATCACACATAGATTATCCTATCTCTGTTGGGCATTCACTATATCTACTTCCACCCCTAACATAGCTCACCTAAATATTACCATTCCACACTGGTTATAATGAGCGAACATACTATCCTAAATGTTCTCACAAAAAACTAATATACATAGGGGTATCCTTTCCTAACAACTCTTTTTCCTGGTGTATCCCTGCATGCCCCCCCTTATGGACCCCTATGGTTACGCCCTCCCCTCTATAACACCTTGGCAACTTCGGTCTTTTATGCATCCTCTTTATAGCGCTTTGACGCACAAAGGATATAATTTAATGTTAAGCACGAATGTTTGTGTATTTTATATAAATGTATGTCTGTATACTAATGACGGTCCCTTCCTTTCTCTCTAGAAAAATCATAACTCCTGAGGAAGCAACAAATGCGAAACATGTAGAGTTTATGTTTATGTATATCTATATCTACAGTAGTTATCAATCTGTATTGATTTCTACACCGGATCATTCCTCTACAACGACTATTTATTTTCTTTGTTCACTATTTTTATTGTGTGATCAATCATATATGTCTTTTTAAATGTATTTTTATAACTTTATACTGTAATTTTGAGTGCAATGCCAGAATCCCTTTGGTATTGTATCAATAAAACACTTATATTACGTTTATGATTAGTGCCTATAAAGTCCACTTTCTTTTCTAAACCACAAATCTCTCTAGTTACTCTAGGACGCGGCACTGTAATACTCCAGGTCACCCATAGTCCATCCTATGGTTTGTGTACCTTGAACCCCGTTTTCATTACTGAGCAATTACATTATGGAATAATTGTAAGATAACAATCTATCAATCTGTGTTATCTCAGTTAATTTCACTAATGGCTCACATGATTTTTTTTTTCTCTTTTATTCACGTTTTAATGATATTGAGTTTTAACATTAGAGCTTTTTTCTTAAAGGAGTTGTGAATTCAAAATGAATAGTCACTTAAATTATTCAATCATAGAAAATCAAACATTCTCAACTCCTTTAGTACACCAGTCTCATTGAATCAGCGGTGCACAGAATATTGCACTGGACTTTTTGAAACAAGAACATATTCATAGGTTGAGGTCCGCTAGAGTTGCATCTTATTGCTTACAGTTTGAACTGAGTATATTTGAAACAAACAGGATGTTTTTGCATCTTATCCTGGAACAAGGTTGGAGATCACTAATGCTTTAGTGTTTACCTGCTGTCTAAGGGAAAATTACCAAAAAAATCTCTATAGTCAGGCTCCGGGCACCGGCAAGTCCATGATTCTGATGATTTTGTTGTGGTTAGCTGGCCAAAAATGTTGCAACCTGGATAGCATAAGCAAATTGGTGGATTGGATTTGTCTCTATTGTTCTCCAATATTCATTATAAACAATGCAATAGAGAGTTTACATTGTTAAAATACATTCTAATGAACAGTCAAAGTGTCTTTGTTGAAATATATGATGGTTTCACACCTCTATAAATTTTACAGAGGTCAAGTCCCAATTAGAATGTACACAGAGGAATTTATATCCTCATTAGAGCTTCTAAAACAGCTTGAGAATTATATACAGACAGAAAACGTCAATCCACTCACAAGCTATTTTTACTGGATATAATTTTTATAATTATCTATTGGTCTTTAAATTTAATGATAGAAAAACAAAGAAAAAGAGTGGTTCAAAGCTATTCAATTTGCAAAGATTTTATCATACAATGAAATAGTATGTGCTTCCATCATAATCTATATTACATACATGGAACTGCTAGGGCCAGATTTGGACCTTTAGGGGCCTGCAAGTCCTAGGACTTTATGTGTGACTCACTTGAGCTGCCAAAATAAATTTAAAAAAATAATACAATATACCAATCCAGAGTAAAAACTTTAACAGATGATGGCCAGCAAAATATTACTTCCCAAGATACATTTTATAAAAGAAAGTAATTTTTTGTTATTCTATATTATTTTTCTAGAGATTATTTATTATTATTTTATGCACTTATTTTATATTGTTTTTGTATAGGGGTGGCTTCTGCCAGGGGGCCCAGGGAAGTTTCCCTTTTGTCCACTTATAAATCTGGCACTGGGAACGATATTTTCTGCAACACATACATATATATGCATATATATATATATATATATATATATATATATATATATATATATATATATATATATATATATACACATATATTGTGAGGGGTTAGCCCGGCAGCGGGTGTGTGTGACCCCCTGAAAGGGTTCAGCACACAAAAAACATTAGGCATGGGGGCGCGTGGCTACCAAGCTCCTGCATGGACGTCTGAGCAGTGAGCTCCGTGCCTGACTGAGGAACAGCGACGTGCCAAGGACACACTACCCGTCCGCAACCACCCAGATTGCCCCTGCCACCTCGGACATCCCTCCGGTATGGCCCGAAAACAGAAGAGACCGCTACAGGTGCAGAAATTGTCCCACTTCTTCCCGCTGTTGGATCGCTGCCTGGCTCAAGATGGCGCCGGCGGCGTCTTCCCGGCTTCCTCCAGCAGCTCCAACTCAGCCCCGACGAGTCCGGACATTCAGGTCAGTGCCGCCCGCAACTCCCCTGATGCATCCACTCCTCTGTCACAGAGCCCAGTAAAGTCAAAACCCTGCTTATCCCCTCAGAGTGCCGGGGACGGCGGGAGTGGGGCCCAGGACTCACTAAATGATACCAGGGAGCTGGCGGAGGCCATTAACTCTTTCCCCACAGCCGGAAAGCCTATCTCTGACACAATGTTAAAAGACATGCTAGTGTCTCTCCGAAATTCCCTACATTCGGACATGATGCAGTGCATGAGAGGTTTCAAAGCAGATGTACAGGAGTTGGGGGATAGGGTTAAGCACGTGAAGAAGAAGATGGGGGAGTTTGCATTATCCTACAACTCACTTGTTGACTCACATAATGATCAATCTGACAAGGTGCTGTGGCTGAAATCTAAAATCTCGGACCTGGAGGATAAATCCAGGAGGAACAATGTTAAGATCCGTGGTGTCCCTGAATCTATCCCTCCTGCACAGCTCCAACAGTTTGCGCAAGATATGATGAAAGCCTATGTTCCTGACATATCCGACACGGACCTTCATATATATTTTTTCTCCAAAACATTTTATTGGGTTTACAAGCAAATACACGCAAACAAGCAAGTACAAGTACAAGTAAAAAGGGGTAACAATCAATATCTCCTTGAGTAGACCGTAGTCAACAGCAAGAACTAGCAACAGTGAGTAGCAATAGACAGCTCTCAGGCAGCTGGAACGTATCAACATAGTGTAAGTGGTAGTGAAACTAAGGAAACTAATTGGAGTAGTGGAGATAATGAGGACCCTAGCGGGGTACGTTGTGCAGATGCGAGAGAGCAGTTGGGGGTTGGAAGATAGCATACCACCGTCTTACCCCATAAAATGGACGAGCGGGAAGGAAAGACGAGATGGAAGAGAGAAGAAGTGAAGGGGGAGTATTGGAGGGGAAAGGTGAGAAGAAGAGAAGTGGGGGGGAGGGGGGGGGGGAGGAGAAGGAACAAGAGTATTATATACTAAATGTTCGACCAAGGGTGCCAGTGTGGAGAGGAGTGCACATTGGGAAAACTTTACAAAAATACATAAATCAAAACAAGCAATAGTAGGATTATCGGATCCGTAGAGATGACACACCAGGATCCACCAGGGTTTATCACTCGGTAATAAGTAGATGAGGAAGAGGGGGCGCTATTATCTATGGGGGACATCAGCCAAGGTCTATAGTCAGGTTAGGAAGGCAAAAGGTGAGGATAGCAAATTTCGTTGCTCAGACTCTGACAGACTATGTCTAATAAAGGCCGCCCACTTCTTGTCAAACTTGTCTCTTGATTGCAATGGGAAGGAATACAAATCCAGGTTCTCCTTGTAGAGCAAGGACTTCATATGTCTTATTGTTTCTGCCAGTGAGGGGGGGTGGCTGAAATCCAGTGGTTGAGAATGGTCCTGCGAGCCACTAGAAGTGTGAGGAGGATCCAGTGTTTGGTACCTTGGGGGAGTAGGATGAAATCTTCATCGGACGCTAGGCTTTGAGGGGGGCATCCAAACAGAAGGAGGCTGAGATCTCTCCTCAAGGGATGGTTAGTCACTTCATTGACGTGTTGGAGAATCGAGGACCAGAAAGCGTCAATAGGGGGACAATTCCAGAGGCGGTGAAGCAAAGTGGGCCTGTGGGTCAAGCACCAAGGACAGGCGGGACCAATGTCAGGGGATTTTGTGGTGGAGAATGGGTAGTATGCCCTATGCATTAGTTTAAATTGTGTTTCTCTCCAAGTTTCACAGGGGTTGATGGACCTGCTGGCTCCCAGTTAATAGTGCTGGCATACATGTGATTTTCTAAACAGAAGTGTGATTTTTAAACACAAGTGGGAAGAGTTAAAAAACAGGAGTTTGCTTTTAACTGTTTCTGCTTGCAAGTGTCATTTTTTTCTCTGACACTTTTTAAACAGGTTTTTATTTCTCTCTGCTAAGGAAAGTGTTTAATTGTGATCAGGTTTTTTTTTCCTCTGCTAATCAGTGGGGAGTGTTTAATTTTAAACAGGTGAAGAGGTGAGTATAAAAGTCTCAGTCAAAACTCCCATAAGGAGCTGTCTCCCAGTTAATAGTGCTGGCATACATGTGATTTTCTAAACAGAAGTGTGATTTTTAAACACAAGTGGGAAGAGTTAAAAAACAGGAGTTGAAAACAGAAGTTAAGACAGGAGTCTTCTAAACTGTAAGTAACATCTTAAACTTCCTACAAGTAATTATATTGTAACTGGGAAATGTGTGCTAGCAGGGTTGAAGGTTTTGCTCAGTGCACAGTGTGTCACATGTATACAAAATTGGTGCAACAGCTCCAGGATGGATACCGCTGTGACAGATGTGAGCAGGTTGCCCTTCTGGAAGCTCGCATTAGAGATCTGGAGGAACAAGTTGCAACACTGGGCGGAAAGGACAACCTTGAAAGGGGTCCTCTGCTCGCTGAGCAGGTGGTCAGTAGGGTTAATGTGGAGGGTGGAGGGGCAAGTCAGGATTATCAGATAGGAAGATGGGTTAATGTAGTTAGAGGGAGTGGAAGGGGCTTGCAGACAAGGAAGGCCAATCCTGTGTTTGTGCATCAAAACAAATTTGCCAAGTTGGGTGAAGATGTGGAGGTGGCTAACACAGAGGTGGCAGCCCTAGATGTTACTGCTACCCCTAACAGCCGGGAGAGCAACCCATCTAGTAGAAGTGGTGAGGGGAGTGCAGGTAGGCCTAGACAGTTGGTGGTAATAGGGGATTCTATAATCAGAAGGACTGATAGAATAATTTGTCGCCAGGATCGCCTCAACCGAATGGTTTGCTGTCTCCCTGGTGCCAGGGTTCGGCATGTGGTGGACCGGGTGGATAAATTACTGGGAGGGGCTGGGCATGACCCAGCTGTCTTGGTCCATGTTGGAACCAATGACAGTATACATGGAAGGTGGAGGCTCCTTAAGAATCAATTTAAAGAACTAGGCTGCAAGATGAAGGGAAGGACCTCCAAGGTGATATTCTCTGAAATATTGCCTGTGCCATGCGCAACACAGGAAAGGCAGGGGGAGATTAGAGAGCTGAATGCATGGCTAAATACCTGGTGTAGGAAGGAGGGATTTGGGTTTCTAGAGCACTGGGATGACTTTTCATTGGGGTGCAACCTATATGCTAAAGATGGTTTGCACTTGAATGGAAGGGGGTCTGCTGTGCTGGGGGAGAGGTTTAGGGGAATGCTGGAGGAGTATTTAAACTAGACTTGAGGGGGGAGGGTGAACGTGAATTACATCGGGCACACAGGTCAGTTAGGGGTCAGACATTAATGGAGAGTGGAATGGGGATAGATGGAGGTGGGGTTATGGCAGGTGACAAGAAAGTTCCCATGTTGCAAACAGCCATTGGAAATTATAGTGCCATTTGCACTACTAAAAATTATATGAATCATATGAAAAACACCAGCGAAAAATGTAACAATACATTTAAGTGTTTGTTCACCAATGCCAGAAGCCTTCCAAGCAAAACAGGTGAGTTGGAAGCTCTGGTGCATGAGGAGAGCTATGATGTAATCGGTATTGCTGAAACTTGGCTTCAATCCTCACATGACTGGGCTATTAATATTCCTGGCTATGCTCTCTTTCGGAAAGACAGGGTAAAAAGGAAAGGTGGAGGGGTCTGTCTCTATGTGAGAAGTGACCTCAAAGCAAGCGTGAAAGAGGACCTGGTTGATGGAGAGTGTGATGAAGTTGAAGCATTATGGGTGGAACTGCATACAGATGTGCGTAGTTCAAAGCTAATCATTGGAGTTTGTTATAGACCACCCAATGTTAATGAGGAGGTGGAGACTCAGCTCCTTGCACAGATGGAAAGGGCTGCAAGGGCAGGGACGGTGATAATAATGGGGGATTTTAACTACCCAGAAATTGACTGGAATAATGGAATTTCTGGGACAGTTAAAGGACAAAAATTTAAAAACCTATTGCAGGACAATTTTATGGTCCAGTTTATTGAGGCCCCAACTAGGAATGATGCTCTGTTGGACCTGGTAATCTCAAACCATGCAGAGCTCATTACTAATGTTCAGATAAAGGAACACCTGGGTAGCAGTGATCATAACATGATTTCGTTTAATGTAAACTATAAGCAAGAAATACATACAGGAAAGATAAAAACACTTAATTTCAAGAGAGCAAATTTTCAAAGCATGAGGACTGCTCTCCAGGGCTTGGACTGGGAGGGAATATTGGCACCGATGAACACAGAACAGAAATGGGAATTCTTCAAAAAGACTCTTTGGAACCTCACTGCAAAGTATATTCCCATGGGCAATAAGTTTAAAAGGCTACAGATAAAACCTATGTGGCTCACGGTTAAAGTTAAAAAAGCTATAAACAATAAGAAAATAGCTTTTAAAAAATATAAAAATGAAGGAACACTAGTGTCGTTTAAATGTTACAAAGAATATAATAGAATATGTAAAAAGGAAATCAAGGATGCAAAAATTCAAAATGAACGACAGATTGCAAAAGATAGTAGGACAAACCCCAAAAAATTCTTTAAATATATTAATAGTAAAAAGGTCAAGTCTGAGCATGTAGGCCCTTTACAAAATAATCTAGAGTGGGTGACTGAGGACATAGAGAAGGCAAATTTATTAAATGCTTTCTTCAGCTCTGTGTATACAATGGAGAATGGGGGAGCTCATGTCGATATAGGGGGTGGGAGTGACACAGCCCCAAATCCACAATGGCTCAAAAGTGATATGGTCCAGAAATATTTAGACAGAATAAAGGTGGATAAAGCACCTGGACCAGATGGCATCCACCCACGGATCCTAAAAGAATTGAGCTCTGAAATTTCAAAGCCACTGTATCTAATATTTAGGGACTCATTAATGACAGGAATAGTACCACTGGATTGGCATAAAGCCAATGTGGTGCCCATATTTAAAAAGGGAACAAAGTCTTTACCTAGTAACTATAGACCTGTTAGTTTAACTTCTATAGTTGGAAAGATACTGGAACGTTTAATAAAAGACCACGTGGATGAGTTCTTGCTGGAAACAAACTATTTAAGCAGCAGACAGCATGGATTCATGAAGGACAGAAGTTGTCAGACAAACCTGATTTCCTTTTATGAAGAGGTAAGTAAAACCCTGGACAGAGGCGTGGCAGTGGACGTGGTATACTTGGATTTTGCAAAAGCGTTCGATACAGTTCCCCACACACGGCTCATGTGTAAGGTAAGGTCTACAGGATTAGATATATCAGTTTGTAAATGGATAGAAAACTGGCTGAAAGACAGAATTCAGAGAGTTGTGGTTAATGATTCTTACTCTGAATGGTCCAAGGTTATCAGCGGTGTACCCCAAGGTTCAGTGTTGGGTCCCTTACTTTTCAATATATTTATAAATGATATTGGGTCTGAGATCAAAAGTAACATTTCTGTTTTTGCAGATGACACCAAGCTATGCAGTGGAATAATGTCCTTGCAGGATGTCTCCAATTTACAAGCCGACCTCAATGCTCTGTCTAATTGGGCGACTAAGTGGCAGATGAGGTTTAATGTTGATAAATGTAAAGTTATGCACTTGGGGGCTAAGAATATTCATGCATCATACATGCTAGGGGGAGTACAACTGGGGGGATCTGTAGTGGAGAAGGATCTGGGGGTTTTAGTTGATCATAAGCTCAATAATGGCATGCAATGCCAAGCTGCGGTTTCCAAAGCGAGCAAAGTCCTTTCTTGTATTAAGAGAGGTATGGACTCCAGAGATAGAGATATCATTTTGCCCCTGTACAAATCATTAGTAAGACCTCATCTGGAATATGCAGTCCAGTTTTGGGCACCAGTTCTCAAAAAGGATATCGGAGAACTGGAGAAAGTGCAGAGAAGGGCAACCAAACTGATAAGAGGCATGGAGGAGCTCAGCTATGAGGAAAGATTAGAGGAACTGAATTTATTCACTCTTGAGAAGAGGAGAATAAGGGGGGATATGATCAACATGTACAAATACATAAGAGGTCCATATAGTGAACTTGGTGTTGAGTTATTCACTTTAAGGTCAACACTGAGGACAAGGGGGCACTCTTTACGTCTGGAGGAAAAGAGATTTCACCTCCAAATATGGAAAGGTTTCTTCACAGTAAGAGCTGTGAAAATGTGGAACAGACTCCCTCCAGAGGTGGTTCTGGCCAGCTCAGTAGATTGCTTTAAGAGAGGCCTGGATTCTTTCCTAAATGCACATAATATAACTGAGTACTAAGTTTTGTAGGTAAAGTTGATCCGGGGTAAATCCGATTGCCTTTCGGGGGATCAGGAAGGAATTTTTTCCCCTCCGGTAGCAAATTGTATCATCGCTCTGCTGGGGTTTTTTGCCTTCCTCTGGATCCACTGTGGGTATGGAGTTGGGTGTATGGGAGGATGTACTGTGTTTTACTTTGTTTTATTTTTATTTTTTTTTATGGTTGAACTGGATGGACTTGTGTCTTTTTTCAACCTGACTAACTATGTAACTATGTAACTATATCCTCTTACAATGTCATCAATGGCGATCTGGTCAGGTAGGTCCCTGGTCCAGGACGACATGGAGGTGCGGTGTAGGAGTTTAATAAATTCCATAGACAATGGGCGGTAGATGTCTGATATAGAGTATTTCTTTTCCGAGACAAGTCTGTCTTTTACGTCTTTTAAACCGCAAACTGTGTCCCGGAGTGAACGGGTGTGCTAGCCGGCCGGCTATATATTCACATGCGAATTTTATCTACTTTCTTGTAAGTGTGATTTTAATTTTTTTATTAAACAAGTTATATGGGTTCACACTATGTAGCTTTTCTTCTTCTCCATACTGGTTTCATTTCAACACGGATCATCGGTCCACTGTTGGAGAAGTCTCGGCTCTTGGATATCCTGCCACGTTAACCCCTGGCTGGGGATTAAGCCATCTGCTGTCAGAAGATCTCTAGTTGGGATCTTCCCCTCTGGTAAGGGGCGGTGTGATTGAAAGGTGGAGGTGTTTATCTATCCATGCACTGTTTCTGAGGTTCTTGCATTTGATGTCACCATCTATCTGGAGGAAAGAATAATTTTTTTCTGCTATCAGTTTCCATCAGATGCTTAATGTGTTCCGTACTTGATTAATGGACTTTTTTCTTTTGTCACTTATCTTTATATATCACCTGCAATACGGACATTTACTTATTCTACACAGGACTGCTATTGGAGTTCTACTTTGTAGTGTTCATATTTGCGCAGCTTCTTTCTTCTGAAGTATGTCTATAAAGGAGGACCAAAATCTGACAGCTTTCTTGGGGCATGTTTTGGTTATATAGTCCACATATTGTAAGAACTGGTATAAGTAGCTAGGGGGTACCGCGTATTCTCTGATAATTTGGGAAAAAGGTTTGGGACTGCCTGCTGAGACTTGGAACAAGGAGCATACTTTGACTAGGCCTTTGTCCTTCCATTTCGAGAAGGGTTCGTATTGGAGGCTAGGCATAAACATGGGATTACCACAGATTGGGAGGAGTCTAGAAACGTGGGGGGAGAGGCCTAACTTTTTCCTTATCTCTCTCCACGCCACAATAGTGTCGCGAAAGAGCAAATTTTGCTTAATGGAGTTGGATAGTTTTTGGAGTGAGCTATTGAATAGAGCTGGGAGGGCCAAGGGGTCGACCACGGCCGATTCTAAGGCATAGTTAGAATAGCGGGAAGATCTTAGTATCCAATTCAATCCAATTCTCAGAAGGCAGGCAAGATTATACACCCTTATACACCCAGATATAACTTTGAAAGAGCAATTCAAGGCCTATTCTTTTTCCATATAAATTTGACAATGGTTTGTTCAGGGTTTGAACATCTTTATGCTTCAGGAGAAGGGGAAGAGTCTGTAGCGGATAGAGTAGGCGGACAAAGCTAATCATTTTAAAGAGTGCATATCTCCCAAAGAACGAGAGGGGCAGCCCTGCCCATATTTACATTTCATTCATCATCTTAGCGAACAAAGGTGGGTAGTTTAAATAGTATAGAGAGGATGGTTCCTTACCAATTTTCAGGCCTAGGTAGGTGATATGTCGTTCGGCAGTCCGTAGGCAGGAGAGGAGGGGGTGAGATTGTGAGGTGGAGGGCCCTAGGGGGAGGATCTCGCTCTTGGAGAAATTTATTTTCAGACCAGAACACAAATGAAATCGATCAAATATAGTCTGTATGGCAGGGATGTCTGTGCGGGGGGAGGTGGAGAATATAAGTATGTCATCAGCGAATAGAGCCACTCTCATGTCCTCTCGACCAAACGGTATCCCATGTAGCAGGGGAGTGGAGGTGAGGAGGCGTGAGAGCGGCTCAATGGCAAGATTGAAAAGCAGGGGGGAGAGGGGTACCTGTCTCGTACCCCTGTGTAGCTGAAAGGGGGGGGACTGAAGTCCTGCTGCCGTGACCGTGGCGGACGGAGCAGAGTACATACTGTGAATAAAGTCGTTGAATGGGCCGACCAGACCAAACTTGTGCATGACTAGTGACAACCATCGAAAACTCACATTGTCAAAAGCCTTTTTGCCACATCTTGCGAGGGATTTGACTTTGCATATTCCAGGGCCGCTAGGACCTTACGAATATTAGCAGATGCTGACCTCCTCTTGGTGAAACCCGATTGGGCGCAGTGTATGAGCGACGGCATTATGTCGCCCAATCTTGTGGCTACTATTTTGGAGAGTATCTTGGAGTCTACATTTAGCAGGGAGATGGGGCGGAAAGAGCCCGGGTCTAGTGGGTCCTTGTCTTTCTTGGCAATCAGTTTATTGTTTGCAAGGTGTCCCGTCGGCAGATATGACCCTCCTCCCCAGATGTGGTTATAAACCGAAAGCAATGCAGGGGTAATTTCAGGTTTCAGCATTTTAAAGAACTCAGCCGTGTATCCATCTGGGCCTGGCGCTTTGCCATTAGAGAGACCCCCGATGGTATCTCTGAGCTCTTTTAGGGTGATGGGGGCGTTTAGTCGAGACAGTTGGCTGTGTTCGATCTGTGGCAGGATAACATCATCCAACCATTCACGCGCCAACTCAGAATCAGTCGAGTCTTGGCCGTAGAGATTCGCATAGAAAAGCTCAAGTGTCCTGTTTACATCCTTAGGTGACGTAGACAGAGTACCATCGGGATTGCGCAGAGCACTGATGTGAGTAGGTGCAAATGTACCTCTAGTGAGCCTCGCAAGGAGCTTCCCTGCTTTATTGCCATATTTGTGGTAGTGTAGTTGCATAGCAGATAATTTCATTTGGTCTACCCTTTCGGCCCAAGTGTCAAAATGCTCCTTGGCTTCCAGCTGACATGTTCGTCAGTACGATTGGCATCGAGGAGTGATTTAGCCAGTCTCATGCGTTTGCTGGCGTCTAGAAACAGTTTTTGGGCGATATTTTTGTATGCTGAAGTGAATGATATAATCCTCCCCCTCAGATAATATTTACCCGCTTCCCAGAACAAATTTGGGTCATCCAAGTGTTGGCCATTGTTGTGGACATAGTCCTCCCAGGCTTGAGATAGCATCTTTTTAAAACTGTCGTTTTGGTTTAAGTAGGCTGGGAACCTCCACTGCCTGATTCCCGAGCTATTCTGCAGATTGCTCAAGGAGATCGAAATGGGGGAGTGATCCGAGATCATCAGATCATGTATGTGCGTGGAGTGTAGCTTAGGTAGTAGAGAGTGGGTGCCTAAAAAGTAGTCCAGTCTGGCGAAAGAACCATGAACTGGAGAAAAGAAAGTATATTCCTTCTCCGTGGGGTGTTGTAAGCGCCATGTGTCCAACAAGTTGAGGGCCTGGACCATATTTGAAAAAAAAGTTGGTCGGTCCGAGCGAGCGTTAGTGGTCTGTGTATGGGGCCTGGACCTATCCTCGCGGTCGCAAAGAGTGGAGTTGAAGTCGCCCCCCATAAGGTGGGGGGTGAGTTCATCTGTGGTCAAGAAGGGTGCCAGCTCATTAAAGTATGTTTGGTCAGGGGAGTTTGGGGCATAGATGTTGGAGATTCGTAGTTCCCCCGAAGGGAGTTTAAGGTGTAAGGAAACACGTCTGCCTTGGGTATCCCTGTCAATAGACAGTACGTCAAACACTAAGTTTTTGTGCAATAAGATAATAGTGCCTGCTTTACAGCCTACAGAGGCCGACCCTATAACCCTACCCACCCAGAGTTTTTGCAAGCGGAAGAAATCTTTTTCCTCCAGATGCGTCTCTTGGAGCATGGCAACGTCGGCTTTAAGCCTTTTCAGGTGTCTAATGATTTTCATTTGTTTCGTGGGCGAGCATAGACCCTTAACATTCCAGGACACTATGCAAGTTTGCGTCATGGATGCTATGGTCACTCGAGTGATAGTAAAATAAGAGCAAATTACCGAATACACCGAATTACCGAATACAGAAAACAAAAGAACCATTAAACCATGACTTTGTTTTTTTCTGCATGTTTTCCCACATCCGGATGAGCCGCCTGACCATCAATATAAAATATAGCCGATCCAGCATCGCCCCCAAGATGGAGTGAGTACTACAGCAGCTAATGCGTGGACATAGGGAAACAAAGTCGTCCCCTATATGACGGGCGGCAGTAACTATAAAGAGCCCAGCGGTGAGAAAACATGGGAGCTCTCCATAGAGAAGAAAAAAACGGTACCTAGGATGAATTGGCAACAAATATAAGTTTAACAGAACTGGAGAAAATAACGTATCAACCAGAAATGAATGAATCACACGGCAACCGTGCAGCCACACCGTTACTAGCAGCTCAGAGTTGGACGTGCAGGCATCAATCGGTGGTTGGAAAGAAAAAGCAAATCAGCGATAATATCCACCGTGGTATGTGAGGAAGCGCACCGAGGTGGCTATATAACTAGAGAGTGGCTGAGTCACACAACATCGGGGAAAACAGGAGGGCATTTCCACAGCCCTCGGTAGACATAGATTTAGGAGAGAACAAAAGCTAAGTAAGCCAGGGTGACGCTCCTCAGGTAGGCAAGGTGTGGGAGCTCCTAGCTTCATCCGGATCCTTGCAGGCCGGTCTCGGTTGTAGATTTTAGTCATTTGGGTGGCTCCTTCCTCGGGCTTCTTTGGTCCCTTGGACTCTGCTTCGCCTTGTCAGCATAGGTGGGCGTCATCGCCTGGCCCCCCGCAAGTGATTGTAGATAGGCACGGGCCTTGTCTGGGGACTGAATGGTGAGTTGCTCCCCGTCCGGAGTTTGCACGCGCAGGATGGCCGGATACGCAAGCGAAAAGCGAATGCCCCTCTTATATAGTTCCGCACAAACTGGTTGGAAGTCTTTCTGCTTGCGAGATACCTCCGCTGAGTAATCCGAAAACAACAGTATTTTGTGGCCTGCAATCTCTACAGGGTGCGATTTGCGGAAACTTTGGAGAATGTCCATGCGGTCCGCATAGTTCGGAAATCTTGCGATCACCGGTCTTGGGCGGGCACGGTCTTCTGCTTGAGCGCCCATGCGGTGCGCTCGTTCCACTATGCAGCTGCGGCCCAGCCCCAGGGGCTCGGGGAGCGTGTTAGAGCAAAAGTCTATCAAAAGTCTAGCAAAAGTCTATCAGGGAGTTGGGTTTAATAGATTCCGGTAGGCCGATAACCCTCAGGTTGTTCCTCCTGGAACGGTTCTCGAGGTCCTCCATGCGTTCGTGGAGATGTTGCTGGTCTTGGATGAACCGTTCCAGGGTGCCACTCATGTGATAATGGTCATCCTCCACTGAGGCAATCCGTTGCTCAGCCGTGCAAAGTCTCAGGGAATGCTCCCCTAGCTCCTTTTGTATCTGTTGCATCCCCTCTGCCCTTTCAACAGCTGAAGTGATGGAGGGGGAGATGAGCGCCGCAACGGCTTTGGCAATCCTCTCATAGGAGCTATCCGGGTCTGTGTCTGTTCCCTTGGCGGCCATGGTGTCCATGTCCTCGGACGGCGTGTCAGCATTCGTTATAGAGCCTTTCAGTGTTTGTGGCTGCAAGGTCTGTACAGAAGAGGAGACTCGTGCTGTGGCGGCCATGTTGGAAGTGGCCGCGAGCTCCGACGGAGCGTCTGTGGCACCGGAGTTCCGAGGCGTACGCGGTTGGGTAAGGTACCGCTCCATGCACCGGGGTAGAGGCTGCGTAGGGACGCTGAGAGAGGCTCAAACCGGGGCGATGCTGAGGTTTTGTATGCCGATTATTAGACGGACAGAGCGGAGCCTCCGGAGCTAGCTTCCCTCACATGCGGCGCCGGAACCGGAAGTCCGGACCTTCATATTGATAGGATCCAGGGCCGGCGCTAGGCATAGGCAAGTCAGGCGGCTGCCTAGAGCGCCAGGGAAGGGGGAGCGGCAAAATCCGGATCCCCAGCCACTCGCTGTGGATCCGTATCATTAAAATATTTCCTGGCCCTTGATTTTTAAAATATTTCCAGCCTGCAGTGCCGCCCGTAGAAGCGGCAGTGAGATGAGGGGAGAGAGCCGGGACAGCAGCTGGCCGGAAGTGCTGGTGGTCGGACGGGTCGGTGGAAGTTGAAGCGGCCAGTGCACTGTGCAGGAGGCGAGATAGTGACCAGATATCTCCCGATTTCCCCGCTTCCCCCCCCCGCTTTTGTCCGCCGGATTGCAGGCAGGGGCCGTGGGGGTCTAACTCTATTCTGCGGTCACTGATTTTCTCCCCCTGCAGTGCTGATTCAGCCCCGATCCCCCGAGCGGCGCACAGCTGATTGCACACAGGCACACATAGCTGTGCTGGCCGCTTGAATGAATGGAAGGAAGGAGAGGGGAGGAGGCGAGTCCCAGCCTGACACTCGTGGAGGAGCTTCACAGACAACACTGCTACACCCGACTGTTGTCTGCAGCCTGCAGAGTGACTGATTACACACGATGAAGAGCCAGAAGAACCACATGAGGTACAGAGAGAGAAAGGGAGGGGGTGTTTACAGTATAGAAAGTGGGAGTTATAGTATAGAGAGGGAGGTGGGGGTGTTACATTACAGAAAGAGAGGGAGATACAGTATATACAGAGAGATGTGGTACAGTATATACAGGGAGAGAGGGGAGGTACAGTATATACATAGAGAGATAGATGGGGTACAGTATATACAGGGAGAGAGGGGACAGAGTATATATATAGAGAGGGGGGGTACAGTTTATATATAGAGAGGGGGGGTACAGTATATATATAGAGAGGGGGGTACAGTATATATATAGAGAGGGGGGGGGTACAGTATATATAGAGAGAGGGGGGGGTACAGTATATATATAGAGAGGGGGGGGGTACAGTATATATAGAGAGAGGGGGGGTACAGTATTTATATAGAGAGAGGGGGGTACAGTATATATAGAGAGAGAGAGGGGGGGTACAGTATATATAGAGAGAGAGAGGGGGGGGTACAGTATATATAGAGAGAGAGAGGGGGGGTACAGTATATATAGAGAGAGGGGGTACAGTATATATATAGAGAGGGTACAGTATATATAGAGAGAGAGAGAGAGGGGGTACAGTGTATATATAGAGAGAGGGGGGTACAGTGTATATATAGAGAGAGGGGGGTACAGTGTATATAGAGAGAGAGGGGGGTACAGTGTATATAGAGAGAGGGGGGTACAGTGTATATATAGAGAGAGGGGGGGTACAGTGTATATATAGAGAGAGGGGGGGTACAGTGTATATAGAGAGATAGGGGGGTACAGTGTATATAGAGAGAGAGGGGGGTACAGTGTATATAGAGAGAGAGGGGGGTACAGTGTGTATATATATATAGAGAGAGAGAGAGAGATACAGTGTATATATATAGAGAGAGGGGGGGGTACAGTATATATATAGAGAGAGAGGGTACAGTATATACAGAGAGAGAGGGGGGTAGAGTATATACAGAGAGAGTGGGGGTACAGTATATAGAGAAATATATAATTATGTATAATATCAATAAATGCATTGAAAATAATTTTTTCTAGTGTATTTTCTTAACATTTGGTAGTCATTTCCCCAAAAATTCTAAGAAATATATATTTTTTTATCTTATGGGCAACATGTGAGAAAAAAATGTATATATCATTCCATAAACACACACCACATACCTGATTTGAGGGAAAAAAAATGCCCCCGGGTTTAATTAAAAAAATCTGGTCACCTTACCCTAATGACCCTGTTCAGCACCGATTCCCCCTGCTGGTATTTCACCAAAGCTTCTAAAAAAAATTGAAAAAATAATACAAAATATAAATAAAATTGTAAAAAAAAATACAAAAATTAAATAATAAAAAAAAATACTAACGCTGTCCACTACCATACTAAATTGTGTGAGTGTGTAAATGAGTGTGAGTGTGTGTGTGTGTATGTGTGTGTATATATATATATATATATACACACAGACACACACGAGTGTTTGCGTTTTGGGGTGCACACCCTAATGCATTAGGCCACTCACAAATTTAAAAAAAAATGTACAGAGGGGGAACTGGTGTGTGTGTGGACAGATGTGTGGGGGGCAGAGTGGGAATTGGTGGGGGGACAGAGATGTGCAGGGGGGTACAGTGGGAACTGGTGTGTGTGTGTGGGGGGGTACAGAATGGTAACTGGTGTGGGGGGGACAGAGGTGCAGGGGGGTACAGAGTGGGAGCTGGTGTGGGGAGACAGTTGAGTGAGGGGGGAGACAGGTGTGTGGGGGGGGGGGTACAGAGTGGAAACTGGTGTGTGTGTGTGTGTGTGGGGGGGGGGGGGACAGATGTGTGTGGGGAGGCAGAGTGGAAAATGGTGTGGGGGGCAGATGTGCAGGGGGGTACAGAGTGGGAACTGGTGTGGGGGGAGACAGATGTGTGGGGGAAACATATGTGCAGGGAGGTACAGAGTGGGAACTGGTGTGTATGTGGGGGGGGGGGGGCAGATGTGCAGGGGGGTACGGACATGGGAACGAATGGCGTGCGTGCACGGGGGGGGGGGGGGGGCGTCAAAATGAGGATTTGCCTAGGGTGTTAAAAATCCTTGCACCAGCCCTGATAGGATCCATAATCTTCCCAAACCCTCCCACCTCCCTGAAAACATCCTTAGAGATGTTCTAATGCGAGTACACTTTTTCCAGGCTAAAGAGCGTTTCATGATAGCTTTTAGGAAAAACAAGCACCCGCCCGAGCAATATTCCTCCATTCAGATTTTCGCGGACCTTTCACAGTTCACAATGCAGAGGCATAGGTCCCTCCTGCCAGTCACAAAGGCCCTCCGCAACCACAACATAATTTACCGGTGGGGGTAGCCGGCTAAGCTCACAGTCACATGGGATGATCGTACCTCAGTGATCAACACTCTAGAAGAAGGACTTGCTTTGCTGAGATCATGGGACATTATTCCAGAACCTACTACAGAAAATGCTTCCTCGTCGACTAAACTGAATACCCAGAACCAGTGGCAGCTTGTGGCCCACAAGAAAAAGGGCAAGAAATGCTCCTCTTGATTTCCTCGGTTTTAAAGCGGCTTTTCACTACATGTTCCTATGCACTATGTTTCTCCCCTCCTGACGAATGGGCAGATGTACTGCCTTCAGATTCACGACTGAATCTCACTTTTTACCAGACTTGTTATCGTTTACCATGCTCTTTTTTTTTTTTGATTGTTCCTATTTTTATTTGATGTCTTACCTCTTTTTCTTTTCGTGTACTTACCTTGAGGTGGACTTTGTTTCACTGAATAGGACGGTGCGAGTGATTTGCACATTGACTCATCCCCAGAGTTTGCAGTTGCCTGAAGTTATCACATCCCCCCTGAGGTACTGTTGTTATCATATTTTCCCTATTTTCTCATGGCATTCACGGTAGTTTCATTTAATGTTCATGGACTAAATCATCCGGTCAAGAGATCCTCTCTCTGGAATGAGGCCCAAAAGCTTGATGCGGATATTTTGTGCATACAAGAATCCCACTTTCTATCTACCAATCCACCCTCTTTTAACCCCCCTGGCGGTATTCCCGAGTCAGATTTGGGGTTAAATTTTCATGCTGCGATCGGTAACCCCGAGTCAGACTCGGGCTCGCCTCGCTGAGTGCACAGACAGGGTTTACTTACCTTGTTCCTGGATCCAGCGATGCCAACACGCTCTGTGAGCGAGCGATCTCCGTTCCCTGCGACGTTATGACGCACGGGGGCGGGGAAACGGCGCCATATTCAAAAAAGTAAACAAACACATTACATACAGTACAATGTAATCTTAAATACACACCCCCCTTGTCCCTAGTGGTCTGCCCAGTGCCCTACATGTCCTTTTATATAATAAAAAGTGTTCTTTCTCCCTGCAAACTGTAGATTGCCCATAGCAACCAAAAGTGTCCCTTTATGTCAAAAATGGTTTTAGATCAGCTAAAAAACAGCGATAATAAATTATAATCACTTGCAGAATTTAGCGATAGCAATATGTGGGGAAATTCGTCATAAAAAAAAATGACAGCGACAATTCTGCAACTGAGCAAATTTCAATGATTTTGATTTCATTACATGATTGAATAATTTTTACTATAATTATATTATTATTTGTTATAATTATTTATAATTATTTATTATATTATAATTCATATATATATTTTTTTTTAAATGTCATACCCGGGATGCCTATTAGACTTTTGTTTGGTCAGATTTAAGTAAGTTATTCCTAAGAATTACAAGCCTACAGTATAAAACGCCAAATTTCCTTGCAAATAATGGTACCGCTTTCAGCACCTAAAATCTGAAAGAATCATACCGCCAGGGAGGTTAAACATAAAAATTACCCTAATGTATTTTTTGCTTCTGCCTCTCTGATCTCTGATCCTGCCGGCAGATACCTGATCCTTGTTGGCGAAATTAATAATCATATTTACACACTTGTTAATTTGTATGCTCCTAACGCACACCAGCTTAGATTTTTTCACAGGCTGCTTAAGAAAATTGATAAGGTGAAAAAAGGTGCAGTAATTATCTGTGGGGATTACAACATGACAGTTGATTATAATGTAGACACCACCTCTAAGTCCAAACTTCCCCCACCTATGATGTTACAAGGGCAGATCTTTATAATGTCTGGAGGTGTCAGCACTCTAACGAACGGGACTACACCTTTCATTCCTCCAGGCACAATTTGTATTCTTGTATAGATATGATTCTTGTTGATAGGTCCCTGCTTCAGTCGGTCTGCTCCTCCACCATTTACAACACTTCTTGGTCAGATCATGCACCTGTCTCTGTGTCGGTGGTGGACGGGGGGGGGGGGGTTGGGGCACCTAAATCCGCGTATCTGTGGAGAGCTAATACTAGCCTGTTCCAAATGTCTGACCTTGTGACTTCCATTACCAAACAGCTGAAAGAATTTTTTACTCTCAACACGGGGACAGTGTCGGATCCAACAATGTTGTGGTGCACTCACAAGGCTTACATAAAGGGAATATTACTTCAGATGAGTGCGAAACTCAAGAAACAGAGGACCATCAAAATAGATTATTTAATAGATGATATCAGATCTCTGGAGTCACAGAACAAAACTTTACCAGATGTCCAAATGTCATCTAAACTGACCAAGCTCCGCTCAGACTTGAGGCGCCTCCTGCTTGAGCGTTATGACAAATTTGTCAACGCGCTGAAGCTGACCCACTACTCTGCTGGTAATAGAGCAGGCAAATTCCTAGCGCAACGTCTGAAGGATTAGAAGACACGCTCTAAAATCCCCTTCCTTCGTAGTTCTTTGAATGATAGTAAGGTGTATAACCCTAGGGACATTGCTGATTCTTTTGCAGACTACAACTCGTTTTTATATAACCTAAAGAATGACGCGAATAGGCCTCAACACACAGACCTTGACATTCAAAAGTTTTTAGCGAATTTGAACCTTCAAAACATTGTCCCCGAAACAATTAGAAGCTCTGCATTACAGAGACAGAAATTTTAAAAGTGATTAACCACTTCCAGACGGCCGTACGAATATATGCGGCCGTCGGGCAGTCCTGAATCTCTGACAGGACGCAAATAGGCGTCCTGTGCTGTTAATGGCCACTAGAGGGCGCGCGAGCCACCCGCTGCATTCCTGAGATACCGCTATGTCCGCCAGGCACTCGCAATCGGCGGTTACAGGGACAAGACATGGATCTATGTATGTAAACACAGAGATCCATGTCCTGTCAGGGAGAGAGGAGACCGATCTGTGTCTCTTGTACATAGGGACACAGCATCGGTCACCTCCCCCAGTCACCCCCCTCCCCCTACACAGTTAGAACACACCCAGGATACATATTTAACCCCTTCCTCACCCCCTAGTGTTAACCCCTTCCCTGCCAGTCACATTTATACAGTAATCGGTGCATTTTTATAGCACTGAACGCAGTATAAATGTGGCGCCAAAAATGTGTCAAAAGTGTCCGATGTGTCCACCATAACGTTGCAGTCCCAATAAAAATGGCAGATCGCCGCCATTACTAGTAAAAAAAATAATTATAAAAATTAATAATAATTCTGTCCCCTATTTTGTATGCGCTATAACTTTTGCGCAAACCAGTCGCTTATTGCGATTTTTTTTTTTTTTTTACCAAAAATATGTAGAAAAATATGTATCGGCCTAAACTGAGAAAAAAAAGTGTTTTTTTAAAAAAAAAAAATGGGGGGGGCGTGGCAGGAGCTCCGTATAGCCACGGGAGAGAAATACATTTCCACCGCGTCTACCGACGAACGACCGGCACCGAGCGACTCCTCGGGACCCGCTGCACACGTCGTGATGACCCGCCAGCGAAAAAATACCCAGTCCCTGAAGAAAGTCACAGACTTCTTCGCAGCGCGCGGGAACACACAAAATGGCACTGACGCTCTGGGGACAGTGCAGGAGACACGAGCATCCGGATCTCGCTCAGGACAACACAGCTCCCTGCCAGCGCCTACCGCGCACAGGGGCTCGTCCTCGGGCAGCTCCAGTCTCTCTACCAGGAGCCCGGTGAAACAAAAAATGAGAACTGCCTCCCCTGATAGAACGTCCGGAGACCCGGATATGGAGGTAAGCAGGCCACAGACCCATGAGGGGACGCAGCCGCTCACACCGCCTGACCCAATAGCAGCATTCCCCACATCAGACAGGCCTGTGTCTGAAACATTCTTAAAAGAGATGCTGTTGTCCCTTAAAGCATCACTACACACTGACTTGATGGCTGGAATCAGCAACTGCCGCAGGGAAGTACAGGCCCTAGGAGACAGGGTGGATCAAGTGGAGCAGGGTGTGGAGAACCTCACGTCATCATTTAACAACATGGTGGATGCCCATAGCCACCATAGTGAAGATATTACTTGGCTAAAAAATAAAGTAGCAGATTTGGAAGACCGTTCCAGAAGGAACAACCTTAAAATAAGGGGGGTCCCCGAATCGATCCCTGCTACACAGCTCCTGTCCTACACCCAGGCATTCTTCTCCACTCTGCTGCCTTCCCTATCGCCTCAGGATCTCATTGTAGACCGCATACACCGCATACCTAAGCCCTCATTCCTGCCTGATTCCACTCCCAGGGACGTATTGCTTAGGGTGCACTTCTACCATATTAAGGAGCAGATCATGGTCGCATCTCGCAGAGCCGAAAACATTCATCCTCCGTACACTGACCTCCAAATACTCCCAGACCTGTCCAGACATACTCTACAACAGCGTTGCAACCTGGCGACAATCACCAAAGCACTGAGGAACCACAACATTATCCACAAGTGGAAATACCCAGCAAAGTTGGTGGTCACTCACAACGGCACATCAGTCCCCATATCCACACTAGATGAGGGCCTAACGATGCTACGCAGGTGGGGTATCTTACCGAACCAGTCACCTTCAATGGCTCCAACACCCACCGCACCGCCTGCCCCATTGCAAGAGGATTGGCAGCTGGTCACACGTAAACGCTCTTCTAAACCGAAAACCGGTGGCAACGTGTAAATTCACTACTGTTATGCATAGATACTCTCTCCGGCTACAGGGGTTTTATACGCTAATCCCTGTTCTTTCTCCCCCTAAGTCTTTTTTTTTTGCAGTAGTTGTGCCTGCACATGGATCAGTTAATAGATCTCTTTCTTATTGTTCTTCTTATTCAAGCATTTTTGTTTCTATTTGTTTTTATGCCACTCTCTTCTGTTGAAGTTGGAAAATCAGGACTGAACTATCGTCTCCTCTTGGAAGCAACCGGAACTGATATCCTCCCTCAGCCCATCAATCCGGGACACAGTGAGTACAACCACCACATGACTTGTCAGACTGTTCACAAACAGCACTATGCCTATTAATTGTCTATCTATCAACGCACAGGGTTTGAATCACCCTGCTAAAAGAATGTCCATGTGGGCCGAGGCAAAAACACGCAACGCAGACATCCTGTGCGTCCAGGAAACTCATTTCCAGGAACTTAAAGCCCCTAAATGCTATCACAAGGACTTTCCTCACGTTTTCTTGGCTTGCACGCCCGGCCATAAGAAGGGGGGAGTGTTAATTGCTCTCAGGAATACCCTATCTTTCCGCTTACAGGAAGTCACTCCTGACCCCAATGGCAGGTACATCATTTTGAAGGGGGACATTAACTCACAGCCGTACACGCTAGTGGCTTTGTATGCCCCCAACTCACACCAGATCTGCTTTCTTAGCAGGCTACTACGGAAAGTTAAGGCTCAACAGTACGGGAATCTTATATTATGTGGGGACTTTAATCTCATTGTTGATCCAAGTCTAGATACGTCCTCAAAGAAACCCAAAGGATCCACGCAGCTGAGAAGTTTGATGCACAGAGAGGAAATATATGATACATGGAGGTGCATGCATGAGAGCTCTAGAGACTATGCTTTTTTCTCGGCCAGGCACTGTTCATACTCGCGTATTGACCTATTCTTGGTAGATAAGTGGTTGCTGCAAAAGGTATCTGCGGCCCGGATCCATGACATAACATGGTCCGACCATGCAGCAGTAACTATATCCATTGCTGACCAGGCTGCTTCCCCCTCCCCCCCATCTGGCGCAACAATGTCCGATTAATGCAAGAGCCACAAATCTCAGAACAAATATCCCAACATCTCCCAGAATTTTTTTCTTAACAATGCTAAATCAGTAGAAGACCCCTTTACCCTCTGGAGCGCTCACAAGGCGTTCACCAGGGGCATAATGTGATAGGTGAAACTCCTGCGCTGAAATGGGTGAAAAGGGATTGGACCGTGGGAAAGGGGCCGTGGGAAAGGGGCACGGGAGGTATACTGCAGCAAACAAAGAATAGGTCTATCCAAATGGACAATAAAAGGTATACAACAAGTGATATTGTTTGTGCTGTGGTGGTGATGCCTAAAGGGTGATGGGAAAGGGGAAGTGAAGTAGTAAACTAGGTGAATACAATAAGTGACAAAAAAGTATAAATATATAGAAAAAATTCTATAAAACACAATGTTAACAAAGTAACAGTAAATAACAGTGACCGTGTCATCTATAAAGATGTGTGGTGGACATAATAGAATGCATGGTCAAACTCAGTCCTGCAGACAAAACCAAATAAAAGAAGAGAGTCCAACTTAATCATGCAACTCGGTGCAGCAAGTGAAATCTGGTGTGAAGTCAAAAGGAGATGTTCCAGCAGCCAAATGAGTGAAGGTGCAATGGAGGATTCCAAAACGTGCAGCCCACACCTCTAGTGATCCTATCAGCTTACCTCAAGGCTATCTGATATAGCCAGAATTGAGTCCTTTGGGCCTGAGAGTATCCATACAAAAGATATATTTGGATTCGAGCTGGCTCAGGGACCTAACTTTGTGACCCCCTCGCCATGGTCTGGAATAAGGAACTATCCCCCAAAATTTAAGCTGTGATGGATCTTTCCGATGAACTTTGGCAAAGTGACGTGATACACTCAGTAGAGGACTGTTAGAATTTTCCCTGAGCAGAGGGAGAGTGCTCCCCTCTATGTGTATATATCCATATATATATGTGTATGTCACTTGCATATATGTGTATATTCTTAATCTGATTTCACAGATTTTTTACTTTTTACCTTTTATATTTTATCCCATATTTTACTATTATGTATTATTTTTTGTATCTCCTATCATCCCTGCCATCCATCATTACACCCAATGAGGATGTCCATTGGGGTTTTTTTTCCCCCCACAACCCTCTATTAGAGGCATTTTTACTATTTTTCAGTTTGGCTCTGTTTACCATTTAGACATGCTGGGATCCCATGGAGGGTGTCTGAGCGTGTTTGTGGTTTAAATCATCCATATTTTATCATTCCGTTTTACACACCTTTTTTCTATATATTATGTTAATTCTGAGTCTGGTTTGTATTCGGGTCTGCCTAGACCAGGACGCCTCCCATTGTGAGACCTAACGACATCTCTGATTAGATGCCACCTGGGTGGGACGGTACGAGGAGGAGTGCTTGCTGTCCTTAGCTGAATTGCATGCTGACTTCGGGAAAATGGCCGCCGGGCGTCCTATTCCGCAGACCCTATTTAAACTCAGACCAGTATCCAAGTGCTATCCCCTGATGAAGTCACGTGGTGTGACGAATACGCGTCGGGATTGGAGCACTGGACCCTTTACACCTGACGGACGGTAGACGAGCTCGCTGCTCGTGGATGTATGACCGCCTCAGCTGACTTTATGTGAGTTTTTATTTTGTGCTTTGTTTATTAAATCTTTATTTTGCGGTATTATGCGATGTGCCCTCCTATTTTTGTTTCAAACACCATCGTTTGAGTATCGGCGGATCAACATCTAGCCAAACAGCGGCAGCAGAGCAGCATCTGACGAGCTCGCTGCTCGTGGAGATAGGCACCCCCTTTCACCACTCTGTGTAAGTGCACATCTTTTGATTGCTAGCAGGAATCCCTCCAGTGGTGACAGGACTACTCTATGTTTGTTTTTTTGTACTTTCCCCTTCCATGCACCATCGGATTTGAGGCTTCCATTCATCAAGAGTTTGATGCCCTATCTTTCTGGCTATATCAGATAGCCTTGAGGTAAGCTGATAGGATCACTAGAGGTGTGGGCTGCACGTTTTGGAATCCTCCATTGCACCTTCACTCATTTGGCTGCTGGAACATCTCCTTTTGACTTCACACCAGATTTCACTTGCTGCACCGAGTTGCATGATTAAGTTGGACTCTCTTCTTTTATTTGATTTTGTCTGCAGGACTGAGTTTGACCATGCATTCTATTATGTCCACCACACATCTTTATAGATGACACGGTCACTGTTATTTACTGTTACTTTGTTCACATTGTGTTTTATAGAATTTTTTCTATATATTTATACTTTTTTGTCACTTATTGTATTCACCTAGTTTACTACTTCACTTCCCCTTTCCCATCACCCTTTAGGCATCACCACCACAGCGCAAACAATATCACCAGGGGCATAATGATTCAACTAGGCGCTAGGGAAAAACGAAGACGCACAAGCAAACTTAACTCTATCCTTGCTGACATTCACAAGTTAGAAACAAAAAATAAACAGGCACCCAACCAGATTCTTTCTACAAAGCTCTCCCAGTTGAGAACCTCGCTTAAAGATCTGTTAACCCAACGATATGACTATCACCTTAGAAGGCTCAAACTTAACTCATATGCCAACACGAACAGAGCAGGCAAGTACCTGGCCAATAGACAAAAAGCAGCACGCACAAAGTCGAGAATTGACCACTTAATCCATCCCACCCTCAAACACAAAATTACTGACCCTCAGAAGATAGCGGATCAATTCGCTGATTACTATAGTAGCTTATACAACCTTAAAAACGACCCCTCCACTTATCAACCCACGCCAACACAAATCTCAGATTTCCTACAAAGGATTAACTTACCCTCCCTCTTAGAATCACAACTTCTCTCCTTAAACTCACAATTCACCACCTCTGAGATAGAAAACGCAATAGCCACCCTACCTAATGGTAAATCTCCGGGTCCGGATGGGTTTTCGAATGAATACTTTAAAATTTTTGGCCACCTTCTAGCTCCTCATATGCAATCTATATTCACTAGAGCCGCAAACACAGCGTCGTTTCCCCCTGAAATGTTACAGGCCTATATAGTAACCCTTCCTAAGCCAGGTAAAGATCCGAATGCTCCCTCCAACTTCCGGCCAATTTCACTTTTAAACACGGACATCAAAATGTACGCCAAAATTCTGGCCAAACGCTTAGCAGATCTCATCCCATCCCTCATTAAACGCGACCAGATGGGCTTTGTGAGGGGAAGGCAGACCTCAGACGCCACCAGGAGAGTAATTAATATTGTTCACCAGGCGGAAAGTACTCGAACGCCTTCTCTGCTGCTCTCCATAGACGCTGAGAAGGCGTTCGACAGGGTCCACTGGGATTATATGCAAATGACTCTGACGTAATATTGATGCTGGCGGACCCGCTCATTTCATTACCTACAGCACATGACACACTGGTTTCCTTTGGGAGAATATCTTACTACAAGGTGAACTTCACCAAATCATACATACTAAACCTAGGCCTATCAACCTCAGACCGCCTCCACCTGCAACAAGCACTCCCTTATGTCTGGAAGGACGACACTATAACGTACCTGGGCATTAAAGTGACCAACTCCACCAGATCCATGGCAGATACTAATCTGAAACTACTGATACAAAAAATGAATACACAAATTAGTGGACTGTCCCATAAAGAACTGTCCTGGATGGGCAGATTAGCTGCATTTAAAATGTGTATATTGCCACAGATCCTGTATATTTTTAGATCACTACCAATTGCCATTGCCCCGAAATACACCAAAGCACTTTCCAACACTCAATGGCGTTTTCTATGGGGCACGAAACGGGCACGGTGCTCACGCAAAACCCTGCTACCCCACAAGAGTGCTGGGGGAGCGGGTTTGGTGGACATACTGGATTACCTTAAAGCGACTAGACTTGATCAACTCAAGTACTGGTTCTCCCCCTCTGACGCACCACTATGGGTGGACATTGAGAAGGACCTTGCCCCTACACATGACCTCCCATCACTCCTCCTAGGGGATTCGTGGATACCATGGGACTCGACCTCCATACCTCCAACTATAGCTACATCACTACAGACCTGGAGATCCCTACTGAACTCTCAACTCCCCAACCGGAGGACTATACAGCATAAGTTCCCTCTCTGGATTGAGGCTCATGTACCAATGTTGTCACTCAAAATGTTCGATACCCATGGTATAAACACGGTACATGACTTCATGAAGGATGGGAGGCCTAAACCAGTACACCACATAATGCAGGAACACAACCTACCGGCGAGTGCGTTCTATACATGCACAAGAGTGGTCCACTTCCTACGGACACGCCCACCCCCCGACATTTGCCTTCCAACAGTGATATGGCAACATTTAACAGGAGGACAGACACACAATAAAGGTATAGCCATCTACTACAACTTACTACAAACTAAGAAGACCTTTCATAAACAGAAGACACATGTAAAATGGGAACAGCACTTGGGGTTAACTCTTACTGAAGCCCAGTGGAAATTTGCTTTCCAAAATATACAAACAGCATCCCACTGCACGGGCCACTGGGAATTGATGACCAAAATCATTAATCGTTGGCAATACACACCTTGTAGACTTGCACTTATGTTTCCCAACACTTCACATCTCTGCTGGAGGAATTGTGGACATAAAGGCCACCTATTCCACATGCTCTGGGAATGCCCTAGCCTAACCAGTTTCTGGAATCAAACTTTCACACTCATATCTACCGTTACAGGGATATTGACCCCCCCTAACCCAGCATTGGCTATTCTACACATTGGGATGGAATCCATTCCTCACGAAATGAGACAAGTAGTGTCCCACATCCTGCTAGCAGCTAGATCTTTGATCTTACAAAATTGGAAACACGCCACTACACTCAACGTCACCGACCTGACCAGGAAAGTCCACCAACACTACACATTTGAACGACTGTTAGCAATTAATGCACTAAAATGCACTTCCTTTGACAAACGATGGGTAATCTGGACCGCTAAATATACCATTGGATAACTATGTGTGTCGCCTTTCTTTTTCTCTGTATAATTTACTGAATGCTTCCAGGGGAATGCCTATTTCCCTTGTTACTATCTGTTACTACCTGATCTACGTAGATTGTTAATCGAGTGGTATACTTTTGATTTCTCCTTTATGACATTTCTTTTATGTTTTTGTATATTGTATTTTGTAAAACTTCAATAAAAACTTCTATTGGAAAAAAAAATGGGCTATTTATTATGGTAACAAGTAAAAAATATTTTTTTCAAAATTGTCGCTCTTTTTTTCTTTATAACGCAAAAAATAAAAACCGCAGAGATGATCAAATACCACCAAAAGAAAGCTCTATTTGTTGGGAAAAAAGGACGCCAATTTTGTTTGGAAACCACGTCGCACGACTGCGCAATTGTCATTTAAAGCGACGCAGTGCCAGAAGCTGAAATTTCACCTGGTTAGGAAGGGGTATAAGTGCCCAGTAAGGAAGTGGTTAAGCAGTTGCCTATTGGGAAGTCCCCTGGCCCTGATGGACTACCTAATGATTACTACAAAACATTCTCTGAGGTTCTCTCCCCATCTTTGGAGTTGGTCTTCTCCCAGGCGGCCTCTTTAGCGGTATTTCCCGAGGAGATGCTTAGAGCTTATGTTGTTACTATTCCTAAGCCTGGTAAACCCCCTGACACCCCCCCCCTAATTTTCACCCAATTTCGCTTCTAAACACTGATGTCAAACTGTATGCCTAGATCCTAGCTCATAGACTTCTAGAAGTAGTGCCAACGCTGATTAACCCGGACCAATCTGGTTTTACTGCCGGCAGACAGTCGGCAGACGCCACTCGTAGGATCATTGGTGTTATACAGCACGCGTGGTCCTGTCGGACACGTTCTCTGCTCCTATCCTTGGATGCGGAGAAGGCGTTCGACAGGGTACATTGGGGATACATGAACCACACGTTGGATTAATTTGGTTTTCAGGGCCCCATTATGACTGCCATCCAAGCCCTTTACTCGACGCCTTCTGCCCAGGTCTACACATCTAAAAACCTATCCCGACCTTTCTGCATCACTAACGGAATGAGGCAGGGGCTGCCCCTTGTCTCCTTCCATATTCAACCTTCTTATTGAACCGTTAGCTGAAAAAATTAGAGCCCATTCCCATATTCAAGGTTTCTCCATCCAAGGATCCTCCCACAAAATAAATCTTTTTGCAGACGATATTATTTTATCAATTACTTTCCCGATTAATTCTCTCCCTCATATCCAAGAAGTCTTGGAAAGTTTTGGTTCTGTTTCCTATTACAAAGTAAACTCCTCTAAATCGGTCATTCTGCCCATGAATCTACCTTCACACATTAGCTCTACCCTGAAGAAATCCCTCCCATACTCCTGGGATGAGAAAAGTATCTCTTACTTGGGACTCCAACTGACTGCTGACCCTTCGGACTTAGCTGGGGCTAATTTCCCACCGTTATTAGTTAAACTCACAAGAGAGGCGGCTCGCTTGGCTAGGACTGAGTTGTCCTGGTCTGGCTGGCTCGCCTCCTTTAAAATTCTCCTTCTGCCCCAAATCCTGTATATATTCCGTACACTTCCTGTTCCCATCAAACCTGCCCACATGAGAGCTTTGGAGATGGTCCTTCACCGATATGTGTGGAATTCACGTAGGCCTAGATGCTCTAAAGTACTATTGGTGAAGCACAGGTCGGTGGGTGGTATGGGTTTTACTGACCTGAGTGATTACTATTGCGCTTCTTTGTTAAACCAAGTCAAATCCTGGCTATCCGGTACAGTGGACACCCCTTGGTGTGATATCGAGATAGTAATGAGCCCAACCAAGGATTTCTTCTCTCTACTAATCCTGCATAGATGGAATCCCTTCCCCTTGCACGATCTTCCCGTATCCATTCAGGCCACGCTGAGAGCCTGGAGGGATTTTGGTACTTCTGTAGACCCGCTATCTAAAACAATTGAATTGCCTATCCCTATTTCAACGCTAGCTAGCACTATCCCTGACATTGTCCTTAGGGGGTGGAGCAACAGAGGGATAACACATGTTTCTGACCTCTACTGTAATGACCGTCTTGTCCCTTTCCAGTCCCTCATGAACAAATATAAGCTGCCACCTAGTGATGCTTTTAAACACTACAGGATATCTAATTTTCTCATCCAAATACTTATACAAGATCAGGTATGGTCATTTTATACTTCCCCGTCCTCCCCCTCTAGAGGCATACCTTTCTTTTATAATATTTTCCAGAAAAAACGTAACTTTGTCAGGTCTCCCTCCTTTGTTAAATGGGAAATCAATTTGGGAAAGTCCTTTACTGATTCACAGTGGAACAGTGCCATTAATTCTGTGTATAGGGCATCTAAATGTACAAATCATTGGGAACTCACCCAAAAGATCAACCTGAGGTGGTACCTCACCCCATATCGACTCGCCTCTGTGCTGAAGAGGATGTGGGGAAGTAGGCAACCTTATACATATTTTCTGGAAATGTAAGCACCTCACTAGTTTTTGACACAGCTTATTCAAGTACATCTCTTCAATAACAGTTTTTTTCATCAGGCCTAATCCTGAACTAGCTCTACTGAATCTGACTATAGATGTCTTCCCTCCTCAATTCCGCACTGTGGTCACTCACATGTTTTTAGCAGCCAAATTACTCATAACTAGGAATTGGAAGTCTGATATTGCACCAAACTTAACAGACTCCCTCGCAATTACCCAAACAAACTATGTGTATGAATCTCTGTTGGCCATGAAAAACGGTTCTAAGAAGAGATTTGATAGACAGTGGCAGGTATGGACAGAGACATAGATGATGTGATTTTTCCTGCCAGCTAAGTATTTAATGATTACTATGCTCCTCAGACAGATCCCTCCTACGCTGTTCCTTAGTGACTAATCTACCAGCGTAGATCTCTATCTCAAACTCCCTTCCTCCTATTTTTTTCTTTCCCCTTTTTTCTATTTTTCTTCTTTCTCTTCCCCTGTTTTGTTTACTCTTGTTACTAGGATTCTCTTCCTGTTTCAATCGGATACAGCTAATACTTGTTTGAAGTTGGTAATGGTCAAGGATGAGTAGATATGTATGATTTCACTGGAATCTTGCTGGCAGTTATTCGAGAGGTAGAAAAATAGGTTGTATGGTTTGTATAAAAGGCCACCCGGTAGCATTATACAGTGACGTAAGAATCTAATGAATTTGTTTAATGGCTGGGAGAAAAAAAAATGGGGGAGATAGCAGACTCACATCTTAATTCAATGAATCAACAGAGATAGGTCCCAAGGTTTCCATTTCTGATCGTATATGTCCATAGTATCATATAAGGTGTGATGAATGCGTTCTGCTAGTTTGATGGACAACATACGATCCATAATTTGGGACCATGGCACAGTAGTGGAATGCCAGTTGAGAGCTATAGCCCAGTGTATTGATGTGAGCAATGTTTGTATTAGCCTAGTGTGGGCTATAGGAATGTCAGGGATAGGATAAAAAAGGAGACACATTTTAGGTGTCAGTTCTATTCTTCTACCTGTAATCTGTTCTATTTTGATACTGACTTGTTTCCATGTATTTTTGAGGTGTGTACAATCCCAGAAGGTGTGTATAAGGGAACCCTGTACTGAGCAATTTCTGAAACATAAGGGAGAGATTGCAGTATAGAATGAATTAATTCTGTCAGGGGTGAGGTACCATCTATATTGAAGTTTTATAGCAGATTCCCTAATAGAGGCTGTTTTGGTGCATTTTCTTAGGTTATTTGTCATGCTGTCCCATTGTTCAGTAGAGAATGATTCATCAAGATCTGATTACCACTGCAACATGTGGCGTGTTTTGTCTGGTAAATTGTATTCATTTAGGTTTCTATTAATTCTAGATATCAAGCCCCTGTCTCGAGGTGAAGTAAGACAAATTCTTTCAAATATTGTGAAGGGGGTTTGGAGGTTAATAGAAACATTTTTGATAGAATAGTTTGATATTATTGTAGTCTGAGAGTTTAGTATCTTTAAGTTTATATTCTGTTTGTAAATCTAAGAAAGTGCGACAAGTATTGTTTTTAGTGAATGCTTTTAGGTTAGATAGATTGAAGAGTTGCTAAACAGAATATTGGTTGGAGTATAGTTCAGGTGGGGTAAATAGAGGGTCCCCCAGGAAGGAAGCTGGGGGGGGAGGATCTCTGAGGAGATGTTAAATGTATGTTTATGTCTGTGCCACAGGAGTAGATTTTGATGTACCACTCTGTTAAGGTGGCCCATTCTTTGAGATTTAATAGATTTGGACCATAGAAGGCCTTGGAGGTGGAACGGTAGGACAGATTGTTCCTCAAATTCTAGCCACGGGATATGATTGGAAGGTGCATACCATTGTGCGAGTTGTGTATATCTGGCTGAGAGATATTATAGCCATAAGTTGGGTATACTCAACCCACCCTTCGATTGAGGTCTAAACATCAGTGCATAACCAAATCTAGATTTTTTTTATTTTGCCATATGAACTTATTTATATCTCTCTCTATAGAATATGGGGTGCTTTTAGGTCCCAGGATAGGGAGCGCTCTAAAGAAGAAAAGTAGTTTTGGTAGTATAACCATCTTGGTAGCAACTATCCTACCCATAAAAGATATATGGAATGCTGACCATGATTTGGAGTAATCTAGGGTAATTTTTGTGGTATAGAGTCTTGTAGGATGGGATGATATGAATGCTTAATCCCTGTGCCCCTGCTTAATGGGAAGAATTCAGAGTTATGGCCAGGGAGCTTAATCCGGAAATGTGGGTCGTGGTATAATGCTTTAAATCCATGTAGAAATCCATCACCTATACCGTATCTGGGGAGTAGTGAGTTTAAGTAGGACCAACTAATGCTATCGAAAGCTTTATGAATATCTAAACTAAGTAGAAGTGTGGATCTTGCATGAAGGTTGGAGTCTTGAATGATGTTTGTTGCTAATCTTATATTGTCTGTAATTTGCCTGTCCGGGATAAAACGTGATTGATCTGGGTGGATAAGGGGTGAGATGACTGAGGCCAATCTGTCTGCTAATATTTTACCAACATTTTTTAGTTCATTGTCTATAACTGAGATCGGGCGGAAGTTCTGTGGGGTTGAATGATCTTTGTTTGGTTTGGGTAGGAGAGACATATTCGCTAGGAGCATTTCGGAGGGGAATTGATTGCCTTGTAAGATGTGGTTGAACAATTTTGCAAGTTCTCTTGGATATGTTTTAATATATCACTGGAGGGGGATTGATTGTATTTATGATATAGTTTATCTAGGTCTCTAGTTATTGTTTTTATATCAGTCAGCTTATTCCTGTTTTTAATAGAGGCCATCTTAATTAGATGGCCTCTCATGACCGCCTTGTGGGCCATCCATAGCGACGTGGGAAGAATGTCTGGGGAGGAGTTAAGTATAAAGTATTCTTCAATTTTGGATGTTAGCTGTTGGTGTACATGTTCTTATGTATTCAATCTGTCCAACCTGACCATGCTGATTTGTTCACGCTCTTTGGGCCAGATTCTCAGCGGTGCTACGCCTGTGTAAATGGATATGCGCGGCGTAATTGTAAATGTGCGCCTGCGTATCGATGCGCGGTAAACACAGAACCACATACGCGAGAAAATCTTTTTCGTCTGAGCGGCGAAAACGCTTTAAGCTAGCGTGGCATAGGCGCATAGTTACGCATCGTAAATATTCAGCTCCCATTGAATTAGCATGCAAATATGCAAATGAGGGAGATCCGCGGATTCCCGAAACTACGCGCGTTCGGCGTTGGCTACTCGTGGTGCGCGTAACACGAAAGCCTTGAGTAAACATACCCCTCATAAAAGCACGGGTAACTTTGCTCAAGACCGTGTGCAAGTCAGCTGGAGAGCAACTACAGCAGCACCATAACGGACGAGCTGAGCAATCACACTTACTGGACAACACATTCGTATGCCAACATGCCAGGGGCAGCCATGGTCTTATCACTACTAATGTATGAAGATGAAGAGGAGCATAGAAGGAGGAGTAGGAGGATGGGGGCACGTGAGAGGATCTACCGAGCGCGCATGAGCCTCTTTGGCATGGGTGAGGAGGAGGTGTATCGCATCTTCAGATTCAGCCCTGCTGCCATCCTGGAAATAACCACAGCCCTGCAGGATGACATCACCAGCCAGACACACCGCTCACATGCACTGCAGCCACTGGTGAAGGTCCTGGCAACACTCCATTTCCTGGCCAGTGGTTCATTCCAGCGTACAAGTGGAGTGGTGGCTGGGATGTCACAGACCAGCATAAGCAGATGTCTGCACCAGGTTATCCCTGCAATCCTCAGACGCATGTCCCACCACATCATCAGACCCACCACTGAGCAACTGCGGCAGAAGGCAATGACAGATTTCTACAGAATTGACGGATTCCCACGCACCATCGGGGCCATTGATTGCACACATGTGGCACTACAGCCCCCCAGTGCTACAGAGCACATTTACCGCAATCGGAAGCATTGGCATTCCATCAACGTACAGGTGATAGCTGATGCCAAATACCTCATATGGCACGTCCGTGCCAAAGACCCCAGGTCCAGCCATGACAGCTACATATACCGTCAAAGCACCATCCCAGAAGATTTTGAACAGGACATGTATTGGGACAGCTGGCTGATTGGTGAGTGACATGGGTGGCAGGCATGACTGTCCCCCCCATGATGCAGACATCACAAGGGGCACATGCATGACTAACATCCTCCTGCCTTTTCCCTTCCAGGTGACTCTGCATATGTACTTGGACCCCATCTCATGACTCCTTTCTGGAATCCCCAAACCAGAGGAGAGAGAAGATACAATGAAGCACACATCAAAACCCGTGCAGTGGTGGAGCGCACCTTTGGCCTCCTGAAGTCCCGTTTCCGATGCCTGGATAAGTCCGGGGGGACCTATTGTATTCCCCCAACTTTGTGGGTCAGATCATCGGTGCATGTTGCATTCTGCACAACTTTGCCATGAGAAAGGGCCTGAAGATTGCCCTACGTGATGACCTGACCCCCCAACCACACAGCCCCCCCCCCCTGCCAGAGGAGCCCCTGTCTGCTGATGGAAGAGCAGTCAGGAGGGTCCTCGTGTTACAAATCTTTGACCGTTAAACACACACATTCATCATGGCACACAGACAATGCACTGTGGTCCCTAGCTCACACACCACATCCACATCACATTGGATTAGCCCAAGTCCAGCATGTAGGACTTGGGAGCAGCAACGCCGCGTCAAGGCCCCAATGATGTCGCTGTCCATTCATACACCATTCACACAGGCGTGGGGATAACTTCTCCCCAACGGCCGAGGGTGACACCCCTTACTGGCAAGAGTGCCACCCCCTCACATTCACACACCATTCACACTGCACCGTGTGCAGTATCAAGTAAAAAAAAAGAAGCTCTTAACCAGAGCATTAAATAAAAAAAATAAAAAAAGCTCTTAACCAGAGCAAAATAATAATACAAAAAAAATCAATGGACCTGGCGGGGGCTCCGCCTGGTGCCACGGCTCCTGGCCCTCACTTGCCGGGGGGCAGCCACAGGTGGGGGGTGGGGTAGCAGGTGGAGGAGAAGCATGCCCATGTCCCTCCCTGGCTGCTTGCAACCGCTATGCGGGTCTGCACAGCAGTCTGCTCCACGACTGCAAGGCGCAGGGCATGAACCTCTCCTACAAGGTCGGAGGTGGTCGCCTGCAGCTTCCCCAGGCTGGTCAGCGTCGCTGCGCTGTTGCCAGCAATGTCTTGTATGGCATCCGTAAGGTGTCCCGAGGAGGCCAGGCTGTCGGCCAGGCGCCTCATCTCCTCCACGACCTCTGACAGGTGCCAATTTTGCTGGTCCTGCTGTCTGGCCAGCTGTTCCGGCAGGACCTTGTGAACACCCCTGGTCTTGCACGTCGCCTTCCGGGGAGTGGCAGGGGACCGGGCATAAGGGGAGGATGTTGAGGGGCCGGAGATGGGGGGGGAAACAGAGGGACTGGAGAGGTTGGGGGGGGGACACTGAGGGGCTTGATAAAGATGGGAGATAGCCTGGGCTGGTCCGGACAAACCATGGTCCTCCTCCAAAACAAGGTAGAGCTCCTGGTCGACAAGCTCCTCCTCAACCACCTCCTTCGTAGATGTGTGCCCACTTCCCTCCAAGTCCTCTTCCAGGGGGGCAGCCAGAGGGACTGGATGCTCGGGGGATGGATCCGGACAGGCCCTGGCAGCCATAGATGGCCCCGCTCCCTCCTGCACATCTGTGGATGACACAAAAGATGCCCATGTTGGTGGACCCACAAACTTGGCACATGTTCCCTTCTACCCCCTCACATGCTACACAACAGATATAATATAAAACACACTTACCTGTCCTCAGGGCTGGCTTTTCGGACTCGTAGCCCCCAACTCCCTCAACCTGCTCCCTCTGCAGGCAGCGGGCAACCACCTTCTCCTCCTCAGTCAGGCGGATGGTGCAGGGTGGGCCCCCTCCAGTGCCCCTGGCATGCCGAGCTTGAGTCGCCAGCTTGCCCTTCACGAGACGCCGCAGGTCATTAATTTTTTTTTAATGCTACCATGCTACAATGCTTACTTTAATACAGCTGGACTCATCAAGTCCTCCCAGCAGGACTCCCAGCACTCCCCCTAGAGGTACAAACTGGCATAAAGCCTGAACCCAGGAGAAATATATACAGCATCTTGGATGCAACCAGGAGATTAAACCTGCCTACTGTCACATACCCCCTCTTGTTTCAACTTTGGGGTTGGAACACCAGCATTCAGGCATGCATGCATCCGAGACAGTGTGTCCAAATTCACCATTTGGATGCCAGGGCAATGTTTTACAGTAAAGTTAAATTCTTGTAAAGCCAGAAACCATCTGTTTACTCTTCTGTTTGTTTCCTTGTTTTGGGCCATTCACTTTAAGGGAGCGTGGTCCGTAACTAGGTCAAAGTGCCAACCCAGCAGGTAGTATCTAAGAGAATCTAGAGCCCATTTCACCGCTAAACACTCCTTCTTAATGGTGGCATAATTTAGCTCATGGGACTTTAATTTCCTACTGAGATAAATGACCGGATGTTCTTCCCCATTCCAGACCCGGGACAATACTGCTCCCAACCCCACATCCGATGCATCCATTTGTGCCACAAAGTCTCTGGAGAAATCTGGTGAGTACAAGACCGGCTGGCTACATAAGGCTTTCTTTAAGGCCTGGAAGGCTGCTTCCAAGTCTGGGGTCCACTTAACCATGACCGTTTTTCCCCTTGTTTTTTTTTTTTATCCAACAAAATTGTATTTAGCTTTCAGAGGTACAAGGCATACACAGTCCCCTAAACATTGCGGGGACGTAAAAAGGAACAGGTCACATACAAACACAGAAATTATAATCTGGTAATAAAGCTACCCCTCCCCCAAACATCACAATCTTCACCCTCATAGCATTTCACAGAATAAACAACTCACTAAACATTAATGTATATTAGTCTATCAACCACCAAGTCCACCGGGGCCAATCCTGGCACATCCAGCCACTTTGCCCATAACTTCTCAAACGTATGGTACTATCCCTATGCTTATAGATAATTTTTTCCATTCTCAGCCCAGTCCCAATGTTAGCAATCCATTCTGTCAAGGTCGGAGTAGCCTCATCCTTCCAGTGTACCATAATAAGCTTCCTCGCCTGGAACAAGACCCTGTGTACAGACTCCCTGTCACCCTCCTCCCATTCGTACTCTTCCAGAGCCCCCAAGAGACAAGCCCTCGGGTCCTGTGGGAGAGACATGCCAAACACTGAATTAACTGTATTCACCACACCCGCCCAGTACGTGTGGAGTTTGGGACACCTCCACAACATATGGATCAGATCGCTGTGTACCTTGTACATGTAGGGTCAAGCTGTGAGTTCATCCAATGAAGTCTGTGAGGGGTGTAGTAGGTTTGCAACAAGATATATAGCTAGCTCAACGAGCACTTACTTACTGCCAGGAAAATTTCCTCCCACTGTTCACCATCCAACTGGCCCACATCTGTCTCCCACCTCTCCCTTATTGTCAGGGGATGTTGTTTCAGCACAGACTGTAACAGCACTGGGATATGAAGCCCTTTGATGACCCAGCATCCCCTAATGGGTCAAAAACAGGGGACGGCGACAGGCACCACTCCGATGAGCGACCCTGTGCCGCCACTGCATGCATCAATTGTAAATAAGAGAAATGCGTTGACTGCGGCAGGCCAAATGCCTCCCTCAAATCAGAGAACGTGCGTAGTACTCCATGGCAAAATATGTGAGTAAGATGCGTGATCCCATATTTCTTCCACCTAGCCCCAGACTGTAACTTTCTGTGGAGAGGAACAACCATGAGTTTTGGTGAAGTTTTCTATGCCTGGCTAATGCCGGGCTTTATTGGTGAAAAATATCTTGAGTTTCTTTGATTTGGGAAGGCATGCAGATGGTGTTAATGTTGGTGGCGGTGGTGGTGGTCAACGTGGCATAGAAACGTTTTTTTGATGGAATATATTTGCCCCAATTCCATGGCAGTGCGCCTTATATTGTTTTGATGAACCGATTATTACGCGTGCCTGCTGATTCCCGCCCCCCAATGCAGCTGCACAGACATGCAAATTAGGCTGTCTTGAATTTCTGTGGAGAGGAACAACCATGAGGCTGGGGAGACGCCATGATCATGAAGGTGGTTATCCTAGGGCGAGGCTCGGCCATCATACTCCTGCTGTGCTGGTTGTGGTGTATTCCCTGCCACTGCTCGGCCTTTTGGCTAAGATCCAGTGTAGTTCTGCTACGCTGGTGATTAGTCAAGAGGTGCCCGGGGTACCCGACGGTCGGCCTTGGGGGATGGTTCCTCTTCGGAGGGCCCCCCTTGCTGCTATTGGCCATAGGCTTAGTCCCTGGGCAACGGGAAGCGATCGCCTTCCTCAAGGTGTAGTCGGTCGGTTGGCGGAGCCAGGGGGGTTCCCCTTGTGGGGCCCACTAGGTGGGGGAGTGGATCTTCGAGATTTCTTTCAGGATGGCGAGTCGTGGGTTGAAGGACTCACTGAGGTTCCTGGTGATGCCAGGCTTTAAGGAGCAAGTGACGTTGAAGAATGAAGACCATTGTTGTGGATGTTTTGATGGAGACCTTCAATATTGCGGTGAGAGATATAATGTGTCTGCAAGATTTTCCCAATCAGGGAATTTACGAAGTAACGTTTTCATCCACAGCGATTTGTTGGAATATTTTTGAGGAAGCAGAGAAAAGAAAAGGTCAAGGAGCTTTGAAGCTGTTGCAGGTAATCCCTTTATTTATGGAAGAAGAGAAAATGATCATTGTCCATATGTACAACCCATTTGCCGATCCAGTGCTAGTGAGAGCGTTCCTAGACAATTACTGTGAAGCATTAAGAGGGGGAGAGCCTGTCTTGAATAGGTATCAAATTTGGACAGGAAAATATAGATTTCTTGGCAGGTTTAAGCTGGACCCAACCTGTATTGGGGGCGTGAGGCGACCGCCTCCTGTCTTTATGGTTGGGGGTGAGAGAGGCTTTTTGTTCTACCAGGGGCAGCCAAAGTACTGCAGGAAGTGTTTATCATATGGAAATACGACTAATGAGTGTGATTCATCTGAGAGATGTAGGTTGTGCCAGCAGGTGGGACATAAGGCCAATGATTGCAAAGCAGGGAAGATGTGCGATATTTGCAAACGCGCAAGACATTTGGCCAGACAGTGCCCAGAATATGAGAGGGAACGGAAGAAATATCAGAGTACCAGATTGGGCGGAGAGGCAAAAGAACAGAGGGGCAGGCAAGAAGGGATGGCTGAGCAGAAGGCACCCAAAGGGGGGCATGCTAGCGAAACCCTGAGGTCCTCACCCAGTGATGTTCCACCCAGTGATGCGGCTGGGGCGAGTGGCGGAGTGAGTGAGTCAGGCGCGGACGTGGCAGCGGATACTGCCGGCCATGGCTCTGCCCCGTGAAGAGGAGATGGAAGTTAACGAGTCAGATGGACAGCCCCTGGACTGTCTGAAAGGGGTGGAAGTTGTTATTGAAGGTTTGGAGCAGGCTGCTAGCCCAGCATCTAGTCCTGGTGTGGCACCTGTGCTGTTCGGGGACATCTCTACCAGTGATGAGGAGGAGCAGGAAGAGATAGAGGATGATGATGATGATGAGGATGCCGGTGAGAAGGAGTGCAGTGATGAAAGTCTGGAGTGCGGGCAGCGTGTGACTTACACCCCCTAATCAGGGACTCAGGTGGCCAGTAAACGGACTCGGTTAGAGAAGGTGGAGAGCGGGGAGGAGGGCTCTCTACATATTGTCTTTCCTGGAGCCTCTGAAAAAGAGGTTGCCAGTTCACCAGGATTGAATGAATGAATGAATGAAGAACTTATATAGCGCAGCACATGCAAAGTAAATCGCCTCTGGGCGCTTGTTGTTCCTGTCTCCTTTGAGATCAAAAGAGATGCGTCTTAATCTTTCTCCTGAAGACTAAGTAGTTCTCCTCCAGCCGAATGCTGGCTGGTAAGGCGTTCCATAGTCTGGGACCTTGGACAGCGAATCTCCTGTCACCTTTGGACTTATATCTGGCTTTCGGTATCTGAAGCCGATTTTGATTGGTGGATCGTAGAATACGATTGGGATTGTGAACTTTTAATTTTTCGCATAGATAATGGGGAGCATTCCCATGGATACATCTATGCGTTAGACAGAGAGCTTTAAAGGAGATTCTGTCTTTAACTGGTAGCCAGTGAAGGGATCTCAGTGAAGATGAGATTGATTCCCAGGGTTTTTTCCCAGTCACAAGTCTGGCGGCCGTATTTTGAACGACTTGAAGACGAGCGATTTGGTACTTGGGGAGTCCGAGGTAAAGGGCATTTGCATAGTCCAGTCTGGAGTTTACAATCGCTCCCACCACGACCGCTATGTCTTTCTTGGGAATAAAAGGCGTGAGTCTGCGTAGTAGGCGCAGCAGATGGTGAGATCCGCTGACTACTGACCCTATTTGTGCGTTCATTGTCATGTCGGAGTCAAAGATGACCCCAAGACTTTTGACTTTGGCTCTAGGGGTGATGATTTTGCCCAGAATGGGCCGCGGGATCCAGGTTGTTGTCGATTGATTCCTACGCTTGGCGTGAAACAGAAGAAGTTCTGTTTTCGCTCCGTTGAGTTTGAGATAACTCTTTGTCATCCAGTCCTCTATCAAAGAGAGGCATGTCTCTAGGTTGAGGTGGTGATCCTTTTTATTGCAAATGCGGAAGTAAACAATTGAGAAGGAATTGGAGATTGAGACAAGAGAAGGCTGGTCTGAAGGACTAATGTTATTGTTTATGATGGCTACATTTTCCGTGTTTTTGTTTATGGCTCTTATTGTTGCCTCGTTAAATGTTAGGAGCCTAAAAGCTGGTGCTAGAAGGGCTTTGATTTTGGATTTTTTGGTAACAGTTAAAGCAGACATTATTTGTGCGCAGGAGTGTGGTGTGGAGGATCTGCATGGAATCACTGAGTGGGGGAAGGGGGTGGCGGTATGGGCACCCTGTTGTGAAACCAGAGCGGAAGGTGTGGGGGTGCTCCTGAAAAATTCTGAAGTAAAAGTGGTGTCTTTTGAGGAAGTAGTGCCTGGAAGGTGTTTGGTAGTTATGTTGCAATATGGTAATAAGAAGCTGCGCCTGATCAGCTGCTATGCACCTGCTGATAAACAAGGTCGGAAAGTTTTTTTAGACACCGTGAAGCTTTAGTTGCCTGGGAGAGTGCCAACAATTGTTGCAGATGATTACAACTGTGTGAGAAAGGGGTGTGACAGACTCAGTGTTAGTGAGGGTGGAAGGGTGGATGTGACCTCCCGGCTTTTGAATGAAATAATTGATGATTTCAGGCTTAAAGATGTTGTGGTGGTGGTGGAGGGGGAACATGCGGCTCATACCTACCTTTCAGATAAGGGGACAGTATCATCACGCATCGATTTTCTGTTTTTTTTTCTGAATTTGTAAAGATAGAAGCATATGAGACAATTCCGGTTTTGTTCTCAGATCATAAGTTGTTATGTTGTAGGTTGGTGTTGGGAGAAGGTGTGAAGTTTGGTAATGGCTGGTGGAAGTTAAATGTGGCTGTATTGGAGGATGAGGAGGTGTGTATAAAATGTTGTACTTACCTGGAAGAGTTTGCAGAGCAAAAGGGGAGTTTTGCAAATGTTCTTGTATGGTGGGACTGGGCTAAAGCATGCTTGGAAAAATTCTTGCAGAGAATTTGCAGGAGGAAAACTATGGAGAAGAAAGAGAGAGAGTGTGCACTAGTTAAAAAAACTACACTTCTTGTACAAGTGCAAAAAATTGGGTATTGATGTGGAGGAGGATCTAAAGGAAGCGAGAGAATTGAGAGACCAATCCTGAAAGAGAAAGGGAAGGCCATTATTTTTAATGCCAAAGTTAAAGATTTGGAGGAGGGGGAGAAGTGTGCAAGGTACTTTTTTAAGAAGGCCTTTTCAGGCAAGAAAGTTATGCCTTCAGTGCTGTCAGGGGAGGAGGAGGTGAAGGGTGATAAGTTGTTGGAGGAGGTTTTTTCCTTTTATAAAGACCTGTATAAAGTACAAGAGGGCGTGCAGGAGGAGGAGCAGGAGGAAAACGGTGGTGTGTTGGGCAAGTGCTTGGAGAAGGAAGAGGCGGAAGGGTTACTGGACGATGGAACTGAATTAGAAGTGAAGAGCTTTCTGGAAAGTATGCATCTAAACAAGACTCCTGGGAAAGATGGGTTTCCCGTTGAACTGTATGTTAAACTTTGGTCTGTGCTGAAAGGGCATTTGACAAAAATTGTTACATACTGTGTTGAGAGGAGGAGATGTCCTCCACTATGAAGGAGGGGGCAATTACCCTTATTTTCAAGAAAGGGGATCGGCGGGGAAATTAAGAACTGGCGCCCAATTACGCTCTTGAACGTGGACTATAAACTAGTGGCAAAAGTTTTGGCCAGTAGGCTAAGTTTGGTGGTGCATAAATTGGTGGGGGAAAGTCAGGTCTGTGCCGTCCCTGGGCGGAGGATCTCTGATATTTTAATTCTGCTGCGGGACCTTGTCTTGTATGCACAATTGAATAATATGCCGATGGCTCTGATGGGGATAGACCTTGAAAAGGCATACGATAGGGTGGCTCATTCCTTTTTGTTTTAGGTTTTGAAGGAGATGGGGATCCCAACCCCCTTTTTGAAAACCTTGAGAGGGTTATATACAGGGATTGTAAGCCAAGTACTTGTTAATGGTAATTTATCTGATTTTTTTCTTGTTATGGCTGTAGTTAGGCAGGGCTGCCCCCTGTCGCCCATCATGTTTATATGCGCCATTGAACCTCTCTTGCGTCATGCACAGAGAGATAAGGGCTTAAAAGGGATTATTCTTCCTGGGAGTAGTGGTGAATACGCAAAAACGGTTTTGTTACATGGATGATGTGACATTTGTCTGTTCCTCCAAGGCTGACGCCCGGAGAGCAGAATTGCACCTAAGACTTTTCAGCAGTGTGTCAGGGTTGAACGTAAATTGGCAGAAGAGACAAATTTGTATGTTAAGTGGTTCCGGGACTCTGAAAGAAGTGAAAGTTAAAGTGGTGGAGTCGGTGGTGATCCTGGGGACGCAGTTTGGACGGAATTCTTTGGATCAAGCGAACGCAGATACGGCGTTGTGCGAAAGAAGGTGGATTTCTGGAAGCTCAGGAAGCTGACTTTTACAGGAAAGGTGCTATTGATAAAATCAGTGATTCTGCCATTATTGCTGTACTACAGCCTGGTTTTTCCTCCGAATGCAAGGTTAATGCAAAAAATCGCGAGATTGCTTTTTGTCTTTTTTTGGGGCAGAAAGATGGAGAGGGTGGGACGAGAGACTGTTATGAAGAGCCTTGAGGGAGGGGGCTGTGGTTTTCCAGATGTTCCTTCCTTTTTGAGCGCACATTTTTGGTTGGCGCACTATAAAGCCTTTATTGCGGGAGATAAGACCTCCTTCTTGATGAGGTATCTAGCAGGGTGGGCCCTGATAAAGTGAGGCTGGTGTGGGAAAGATCTGTCAAGGCCTACGCCTTTGGTAACCCCTTAATTTTATTTGAAATGTATGTCCTTTTTTGGAATGAACAATTTGAAAGTCCTGGGAGAAGGCGCTGTGGACAAGAAGAATATGTTTAAATGGATAAGAAGACAAGAGGTGGGAACAAACATCTGTGGCCTTGGTTCCAGATTAGCGAAGGCATGTTGGAAGAGGTTCCTTTTAGGAGGTACCTCTAACAGACAGAAGGAAATTTCGTGGTTAGCTTTTCATGGAGCTTTATTAACAAAGACCTTTTTGAAAGCTAGAGACTTGGCTAGGGATGAGAAATGCCCCAGAGAAGGTTGTAATGACTTAGAGACTTCAGAACATGTTTTGTACTATTGCCCTTTCGCACAGAAAGTGAGAAATAAGTTGGCTCCTTTTATGGAGGGAGTTTTAGGGGTGAGGAGTTTGCAGAAGGTGGTTTGTTTTTTTGGTTTGGTGGAGGAGCTGAGGGCAACACAGAGGAAAATTTTGATTTTTTCGGCTATTTTTTAAGAAATTATGTGGGATGTGAGGTGTTGGGAAGTAAGGAGAAAGTTTGTGGCGTCTGAGACGGATTGTGTGAATATGATTCTGGCAAAACTGTATGTCGTGATGATGGTGGATAGAAGATGGATGGGGGTTGATGAGGCGAATGAGTATTGGGGATGGAGTAGGTGGAGGAGGGGTGGAGGGTGGGGGTAGGGGATTGTATATTGTATTTTAATTGTTATTGTGTTATGTGACTTTTAAATTGCTTTGAGAAAAAAAAAAGTAAAGTATGCCCAGATGATGATTGAAGCAAAGTACCTGGAAAGAACTTGGGCGGAAGGTTCTTAGTGATTAAAGTTTTGCTAAAGTGTGGACTTGCTTGAGACCTGATGGGTTGAAAAAAATTAGAAAAAAAAAAAACACGAGTTCTCCAGAGAGAGACACTTTATTTTGACTTCCAACACAGACTAAAAAGTCCAATACTTGCAACAGATGACAAAATCCAATAGAATAAATATAACTCAGAATAGTAGCCTAAGGCCGCGTACACACAATGAGATATGTCCGCTCAAACTTGTCCGACGGACAGTTTAGAGCGGACATGTCTCATCGGATTTTGGTCCAATGGCATGTACACACCATCGGATCAAAATCCCCGGCGGCAGACAGCGCGGTGATGTGGCGGTGACGTTGATGCCGCCACGTCACTGCACCAGGAAGAAAAATACTTCTGCGCATGCGTCAAATCCATTCGGCGCATGTGCGAGAAGATATGTCCGCTGGTCAGTACACAGACATGTCTCCGGCGGACAAATTTTAAAGCATGTTTTAAAATTTGTCCGCCGGTCAGACATGTCCGCTAGCCCATGCACACGATTGGATTTGTCCGCTGAACTGGTCCGTCGGACCAGTTTGAGTGGACAAATTAGATCGTGTGTACGCGGCCTTAGACTCCCATCTTTTACCAAACCTGTCCCTTCATATCCATGGATGGAGATATCTGACTAGCCAGAGCTGAATTCCAGCTTGCTCAAATACTGGTCTGACACTGGCGGGGGGGGGGGGGGTTCTGCCATGTCAACCAAATAGTTCCCATGAATACCCCCTCAAGTCTAATTACCATCAATAAATACTTCCTTAAGTATGTAAATAATGTACTTTTAAATGTTTAATTAGGTTAACACATCAAAGGGTCTTTAACTGTCCCTTTGATATGTGTAATTCAGAACCATTGTCAACTGAAATCTGGCCTGGTCAACATTGTACTGTATGTGTACATATATAAATATATATATATATATATATATATATATATATGTATATATATATATATATTATCCCACATAAATTGGCCAACATATTACAACATATAGGAGAGGAGGTAGAAAGCAAGGGGGCCTAACCCATTATAGCTGTCTCCATCTGCAGGTCTTCGCTCAGTGGGAGTGCATCTCCAGACAGGGAGGGGGAAGAGGATCCATCATGTCATGGCCAGCTAGTTCTTGTGCTTTGCTATCCAAATGGTATGCAGCAATGACACCTTTTTTCCTCTTAGCAGTAATGGCAGGCTTTTCAGGCTCTCCCTTCCTTTGTTGGCATATTAGCAGTGCCAGTTTTGTGTATATGTGGCTGACAGACTGCGGGGAGCAGGAGCTGCTTGAATCAGCAGCCGCTCTCCACCATGGCCAGACCAAGTCCCCAGATTTGATTTTAGACTGTTTGCTAACTGCTACCAATGACCTTTTATGCATAATGAAGGCCCACTAAAACAGTAACACAGTATAAAGACACTAAGGGCCCTTTCACACGGTGCGGACCATTTTTCGGTCCGCTTCGTGTGTGTCCGTCGGCTCAGCGGGGGGTCCCGCTCAGCTGTCGGCGGACAGGGCGGTCCCCGCACACTGTGCAGGGACCGCCTTGTCTCTCCTCCGCTCTCCCCTATGGGGAATCGGATGGAAACGGACCGTCTGTCCGTTTGCATCCAATCCGATCCACCGGACGGAAGAAAAATAGGGTTTTCTTCCGTCCGCAAAACGGATCCAGACGGACGCGGATCGTAGGCGGACGTTAGCGGATGTATCATCCGCTAACGGATCCGCTCCCATAGGGCCCCATTCTAAGTCCGTTTACAGACTTAGAAAAAGCGGACCGTTCGTCCGCACGTGTGAAAGGGCCCTAAGTAAAAACCTAAGGACAGAATGCTTCCAATGTTATTTAACCACTTTAGCCCCGGACCATATTGCTGTCCAAAGACCAGAGCACTTTTTGTGATTCGGCACTGCGTCGCTTTAACTGACAATTACGCGGTCATGCGACGTGGCTCCCAAACAAAATTGGCGTACTTTTTTTCCCACAAATAGAGCTTTCTTTTGGTGGTATTTGATCATCTCTGCGGTTTTTATTTTTTGCGCTATAAACAAAAATAGAGCGACTATTTTGAAAAAAATTCAATATTTTTTACATTTTGCTATAATAAATATCCCCAAAAAAGATATACAAATTTTTTTTTCCCTCAGTTTAGGCCGATACGTATTCTTCTACATATTTTTTGTAAAAAAAAAATCACAATTAGCGTTTATTGATTGGTTAGCGCAAAATTTATAGCGTTTACAAAAAAGGGGGTAGTTTTATGGCATTTTTATTAATATTTTTTTTTACTAGTAATGGCGGCGATCAGCATTTTTTTTTCGGTACTGCGATATTATGGCGGGCACATCGGACACTTTTGACACATTTTTGGGACCATTGGCATTTTTATAGCGATCAATGCTATAAAAATGCATTGGATTACTATAAAAATGCCATTGGCAGTGAAGGGGTTAACACTAGGGGGCAGGGAAGGGGTTAAGTGTGTTCCTATTTGTGTTCTAACTGTATGGGGGGTGGACTCACTAGGGAAAATCACTGATCTTCTGTTCATACATTGTATGAATAGAAAATCAGCGTTTCCCCCGCTGACAGGAACGAAAGGTATGTGTTTACACACATACCTCCCGTTCCCCGCTCTGTAACGAGCAATCGCGGGTGCCCGGCAGCTATCGTACCCGCCAGGCACGCGCGCGGGACTCGGGGGCGTGCGGGGGGCACGCACGCGCCCCCATTTGGCCGAAAAGTAGAGGACGTAGAGCTACGTGCTCCCGCGAGACCGCGCCATCGTCCCGCAGTAATATGACGGTGGGCGGTCGGGAAGCAGTTAATGAAATTCGTCACCAGGAAATTATATATATACACTGTGTCTCATCTCACAAAAGTGAGTACACCCCTCACATTTTTTGTAAATATTTTATTATGTCTTTTCATTTGACAACGCTGAAGAAATTACACTTTGCTACAATGTAAAGTAGTGAGTGTACAGCTTGTATAACAGTGTACATTTGCTGTGCCACCTCAAAATAACTCAACACACAGCCAGTAATGTCTAAACCACTGGCAACAATCTTTAGATTAGATAATTGCTTAAAACTTGTATTTTTTGTAAATATGGTTCTTGTGTTATTGACATGAGTTTACACATTGTATTTTTTGAGAGTACTATAATTTCTATTTACATTTGTTATTTTTCCATTCTATCATGAGCTGAAATGTACTAAATATATATTTTAATCAACATATCAAATGTTTTAATTAGAGGAGCTAAATGGCATATCAATAATTTATACCTAAAAGATGGATTTAGTAGTTATGGAAACTTTATATTTAAGTTCCTTAGAAATCTTTTTTATTTTAGTTCATTTTAATTTTTAAATGTTTGGTGCATTCAGTTATTATTTAAGGGCTTCAATTCATATTTAATGTACTGTGAAATAGATTCCCTGATGAGGGACTACAGATGAGCAAGTTTGAGGAACACAACATGATTAATATCACTGAACATGTTTTCAACAGCTGAAATTGCTTATGTTTATTTATCTGAGCATGAAATAACTTAAAAATAGCCTGGACTGTGCCTGCTTTCATTCTATTTTTATCATAATTGGAGACTACACCTTATTTTTAAACAACCAAAACGAGTTGAATTTTTTTAGAACCACAACCATTCTCAGGAATTGTATTTCTTACATATACGTAAGTAAATATTATAAGCATGCTTTCAAACATTGTGAAGTGCTGACAAGATTAAGCATCATACTGTTTTATTTTAATATGCAACTTTAAATGAGTAAAACTTGAAGCTCTAACACAAAAATATTAGAAATGCAAAATGTATGCTTGGCAAATTTCTAATATAATAATGTTGGGCCAGATTCTCAAAAGAGATACGACGGTGTATCTCCAGATACACCGTCATATCTCTGTTTCTTGCCCTGTGTATCTATGCGACTGATTCTTAGAATCAGTTACGCATAGATTTGGCGTACATCCGACTGGCGTAAGTCAGCACGCCCACCTCCTTCCCTATTTGAATTACGCGGCCTTACGCCGTCCCATTTACGCTATGCCGCCGCACATTACGGATCAAGTGCTTTGAGAATACAGCACTTGCCCGTAAAAAGTGCAGAGGCGTAGCCTAAATGGGTTACGCTACGCTACGCACAAACAACGCAAAAGTACGAGAATCTGGCCCATTATGTGTAAAACCTAGGAGATAACACATATTTTTAGTACCTTTATTTTAGAATTAAAGCCCTGTACACACGATCGGTCCATCCATTGAGAACGGTCTGATGGACCGATTTCAACGGTTAACCAATGAAGCTGACTGATGGTCAGTCGTGCCTACACACCATCACTTAAAAAAACGATCGTGTCAGAACGCGGTGACGTAAAACACAACGACGTACTGAAAAAAATGAAGTTCAATGCTTCCAAGGATGCGTCGACTTGATTCTGAGCATGCGTGGATTTTTAACCGATGGCTGTGCCTACAAACAATTTTTTTTTTGCTATCGGTTAGGTATCCATTATTTAAATTTAAAACAAGTTTGCTTTTTTTAACCGATGGATAAATAACCAATGGCGCCCACACACGATCGGTTTGGTCCGATAAAAATGGTCCATCAGACCGTTCCCATCAGTTTGACCGATCGTGTGTACGCGGCTTAAGTGTCATGCGTGTTTTTGGGCCTTCTGTGCCCATGGTCTACCAACAGTAGATACAGTGGGCCAGATTCTCGTAGAGCGGCGCATATTTATGCAGGCGTAGCCGGCATAACTTTGAGAGGCAAGCACCATATTCTCAGTGCAATTGCGCCCCACGTTGCGTCGGTGTAACGTAAATTGCTTGGCGTAAGCCGGCGCAATTCAAACTAGGAGGGAGGTGGGCGTGATCCATTTAAATGAACCGTGACCCCATGCAAATGAACGCCCGGACGGACAGAGCATGCACCGTGACGTAAACGTATGGCCCGCGCCTCTGTGCATGTGCACAACTATGCACAGTGTGACACCTAAGGAACGCCGGCCCACTCTGCCTACGCAATGTGTATAAATGCGCCCGGACGTGCGCCCGTCCAGTGCAAAAGTACACCATTTATTTTTTTCCTGTGGTGTAGGTACTTTTGCGGCTTGCGTTGTGCCATGTCTGCTCCCAGGAGAGAAAGACAGAAGATAAACTCACCAGAGCAGAGGGCCATTATTATCTTGGCAATGGAGAAGTATGATGCTTGCCTCTATGGGCCACAGAGTGGCACCACAAGTAAGACCAAAAAGGAGGAGATACTACAGCGCATCACCACACAGGTCAATTCCCTGGCACATGAGGTGAGGACACCCCGTGGCATCTCAAAGAAGATGAATGACCTGCGGCGTCTGGTCAGAGGCAAGCTGGGTGAGATCAGCAGGCATGCCAGGGGCACTGGAGTGGGACCACCCTGTGTGATCCGCCTGACTGCAGAGGAGAGAGTGGTTGCCCGCTGTCTCGTGAGGGAGCAGGTGGAGGGAGTTCCAGGCTATGACTCCGTGGCTCTGGGCTTGAGGACAGGTAAGTGTATTTAATTTACTATCTGGTGTGTACCATGTGTGGGGGGATGGAAGGGAACATGTGACAAGTGTGTGGGTCCACCAACATGTGAATGTTTTGTGTCATCCACAGATGTGCAGGAGGGAGCTGGGCCATCTGATGCTGGTGTCCGACCCATGGCATCCCCGGAACATCCTATGCCTCATTCTGACCCCCTGGGAAGCCCTCAAGATCCTCCCCCTATGGAAGGTCCCCAGCCACTCCTCACCCCAGGAAGACAAGGGGTGTCCCTGAATTCCTTCCAGAACACCCGTTAAGGGAGCAGGACTGGCAGACCCGGCATATGGGTGATGTTGTGGTGGAGATGAGGCATCTGGCAGACAGCCTGGCCTCCTTGGGCCTTTTAACAAGTGTCTCTGCCAACACTTCTGCATCAGTTACCTGCCTGGGGAGCTCCAGTCCACAACGGCAGAATTTGTGGGCGAGGTGAAGGCCCTGAGAGTGGCCGTACAGGCCCAGACAGTTGTCATGGAGGCGGTCCTCACCCACATAGCAGTGGCTTTGGAGGGCAGGCAGGCAGGCAGCCAGGGAGGGACCAAGGGATGCTCCTCCACCCGATGCCCCACCCACCCACCTGAGGCACCCCCCGGCAACTAAGGGCCAGGAGCCTGGGCACCAGGTGGAGCTTACGCCAGGGCAAGCGATTGCCTTTTTTTTACTGCTCTGTTATTTCTTTTTTTGTAATGCTCTGGTGAAGAATGATATTTATTTTGATATATTTATGCTCTGGTGAAGAGTGATATTTATTTTGATATATTTGTGCTCTGGTGAAGAGTGATATTTATTTTGATATATTTGTGCGCTGGTGAAGAGTGATTTATTTTTCTATATATTTATGCTCTGGTGAAGAGTGATTTATGTTTCTATATATTTATGCTCTGGTGAAGAGCGAGTTATTTTTTTATGCCTGCACACGGTGAGTAGTGCAGGCTACAGTGTGAATGGTGTGTGAATGGTTTTGTGAATGTGGGGGGGTGGCACTCCTGCCAGTAAGGGGTGTCACCCTTGGTCGTTGGGGATAAGTTCTCCTCACGACCGTGTGAATGGACAACAACATCATTGGGGCCTTGGCGCGGCGTTGCTGCTCCCAAGTCCTGCATTTCGGGCTTGGGCTAATCCAATGTGATGTGGATGTGATGTGTGTGATCTAGGGACTGCAGTGGTGTGCATGCGTGCATTGTCAGTGTGCCATGATGAATGTGTGTGTTTAACATTCAAAGATATGTTCCACGAGGCATCTCCTGACTGCTGTTCCTTCAGCAGACTGGGTTTTTCTCGGCAGCGGGGGGCAGTGAGGTTCGGGGGTCAGGTCATCACATATGTCAATCTCCAGGCCCTTTCTCACGGCAAAGTTGTGCAGAATGCAACATGCACTGATGATCTGACACACAAAGTTTGGGGAATACAACAGGGTACCCCCAAAATTATCCAGGCATCGGAAACGGGACTTCAGGAGGCCAAATGTTTGTTCCACCACTGCACGGGTACGTATGTGTGCATCATTGTATTTTCTCTCTCCTCTGGTTTGGGGATTCCGGTATGGAGTCATGAGATGGGGCCCAAGTACATATGCCGCGTCACCTGGAAGGGAAAAGACAGGAGGATGTTAGTCATGCATGTGCCCCTTGTGATGTCTGCATCATGGGGTCGGACAGTTATGCCTGACACCCATGTCACTCACCAACTATCCAGCTGTCCCCATACACGTTCTGTTCGAATTCCGTTGGGATGTGGCTTTGATGGTATATGGAGCTGTTATGGCTGGACCCGGTGTGTTTGGCACGGACGTCCCATATGAGGCTCTGGGCATCAACTATCACCTGTACGTTGATGGAATGCCAGTGCTTCCGATTGCGGTACATGTGTTCTGTGGCACGGGGGGGGCTGTAGTGCCACATGTGTGCAATCAATGGCCCCGATGGTGCGTGGGAATCCTGCAATCCTGTAGAAAGCCTGCATTGCCTTCTGCCGCAGATGCTCAGTGGTGGGTCTGATGATGTGGTGGATCATGCGTCTGAGGATTGCGGGGACAACCTGGTGCACACATCTGCTCATGCTGGTTTGTGAGAGCCCAGCCACAACTCCACTTGTACACTGAAAAGATCCACTGGCAAGGAAATGGAGTGTTGCCAGTACCTTGACCAGTGGCTGCACTGCATGTGAGCGTTGTGTCTTGTTGGTGATGTCATCTTTTAGGGCTGTGATTATTTCCAGGATGGCAGCAGGGCTGAATCTGAAGATGCAATACACCTCCGAATCACCCATGCCAAAGAGGCTCATGCGTGTTCGGTATATCCTCTCCCGTGCCCTTCTACTTCTACGCGCCTCTAAAGCCACAATGACCATGCCTGCCCCTGGCATGTTGGCATACGGATGTGTTGTCCTGCAAGTGTGTTTGCTCACCTCGTCCGTAACGGTGCTGCTGAATTTGCTCTCCTGCTGACTAGCACACGTCTGGTGCAAAGTTACCCCTGCTTTATGAGGGGTAAATAAACGGGGCGCATATATCCGGCGTCCGGCGCATGTATGTTCGGGAATCGCCGTATCTCCCTCATTTGCATATTTGCATACAAAATCAATGAGCCCACGCTACGCGGACATAGAAAAGTTACGCCGGTTGGAAGAAGCCTAGTTTCAGGCGTATCTGGTCCTGTGGCTATGGCGCATAGATACGACGGCGCATATTTGCACTTACGCCGTGCATCTCCATATACGTCGCCATAAGTTCTTTGAGAATCTGGTCCAGTATGTGTCTCTAGACACCTACACATTTAAAGTTTTCTCAATGTGCCACATCCAGGTTGGTGTTCATCTGGCATTAGCTTGAGGGCAAACAACTAAAGTAAAAAAAAAAACATGGGCCAAAGAAGTGTAAAAAAAGTGAGGGCACAAAATGTGTTATTTAGGAAGAGCTATGTCAACTGCAGAAATCTAAGGTAGTAACACAAAAAGCAGGGAAACAACGTGATATGAATGTCTGACATGCTCCTGCTCATTTGCCACAGTTCCCCATTCTGTCAGCTGTCTCCACTTTCCCACAGATCCCTGTTCTGGATGAAGTATCTATTTCCAGTCACAATCCCAGGGCCCAGAGCTCTGGACTTGTGATAATACTTTCTACAAAGGCTCTGTGCTGCTCACTGAACCTTCATTCTGAGTGTGGCTTATATATATGGAGCTTAGCCTCTTGCTGGATTACGCTCTGCCCTGATCTCAGCCTGTCTCTAGATTATGTTTACTGTTTACTGAGATGGTTTCACCAACTTTTACTGGTTAAAATCATAAATGGAAATTTCCTAGGCTAATAGACAGGGGATTGTTAATCAAATGATAAAGGGGACTAGGCACAGCTCTGTGAAACACAAACCAAAGCAAAAAATAAATACAAATAAATCAATAAAACTTAACGGCAAAGTCCTCAAAGTAATAGGCAGTATATGTGCACAAAGTAACATTTGAGAAGGAGGTACATAGGCATGAAAGACTTCCGTTTATACTTGGTGACTTAGAATATAGAAATCATGGCAGGATACTTATTAGAAGTACCAAACATAGAGAGGCTATGGCTGCAGTAATTCCTGGTATAGTTAGCATACATAACTTAGCAGGTAGGGCAGTTCACAGGACAGTAATGCATAACAACATCAGGGTACTTGCGATACTGAAGTGAACGATGCAGGCATAGGGTCAGGCTCCAAGGGTCCAGACAGGTAAGGCTGGTGAAGCAGGTAGTGAAGTCTCCTGGTCCAGGTCAGGAAGGAGAAGTTTAGAGCAGGTGCGTCTGGATACCCAACCGACAGAGGCGTTGTCAGCAAAAATAAAGGAACACTTCCTGGTCAGTGCTGGGAGCTTAAATAGGCCGCCCAGCAACTTAACAGGAAGTGACAGGCTAATCAGAAAGAAGGAAGTAACTATAGTTGAACTTCGAAGTGAGAGGCTCTTCAGGAAGGAGATTTGGAAAGGAAGTAACGGATGAGATTTAACTGGGGAAGAACTAAGTATAATTGTACAAATCCTCAGCTTCTATTAAAAAAAAATAAAAAATGTTAACAACTAGGGATGAGCTTCGAGTTCGACTCGAACATGAGTTCGACTCAAGCATCGGCTTTTCGCGTGTTCGCCAAATTTTGAACATTAGGCGCCGTTCACGCTAAATTCGCATTGCGCATCACGGACCATAATGCACTAAGTCATCGCAGTGCATTGCTGGCTGATGATTGGCCAAGCATGTACTATGACCCACATGCTTTGTCCAATCAAAGTCCTGTCAGCACAGAGAGCCATAATTGGCCAAAGGCAGGGTGCCTTTGGCCAATCATGGCTCAAGGGATTAAGAACCCGCCCAACACTATATAATACCGCCTGCACATTGGCCTTATGTAGTGTGTTCCAGCGGAGAGAGTGTCACAGAGAGAGAGAGTCATTTAATTTCATTTAGATAGATTGAGCAGGCAGGCAATGCAGTTTGCTAGATTGTGCAGGCAGTTGATTCAGTATATTTAGTATATATATACACATTCCAGGCTTTGTATATTGTTACAGACTCACCCGGGACATCCCCGGACCCTCTTATGTCTAAAATCATCCTACGAGGAATTCGGAAGGAGGTTGCGAGAAAACCAGATACAGCACAGAGAACCAGTATCAGAGCAGGTTCTGCTAGGATGGTTTGATTCAATCTGCTGCGAACTCTGGAAGGAAGCGATAGCCCGTGAGCAGCGACACCAGGGAAAAGTTCTCCCCTCCAACCGGGAAAGGTACTGGTCACAGTATGGATTGCGGGTGCTGTTGTTGGGAGAAAAAACGCACACGGAACAGACAGCTGAATTAAGCAGGCTGGTATGGGCAGAGATGCGGCTGAATGAGAGCTACAGAGCTCTTCGGGGGCATGTATCCCAAGCATGTCCCTGGATAGCAGATGACAGCCCAATGGAAGGCTTAGGCTACAGACCTGGGACTGTTGTATGTGAAGCTGACAGGGGACTCTGGGAGTGATTTGAAGTGGCGGTTGGACGAAATTATGGATTTCAGAGAAGGGCTACTGAACGTCTAAGAAAGGGGACTGGGCACTGGAAGATATAGAGTTTCTGGCCATTCAGGTATGGGTGCTGGAGATTGCCTACATACGGCTGCTAGACTCTGCTCAATGCCAGGGCTGGGCTCCCTTTGCCTGGAACTATCAGGAAATACCAGTGGACAACTCTGAAATCCTGGCTAAAGAGTCGGCCATGTGGCAGAGTAACAGTGTGCTTTGCCAACCTGCCCCCGCAGCTATGGACGCAGAGGTCTTATGGTGGATGCAGCAAGTGCTGACTGACCTTAATTCCCCTGTCTCTGCAACTGGTGTCTGGGGATAGAGGTTCACCATTTCCTGTCCATGGAACCCAGAAGATGCTATAGGTACAGGGCAGAGGTTAGCAGAGCTCTGCCCTTCTGTCAGCACTTCAGCTTTGGGGATGTCGATCTCCAGATTTTCCACTGCCGATTCTCAGGCACATTCCTCCATCCAAGATCTTGCCATGCAGAAACAGAATCATCAAGGTCAGTCAGCACTTGCTGCATCTGCCATAAGACCTCCGCCCCATCCTCTTCTTCTCCCTCCATGGCCTCTTCCTCTATAGATGTGTCCTCTTAACCAGTGGTCCTCCGTAGGCATTCAAGGGGCTACGCAAGCACTCAGGCAAAAAGTTGCCATGTGATGCATTAGCTGGTGTGCTTAGGTGACAGGAGCCACACTGGGGCAAAGATTCTGTCAGGTCTGCAGGGACAGGCTCAGAGGTGGTTGACGCCATGCCAGCTTAAGCCAGGAATGGAGGTTTGCGGCAATGGCACCAGCCTCCTCTCCATCCTGCAACAGGGACACCTGACCCATGTGCCCTGTTTGGCTCACGTCCTTAATTTGGTGGTGCAGCGGTTCTTGTGCAGGTACCCAGGCTTACAGGATCACCTGAGGCAGGCCAGGAAAGTCTGTGTGCATTTCCGACGGTCATATAATGCCAGTGCTCGGCTGGATAACCTCCAAAAGGAATACAACCTGCCCAAGAACCGCCTAATCTGTGACACGCCCAGCAGATGGAACTCAATGTTGGCCATGCTGCAGTGGCTGCACATGCAGCAGAGGGCCATCAATGAGTATCTGTGTGACTATGGCACCAGGACAGTTGTCAGGGGAGCTTGTTTTTTTTTGCCACACCAGTGGCTCATGATCATAGATGCATGCACTGTCCTAATAAGAAAAAATATTCAGCGCTAGAATAAATAACTAAAACTATGCAAGCCAGCACTTAAGGTCAAATTCAAATAAAATACCTCAACAGAGCATATAAAGAAAATAGTGCAGCGCAAAACAGTGAATATAAACTACAAAATCTCATAACATATATAATACAGTGATATAACACTCAGGAATATCAGCTAAGAAATATTTTTAGCATGAAAGTAATAATAAATTAATTAAATAAAGTGAGTCCATAAAGTGCTTGAGTGCAGATTAAATCCAAACAGGTGCAGAAGAATCCAAAGAGTGATATCCAGAGAACCTCCACCAAATAACAGGAATGGCCTCTCACCTTAATACTTCGACCAGCATTAGGTCACAAAGCATAGAATATAGGCAGAACCTCCGGTTCTCACAGAGACAGCGAACAGCAGCAGCTCAAGATATGGCAGACTCACTCAGAAGCAAGGTGAGCAATCAGGGCATATGAAACAAAAGAAGAGGGGAGATCTAATGCTATCTGCAGCGAACCAATAAAATGTAAAAAAATAAGCAATACACTCACATGTATAGACACTCTTCAGTGAGTGCAACGAATCAGCATGACAGATAAAAACATTCTCTACTGGGTACAGCGACTCAGCATGAACGAGATCACAGCGTGAGAAGAAGCTGGATGTCACCTGGGTTGACGAACGCGGGTGAAGTCACACAAAGCTCCTCCCCCTCGTTCGTCGTTATGTCCCTATGAGCGGGACTTCATCAGCGTGGGGAGAAGAGAAGCAATATGCAGATGTCCCGCTCTCTCATGTTAAATAGCATAGCGCTGCCATGACAACCACGGCAGCACAAACAACCTGCACGCCCACACAGCCCAAAAACACTCCCACAGCTCATCCTCCACAAAACACCAAACGCTAATGTAATGTATGCACTGACAGGGCTTAAAGGGAGGACATGCAGTGGAAGTAAGTTAATAGGGGCTGGCAATATGGGCATTAATAAAACAGGCTATGAAAAATGCCAGAGATATGCAATATCAATGCTCATTAATACATATTAAAAGTTATTAAAATAATTGGCCTTTAATACAATTATAAAAAATTATAAAAATTAGAACGGCATCCGTGATCGTATACCCAATACAAAAATATATATATAAATACAATGTTTCTTACACATTAACCCTTCAGGGTCCAACCCTCATTTTAAGAGCAAACATGTCAAGAATAAATACTGAGCATGCACATACAAAGTAAGAAAGAATAAGAATACATATAATATATATATATATATATATATATATATATATATATATATATATATATATATATATATATATATATATATATATATACTGTATATATATATATATATATATATATATATATATATATATATATAATATATATATAAAAATATCCAAACACTATCTGTTAGAAATAAAACAATTAAGATCAAATTCCACGTTTAAGCCGTCTGGCGAGGAAACCTTAGTCTTGTAAATCCAATATGACTCACGCCGGCTTAATTGGCGGATATGGTGTCCCCCTTGCCAATGTTTTGACACTTTCTCAATGCCCCAGAATTTTAACCCTCTAGGGTCTCTCTGGTGACACTGCCTAAAGTGTTTGGATACACTGTGGCTCCTGATTCCCCTTTTTATGTTGCTGATATGTTCTCCGATCCTCACATGCAATGCACGTGAGGTGCGTCCAACATACTGCAAGCCACACTCGCTTTCGAGCATGTACACTACGCCGATCGTATCACATGTGATCAGCTGTTTTATGGGGTATTCTACATGTGTCTTATTAGAACAAAACGTTTTCGCTTCTTAATGCGCTGTTTGACATGCTTGCAGGTTGCACAGCGACCACAGGCATAAAAACCTGATAAGAAATCAAAAAGCTTGGGCTGTGCTACAATAGGCGGATCTATAACACCTGGAGCAAGGCTATCTCTCAGAGAGGGAGCCTTTCTGTAGATAAATTGAGGGCGATCCGGAAGGGCAGGACCCAAAACACCATCACCTTTCAAAATAGGCCAATGCTTGGCCACAAGTTTTTCAAATTTCTTATGCTGGATATTGAAATCCAGCAACATTTTGAAATTAGAATGCTCCTTATCTACATTAGAAGGTTTGTCTATTACAATAGAGCTCCTCTCTAAGGCCCTGACTTTCTCAATCTCTTGGGCAATTAGAGGATGGGAGTAGCCTTTAGATACAAACCGAGTGGATAACTCTTGTGACTGCATGAGATAATCTGACTCAAGAGTGCAGTTCCTGCGCAACCTCACGAACTGCCCTCGTGGGATGTTGCATAGCCTCAAGTGATGATGGCAGCTATTTAGCGGGATGTACCCATTACAGTCCACTGTCTTAAAGCAACATGTTGTCAGACTTAAAAATTTCCAAGTCGGGGGCGTGGCTTGGCGCGCAACGGAGATAGCAGCCTGAAGGAAGAGCTCCGTCGGTACACTGGCCTATGCACGTCTCTCTGTCTGCTCTAAACTTCAGAATGCACGGAAGGAACCGCGGCACACCACACACTCGATCCCGCTGTACCTCGCCAGCCTGCTCTGGAGGAGATATCGCTGACATCTTCAAGAGACAATCGGCCTCACGCAGCAGCAGGTCCGGGGGCAAGATGGCGCCGCCACACGTGGAGGAAGACTACAGTGAGGACTCTCAATCGGCGGAAGAGGACAACGGTAGGGGACCCTCCCGCACTTACCTCCCGCTTACCTATGCCGACATGTCCTGCTTTGCGGCGGACATTAAATCCACCTTCTCGGTGGCTATTACAGACCTTAAATCTAATATACTGGTGCTGACAGACAAGATGGCGATGGTGGAGGCAGCCGGGAAGCACAGGGAGAAAGCCAAACATAGGCTTGAGAAGGTGACTGTATCACATTCCATGCATCTCATCGATATTAACAGGCATTTAGAGGAATTGGACAACAGAGGAAGGAGGTGCAATATTAGAGTACGGGGGATCCCGGAATCTGTTGAACCAGATCAGATACACCTTGCCCTTCAAAGGGTGTTCAATAGCCTGCTTGAGAGACCTGAGGATACTGCCGTTGAATTCGTCAGGGCCCATAGAGCGCTCAGAGCTAAAGGTCCGGATAACCAACCGCCTCGTGACATTATCTGCTGTCTGCAGAGTTTTGCCCTAAAAGAGGACATCATGAGAAAAGCCCGCAGGAATGATCAGATTGTTTTCAATGGGGAGACGATCCTGCTCTTCCAAGACCTTTCCCAAATCACTCTGATGAACCGCAGGGCCCTGCCTCCACTCCTGGAGAGGCTGAGTGAGAGAGGTCTGACCTATTCTTGGAGATTTCCATTTGCTTTGTTGGCAAACTTTATGGGCAAGCAGCATTACCTACGCTCCCCAGAAGATCTATCGGACTTTTGCAACAACCTACAGCTGGGTGAGTTGGAACTGCCAGAATGGTGCCGTGAATTCTTGCTGCCCCCCCCGGTCCACATCCCTCCCCGGTCCCCGCTCTCAATACCGGACAACAGATCCTCCAAAAAGATGAAATCCTCCCGCCAGGGAGGCTCCCAAGCGGGATCCATCGCGGGCACCCCCAGGGCCAAACCCCACTCCTCCAGGGCTCTGGAGGGGGACTGATGTGCCGCAACTAACTGTACCCCTCATTACTGACCTCACATCTTGCTAATGATTAGGTTCAGGTACCGTTGGTACTTTGCCTCACTTTGGCCGCTTGTTTTTTGGATTTTGACTATTTCATTTTTCATTAGTTTTGTTTTTATTTTCCTGACCCTGCACCATGTACGCTGTATTGCATGAACCCGGGCCCTGTTGTGAGCCTGACTTCCCACATCTTCCCCTTCTCAATGACTGCTATCACCAACAGGGTCCCCAATTGCTGTACTATTCACCTCCCCTGAATGGGGATCTGCAATTTATGTTGGGATGCTCTTTACGCCACTAGGAACATATGGTTGTTTTATTCTTTTTGTTTTTGTTTCCTACCAGTTCCTTTATGCTTAAGCGCAATGGCGGACCCCGACCTTGCACACTGCCCTATGGCGCCTTCACCCTGATCAGAGCTGCGGGAGGGGCCTGAGATCTGAGGTTTATCCACACTTAGATAAAACCTACTTTTTTTTACATAGGGGTGATGTTAATTAACCTGACGATGTATTGTATCTCAACAGTACTTGCCATGCAGGGTCAGAGGGTTATGTTTTATTGACCACCAAGGACTGTTTATTCTGTTACCTACCCGTTTACACTGAACCTATGCTCTACTTACATGTTCCTCTGTGCAGCTAACTTTGCTTCTATTACAGGGATGACATACTTGTTTTTGTTTTTTTTATAATGTTTTGAATTAGGCCATGTACCGGCTGCTGTACCACCCCTTTTGGTCCTCGTTTATTTACTAGAACCACAGTTGCCTGGTACCGTTACCGCCTTCCTATACCCCCAATAAAGCCTCCAGCAGGATTTCCACATCCGCTGTGAGAGGCTTTACTTACCTGTTGCCTTTGGAGTTGAATTTCAACTCGAAGGCCGAACACGAGTCTCTTGTTCTTTTTCTATACATTACTTTCCTTTCTATTCTTCACCTCTTTTCTCGCCCCCCCCCCCCTCTTTTCCCTTCTCCTTGAACCCACACCCAACCCCCCTCTGTACACCCTCGGCTCCCGAGATACCAATATCCTGAGGTGTACACCTTTATAGTGCATATAAGTTGTCTTAACCTTGTTTATTTTTCTCGCTAGCTGGTCTACGGACCCACATTCGGTGACTGTCCAGCTCTCCCTGAAGTCCAGCTATGGCGTACTCCACACTAGGCCGACATCCTACAGTGATCTCACATAACGTACAGGGCTTAAACATTCCTGAAAAACGCTCAAATCTCCTCAGGGAACTTAAAAAAGGTAGGCCTTGTTTTGCTTTTCTACAGGAGACACACTTTAAAACGTCCTCAGTGCCCAGGCTCACCGACAAATACTTCACAGAAGCTTTCCATTCCACAAATGATTTAGCTAAGACCAAGGGAGTTTCTATCCTAGTCAGCAAAGATGCCTCATTTGAACTAACTGACAAGCTTAGTGATCCCCTTGGGAGGTACATCTTCCTGAAAGGGAAATGCGCTGGCGTACCAGTCACATTAGCGAACGTATACTTCCTGAACTCCTCACACTTGAGGTTCTGTCAACATATGCTATATGAGCTGAAGGGCTTTAGTAATGGGTGCATTATATTGGGGGGTGATTTCAATATCAGTCTGAACCCCCTAGTTGACACCTCATCAGGAAAATCGTCAATAACGTACCGTATCCTTAAAAGAATAAAATCCCTTCTACAGGACATGCACCTGATTGATTCCTGGCGTTTTCTACACCCTGAAGGTAGAGACTTCACGTTTTTCTCTGCCCCCCATAACCGCCACTCGCGAATTGATTATATCTTCACCTCCCAAGATGATCTGCATTTGATCACCAATGCTGACATAGGCATACAGTCAATCTCTGACCACGCCCCCATTTCGGTCTCCCTAAACTTCACTGCTCCCAGACCCAAAACTAACTCATGGAGGTTGAATTCTTCCCTCCTGACTAATGATCTATTACTACCTCAAATTACCGCGAGCCTCACGGAGTACTTTTCCCTGAATGCATCACTAGATGCTGACCCTATGATGGTGTGGGAGGCCCACAAATATTCCATCAGAGGGGAACTCATAAACATGGGAGCACGCCTGAAGAGGGAGGCTGAAAGAGAGATACAGCGTTTAGTGTCCCAGATACACACCCTGGAATCTCTACATAAGCAATCCCTTAGGCCTTGTACACACGACGGGAAATATCTGCTGTAAACGGTCCCCGGACCGTTTACAGCGTATATTTGCGCCGGGATGTTTTGATCCGATGGCTGTACACACCATCGGATCAAATTCCCCGCCGGCGGACAGCGCGGTGACGCGGCGGTGACGTTGACGCCGCCACGTGACCGCCACGTCACCGCACCAGGAAGTAAACACTTCCGCGCGCATGCGTCGGATCCATTCACAGGATACGACGCATGTGCGGCAAGATATGTCCGCTGGTTTGCCGTACTAACCAGCGGACATATCTGCCAGCCAGCTATCCGGCGGAAATATTTCAAAGCATGCTTTGGAATTTTTCCGCCGGATGAATCCGGCAAAAAGCGTCCGTTTGCCCCTACACACGAGGGGATTTTTCCGCTGAAATGGTCCGTCGGACCATCTTCAGCGGATTTATTCCCTCGTGTGTACAAGGCCTTACAGTAGACTCAGCCAGCGCACTCTTAAATGCCAGAAAGTCCCTCCAACAATCATTTGAGCGTAAAACAAAGAGGTTCCTTTTCTTTCGCAAAAAAAATATACTATGAACACGGAGATAAGTCGAGCCGTTTTTTAGCTAGGGCACTTAAGGACTCCAAAGCCGCCCATAACATAGCGGGCATACTCAACAGGACAGGACAGATAGATGTTACCGCAGACAAGATTACCGAACACTTTCATAAGTTTTACTCGGACCTCTATAACATCCCCCAGCAACCAAGGCCCCCTCACTGTCCAAACGACCGGGCCCTAGCTATACAGGACTTCCTGTCCAGCTCCGGTCTTCCCTCCTTGTCCTCTGTCGATGTCCGACAGTTGGAAAAGACCATAGAATCAGCAGAGCTCAGACAGGCGATTTCAGACCTGAAAACTGGGAAAAGCCCGGGCCCTGACGGTTTTAGGTCGATATACTACAAAACTTTTGCAAACATCCTCGTAACACCGTTGCGGCATGCCCTGAACTCCTTGTCGGCCCCCCCTGAGGTCCCTCCAGCATTTCTCACTGCACATATAACCGTGATTCCTAAGCCAGATAAGGACCCAGTTCATTGTTCTAGTTACAGACCGATCTCCCTACTTAACCTAGACGTTAAGCTCCTGGCAAAGATATTAGCTAACAGGTTAAGACCACTTTTACACGACTTGATTGGTCCCGAACAAGCAGGCTTTATGCCGGGCAGAGAGTCTAGGGATAATGTGATTAAAGCTCTCAACCTGATCCATGCCGGGCGGTCGCGGGGACTCGGAGGCCTTCTCTTGTCCACGGACGCGGAGAGGGTTGGCCTGGGATTACATGTTTGATATGTGTCGTTTCGTGGGTCTAGGACCGCATATGATGTCGTGGATCACCTCTCTTTATAAAAACCCCTCTGCCAAGATAAAAGCGAACGGTATACTCTCGGACACGGTTAACATCAAAAATGGAACATGGCAGGGGTTTCCCCTCTCGCCTTTATTGTTTATCCTTACGCTCGAAACCGTTCATCAGGCGAGTTATGGCTGAGGGGACCATAAGGGGATTCAGGCTGGCGGACAGAGAGTTCAAAATAGCGGCTTATGCCGATGATCTACTTTTTTTCTTGACTGAACCAATAACTTCAATCCCAACATTGATGAAGGAATTCTCCTTGTTCGGATACATTTCCAACTTTAAAATTAATTTTGCAAAATCGGAAGCCATGAACATATCCGTGCCCGACAACATCTTACAAGTCGTCAAGAATGGCTGCTCTTTTAGATGGGAGATATCTGCGCTTAGATACCTGGGAGTCTGGCTGACGCCGCAGGCATCTCAGGTCTTTGAAAGCAATTTTACGCCCCTACTCAAAACCATTGAAAAAGATCTTAATACATGGAGCCCAAGAAACATCTCTTGGTTTGGCCGGGCTGCCATTTGTAAGATGGTAATTTTACCCAAACTCCTCTACCTCTTTAGGAACATACCAATCAGATACCAATTTTTTAAAGTTGTCTTCTCGTTACAATCGAAGTTCATCTGGGCACATAAACGTCCTAGAATCAAAGCCACTCTGCTGTATAAAAGTAAACTGAAAGGGGGAATGGGTCTGCCCAATTTTGGAAATTACTATATTGCAGCCCATATCACAAGGATACTGGATTGGCACTGCCACAGCTCTTCCTAAAGACTGGGTGTCTCTGGAAGATGAGCTAAGCCCTATCCCTCTCCGATTCTCCCCATGGATTCCCTGGTCTAATTATCCAATACCTCTTAAGACCCATCCATTTATTGGCTCCACCCTAGCAATTTTCCACAACCTAGTCAAAGGTCAGAGAGTATCTTCACTACTGAGCCCCTTAACACCCTTGCAAAACAATCCTGCCTTTACACCGGGGATAAACAACCCAAGCTTATACTCAGACACGATCGGCAGGCCCCTGTTGGCGGTAGACTGCTTTCATAACACTACCTTCAGAGACCTTGAGGCTTTGAAATCTGATGACCTTGTTCCTCACATACAACTATGGTCTTATTTTCAAGTGAGGAGTTACCTCAATAACAGAGCTGATAGGCTCAACTACAACAGACAGCTCACGAACATGGAATCGGTATGCCTGAAGGGCGAACCCATACACAAGGCCACCTCACTAGCTTACAGCTGGCTGGGAGACGAGCAGGTCCCCGGAGAGGACAGATTCAGGAAGAGCTGGAGCAGGGCACTGGAAAGGCAAATCACAGCGAAACAATGGTCTAAGGCTTGTTTCTTCGCTCACAAGTGCTCCCTTAGCACCAGAACCCAAGAAACAGCCTTTAAGTTACTGACACACTGGTATATGACACCGGAAAAATTACAGGCCTGGTTCCCACAAACCTCTGGGGCTTGTTGGCGATGCCATAAAGAATCGGGAACGCTCCTCCACATTTGGTGGCAGTGTCCCATTATTACGCCTTTTTGGGACTCGGTTAAGAAGGTGATCCTCCAAATCACAGATACGGCCCTGACATTGGATGCGGCTTGCTGTCTCCTCCATGTTTCCGATTTCTCCTTTAGCAGATATAAGAAGTCACTCACCAAACACCTGTTGAATGCGGCCAAATCGTTAATACAACTCTACTGGAAAACCGCCACGGTCCCCTCTATCAAAACCCGGTTAAACAGAATTTCGGAGGTATGTTACATGGAGGAGACATTGGCCCAGTCCACTGATGCCGTAGAAAGCTTCCATGAGACTTGACAACCCTGGGTTGCCTGTAAATTTTCGAGGGAATACACCACACTGATCAACTGAATTTGATTGTGCTGGGGGTTCCCCCCCGGCCTGGTAATTAAGATGAAGTTCCTACCATAGGCCGATCTCCTTTGACCTCGCAGTTACATTTGACTGCGAGATTGTGTTGTATCTGTAGGATGTCTGGCCCCTGAGATAGGGCTTAACTGAAATGTGTACAATTGATTGCCCCCCCCCCCTCACCCTGCCTCCTCTTTCTCATTCTCTACCTTTTCCTGTCTCATATCCTATTTTATTATTGTTAAGATTAATAGCCCGATGCTGAATAACAATACTGGTCAAACTCCGGATCCGTTCGGATCTGTACCTCATTGCTTTCGCAACGAGATACCGTGCTTGATCCATAGCTGATGTTTGTTGTTGATGCGTACCGAGCATTTTGTGAATCTGTGCCCTACTTTATGTGTAGCTCCTCAGAAACTCAGGGTAACATATTTTCTTACTTGTACTATTAAAGTTCTGTAGGCTTCATAAACTTGATGTTAAGCACAAAGTTTCATCAAGATCTATACTGCACGATATATATATATATATATAATGCTATATTTTGTTCTGTTCACAGTTTAAGATTGTTGTTGCTGTGTTGTTTTCTTTGGCCTACCTTTTGTATACTTGCCATTGAATTAGGGAACTGCGTTTCCCTAATCGCACTATGTCTATGTTTGCACACCTAATAAACTTGATGTTAAAAAAAAAAAAAATTCCCAGTCAAGGAAGTAGATTTTTTCTTGGGAAACTGTCCACGTTAAAACTATGTTCTTGGTGTTAGAATAAAGTTTACACATAAATTGCTGTAATGAGGGTAAGTCACCCTCCCAAACCATGATCAGGTCATCGATATACCTTCGATAACACAGTAACTGTGGTGGCCTATCATTGAACACCACATCACGTTCCCAGTGGGCCATAAAGATGTTAGCCACACTGGGAGCGAAACGGGCTCCCATTGCAACTCCACATTGTTGCAGGAAAAATTCTCTGCTGTACCAGAAATAATTACTTAATAAACAAAATCTAAGGCTGTCCAACGAACCGAGGACAAAGCTGCCTCATGATCAATGATCGTATAGAGCGACCCAACATCAGCAGTCACCAAGATAGTGTTGGGAGTGCAGGGGATGGTATCGAGTATCTGGATAATTAGCTTTGTGTCCCTGAGGTATGCTGGCAATTTACATACCAGGGGTTGTAAGAACACATCCAGATACTGTCCAAGCCGAGATGTTACAGAATCTATTCCGTTCACTATAGGCCGTTCTGCATTTTTATGTAATTTAGGCAAACAATATATAATGGGAGTCCGACATTAAAAAGGATCCAAGTAAGCTGCCTCCTTACTATTCAAGATACCCTTGTCTTTACCATCCTCTACCAAAGAGTGTAACTCATTTTTATATTTTACCATAGGGTCAGCAGGGCGAATCACTATGTCATTGCGTTGCTCTAGTGATAAGATCCCTCGCCGAATACACTGAGAATCCTTAACCTTTTTAATATGGAGGCCTTCCAGGTCCTTGCATACCATATTGCGGAACACATCTAAATGCCTAGTGTCAGTGTATTGGGGATTAAAAGTAGATCTTTTCCTCAAAATAGAGTGTCCAGGAGTAACCTTGGAGGAATTCCTCTCAATTGGGTTAGACAGAAAATATTTCTTCATATTCAGACTCCTTGTAAACTTCTGAACACTAATAAAAGTCTGAAATGTATTCATATTCCGGATTGGGGCAAATTTTAGGCCCCTATCCAACACCCGTGGCTCATCCTCAGTTAAGGGCGTACCACTAAGGTTAAAAATCCCCGTACTTATTATGACCCTGGCCTTTTGGACTCGTCTGCCGCCTCTGACTCCTCTGGATTTTTTCTTTTTAGATTGGATTGACCTTTTGGGGTCTGGATTAAGGGAGGGGGACAGTTCTCCCTCCAATCCCCTGTCCAGGGAGGTGGATAAGGCGGAGGTGCCCTCCAAGGGGTCCTCCCCTGTCCTAAAAAATGTTGGTTAGTGGGATAATAATAATAATAATAATAATAATAATAATAATAATAATAATAATAATTTTGTAAGGGTGCATAGTAGTTGTAAGTGGGTAGAGGTGGGGCCCCCAATTGCACCCCACCCATTCCCCCCACCTGACCATTCCCTTTATTAGATACCGTTCTCCAGGTGGGATTAGCCTGGTATTCAGGTCTTGGAGATTGAGGGTGTCTGCCTGATTGGTAGCCACCTCTGCTTCTCCCTTTCTTATTTATACTCTTCCCTTTAGGGACACCACCCCCCCTATTGGTGGAAGTGGATGATCTCAAAGCGGTCCTATCCCTCACTCCACCAATGGAATTGGACCCAGATCCTTGATTAACTTGAAATTACATAGTAGGGGTTGTTCATTCCGTCACTGGACCAACTTTGAAAATTATCCACGAGCTGGCCCAGAGAGAGTACCTCTTGACCTCCACAGGCCCTCTTAGCCCTCTAAAGGACAACCCTGACTTCATTCCGGGGGTGGGCAACGCGCAATTCCGTCCAACTGCAGGGAGAGATTACCTCCTTGCAGGAGACTGCTTCACACGGGGCAGCATTAAGAATTGTAATACACTGAGATCAGAAAACAATCTCGCCAATCTCCCCTTTTGGGCTTACCTTCAGCTACGTAGCTTCCTCTGTAGCAAAGGCAAACCTGACATATTTAGCAGACCCCTGACAGAATTTGAGTCGGTGTGTTTCACAGGTGAGCGTCTTCCTCGGGCAACGTCGGTCGCCTACGCTTGGCTGCAGAGGGCTGAATGTGCACTAGATGACAGACTCAAGAGGACGTGGGAGGATGAATTACAGGTAACCATAACACCTAAACAGTGGAGGAAAGCCTGTATACTAACGCATAAATGCTCAATCAGCACAAGGTTGCAGGAGACAGCGTACAAATTGTTGTCACATTGGTACTTAACACCCGCTAAGTTACATAGTTGGTCCCCCTTAACCACTTCCATACCAGGCACTTACGCACCTTCCCACACAAGCACATTTTCAGCTTTCATCACTGTCACAATTTGAATGACAATTGCACGGTCATGCTACACTGCACCCAAACAAAATTTGCGTCCTTTTTTCCCCACAAATAGGGCTTTCTTTTGGTGGTATTTGATCACCTCTGCGATTTTTTTTTTGCGCAACAACTAAAAGTAGAGCGAAGATTTTGAAAAAAAAATAAAGTTTTTATTTTTTTCTGTTAATTTTTTTGTAAATGAGTATGTTTTCTCTTTCAATTACGGGCACTGATATGGTGGCACTGATGGGCACTGATGAGGTGGCACTGATGGGCACCGATGAGGTAGTTCTGATGGGCACCGATTAGGTAGCACTGATGGGCACTGATAGGCGGCGCTGGTATGGGGCACTGATGGGCGGCACTGATGGGCACTCATGGGCGGCACTGATGGGCACTCATGGACGGCACTGATGGGCACTCATGGGCGGCACTGATGGGCACTCATAGGCAGCACTGGGCACTGATAGGTGGCACAGGTGGGCACTGATAGGTGGCACAGGTGGGCACTGATAGGTGGCACAGGTGGGCACTGATAGGTGGCACAGGTGGGCACTTATAGGTGGCACAGGTGGGCACTGATAGGTGGGCACTGGGCATGGATTGGCACTGTGGGGTGGCACTGACAGACACTGGGGTGGCACTGATGATCACTGAGGGGTGGCACTGATGTATCAATGTTGCCAATCAGTGCCCATGTGTGGGCACTGATTGGCATCATTTTTTTTACTGCCCCCTTTTTTTTTCTTGCTGACTTTTTTTTTTGTTGGCGGCTCTTCCTGTTTACATCGTGATCAGCCGTGATTGGACACGGCTGATCACGTGGTAACGAGGCTCCGCCGGAGACTCGTTACCGAGATCGGAGGTGCAGGGTGTCAGACTGACACCCCGCATCACCGATCGCCGCGCTGCGCGCCCGCACGGGCGCGCACGGCATAAAATCGTGCTAGACGTTTGAGAACGTCTAGTCACGATTTCATAACCACTTCCCGGCCGTAAATCGGCTATTGGCCGGGCGGGAAGTGGTTAAAGAGTGATAAATGCTGGAGATGCAACAATGAAAAAGGCTCGTTGCTCCACATATGGTGGGGCTGCCCGACAATACAGCCATTTTGGACCAAAGTTACAGACCTGATTTATAAGATCATTGAGACCACACTGCAACTGGATGCCGCATGCTGTCTCCTGCACACCTCCGACTGGTCCCTCAAAAAATACAAGAACTCACTCACGAAACTCCTGCTTATTGCGGCCAAATTCCTGATTCCGATTCTCTGGAATACAACTAGGTCACCTTCTGTGGCGGATTGGCTACATAGAATCTCAGAGATGCATGAAATGGAAGACACACTGGCCCAATTCAGGGAATCCAATGAGGGATTCCATGAAACCTGGCATTTCTGGCTCACCTTCAGGCACTCCGAAGCCTTCTCTGAAGCGTCAGGATCACAAAACTTAGATAGCGCAGCTAAACTCTAATCTCTGGCCAACCCATGTTCACTTTGATATATGTCCTTGTATCCAACTGTTTATTTGTGAGGCTTAATACCCGTAATGTACATTCCTGGATCTGTTATTCTGATACGAAGACCAATCCACATATGAACGTTTCTCTTCTACTTTGACTTCTCAACCTACTCTATCTTTTTTTATTCTTTTTTTCGTTTATAAGCTCTCGGCTTTATCTTCACTTCATTCTTCTCTCCTGATTTATTCAACTCTCATAATCTACATAGCAGGACACCATTGTAGGAGTTTTATATATGACGCAAGTTCAGCTCAGACAGGTTTTTGAGCTAATGGGCCTATAGTTTCTGAGTTAACGAGCCTTCTTATTTTCTTTTGCCATTTTTGTGTGACCAATATTCTTAACAGTTACTAGTAATGCTGTGACACACGGTGATACGTTATGTAGAATTGATCCCAAATTTTAATTTTGGATTGCTCTGTTATATATTATAATAACCTTTTTTTCTCAATAAACTCTGAATGTTAAAAAAAAAAAAAAGATAAGAGATAGCTCACATTTTTTTTAAATATTTTATTATATATTTTCATGTGAAAACACTGAAGAAATTACACTTTGCTACAATGTAAAGTGGTGAGTGTACAGCTTGTATAACAGTGTAAATTTTCTGTCCCCTCAAAATAACTCAACACACAGCCATTATTGTCTAAACCACTGGCGACAAAAATTAGCAAGGCAGTGGTCATCTTGGAGGTTTTAAAGCAGAGGCACTAGAGAAGAAAATGGGCTGCATATTTTTATGACACACAATATTTGCACGGTATTTTTTTTTTTCAATGTAAATGTATGTAATATAATACTCAATTGTTTGGTACATTATAAAAGATGATTTTACACCAGGTAAAATGATATCCAACATGTCACAATTTAAATTGTGTATGTCTGTGGAACGATGCCAAACTACAGTATTTTTATTGTATTATTTATTTAATTTATATTTATTTTTTATTTTTTTAAACAATAGTTTTTATTAAGATTTTCACATAGCAAACAATAACATCGGTGACATTTCTTATCGACTTTACAGATGTTATGGTAAAACAGAACAAAACAAAACAAAACAAAAGGGAGAAGAAAAAAAAAGGAAATCAGCAGATAAGATATAGTAATCTGACAGAAGTTATGCTGTATTTAAGACAAAGAACAAATTGCGTGATGGCGAAGCTGCCCACGAACCCCGACACCCCAATTCGGGAACTAACTGTGTCGAGAGCACCTAGGCAACACGGCCAGTCACTATCCTCAAGAAACATTCAAACAGTGAAAAGAGTGATAATACTGCATATATTACGTGATTATAAACAATGTTGCTAAGCAAAATTCTCAATTAGGTATGAAACAGACTAAGGGCGAAGGAAACAGTTATTAAGAGCCTTTGGTGAGTCAAAGTACTGCGCTTCTATGATCGCTGATCCAAAGTGCCCAGTTTTTGTAAAAAGAGGGGATGGACATTTTGGCTTTGGCAAAGGAGAATTCCATTCGAAAGTGATTATTTAGCAAGATGATCAGGTCCGACAGTGTGGGTGAAAGCAACGACTTCCACTTCTTTGCAAGAGCAAGACGTGCAGCTATTAACCACTTCATTTCCGCCCCACGTCCAAAGACGTCATTTTTTTTGAAGATGGATATCTCGGTAACGGCAGCAGCTGCTGCCACAACCGAGATATCCATCTCTTCGTGGGGCGGTCCTGTTAACGATAACGGCGGTCATCGCGGCGGATTCGCCGCGAGATCGCCGTTACCGGCGGCGGGAGAGGGTGCCCCCCCCCTCCCGCCGCTCTCCCGCGCCCTCCGCCGCTTACCGTAGCCGTCGGTAGCGGCGGAGGCGATCGGGTCCGCTCGTCGTCTGTCCGGGGATGTGACTGAGGGAAAAAATGTCCCTCAGCCGTCCCCCTCCCTCTGCTGGGCGGAAGTGACGTCAAAACGTCATTTCCGCCCAGCGTCTTAAAGAGACATTTAATTTGTTTACATTTTGACTTTTTTTTTTTCTTTTTTTTTTTTGCATTTAAGCCTTAATATGAGATCTGAGGTCTTTTTGACCCCAGATCTCATATATAAGAGGACCTGTCATGCTTTTTTCTATTACAGGGCATGTTTACATTCCTTGTAATAGGAATAAAAGTAATCATTTTTTTTTTTCAGTGTTTAAAATTATAAAATAACGACGAGCTCGCGCGCAGAAGCAAACGCATACGCGAGTAGCGCCCGCATATGAAAACGGTGTTCAAACCACACAAGTGAGGTATCGCCGCGATCGTTAGAGCGAGAGCAATAATTCTAGCCCTAGACCTCCTCTGCATCTCAAAAAATGCAACCTGTAGAATTTTTTAAACGTCGCCTATCGAGATTTTTAAGGGTAAAAGTTTAACGCCATGCCACGAGCGGGCGCAATTTTTAAGAGTGACATGTTGGGTATCATTTTACTCGGCGTAACATCATCTTTCACAATATATAAAAAAATTGGGCCAAATTTATTGTTGTCTTATTTTTTAATTCAAGAAAGTGAATTTTTCCCAAAAAAAGTGCGCTTGTAAGACCGCTGCGCAAATACGGTGTGAGAAAAAGTATTGCAATGACCGCCATTTTATTCTCTAGGGTGTTAGAAAAAAAAATATATAATGTTTGGGGGTTTTAAATAATTTTCTAGCAAAAAAAAATGTTTTAGTCTCGTAAGCACCGAATATGAAAAACAGGCTCGGGGCTGAAGTGGTTAATATGTGAGAGACTAGCAGTCTAACATGCCCCGGCCAGTCAGGGATTGATAGCCCTAGGAGAAGATCCAATGAGTGTAGGGGGAGGGAAATATTGCAAAGATTCAAAATAAAAGTAGAGACTTCTTTCCAGTAGTCTTTAATGTTGGGGCAGTGCCACCAAATATGCTGTAAGGTTCCCACGCCATTGCATCCTCTCCAGCATTGAGGTGAGGTATGAGGGTAAATAGCTGCCAACCTTGCAGGGGTAAAATACCATCTATGGAAGAGTTTTTGAAGCGATTCCCAATGGGAAATACAGTGTGACATACAAAGGGGCAAGCGCAAGGCTCAATGCCATAAGTCAGGCGTGGGTGGATCATCTGTGAGCGAAGACCAGAAGGTAATCGAGGAAGAAGGTAGATCCGAGGTTGGTGTAGTTAATAGGTTGTATGACAGCGAGATTCCCTTGACTGAGGGATTGGGAGTCTCGTAGAACTTCAACAGAGAAACTGGTAAAGAATCCTTATCCTGTATGGTGACTTTAGACAATATTGATCTAATTCTGAGGTACAGAAAGAAAGTCTTGGAGGAGATGCCGTATTGTTGTTGCAAATGAGAAAACGCGTGCAAGCCAGAGGCGGAGAATAGAAGCCCAAGATTGTTGATACCTTTATTGGTCCAGGCTGTAAGGGATAGGTCAGGTGAAAGCAGTTCAATCGCTTTGATGGGCAGTCGGTGCAGGATGGATCTAGGAAGTCCTGTGGAGTGTTGTGTGGATGCTGACCAAACCCGTAAGGCTGCTGTTGTCGAGCTTAAATATTGATGAGGTGGTCTAAAGTTCAGAAGAACGGCTGTAAGAAGTAGTTTTGTGTTCATGTTAAGGGCCACAGCTTCGATTTGAGTCCACAGTTTGTCGGAAGTGGGTATCCACCACTCCCTAAGCTGATCTAGGATTACAGCTCTGTAATATGCCTGTACTTTCGGTGCCCCCATACCCCCGTGGGATACTGGGGTGAGGAGAAGTGAGGATCTGAGCCTGGGTTTCTTGTGTTGCCATATAAATGTATTCACCACTCCTTGTAGTTCTTTCAGCTGATAGGGCAGTAAAGGTAGAGGAATCGTGCAAAACATATAAAGCATATGAGGGAGCAAATACATTTTTGATTGAGCAATTCTTCCTGCCCAAGAGACAGGAAAATGGCTCAGGTCTTTGGCTATGTGTAAAAGATTCTCACGGAGGTTTTCATAGTTTAATAATGACTTGCTCGGAAAGGTCAGGTGAATTCCTTGGTATGGGAGCGAGGAACTAGGGGACCAGATAAAGGGCGTCTCTCTTAAAATTTTTCGTTTAATAAGTGGATCAATACCTAGATCTAGCATAATAGATTTACTGTGATTGATCTTGTACAGAGAAATCAAGCTAAAGCGTTCTAGGATTTGTTGAACAGCTAACAGGGAGGATTCCGGATTAGTTAAAGTAATGATAACGTCATCAGCATATAGGCCTAGTTTATGTTCTATTTCCCCGATTTTAATACCTGTTACTGCTGGTGTCGATCTAATGGATTGTGCAAGGGGTTCCATCACCAGGGCAAAGATCAAGGGGGAGAGAGGGCATCCTTGCCTCGTGCCATTTGTAATTATAAAGGGATCCGATTTTATGCCTGAAGTCCAGATCCTTGCACTGGGGGAAGAATAAAGGTTCATGATGGCCGTTAACGATGGTCCGGCTAAGCCAAATTTGCGGAGAACTGCTTCCATGTATGCCCAGTGGACCCTGTCGAACGCCTTCTCCGCGTCCAATGATAAGAAGAGAGAAGGCGTCCGACCGTGCTCCACCCATTGTATTAAATTAATGAGACGTCTGGTGCCATCAGAAGCTTGTCTGCCAGGTACAAATCCCACCTGGTCGGGATGGATTAGTTGGGGCATAATCAGAGAGAGACGTTGTGCTAAGATTTTGGCGTATATTTTAGTATCTGTGTTTAGGAGTGATATTGGGCGATAATTAGCTGGGGAATCAGGGGCTTTGCTTGGTTTTGGTATAGTAACTACTAGAGCTTCCAGGGCTTCCTTCGGGATCATACCAGTGGTTACGTAATGATTAAAAGAGTTACAAAGATGGGGGGAGATTAGGTCTTGAAAGTGTTTATAATATTCGTTAGAGAACCCGTCCGGGCCTGGGGGTTTGTGTAAGGGCAATTGTTTTATGGCTCTCATGACTTTGGCGAGAGAGAAAGGCGATGACAGGGCTTTTAGTTGGGTAGGTGAGATAGAGGGAATCTGAATAGATGAGAGAAAAGCTTCAATGTCTTCCTGTTTAGGTGGGTCTACCGCATCTGAGTCCTTGAGGTTGTACAATTTAGTGTAAAAGGCAGCAAATTTGTTTGCTATATCTAGCGGGTTGGTTAAACGTTTACCCTGGGGGTTTGTAAGGAATTGTATTTTCTTCTGAGCTAATTGTCTTTTAACCTGTTTGGCCATGAATGCTCCCGGTTTATTGGCTGAAGTGTAAGCTCGGAGTTTCAATCGTTTGATGTAATAATCAAATTTATTGTGAAGGTGCTCACTTAGCTGGTTCCTAAGGCTTTTTAATTCAAGGGAGATTTTGGGGGAGGGGCTTTGTTTGTTCATCCATCAAGATCACGGATCTGTTTCAGAAGGGACTCAGTGGTGGCTGAGTGTTTCCTTTTATCTTGGGCTCCCAGCTTTATAAACAGACCTCTTAGAGTAGCCTTATGCGCATGCCAGAGAATAGATTGATCAACATCTGACTGCACGTTCCTCTCAAAGTAGCTCTCAATCTCGGACCGAACTGAGCCTGCATATGTAGGGTTATTGAGAAGAGAAGTATTCAATCTCCATACAGTATGTTTTGGAGAGTGGGATTGTGGGAATAATTTAAGAGACACTGGTGCATGGTCAGACCATGAAATTGTGACTATGGTTGCTTCCGAGACTGATTGGAGCAGGTATTTATCAACAAGAAACAAATCGATCCGAGAGTAAGAGTTTTGGGCATGGGAGTAAAAGAAGTAATCTCGCTCCTCACCATGTATGCACCTCCAAGGGTCAAATAAGTCCTCATTGTGTAACAGGGAGGAAAGTGCGGAGGGCCTCCTTTTGAGAGGATTAGAGGTGTCAAGATTTGTGTCAATAACATCATTAAAATCTCCACATAGCACCATCGGATCAGACCGGTATGGGGACAGTTTGGTGAGCAACTTGGCATAAAAGGATTGTTGCGCTGTATTAGGCGCATACACATTTACCAATGTGATGCAGCGATTTTCAATTGTCGCAGAGATGATCAAGTATCTACCATCCTGATCTGCTTCACAGTGATGCAACGTGAATGTTACCGAGGAACTGATTGCGATCATGACCCCTTATTTTTTTTTTAGGTGCATTGGCAAAAAAGCAATGTGGGTACCGTGCGTGAGAGCATTTAGGGGGATTATGCTGGGAAAGGTGCGTCTCTTGAACGCAAAACACATCAGCCCTCTGCGCAAGGGCTTCCTTCCACAGCATATTACGTTTAAAAGGGGAGTTCAATCCCTTGGCATTGAGTGAGGAAATTGTAATAGCCATGATAATATATATTACCTGAGGAGGAGGACGGAAGGAGCGAGATCACACCGGAAATACCAGACAAGATGGGTTAACACTAGAGGCTAAATTGAACGCCTGTTTACAAAATAGGGGTAAATGTGCAGTTAGTCACAGAGGAATCAAACGTAAACCGATATATCTGAACAGAAAATGCAACACAGCATAACAATATAGAACTAACAACAGTGACAGGTGTGCGTAGCACACAACAAGCTGAAGGGGTGGATACAAAAGTGTACATACGCCCACGCTGGATCCAGTGTGTGCTTAGAACCGATGGCAATGGCAGAGAATCTTGCTCAGTCCTTATCTGGTGCCGTAGTGCGCGAGACTGGAGGACGCGGTTGGGAGCCCGTGCGTCCTGTAGCATCATTAGGGAGAGAAAGAAATCCCCAATTGGTCAAAATTTTCATATCCCTCCTTAGGCGAAAGGATGGGAATGGTTTGTTGCTTATAGGTGACCAGCAATTTGGTGGGGAAGCCCCATTTGTAGATAATTTTGCGATCCTGGAGAATGGAAGTGATCGGATTGAAGGATTTGCGCATCTCCATAGTTGCTTTCGAGAATAGTAGGATTTTGGCGTACGGTGTTGGCAAAGGTTTAGTGTTCCTGGCAGCGTGGAGAATTTGGTCTTTCACATGAAAGTAATGTATCCGCGCCAAGATATCCCTCGGGGTGTCCGGAGGAAGGTGTGGAGGTTTGGGGAGTCGATGAGCCCGATCAATCGTGAAATCCTTGGCGTTTAAGCGAGGGAGTAATGTCGCAAACAGTTGTTGCAGGTATTGGGAAATCTCAGTAGGCTTGACCGACTCAGGCACCCCCCTAAATTTGATGTTGTTACGTCTTGAGCGGTCTTCTAGCTGTTTGAGTTTGATGTGACGAATTTCCGACGTATGGTGATCATGCGCGTCTAACAGTGCATTATGCGCTTTAGCATGGTCATGCACCGTATCCTCCAATACATCAGCTCTCTCTTCTAGACAGTCCACCCTGTCATGTAGTTGAGACATTGATAATTGCAGCTCCCTGTGCAGATCCTTTTGTAGGGTTAATAGCATTGATTTCAGTACAGCTTCTGAAGCAGGATTATCTGACACAGGCATGGCAGCCAGAGCTGGAGTGTGGTCAATGTCAGACACAGCATTAGGAGCGTTGCCCCACAACTGTCTTTTAGGCAGGGGTTCTTTCACAGGTGAAAGCACAGGGGAGGATGCCAGTCTCTTACCTCTCTCTGCGCTGTGGAGTGAGGGAGGATTGCTGCGTGAAGGCAGTGTGTCCATGTCTTCTCTCGGTTCACCTCCGGAGAGCATAGTGTGTGAATCTGCCAAGGAGACGTGCTGCGTCTCATCTCTGGAGCAGGGCGGGGAGTCCCTTCTGTTGCTGCTGCCGGCGCCATCTTGGCTGGAATGCATGGCCGCGCTGGAAAAATAATCCATCAGACGGCGGGGAACTGGCGGCTTGTAGCGCTTCTGGGGCATGCCCGGGAGGGACCTGAGCCTGAACCCTCCTAGTTCGGCCGAAATGCGGGTCGGTATGTCGCCTTGAGTAGCTGTGGATCCGAGCGGTGGAACGGAGCTAAGGACTCCATCAGAGTCCGCAGCAGGCCACGCCCCCTATGTTTATTTTTATCTTTTAAATTGTATCTTTATTTTTTTTTATTTTTTTATTTTTTTTTCTCAGAATTCTTTTCATATAGTATGTTACCTATGCACAATCCACATTTATTTTTCAAACTAAAAAAAAATAAGATTTTAGGATAGTTTATTTTGAACTCAAAATGTCCTAGAATCTCTCACTCAACATATTCTATATTAAAGATGTTTGGTGGCTTATCTAGTCTTGAATATCTGAGATAATATATTCCTATTTTGAAGTCAAGACTTATAGACTGGACAAAAGACAAAAAAAAGAAAAATAGGTTTCTGTGGAAAAAAGTGAAATCTCCTGTTTTTCCACCTTCAGAGTTGGTGCTATGTTAGTGCAAACTTCTTCATATGCATCCTAACCACTTAACCCCCGGACCATATTGCTGCCCAATGACCAGAGCACTTTTTGCGATTTGGCACTGCGCCGCTTTAACTGACAATTGCGCGGCCGCGCGATGTGGCTCCCAAACAAAATCGGCGTCCTTTTTTCCCACAAAAAGAGCTTTCTTTTGGTGGTATTTGATCATCTCTGCGGTTTTTATTTTTTGCACTATATAGAGAGAGATTATTTTGAAAAAAATGCAATATTTTTTTTTACTTTTTGCTATAATAAATATCACCCAAAAATATATAAAAAAACATATTTTTTCCTCAGTTTAGGCCGATACGTATTCTTCTACATATTTTTCGTAAAAGAAATCGCAATAAGCGTTTATTGATTGGTTTGCACAAAAGTTATAGGCCCGGATTCACAGAGCACTAACATCGACGTATAACAAGTTACGCCGACGTAAGTGCAAATGTGCACCGTCGTATCTGTGCGCCAGACCCACAAACAGAGATAACCAGGCTACACCCCGCCGACGTAACCTGCTTACGCCGGCGTAGGGTGGGCGTACATTTAGGCTGGGTGCATGGTGCCGCTCCCATTGATTAGCCATTCAAACATGCAAATGAGATAAATACGGCGATTCACGAACGCAGGCTACGTGTGGTGCGCGTAAGTTGTACGTCCGGCGTAAAGTTATTCCCCATAAAGGAGGTGTAGCTTAGCAACAGACATGCTCAGGTCTGCACCAGGGAACACAAGCCGGCGTATTTTACGTTGGACGTGTGTCTGGCTGGGCGTAGGTTACGTTAACGGCATACACAGTGATCCGGTGTATCTTAAGCAGTTGTTCCGACGTGGTTGTGAGCATGCGCAGAGCATGTGCAGTTTGTTATACGTACTTGTCTGGCGCTCGGCCCATCATTTACATGGGGTCACGCCTCATTTGCATGGGGTCATGCCCACTTCCACTTATGTTGGCTTGCGCCTTGGAAAATACACTACACTGGCGCATCTTGGTGAGCAATGGCTTGCTAAATGCAGTGCTTGCCTCTCCGCGCTGTGCCGGCATAGCATACTGTGTGTGCGCTACGCCGGCGTAAATGTGCCCCATCTCTGTGAATCTGGGCCAATGTGTTTACAAAATAGGGGTTTTTTTTTTTTGGCATTTTTAATAATATTTTTTTTTACTAGTAATGGCGGCGATCAGTGATTTTTATTCAGTACTGCGACATTATGGCGGACACTTCGGACACTTTTGACACATTTTTGAGACCATTGCCATTTTTATAGCAATCAGTGCTATAAAAATGCATTGGATTACTATAAAAATGCCACTGGCAGTGAAGGGGTTAACACTAGGGGGCGGGGAAGGGGTTAAGTATGTTGCTGGGTGTTTTCTAACTGTATGGGGGGGGGGTGGACTGACTGAGGGAAATCACTGATCTTCTGTTCATACATCGTATGAACAGAAGATCAGCATTTCTACCCTGACAGGATCGGGAGCTGTGTGTTTACACACACAGCTCCCGATCCTCGCTCTGTACCGAGCAATTGTGAGTGCCCGGCGGCGATTGCACCCGCCTGGCATGCGCACGGGACTCGGGGGCAAGCAAGGGGCGCGCACATGCGTCGGCGGCGGCTCGCGCATTCCCCTAGTGGCCGCTTAGAGGGCCGACATAGAGCTATGGGCTCTCGCGCAGGGGAGCCGACCTGCCACCATAGAACTGCGGCAGCTGGTCAGCAACCAGTTAAATGAGCTATAATTTACCAATAATGTCCATAAGTGGCCATAGTATATTTTCTTTACGCTTGCAGAATTCTTTCTTAAATGGACACAGATGCACATTCATCATTTTTAAGGGTTTTTAAAGGATTTATTTAAAGGTCATACGCTGCTTACTTTGGTAGTTTTAAGGGAAAAAAAAAATCAGGGTTCATGGAGGTAAAGCTAAATTGAGCAATTTATAGACTCTCTTCCTCAACCTTTTAGGGAGATGTTTAATTTAAACCATATAGAGATTCACTTAGCAGACTCTGCCCCACCTGGTCATATTCTTTCTCAAATGTATCATATTACCTTGTGATATCTTAAAATAATAAAAAAAAACACCAACTTTTCCAGGATATTTGGGAAAATAGAGGAATTTATGCATGACCTTGAGTAATGATCAAACATTTAAGATGCTAAAGTTATGTCACACCTCATCTATAAGAATTAAATATGAGAAACTGAAGCTCACACAGGCAACTTATTAATACCTTTCTCTGTCATGCATGGCTTCTATCTTCATAGCTCAGCCATCAAAGTGTTGGAGAGGATATGATACAAAATTTACCAGCACATATATGGTCCCATTGAGTCTCTATGTATTGCTTGATTCAAATGTTTATTTTAAATACTATTGTAATAATTTAATTTCTCATTTGATAAAATCAGTAAAGAACAATGGGCCAGATTCACAGAGCCCTTACTCCTGTCTAACTGGTGTTAGACTGGAGTAATTTCAAATTACGCGCATTTTTTAGCTAGTCGAAAACCTCAAACCATGAATAGACGGCTGTGGGCTTCAATTCGACTGGATTACGTGTTCGTACGCTTCGGGATCTACGCTTCAATAAAATTGAGGCCACTGGGTGGACTTCCCATCATTTTCCGCGTCGGGGTATGCAAATGAGCTTTTGCCGGCGATCCCCGAAATTACGATCTTCATTCGCAATCTCTTACGGCATCTTTAGTCATCTTTTTTTTGCGTAACACTATACCAGCTTTTTGCTGCTCTAATATTAGACAGCCCATGTTAAGTATGGCGGTCGTTCCCGCATCGAATTTCTACGTTTTCCGACGTCTTTTATTATTTTTTACGTAAGTCGCCCGGGAATAGGAATGTTCGTAAACGACGCTACTCAAACAACGAATGACGTAACGACGTGATTTCTCGCAATGCACGGCGGGAAATTTCTGAACGGAGCATGCGCAGTTCGATCGCCGCGGGGACGCGCTTAATTTAAATGCTTCACGCCCCCTAATCGCGTATTTCGATTACGCGGCGAGAAATAGACTATGCCACCGTAGCGTACGGGCAAAAATCTACCAGAATTCGGTGTAGAGCCTGGTAAAATATGGCAGCGTAGAGTATTTCGATTACGCAGCGCAATATTAAGTGTATCTGAATCTGGCCCAATGTGTCTTTACAATGGATGGAAATCACCATTAGCACTGTCTATTATGTCTTGGTTTAATAAGATAGATCATACCTGTATAATGTTTCTAGGAATTAAAACATTGTAAATGGCAAGCTTCGAATTGCAATTTATAAGCCGCTTAGACATTTGTAGCTCTTAGGCTGGCTGTAAATTATACAATTTTCTTGTACAGTTTCCCTTTAGATTTACCAAAACCATATAACATGGAGGTCAAACCTAAACAATTTAAGTTTGTATGCAATTAGGCAGGCTCCTGTACTACATACTTGAGGGTAAAGGAAATTGAAAAGGAAAAGTGTATAATGTATGGCCAGCTTTAGAATGAAAGACCTAATGATTCAATGACCTGTGGATTAGATGTCTGATCTTGCTGTAGATTTGCAAATTGTATATCTGTATATATGTATTCCTTATAATGATGTCTAGGCTCAGGGTATTAAACACTTCAACAATTGATTTATTGTTTATTTGTCTTGTTTGTTTAGTTCTCTGTCTGTTTCAACTGTGTAACTGCCCTATTGTCAATTACATTGGGACTGAAACAGAAAATTAATATTTCTCTTTTTTTTTTGAAGTCATTATTTTTTCCAATAAAAATTATATGAATAAAAAAAGAATGAGGGCAGCACTAGGGGTCATTCGGGTGCCTTTCATGGACATGGGATGACAAAGTAACTGCTGATAATTGGAGAAGACATTGGGATAATCCATTAGTCTTCTTCTGCTCATTCATTGTCCAGTCACAGATGGGAGTCAGGGAAGTGACCAAGTTAGATTGCTCTAACTGCAGAAGAGAAATTAGGTCAACAACCTTGCTGGGCTGTTTGGTAAGGTTGTATAGATTCAAAAATGGGACAGACAGAAATAAAATTATTTTGGCAGGAAAAAAAATGCTTTTAAGAGTATATTCCAAGCATCTATTTAATTGGTGTTTAGCTGTGGGAAATAAAATTCTTTCCAATTTAAAGAACCATTGGATAACGAATAATGGATTACAATCGAAGATGATAAACTGAGCACAAATTGGACTTATCTATAAAAACCATTCAGAATTCTTGTTTCATTTTTCCATAAAATAATAGCGTAAATCAGATTGGGTACTATTGTTTTTGTTCCACACAATATAATTATTGCATTTTTTAACAATTGTATTCCTCAATTTAAATGAAGTAAAACTTGTATTTAGATATGCAGCTCTGAATTAAAGATTTTCCTATGTGAGATGAAACTTTAACTGTAATAATTTGGTGATGTGTGTACACGATCAAACCAATACGTCCCCAGCAGACAGATTTGTTCAAATCGGTCTGTCCGACCGATTTGAACAAATGTGTCTGCTCGTGTGTACAAGGCCTTAAGGGTGCTAACAAAGCAGTGAGGGAGAATGCAAAATGTGAATATTAATGTAATCTGAAAATTGACAGATTCTCTTTAAGTGACATCCAATGCAGAGATATAACTACAAATCATACAACTATATAAGAGAAATTTGAAGTATCTTCTCCTGAATCACCACTATGCACAATATCTTCTCTCTACAGTACCCTTATTTTTTCTGTGATGACCAGCTGCCTATACTGCAAACCCAAATAATATTCCCTTTAAATTGGTAGTTAGTGATGGCCTTTTATGCCCAAGCATACAGATTTTTTTTTAACATTTCAAGTTTATTAAAGTCAAATTTGAATAACAGGTTATTTGCAGATGCAACTGCTTACGGAACAAACGTATAATGCAGATGGTGACATAACATAGTATATAGATCTGTGAACCTATTTATAATAATAATCCATCTATAGCTGTAACTTTTGACATAAATCATCATATTTAGATAATAATCCTAAACACAATCATCTAATCTGTTAAATTATTGAGTCATGTAGGCACAGCAATCCTGTGGGAGTGGGACTATGATGTGGTCCTATTCTATACAGGTCCCGATAATCAGCTTATTTTGCTGTTATTAACTAGTACCATTAACCACTTCAATACAGTGCACTTAAACCCCCTTCTTACCCAGACCAATTTTCAGCTTTCGGTGCTCTCACACTTTGAATGACAATTACTCAGTCATGCAACACTGTACCCAAATATAAATTGCGTCCTTTTTTTCACACAAATAGAGCTTTCTTTTGGTCGTATTTAATCACTCGTGGGTTTTTAATTTTTTGCGCTATAAATAAAAAAAGACGGTAGATTTTGTGAAAAAATTGCATTTTTCTTTGTTTCTGTCATAAAATTTAGCAAATTAGTATTTTTTCTTCAGAAACGGGTGACAGGGCAGGTCACTGGTGGGTGACGGGTGACAGGGCAGGTCACATATTGGTGACGGTGACAGGGTACGGTCACTGGTGGGTGACGGTTGCACCGCTGATGGCAGTCTATTTATGTGACAGGTGCACTTTATGGGTGACTGTTGGGTGACTGGTGACAATTGGGGGGGGGGGAGGGACAGATGTGGTGTTTGTGCAGACACTACAGTAACACAGAACTGTAACTCACTGCTTCTAGCTCTTCTCTCCTCACACTGGAAACGATGTGTGAGGGGAGAAGAGCTGGTAACAGTTAGTTACAGCTCTTTGTTTACACTAGTGATCAGAGCTGATCACGTGGTACACAACCCTGACCAATGGCTGTGTACCATTGTCGGTGACGAGCAGTGTTCCCGGGAACATGCTGCCACCGACGGGCACGTGCGGCGCGATCGCGAACACGCGCCGTGCACTATGGGGGTGTTGCCATGCGTGATCAGTCGTGACTTCATCACGGCCGATCACATGGTTAACAGCGCATCCACGCCGCTGTTCACCCCTGTCGGTAACGAGTGGTGTCTCCGTGACACGCCGCTACCGACAGTACAGGGATGCGCGCACGCGATCGCGCGCATTCCCTGTTTGAATGACTGGACGTCATAAGATGTGCAGTCAGGAGATTGGAGTCCTCCGCCTGCTGTCATTTGACGGTGGACAAGTGGTTAAAGAAGAGGAGAAAAAGAAAAGGTGAGAAATCAGATCATAGTAACAGAGAAGAGTGGCAAAAGTTAGGTCTCCCTGAGCATAGTGAGCCCTGTCAAAATCCATGAGACCAGGTAAAAATATTGATTTTGAGTTTTCTAGGTGTACAGAGTTGAAAGGCTGTCTTCATATGTTCTGGAGTAGGGATGAGCTTTGTGTTTAAATCGTACTCACGTTCGACTTGAACAACATATGTTCGACTGTTCATCGAAATACGAATGTTACGGGCCGTTCGTGCCAAATTTGAGTGGCGTGTCATGTCCCATAATTCACTGCGGCATCGCAGTGCATTGCTGGCTGATGATTGGCCAAGCATGCACTATGACCCGCATGCTTGGCCAATCACAGCTTGCAAAAAACTTAGAGCCATAATTGGCCAAAGCCAGGGTGGCTTTGTCCAATTATGGCTCAGGGGGTTTAGTACACGCCCCACACTATAAAAGGCCGCCTGGAAGTCGGCCTTGTGTAGCGTGTTGCGGTGGTTGAGAGGACAGAGAGAGACACACAGAGAAAGTGTCATTTTTTGCAGGTAGATGGAGCAGGCAGGCAGGCTAGTCAGTTAGAGTTAGTGTGTAGAGGATATATATGCATCCCAGGTGTTGTATATATATTTATACACTGTATTGAGTTTAGCTAGATCTGCTCTTCCTAATATACTGACAGGCAGGCAGGTGATTGTGTTAGATGCAGTATTCTCACGTGGTGTACTGTCTGTGTCCTCTGCAGTGTGCACCTAAAGCTACATGGTGTGTGTACTGTCTGTGTCCTCTGCACATTGTGCACCTAAAGCTACGTAAAGCTGGTGTTTCTCATATTTATTCCTAGAGGCATGCATCTGCTCATATTAATACCACAGGCAGGGGATATTTATGCAGGTACTTTAACATGATGTACTGTGTCCGTCTGTGTCCTTTGCAGGCCATTAGTATGTCTGGAAGGACAACAAGGAGACGCAGAGAGTCACAAGCCGATAAAAGAGGGAAAGCAGGCTCTGCATCTAGAGGCAACAGTGCTGGTCGTGGACACAGTGCAACCTCATCAGCACGTGGCCGTGAGACACGCTCGTCCTTTTTTTTTGGCAGCTGGCCATGTTAAGCCGCAACATGCCGAAGACTTGGTAGAGTGGATGACCAAGCCATCCTCATCCTCCTCATCCTCTCTCACCCAGGCTCAGGGTACTTTGTCTGGCAAAGCAGCTGCCAACGTGACCTCTTCCCTCTGCTCAATGGCATCAGTCACTCCTTCCCTAGCCCCAACATGTCCTCCTGAGGAGTCCCCCGAACTGTTTGACCACAGTGTTGGGTATATGCTGCAGGAAGATGCTCAGCGTTTTGAAGGTTCCCATGATGGTACACAGCTAGAGGAATGCAGTAACGTGAGCCCAGAGAGAGGGGGTGCCCAAGAAGGACAACAATCTGGCAGTCATGTTCCCCCAGCTGCAGCATACTGCCAGGTTTTCTACAGTGATGAGGAGGGAAGGGATGAGAAGGTCACTGACTCCACGTGGGTGCATGATAGGGGAGAGGAGGTGGAGGAGGCACATCTCCATTGAGGCAGGATGCCCTCCAGGGGCCAGCTCAAAGGCAGCACACAGACTGCATCACAACACAGAGCTCCGCATGTGCAGGGTGCTGCTGTCTCTCAGCGTTATTCCAAAAGTTCTTTGGTGAGGGCCTTTTTTGAGACGAGTGCATCAGATCGCACCACTGCTATTTTCAACATATGTCTCAAGCGTATCTCGTGTGGCCAAAACATCACCTGCTTGCGCACCACATGTTTTCCAGACATATGTCGACCTGCCATGCAGTTCATTGGCAAGCGTACCTCGAAGTCCCACACCAATGAACAAAGCGGATCTATCCTTGCTCCTCATCAGCTGGGATCTCCAACCCCACTATACCCTCAGTCCTCTCTGAAGCCTGCACTGATAGGACTGAAGGTGTAGAATTAGGTGTGTCACAGCCAAGTACTTGTGGGCAATCTACTATCGGTACACTGATGGCAGATTGTACCAGGCAGATTTCCCTGCCCCAGCTGCTGCAGCGCCAAAAGAAGTTCTCTCCCAGCCATCCACATGCCCAGCGGTTGAATGCTAGCTTAGCTAAATTGCTAGCACTTCAACTGCTGAATTTTCAGTTGGTAGATTCTGCCCCCTTCCGAGAGTTTGTGAAATGTGCGGTACCTCAGTGGCAAGTTCCCAGACGCCACTTTTTCTCTCCGGCTCTCTACCGGCATATTGAAGGCAATGTCCATGCCTCGCTGGACAGGGCGGTTAGTGGTAAGGTGCATATTACAACTGACTCATGGTCCAGCAGGCGTGAACAGGAATGTTACCTATCTTTCACGGCACATTGGGTGACTCTGCTGGCAGCTAGGAAGGACGCAGGACAAGGTACAGTAGTGTTGGAGGTTGTTGCGCCACCACGCCTCCAAAATGCTACTACTGGTTGTGACACACCTCTCTCCTCCACCCCCTCCTCTTCTTCTTCCTCTGTGGCCTCTTCCTGTGCTGATTTGTCCTCGGAACCAGCCGTGCTCCATAGGCATTCAAGGGGCTACACAGGTACGCAGGCAAAGAAATGCCATGTGGTGCTTGAGCTGGTGTGCTTGGGGGACAGGAGCTAACATGGGCCAGAGGTTCTGTCAGCTCTGCAGGGGCAGGTTCAGAGGTGGTTGACGCCACGCCAGCTTAAGCCAGGAATGGTGGTTTGCTACAATGGCACCAATCTCTTCTCCACCCTGTGACAGGGACAACTGACCCATGTGCCCTGTTTTGCTCACATGCAACTTGGTGGTGCAGCGGTTCTTGAGCAGGTACCCAGGCTTACATCATGTCCTGAAGCAGGCCAGGAAACTGTGTGCATTTCCGACGGTCATATAATGCCAGTGCTCGGCTGACAGACCTCCAAAAGGATTACAACCTGCCCAAGAACCGCCTAATCTGTGACATCTACGTTGGCCATGCTGCAGTGGCTGCACATGCAGCAGAGGGACATCAATGAGTACCTGTGCCAATATGGCAGCAGGACAGGGTCAGGAGAGCTTGTTTTTTTTCCCCACGCCAGTGGGCCATGATCAGGGATGCATGCACTGTCCTCTCACCATTTGATGAGGCCACGAGGATGGTGAGCAGTGACAGTGCAGCATCAGTGACACTGTACCTCTTATTCACCTGTTGGAGCACATGCTGCGTGGAATAATGGACAGGGCCCTTGAGGTAGAACAGAGGGAGGAAGAGGAGGACTTCCTTACCTCTCAAGGCCCATTTTATCCAGACAGTGTTCCTGCTTGCCCGCCGATCACACAGGAAGAGAAAGTGGAGGAGGAGGATTGTGTCAGCATGGAGGTGGAGCCTAGCACTCAGCATCAGCCTTCAAGGGATCAATTACAGTCCCAAGAAACCCATGGACTTGTACATGGCTGGGATGAGGTGGCTGTGGTTCCTGTTGTCCTCAGTGTCCCAGAGGACTCTGCACCGAATACCTCAGCAAACCTACGCTGTATGGCCTCCCTGATCCTGCAAAGCCTGCGGAAGGATCCTCGTATTCGTGCTATCAAGGAGAGGGATCATTACTGGCTGGCAACTGTCCTTGATCCACATTACAAGAGTAAGGTTGCGGACCTTATCTTGCCTGTGCAGAGGGAGCAGAAGATGAAACATCTTCGGGAGGCCTTGCAGAAAGGTCTGTGCAACGTGTTCCCAGAGACTGGGAGGTTACAAAATCCTGGTCCTGGACAACGTGTTGCTGAGGCTTCGGTCAGTCACAGAAGGAGTGGTGGAGAAGGTGGCCGTCTGACCGATGCGTTCAGACAATTTTTTAAACCGCAGCCCCAAGGTATGACCGGTTCCAGCAACCATCACCAGCGTCTGTTTTACATGGTGCAGCAATACCTAGGGGAAAGATCAGACTTGGACAACTTCCCCACTGAAAATCCTCTGGCTTACTTGGTCTTGAGGATGGATCACTGGCCAGAGCTTGCACAGTACGCAATTGAGCTACTGGCCTGTCCTGCATCCAGCTTTCTTTCAGAACGCACATTCAGTGCTGCTGGAGGCTTTGTAACCGATCACAGGGTGAGCCTCTCCACTGACTCCGTCGATCGACTGACCTTCATAAAAATGAATCAGGCTTAGATCATCACCAGCTACCAAGCACATGATGCTGATGTAACTGAATATCATTTTTTTAAATGTCAGATCCCTTCAAGACTGCCTATGCTGATGCTGAGTGACTATCCTTTTATGCTGAGTGACTATAGCCGCCACTGTATCACACGGCAGTGTGCCCACAAGCTAACCCCCTTGGGAAGAAAACTTCTCAGAACGGGGGTTAGCTCTTGTGGGGAGAAGCCGGGACAGCCGCTGAGGGACCCCAGAGGACCAGGATAAAAGAACCTTTAAGCCCCCTTCAATAGGTGAAAAAGAGAGTGATGGAATAACAAACAGTGAGGTAGCCTTCAGGATTGAAATCAATCTTCTTGCTCTTTGCAGTTATCCCAGGAAAGCCTAGGTGTACCTGCCTTTGAGCCTCCGGTGCGGTGCCATTTCTGTTTATTGAACTGCCTTTTGTCTGGGGTAGAAAATGGTTATCTCGTGGAGATCTCTCTATGAGGGCCCGTCAATAGGTAAGGTCTGCTTGGCTTTCCAGCATGGAGACTGTAGGTGAAGCTACACTAAGCTATATTCCCTAACCACTTTTATAGAGGCAACTATAACAGTACATTGGTTCTATACAGTGTTGGTTATTTTTTTTAAAACACAAGAATCAATGTTGGATAATCAGAACAAAGTTTGAAAAATTCTCACACATGTGGTATCCCAATACTAGGGAGGAGGAGCAGACTGTTCATTTTAAATAATCCCATGCTGTGTGTTAGAAATATCTTAAAGAGAAAGTAAACCTTGATGAGTTTTACTTCTTCTTTGTTCCCCTGAAAACCTTGCAAAGTAAAAGCATAATGGGCATCACATACTAGCCCATTATATGCCACTTACCTGCAAAAAATGCACGCATAAGTCATCAGTCTTGGCACATATGGGTGAAGAAGCACCACAGATGTCTGCTTCTTCACAGCTCATGCGCCAATGACATTTTTGGCACAGTGTACAGAACATATCTCCTAAACAGCACACATTTAGGAGATATTTCCACTACCTATAGGTAAGTAATTTGGAATGGAAGCAGGGAAACGTTAGAGAACTTCCTAAAGAAATTAAATGATAATGAGAAGAACATCAATCTAGTATGGAAGATCGAAAATCAATCTATCGATTTTCTAGATTTGAATGTGAGCCTAGAAGGCAACAAGATAGTTACGAAGACTTTCTTTAAGAATGTAGATACTAACAGTTACATTTCTAGAGACAGCTGCCATTTTGCACCTTGGCTATACAACATTCCTAGGGGCCAATTGGTCAGAATGAAACGGAACTGCACGAAGGATGAGGACTACAACATACAGGCTCAACTAATTGGATCACGATTCATCAGTAAGGGATATGAGGAATGCCCTATCAATAGGCAAATCAGAGAGGTTGGACTATTAGATGGATCTAATATGTTACAAACAAAGATCAATGTACAGAGAGAACAACAGGCTCCCTCTCTTATCCTGAATTACAGCACACAGCATAAAGATGTCGCCAAGATCTTGAATAAGCATTGGCACATTTTACAAAATGATAAAGATCTGTGTAATGTATTGCCAAATCATATACAAAAGAGTGCCAGCATTCAAGGATATTATTGTTAAATCTGTAGTAGAACCTCCACCCAAAACCTCTTTTTCCTTTTTTTCGGGTAAAGGTTTTTTCCATGTAAAAGCTGTTTTTCCTGTGTGAGGTCCCAAAAACCTCCAAAAAAAAGAACTGAATTTATGGCAACTAATACAGGAGAATCATTCCAAATCAAGGAGTTTATAGGATGTCATACCGAAGGAGTGGTCTATGTCAGTATGTTGGTAGGACGAAAAGAGCCTTGAAAGTTCGTATAAAGGAACATGTAAAGAACATTATCAAAGGATCCCCGAAGCATAGTGTCTCAAGGCATTTTGACTTGGTGCATAATAGAGACCCCTCACATCTGCAATTCTGGGGAATAGATAAGTATGTGAAAAGCTGGAGAGGTAGTCACAAAATAAGAAGCATTAGCCAAAAAGAATCTCAATGGATTCACAAAATGAGGACTCTAACACCTGGGGGTATGAACATTGAGTTTGATTTCAATTGTTTTTTAGCAATTTTTAAACTTTAATATTTTATTGGGATTTATATGGGCTGGTTCCACTGATTCCTTCCCCTCTCTCTCTCTATTCGAGTATAGAAATGTATTATGGATATTTAACACTTGGAATTTGTCATGTGACACGACAAGCCCGATGTACGATTATCTTGCTTTTATATATGTACATACAGGTTAGGAAACCATGTTATTTTGTCCATTACTTATTGATTACTCCATTTTAGATCTGAGATATGCTGATGTGTCTATTGGTTTTATGTAGACAACAGTGATATTTAACATTAGCAATACCTATTTTTAGACACTAGATGGCGATGGAGTGACTGGATTGTCGCTCTCGCAGTCATACTCTATTAATGTGTACGAAGTGAGTTTTATTACATGTTGTAAGACTCAGACTTAGTAATCCATGGAATACCTGTTAATTTTTAAGTTATTTGTAATTTAAAAAAAAAGAGCCCACTCTATAAAGCTACAGATATTGCAGATCTGCTGTTTGTCAATGGACTATGAGAAAATGGCGGAGCCAGAACTTCCGGTCTGTATAGTTAGTAAGGTAACTTGGCGGACTACGAGAAAATGGCGGAGCCCGAATTTCCGGTCTGCATAGCTAGAAAGGGAATCCCGTGCTGTCCAATCACAAACCCCAGATGAAGACACCTGTGTCGTAACGCGTAGGGCGCAGGGAGACGTACACCGGGATTGCCGTGATAGCAGCGCTGTGCCGCTGTTGTATATGCTCGTTTTTACTTTGTTTTCTGTAAGTGCAATTTTTATCTATTAAACCCTTTTATCAATGGTAATGCACTATTGGAGGTCCTTTTTTCCTGTTTTATACCCTACCTCTGAGACTTAGATCATCCTCATCCATATTGTGAACACCAGGAGCACCAGGGGGATATACAGCAGTGGATCTGTCTATTGAGGTCTCTGTTTATCCGCTTGGAGGTGAGATCTCTGGGAGACCAGAATGTGTATGTGGTGAAGTGCATATCTTTCACAGGACTAGCGGGCATTCTGGAACACTTTTTGCAACATTGTGGACTCTGTTTGCACTTTCTACCTTTGGCACTATTGATTGTTTATGTCACTTGCACTACTCTGTATAACATCCAACATTTGTTTGGTCTTATGTACTTTGCGCAATTACTTTCCTTTTTCATATAGGTAAGCCCTATTATAGACTTACCTATAGGTAAATCGTACAAATGTGGGTTTACAACCACTTTAATAACTGACAAATGTGTGATAAAAAAATACATTTTTACTTTCTTTACACATTTTCCAAAAACTTGTGGGAAAAAATTACATTTCCAAACAACTCACTATGACTTTTACAGAATACAATGAGATGTTTGTTTTCCAAAATGTGGTAATTGTGTGGGTGATTTACTGTCTTGCTGCTCCAGGACCCAATGTGATAGGTAGTCAGAAGTAGTAACATGAGATATAGGGAGTCATTTTAAGGGGGAGGTCAACACAATATTTTTTTTTTTAAAAGCCAGCAGCTACAAATTCTGCAGATGCTGACTTTTAATAAATGGTCACTTACCTATCCAGCATGCCCGCGATGTCGGCAGCCGAAGCCGAGCAATCACTCATCTTTCAGTTCCCCCGCCGCCATCCTCGGTGAGGGAATCAGGAAGTAAAGCATTGCGGCTTCACTGGCCGGTTCCCTACTGCGCATGCGCGAGTGGCACGGCCCATCCTCACTGGTCCCTGCTGTCTCCTGGGACCAGTGTGTTTCCCAGAAGACAGCGGGTGGGACAGGAAGGGGCGTGACTCCTGCGGAAGTCTATTCCCAGAAGTGGGTGCAAATACCTGTATTATACAGGTATATGCACCCCCTCCCCCCTGAAAGGTGCCAAATGTGGGTTCCGAAAAGCGGAGGTTCACTTTTTGTGTGGACCTCCGCTTTAAGTATGCCAATTCTGTGTTCTACTAAAATCTTATTAATTGACATCTTAAAAAATGAAATTTTCCAAAGACTCCTTATACCTATTAGAAAATAGCTTTCCAAAATGTGGTCATTTTTTTAAACGCTTCAGCCCCAGAAGATTTTCCCCCCTTCCTGACCAGAGCACTTTTTACGCTTCTATAAAGTCTGAATTTATTTTACCTTTCCCAATCTAGAACATATAAAAATATAACAACTCAATTATTATTTTTTTATCCACTCAGTCACACATATTATTATGGTTAATGACCAAATATTAGATACTAGATTAAGGAGGGCTTCTAACAGAATGACATTGTCTATTCTATTAGTCTATTCATGTTCAGCCGTCTGCTTCCCAATTAACCATTCATGGTATCCAACCGCTCTGTGATGAGCAATTCATAAGATTAATTCAGTGTGTATCCGGCCTGGCACAAAAATTGTGCAAGCAATGTGCAATATTGTGGTTTCCTCTTTGTGTTTAGACAGTTGGTGATACCTGATTTGGATCATTTTGGAGACTCAATATGAAATCTTAACTTTCACTGATTAATACTACTTTTTTCAACATTAAAGATACTATCCAGCTGTATCCAATATATAATTTAAGACTGTAATGAGAAAAGTACTCCAACAGGAGGGATATTTGATGTGTATGGCTGTTTGTGGTGGCCACCTGTGTCCTGTCTTAGACTAGTGTCTAATTTTAAATTGAATGTGGTGGAAGTGGGTGTAATATTTGTAATTTTTTGGTTAAAAACTTTTTCAATGAGATTTTATATGCAGATATTTAATAAATAAATAGGGTCTCACCCGGTTGTTCCTCTTTGAATAATTTCTCATTGGTATGTTCTCTTTCTCTTTGTTTATACGCTTCTATTAATTCAGAGGAACACACCCAGGGGTTAAATTGTCAATTGCCAATAAGAGTACAATTATTTTTTTTTTTTTTGTGAGTCCCATATTAAAAGTTAGGCCTAAAAAATATTGAATTCCTCTAAGGTAAGTTCTTTCCACTCAAAGGGACGGGCGTAACTAGAACCAGGGTTGCTTACTATGTACTGCTGTGCATATAGGTTGCACTGGGCCAAAATGGAGAATAGTAAGTCTTCATTGAAAATCAAATGAAAAAAATCAAGCATGGAAAAATCATTGGTGTTCACCTGGACACCTGGCTGGGTGGTGAAAAGGGGAATGTTTGCTGCTTCCCGAAATTAGGGGGGAGCCACATGGGGGGTTTAAAGGGCATAGGGAAGGCTGGCATGGCCCCTATCCCTTTGGGGCTGAGATGACACCCTACTGGTGCTTGGCCTTTGTTGCAGTGGCACTGCACTCAAGGTGGATGGCACTGCACTCAAGGTGGATGGCCCTGCATTGCTGGTAGTAGGCTGCTACTCCACGCCAGAACACCTACTTTTCACAGGCACACATTCCTCTTCTAATTCTGTATAGGACCCACTGCTTGTTACGGGTTCATAGGCCGAATCCGAATCAGACTGAGACTCAGGGAGCTCTCCGCTGCTCTCATCGGTAATGCTTAGACGCTGGTAGGCCTCCTCGCTGGTAAAACATTTTTTTGCCATACTGGTGGCTGGTGAAGCATTATGGGGCACTGTAGTGGCATTAAGTAGTTGCACTGATGGCACAGTAGTGGCACTGATTGGCACTGATTTACTGTGTAGTGACACTGATTGCACTGTGGTGGCACTGTTGGGCACAGGTGACACTGGTGGACCCAGGCAGCACTGATGTGGCACTGAAGAGGCGCATATGAGCACTGATGGACACAGGTGGCACTGATGGGCACAGGTGGCACTAATGTGGCACTGGTGTGCACTTTAGTGGCACTGGTGTGGCTCTGGTTGCACTGGTGGAACAGGCAGCACTGTTGGGCACAGACGGCACTGGTGGGCATAGGCGGCACTGATGTGGCAGTGCAGAGGCGCACATGAGCATTGATGGGCACAGGTGGCACTGGTGTGGCTCTGGTGGCACAGCTGACACTGATGTAGCACTTTTGGGCTCTGTTGGGCACTGTTGGGCACTGCTATATACTTTATAATATAGACTCAGTTTCTCAGACGATGCTCTCCTCTTACACTGTATCGGTGTGAGGAGGGGAGAGCTTTGAACTTCTGATGACCCTGTTTTTTTTTTTTTACATTTGTGATCGCTCCATCATTAGATGAAGGGATGGGGGGCGTGGCCGGACCGGGCAGGAAGATGGACGCTTGATCTCACAGCTCCAGCCACCTCAGGACAATCTGCCACCATTAGCGGAGAACCCATATCCCATTCACACCCGAAAGCATGGGAACAGCCTCTAGGAACACCTCTGCCTCCCGCTCCCGTTCCCCGAGGGAACACACCGCATCGCAGGGACAGATTATCCCGGAGATGTTCCGTACCGCCAGGGGAAACATGGCGCCCTCGCACCACAGCCATGCACTAGGCCCCATGCCTCCTGAATCGGTTGCCCCTTCACCCATCATACTGACAGCATCCCAGGCAGCTCCGATACCCCCGATGGGATTGGATACGGGGGGCACGGAGACCCCCGTCCTCCCGCAACTCAACATATTGGACTTGAGAGCTATTGCCGCAGACATTAAAGACACGCTGTCAGCCGCCATTGCGGACCTAAAACTTGACATACGCTCTCTAGCTGACAGAGTCTCGGTCAATGAGAAGACGCTGGAAGATCACGGCCAGGTCCTACAAAGGTCGACCAGGAAAATAGATGACCATACCCTGCAACTAAGAGATGTAAATAGACACCTGGAGGACCTTGACAACAGAGGCCGAAGGCGGAACCTACGCGTCCGTGGCCTTCCAGAATCGGTGGAGGGTGACCGAGTGAAGAGTGAGGTGATCACCATCTTTAACACTGTACTGGGCAGACCACCGCAAGCAGCCATAGCTATGGAACGGATTCACCGTGCCTTGCGCCCCAAGGGTAGAGACAACGACCCTCCCAGGGATGTTGTGTGCTGCCTCGTGGACTTCCAACTTAAGGAAGATATCCTAAGGCAAGCCCGCAGCCAGAGGCCCTCACACAACGGAGTGGCGATTCAGATTTACCAAGATCTCTCCGGAATCACCCTCCAACATCGCCGAGATCTCAGACCATTGCTGGATGTACTACGGGCAAACGAGATCTGCTACAAGTGGAAGTTCCCCTTCTGTTTAGAGGCTTCCCGTCAGGGGCGCACGGCCAAACGAATGGTTCCAGAGGATCTACCCAAATTCTGCGAGGCCCTGGACTTTCCCTTGATTTCGGTCCCAGATTGGTATGCCCTGTATCGGAGATCGGTGGGGCGCTGGAACAGGTCCCAGGAGGTCCCGATGGAGACCCAAGCCACCCGCTATCGCAGGAGGAGGTCTCCGTCTGACCAGAGAAACTCGCCCACCACGCCTAACTCCCGAGGCAATCAGGGATCACCCACCGCACCTGGCCCGAGGAGAGCAAGGAGAGACTACTGAACCAGGCCATGATGATACGCATTGGGGACTGTTAGCATGACTCCGACGAAAACCCTACATTATAATGGCCGCCGGGACATTACTTTTGGGTCCCATTCTTTTTATTTTGTGTTTTTAACTTTTTAGTTTGGTTGTTTTGCTCCTGGATACTCAGTGGACAGTACGTTGGGGAGTTTCCCCTACTTATTGGAGGCCTAATTGCCGTTTCTGTGATATCGTCGCCTCCTTGCTCCCATTGGATAGACGAGGAGCGCGGCTGCATAGATCGATGGGTCACTGTGGTTTGAACTACACTACCCACAAGGCTCTCCGTGGGCTGGGTCATCCATTTCCGGGACACATTGACCCTCCTCACGCAACTTACGAATGACGTCGCACGCTCCTTTTCCTGCGCCAGATGACAACATCCAGTAATGGAGGACGTTACCTACACGTATGCCGCCACCGCAATGCAACACGACTTACGGAGAGTCTCCCAAAGAGTCTCCCAAACGACCGGACCCCGGGCCTGCCATCCGGCTCTTATAGATGCACGTCTCCCCAAGACACAGAGCCGCATCGACCCGCTATGAGGCCACCCAGCTGAATGGCGAAGTGAAGTCGAACTGTCACTTTGAAATTGGCAACAATCGGGGATTTCTCCCCTCGCTCGTACGCTTTAGCTTTGGACTTTCGGGCCTCCAGCCGCAACATTGCCATCGCTCTAGGCCCGGCATTCTAATTGGGGTATGTGTGTTTAATTAACAATTTCTTTCACAGGCCCCCGGAGTAGGCAGCAGGGTCCCGACCCGAGCGGTCACCACCGAGTACCAACGACACACTGTCTTATGCTTTTTTTTTTTTTTCTCTCCAGGACGTTTTACTAGTTAGGATGTTGCCTGTTTTATTTCAATGTTGGGATATACTGGGTTAGGGGTGTACGTATAGACCATAGGCTCATGCACATATAACACCGCTCCTCCTACTCTCATTTAGCTACTAGATACATGTGTCGATATCTGTGCGGGCCACAGGGCCCTACAAGATCCAAACGGGAATCATCCTGACATGATCTTGACGAATATCTGCATTTAAGAGTATAAAGAGATAGGTGGCCAATACAGGGTATAGGTCTCAGGCTGCACAACGACATTGAATGTTGCCCCGAAACTCTGGGACACACAGCTTCCCCTGGGGCTAGATGAGCTTGGTGCCCTAGAAAATGGCTAAACTCCATAGGAATGGGTATTTCTCCCTCTGTATTTAACTCTATGGTTTTTGCCCTGGGGTGGCCCCTTGAAGGTAGCTATCTTTCATTGTGTTGCATCACACACTACTACGGAACTGGTACTGATAGATTGGTCTTGGCCTCCTGCACAGACCTAGGTCAACCCCCGCACAGTGGTGGAACGAGGTCCCGCAGCCCCTCTGGTTGTGTAGAGACCCGCAACACCCTGTAAACTACCGATTGGCATTAGTCTCTATAGGTGATTGGGTTACACCCTCTCATCTAATCGGTTATTCTTTATATCTACAAAACTTTATACCTGTCCCTTTTTAACGGACCCCTCCCTCCTCCATATTAGTGTGTGGTCGGTCCACCGTTTACCCCTGTACCCCCCCCCCCCCCACTGCCCTACACGATGCAGACCTCGTCCTCCGCTCAACACCCCAACGGAGGGAATAGGACGCCCCCGCACCTCAAGTTATACTCAATAAACGCACGTGGCTTGAACACACCTGAAAAACGTTCCAGGCTATTATACTCGCTCTGGAAAGAGAAACCACATATGGTTCTGATCCAGGAAACGCACTTTAGAACTGACAGTGTTCCTAAACTGACCGACCGCAACTTTCCGTCGGGTTATCACGCTCCGAATGACACTGCTAAATCCAAAGGGGTATCCATCCTGATCTCCAGAACTTGCCCCTTTCAGGTAAATGAAATACAAAAGGATCCCCAAGGCAGGTACCTCTTCCTGAAAGGCACACTGAACAATGCACAGTTTACAATAGCAAATGTTTATGCTCCCAACTCAAAACAAGTGGCCTTTTTCAGACAGATGCTCTTTCAACTAACAGCCTTCCAGGCAGGCGTGCTAGTGCTGGGAGGCGATTTTAATGTACCACTGACACCATCCCTTGACACATCCAATGGCTCCACATGTTTAACGTACAGAGCCCTAAAAGCGATCAAGACTCAACTGACCACCCTTACCCTACATGACACGTGGCGCACCCTGCACCCCACCACGAAGGACTTCACATACTTCTCCCCCCTACATCAGAAATACTCTAGGATAGACCACTTCTTTCTCACGCAAAATAACCTCACTGCGCTGGTGGGTGCTACCATTGAGCCGATGCTGCTCTCTGACCACCACCCGATCACAGTGACACTTTCGCTCCCTTCCAATCAACCCAGGTCACCAATATGGAGGCTGGACGATTCACTCCTCCTAGATGAAGCAACCATACAACACATCTCGGACGTTCTAACCAACTACTTTAACGAAAACACGAAAGAAGACTCATCCCCCACTTTAACCTGGGCCGCACACAAGTGTGTGGTGAGGGGGGAATTCATGTCACTAACAGCAAAACGATCGAGACTCAGGCGCACACGCATTACAGAACTGACGAATAGGGTCAAAACTCTTGAGAGAGCACATAAATTATCGCTAGCGACGCGCACGCAGGAAGACCTGATAACTGCTCGGAAAGTCCTCCTAGAGGAACTCCAGAAAACAATGACCCGTAAATTTACACTGACGCACAAACTCTTTTACGAGTTCGGGAACAAATCAGGTAAGCTTCTTGCCTCCGCCCTGCAGAAGCGGAAATCGGCACACACTATCAATGCCCTGACCTCCCCGTCGGGGGCGACGATTACTAAGTCAGACGACATAGCGGACCAGTTTGTGCGCTTTTTCACGAATCTCTATAACATACCCAAACCGGCGAACACCCCACAGACCACGGAGAGGTCCACGCTTATTGATCAATTTCTGGAAGACTATTGCCCGAGAATTGACTCTACCACGGACTTGACCAGCCTACACTCCCCAGTGACATCAGAGGAAGCAACCCGGGCGTTAAAACAACTGAAAGCAGGAAAGAGTCCGGGACCGGATGGTCTTCCGGCCAGTTACTATAAAGCCTTTACCCACTTACTAATACCACACTTCATTACAACCTACAATGCCCTTCCAGACCTGACTGCCCAGACCAAGGACTTACTAGAAGCTCACATTTCCCTGATCCCTAAGCCGGGAAAGGACGCCACACTTGTATCTAACTACCGACCTATCTCCCTACTGAATGTGGACTTAAAACTATACGCGAAGATCCTAGCCAACAGACTACTGCCCCTACTCCCTGACCTAATTTCAACAACTCAAGTGGGTTTTGTCCCTGGACGGGAGGCCAGGGACAACACAACCAAAGCCCTCAACATACACCACTGGCTGACGTCGTCGCGCAATAGGGGTTTTCTTCTATCCTTGGATGCGGAGAAGGCGTTTGACAGGGTGGCGTGGGACTATATGTTGGCTGTCCTGCACAAAGTAGGACTGCCGACCAGAACCATACAATTGATCTCAGCGCTATATTCCGTCCCCACTGCCAGAATCAGAGTTAATGGCCGCCTGTCGGACGCCTTCTCCATATCCAACGGTACACGCCAGGGTTGCCCCTTATCCCCCATTATCTTCGTCCTCTCGCTGGTAGACATGTGCACAGAAAAAAAATTCGTTTTTTTTTGTTCCGTTTCGTATGGTCTCGTCTGTTCGTTTCCGTTCGTTTTTCGTAAGACGCCCGTTTTCCCGTTTGTTCCCGTTCGTTTGTCGTACGACGTGATTTTTCCGTATTTCCGTTACCGTTTTATTTTCGTACATGCGGGATGATTCATTATTCTGTTTAATTCATGTTCGTTTCTTGTTAGACAATAATTATCGTGAATTTTCGTCAATTTGCATTCTGTGTATCTTGAATGCTTTTCTTTTGTTAGTGTCAGTTGTATGTTCATTGTTCAATGACATCTATAACAGAAGAATTTCATTATGTATATTGAATTAATTCCTTTTTCTGTTTTCTGTGTATTCAAAATACTGAAGGCAAATTTTTTGTTATAGGTGTCATATCAACATACGAAAATAACAAAAGAAACGTGTTCAAATGCAAATCTTTTGTTTATGTTTTTTTGAATGGCCAGAGAGTTAGGCTGGCCATACATGATACAATTTTCTGTGCAATTTTCTTTAGATTTACCTTCAACTATGTAGTGCAAGGGCCTGCCTGATTGCATACAATTGAAAGTGTTGTTTAGTTTGACCTCATATATGGTTTTTGGTAAATCTAAAAGAAAATTGTACAAGAAAATTGAACATGTATGGCCAGCCTCAGTGACTGAAAGCAGCTTCTCTTTTGTGCAGAATAGTGAGTACACTTGTACAGTAAAGCCTAATAAACAATACTATTGTTAAGCCCCATACACTTGGTCAGACTATTTTAACAACAAACATAAAAACGTTCGTTTTCCGATCGTTCTCAGAAAATTTGTTTGTTTTTAAACTGCATCAGAAAACCATTTTTGGGTTCAGAAGTCTGGCCAACTGATCTCCCTTCAGATGAAAATCCACAGAAAAGTTTATTAGGCTTTACTGTACAAGTGTACTCACTATTCTGCACAAAAGAGAAGCTGCTTTCAGTCACTGAGGCTGGCCATACATGTTCAATTTTCTTGTACAATTTTCTTTTAGATTTACCAAAAACCATATATGAGGTCAAACTAAACAACACTTTCAATTGTATGCAATCAGGCAGGCCCTTGCACTACATAGTTGAAGGTAAATCTAAAGAAAATTGCACATAAAATTGTATCATGTATGGCCAGCCTAACTCTTTGGCCATTAAAAAAACCATAAACAAAAGATTTGCATTTGAACCTGTTTCTTTTGTTATTTTCGTATGTTGATATGACACCTATAACAAAAAATTTGCCTTCAGTATTTTGAATACACAGAAAACAGAAAAAGGAATTCATTCAATATACATAATGAAATTCTTTTGTTATAGATGTCATTGAACAATGAACATACAACTGAAAACAAACACAAAACGGATTCAAACAAAATACACAATGCAAATCTCTTGATACCGATTTCATTTTCGTTATTTTGCCATTTTCGTTTTGTCTTTTTTTCCCGTCGGATCGTTCGTTCGTATTTGCGGTCGTTCGTTATGCGGCTCATTCGTTATCCCGTCGTTTTCGTATTTTGGTGCTTTACCGTTTTCGTATGTACACATTATCCCGCGGGTACGAAAATGAACATTTTCGTACGAAAATAACATTCGTACGAACGGGAATGCACATATCTACTCGCTGGAACCCTTCCTACGTCGGTTAGACACTAATCCAACTATTAAGGGCATTGAGGTCCCGGGTAAGCTCTGCAAACTGGCCGCATACGCAGACGACGTCCTAATGTTTCTCTCGGATCCTATAACTACGCTGCCCAATCTCCTGAAGGACTTTCGATTTTTTAAATCACTCTCGAATCTCCAAATCAACTTTGAAAAATCGATAGCCCTGAACATCACCCTCCCAGACTCAGTAGTCTCCCTTTGCAAACAGAACTTCCCATTCAAATGGGCTGCTGACTCCATTACCTATCTAGGCATCAAAATCCCTCATGACCTGAAAGACTTATATTCCTCCAACTTTCTGCCCGCTCTCCAGACCATCAGAGAAGACTTGGTGGACTGGAATAAGGGCAGACTATCATGGTTTGGTAGGGCGGCAGCCCTGAAAATGAATGTCCTCCCGCGTCTAATGTACATCTTACAGGCCATCCCGATAGCCTTACCTTAGGCCTTCTTTAAGCTTTTCAAGAAAAGCTGCAGAACCTTTTTGTGGGCAGGACGCCCACCCAGGCTAAGTTGGGATAAACTCATAAGACCGAAGCTGAAGGGCGGTCTGGGGTTACCTGACATAGAACTGTATCACACAGCTTGCCATCTTGTGAGGGTAGCAGACTGGACCCAGCAGACTAGGGACAAGGACTGGGTTAATATAGAAAATGCTTTCCTGAACTATCCGATCTCCCACATTCCCTGGGTTTCACCCCGCTCGATCCCGACATCTTGCATCAATCACCTATTCATTGGCCCCACCCTTCACAAGTTCAAGTCAGCTTGTCGAGCTTTTAAAGTCTCCCCATCACCGGGCCCCATGACACCTCTTCGGCGCAACCCTGACTTCATACCCGACATACCCGATTCAGACCAGGATACTCGATCTACAACCCTGAGGCTACATGCCTCTCAATTCTTCCACCACGGCACTCTCCTCACATATCAAGAGATGGCTGCCTCTTTCCCTTATCTGAAATGGTCCATTTTCAAGTACCTTCAGTTAAAACATTTCTTTGATAGTGCACAGTCCCCATCGGTGTGGTCTAGAGACCTTACACATCTGGAACAAATCCTTGCATCTCATGAACCCCAACGACACCTGATCTCCACATTCTATTCCATGCTAATCTCCACAGTTGTCCCCCCCACCAATATCCGTACAACATGCCTGGCAGGGAGACCTGTCCCTTACCTTATCTGACACAGATTGGGAGACAATCTGGGAACACACACACAAAGGCTCTATCAATGTCTCCGCACAGGAGAATAGATACAAACTCAGCACGAGATGGTACAGGACCCCAGATAAGCTGCACAAAATCTTTCCCACGGTCTCTTCCTTGTGCTGGAGATGTGGCAAGGAGCCGGGGTCTCTCCTCCACATCTGGTGGGACTGCCCTGCCATACAGCCTTTCTGGAAAGAGGTACACAAACGTATTATAGACATCACCACCAATCACGTTGAGTTCACCCCAGCGCAATACCTACTACATCATTCAGTCCTCCCTAGATCGCAATATGGCAAGTCCCTGACACTTCATTTAATAAACGCAGCCACCCAATGTGTCCCTCTCCGCTGGAGATCGACAACACCACCTACATTACAAGATTGGCACTCCCGAGTCAATAAAATTGAAGACATGGAACGGCTGATCCACCAAACCAGAGATACTCATGAAAAATTTAGATTCACGTGGGCTTGTTGGTCACATTATCGAGAATCACTGGATACACATCCCACTGCCAACCCCTCTTGACCCCCACAGGTACCCGCCATGGACCCCGTTTAACTTGGTGCTCTGCCACAAAGTCAACTACCCCCTCCCCCTATCCTCACCCTGACCCCGACCGACCACACTTCCCCTGCGTTCCACTCCGGTGGACCGCAACTATCCTCTCACCCCTGAAACGCGCAAGATAAACTCAATCTCCTGCACAGGGTATGACACGAGGAGAGACCCGTGTAACACTACGCACATGCCCCCTACCAGACAATGGGGGGAGGGCTATGACACATATGCTAATTACGCTCAAAGCTCAAAATTTTTCCCGCCCGTGGTGAGCCGCCGGGGTTGCGGCCCATGACAAGATACCCGCCCCCCCCCTCCTCCGTCCACAGAGTATACCCAATAGGGGTGGATGGGCTGGGGGAGGCTCTCTATTAGCTTCCTCATGTAGTGCAGGAGCCCACCCCGGTTGCTGCCATGGAAGTTAAAAGAAGAAAGACAAGACTTCCCCACTCCCTTGCCTCCCCCCCATTCCCACTCACGTTGGAGGTTTACACGGCCCCCTACTCCAAGCACCACTCAATGGATGGGATTTCATGTACTTATTTTTCTATTCTGTGAGGTCTGTTGTGCTTCTCATTGCCTTTCATATGTGTTCGACAAGATGTTACAGATGTTTCTTTGAATACCGTTCACTGTTTATCGCTGTCATGCTACCCCAATTTTGCATTACTGTATGTAACTCTTATTTTATAAACTCAATAAAATTGTTTTAAAAAAAAAAAATTAGATGAAGGGATCACGTGGTAAAGGGACGCTGTCATTGGCCCTTTACCGCAATCCGTGCTGCGTGAGTCCCATGAACCCGGCGAGCACGGATGTTCCCGTGTGCACTCCCCACAGAGCGAGACTCTGAGGCCGCTTACACACCATGAAATAAATCCGATCAAATCGGTCTGACAGACCGTTTTGATCGGATTTGTCTGCTGGGATAGATTGGTTTGATCGTGTACACACGATCAAACCAAAATCCCCACCGGCAGACAGCGCGGTGACGTGGCGGTGACGTTGACGCCGCCACGTCACCGTCACCAGGAAGTAAAACACTTCCGCGCATGCGTCGAATCCATTCGGCGCATGTGCGGGCAGATATGTCTTTAAAATCTGTCTGCTGGAAAAACCCGTCTGTCCGCCCGTACACACGATCGAATTTGTCTGCTGAAACGGTCCGTCGGACCGTTTCCAGCAGATAGATTCGATCGTGTGTACGCGGCCTGAGAGGACGTCAATCTATGCCCTCCCAGAGTTTTTGAGCCACACTGTAGCCATCATTCGGGTATAGTGCGGTGGGCAAGTGGTTAAGTAACAAATGCCTCACGTGTTGTTGGATGTAGTCCACTTCCTCAGGAGACAGATATATATTCATATAACAGGAATCTACCTAAAAACAAACATTTGTTAGAGAATAAATACAGAATCCCATACCTTGGCCCACAAAGATGAATAATGTAGTTCCATTTTTGTAAATTTTGGAAGTGGCTACTATCATTCAGAAACTTCTCCCATGCTTTTATTGACAGTCCCTTCCCCTAAAACCATGTGGAATTTCAGATGCTTATATTGTGTTAATGTCGATATCTAATATCAGTGACATTTCTTAACAAATGTATTTTAATGTATTTTTCATTACTTTGGAAAAAAAAAAAAGATTAATTTTCAAAAGTTAACGGTTGTATTTTAATTTTAAATTGCCTGCTGTATTCTCCCACATACCTTCAACTGAGTTAAATTGCAGGCTGTAAAACTTTTGCTGAGTCAGCCATATAATTACTATGCTCTGTTCCTTGGACCTGCTTTTGCAGCAGTAATTGTTAGTTATACAACTTTTCTATCTGAAGTCTCTTTCATCACATGTGTTAAGCGTACAATTTAATTGTATGTTAAAAATGTCACTTGGCTAAATGTCCTTTGCAAAAAACATAGGTCATTGCAACAAGGAATATGTAACTGTTCAATAGACCTACATTATGTACGTTTTTTTTTTCTCTCTTTTATCCAAGATAATTAGTTCATTCTATTTTATAAATATACACTGTGAAGAAGTAAGGAATGTAATACATAAATATAAACTGCAACCCTTACTGGTTTGGAAAAGTGTGTAGGTTATAATTTGGTGCTATAAAACATATATATCCTAGGAAAGACTCCAGCAGAAAAGAGGTTAGTTCCTCCCCATGTGACATATGCCAGCCTCAAAATTGCATTGAAAAGCACATTAGGGGGTTAATGCCAGTTGTTTAGCATTAACCCCTAATTTCATTTTACCTTCAATTTTGAGGCCGGCATATGCCACATGGGGAGGAATGCACCTATTTTCTGCTGGAGTCTTTCCTAGGGTATTTACATTTTATGGCTTTTAGTGTCTGGTTATATCCCCTACACTTTTTAAATTCTGCAAGTGGGTGGCCAGCTTATTAGTATCCATCTCTCATTCAACCGATTTTTTAGGTATTATTTTTTTTTTACGTTTGATGCTATTTTAACTTCAAGAAACGCAAAGCCACAATAATCCATCTCTCTAGGGTCTTTAAAATAAAGTTATTGTTCATTTTAAATTTCCACTTCATTAGGTAAGGCGAAAACATTAAAGTTTTTTTTTTCTAAATTCCAGCTCCCCTATGCACCAATATAGCATTTGTGTACTTTTTTGCACAAATATCAAAACTTTCCATAAAATCTACAGACACGTACCTTACTATCCTACATAAATGATTTCCAATGTATCTATTGCTTCTGTCTTTCGTCTTTACAGACTGTAGGTCATGACACAGGAAGGAAATGATCAGCTGATATCTTTAGCACACACCCTACATCATCAACCCTCCCACTCCCAACTGCATGTTTTTTAAATGAAATGCAATCAATCAATGATCACTTTTCTCACTGAATACACAATCAGATTGCATAGTATATGGCCATCTTTATACAAGTACAGTACATAGACAGGAGTGGACAGAAACACTCAGCTGTCAAGCCCCGTTCACATGTCTGCATAACGGGAACTCGCATTTCCACATGCATTTTTTTTTGAGGGGCGGTTGTGAGGGGGGAGGTGTTTTGAAGCATTTTCACTCATCGACATAGGGCAGCCCATACATTTGAATTGTCTGCCCTCCAAGATCTACACTGAATTACAGACAAGAGCACCAGAGACAGTGAATAAGACTGAAGAGCATGAAAACACCAGCTCCCAATCTTCACCAACAGTGGCACTCGCCCCCTCTGGGGTTCAAACTCACCAGAAGGATGAATCAAAAAAGCCTTGAAAACAAATTCCTTTTTACTCAGAACTCTGTCACCACCTCAGAAAGCAGCAGGGGTTAATTCCCAAAGTTGGTTCATATAAAACACAAAAAACACGAAAAAATAGTGCAATACTGCTTTAATAAGCTAACCCCTTAAACAAAATACCCTGCTTCTGATCTGCGTACATTTTATTTTTTTTATTATTTATTTTTTTATCTTTTCCGCCTCAGAGAACTGTCAGAAGACTTAATCAATTATGAGTTCATTCACGGTCTCCTTCCTAGTTCACATCATAGTTGGAAATACTTCATAACTTTATTATTACGTATATATTTTAATACATAATGAGCCTAATCTGGCCCAGGATAAATATACCAAAAATACAAAAATACTTTAATTTCCACTTACTAAGTGCCATAGTTCCCGGTTCCGCACAGCCCCTCCAACAAAATTTGGAGGTTTCCCTTTGGTAATGGTGTGTTATGTCCGGTTACATGCTAAGAATTTGAAATTCATTTCTATCAGCGCGCTATTATTTGATGTAATATGTGTAATTTTTTAATATTTTCCCGACGTCTATCTCAGTTTCGCCTGTTTCCAGCTCCTCTTCCCACTTTTTAATATACCGAGATGACCCCCACATTTTTAATCCCATCAGTATTTTATAAATCAAAGAAATCCTGCCCCTTCCATTCGGTGCTGAACACAAATGCTCGAATGGGAGCAAATTACCCTCTGACCTAATTGGATAGGGGAGGGATTCCAAAAAAAGTTTCAGCTGGAGATATCGCCACCTATTCAGCTCAAAAATGTATTTTGTATTACTTAATTCCTGATAAGTACAACATTTTCCATATTTTAATATATCCCCTAGTTATGCATCTTTTTTTTTTTTATCCAATTACCAAACAGGCTTACTTTCCCTGGTGCAAAATAATTTGAATCTTTTAATGGGAATAATGGGGAATTGTAATCCCATTTTTCCTTTTTGTGTATCCTACCCCATATTGACATAGATGTCAGTGTAATCATGTGCATGTGCTCTTTTTGCTGTCTAAATTGTGCCGGGATCCAAATCTCTTTCCCTAATATTGACTTATTTAGGCTACTTTCCAATTTGACCCACCTTTTCTCTTTATTTTCTTTAACCCAATCTACCACCTGTGCCATGTGAATCGCCATATAATATGTGTTCATGTTCGGTACTCCCAGACCTCGTTGTGCCTTATCTCGTATTAAAATTTCCATACTTATACACGTTTTTTTTATTCCGCCAAATAAACCTATTTAATATTTTTTTTTATATTTTAAAGTAAGCTTGCGGAAGTGCAATCTGTAACATTTGTATTTTATATAATATCTTAGGGAGAGTTAGCATTTTAAAGCTATTTATTCTCCCTAACATAGAACTTTGCCTAGATGCAATTTTCTTTAAATCTATTTTAATTTCGTTCAGTAATGGGATAAAATTATGTAGGTAAATTAACTCAAGTGATGATGTAATATTGACTCCTAAATATTTTAACTCGGCGTCTCTTCAGGTGAATGGGAAGTCTTATTTATATCTACATTCATCCTGTACATTCACACTAATATTAAGTATTTCTGATTTTAAGGGGTTCATTTTGAAGTTTGATACCTTCCCATATAATTTAAGAGTTTTTAATAACCTGATTTCTTTTTATAAAGAGGTAAGTAAAACCCTGGACAGAGGCGTGGCAGTGGACGTGGTATACTTGGATTTTGCAAAAGCGTTCGATACAGTTCCCCACACACGGCTCATGTGTAAGGTAAGGTCTACAGGATTGGATATATCAGTTTGTAAATGGATAGAAAACTGGCTGAAAGACAGGATTCAGAGAGTTGTGGTTAATGATTCTTACTCTGAATGGTCCAAGGTTATCAGCGGTGTACCCCAAGGTTCAGTGTTGGGTCCCTTACTTTTCAATGTATTTATAAATGATATTGGGTCTGAGATCCAAAGTAACATTTCTGTCTTTGCAGATGACACCAAGATATGCAGTGGAATAATGTCCTTGCAGGATGTCTCCAATTTACAAGCCGACCTCAATGCTCTGTCTAATTGGGCGACTATGTGGCAGATGAGGTTTAATGTTGATAAATGTAAAGTTATGCACTTGGGGGCTAAGAATATGAATGCATCATACATGCTAGGGGGAGTTCAACTGGGGGGATCTGTAGTGGAGAAGGATCTGGGGGTTTTAGTTGATCATAAGCTCAATAATGGCATGCAATGCCAAGCTGCGGTTTCCAAAGCGAGCAAAGTCCTTTCTTGTATTAAGAGAAGTATGGACTCCAGAGATTTTTCCCCTGTACAAATCATTAGTAAGACCTTATCTGGAATATGTAGTCCAGTTTTGGGCACCAGTTCTCAAAAAGGATATCGGAGAACTGCAGAAAGTGCAGAGAAGGGCAACTAAACTGATAAGAGGCATGGAGGAGCTCAGCTATGAGGAAAGATTAGAAAAACTGAATGTATTCACTCTTGAGAAGAGGAGAATAAGGGGGGATATGATCAACATGTACAAATATATAAGAGGTCCATATAGTGAACTTGGTGTTGAGTTATTCACTTTAAGGTCAACACTGAGGACAAGGGGGCACTCTTTACGTCTGGAGGAAAATAAATTTCACCTCCAAATACGGAAAGGTTTCTTCACAGTAAGAGCTGTGAAAATGTGGAACAGACTCCCTCCAGAGGTGGTTCTGGCCAGCTCAGTAGATTGCTTTAAGAAGGGCCTGGATTCTTTCCTAAATGCACATAATATAACTGAGTACTAAGTTTTGTAGGTAAAGTTGATCCGGGGTAAATCCGATTGCCTCTCGGGGGATCAGGAAGGAATTTTTTCCCCTCCGGTAGCAAATTGGATCATGCTGTGCTGGGATTTTTTGCCTTCCTCTGGATCAACTGTGGGTATGGAGTTGGGTGTATGGGATGTAATGTGTTTTATTTTGTTTGTTTATTTTTTTTATGGTTGAACTGGATGGACTTGTGTCTTTTTTCAACCTGACTAACTATGTAACTATATAAGTTAGGGAGGGTTATGGTTGGATTTGTTATGTATAGTAGAATATCATCGGCATACGCCGCAAGTTTGTGTTTCCCGTCGTCTGTCTGGATCCCTCTAATGTCAGGGTTATTTCTGATGGCCAACAATGGTTCAAGAGATAAGAAGGGGGAGGTTTTGGGACTTTAAATGAGATGCATTTTTAGCAGTATGCGATTAAGAATATAATATATATCTATGGAATATAAAAAATGTTTCCATAATAACCAGGCTCAAAATTACCAAACAAAAAAAGCACCAAACCAAATTAATCTATCTAGCTGTATGCATTTCAAAACAGAGGTTTAGTTGCATGCATTTGCAAAAACCTGTATTAAGCTGCAGCGCCGTCGTCAAGGCACTCTGTATGCTGCAGTCCTAACCTAACCTAAAAGGAGCACAGGCGTGCTAATCAATAGATAGATACCTTACACATTAAGCTCATTTTGCAACCATGATGCCTTCTGATACATGTGCATTCTTGCAGATACTTTCTAAACATGATCACAAGGGGCCTAGTGGAGACTGCAGTCAGAAATACCTCCATCCAGACCATGCTGATCCTCCGGATGTTCCCCTGTTGTGACTTTTGTTTGCTCCGTCTCCCGAGCTGGATGCACTACACGGCCGCTATCCTGATATCCAGCGTTTGGCAATTCATTTCAGCCCTTGGGTAAGTATGAGGTCCCTCTTCAGACCTCTCTTGCCAATCATTCCACCTGCCCCCCATTTAACAAAATACATCTATTGGCCCAGATTCACAGAGCAATTACGCCTGTCTAACTGGTGTTAGACAGGAGTAATTTCAAATTTTGCGCGCCGTATCATTAGTTTGAATCCTCAAACCATGATACGGCGGCTTCGGGCTTCGATCCGAGAGGCTTACGTCCTCGTAAGCCTTCGGATCTACACTGCGATATTTTTGCGGCCGCTGGGAGGAGTTTGCGTCGTTTTCATGCGTCGGGATATGCAAATGAGTTTTTACGGCGATCCACGAAGGTACGAGTGTCCCTCGCAATCGCCTACATCATTTTTTGGCTACGTAATGTTAGAGGAGCTTTTTGCTGGTCTAACAGTGCGTAACCCATGTAAAGTATGGCAGTCGTTCCCGCGTCGATTTGAAAATATTTTTTTTTTTTTTAACTTAACTCGTTCGGGAATAGGAATGTACGTAAACGACGCTACTACGACGTGACGACGTGTTTTCGCGCAATGCACGGTGGGAAATTTGCGAACGGAGCATGCGCAGTTCGATCCCCGCGGGAACGCGCCTATTTTAAATGCTTCACGCCCCCTACTCGCGCAGATGGATTGCGACGGGAGAAATACACTACGCCGCCGTCGTTTACTGGACAAAATCTACCTGGATTCCACGTAGAGCCAGGTAAAAAACGGCGGCGTAGTGTATTTCTGATACTCTACGAGAATCTAATTCTCTGTGAATCTGCCCCATTGATTTTATCACTTACATTGCAGATACAACATTCATGCATCCGCCCCTGAAGAAACTAGTAGGGCTTTATCAATGCTTGTTTTATGCCTGTACATGATGGATAATACTGATGTCTGTATTATGTCTACATACTTCTGTTTATATGTATGTACATTTTATTTGTTTATTGTATATGTGCATCCACTGGCCCTACAACTTTCAAGTTTTACTGTTGCCCATTGATGTATAACAATTGTAATAAATCTTTATATATTTACTTTCATTTGTGCTGTGTACATTGGCTATTATGTCAGGTAACTCACAATCACTGTTGTTGCCACTTCGTTACATAACACTTTGGAAATAATAAATTGAATTTGTCTCATTGTTGGTTGTGGACATTGGCTAAACCTCTCTCACCTCATTCAAAGTCCCAGGGCTGCCCCCTTTTGTCTTTTTGTAATCAATAGATATGGGGCAGGTAATCTCCTAAGCCTGCCCCTACCTATAGTTTGTCTGGCAAAAAAAGAGCCCTGGAAAAAACAAAAGAAAATGCAGGAGAGGAGCCAAACATATATAGGTGATGGGGGTGGTGGCGCTGTCACTGGTATGTTGTTTGACTGACCCAATAGAGTGATGGGTACATTTTAATGGGACAACATTCCCTCAAGTGGTAAAATAAAATAAAACAGGTGTAATAAAAGAAATATCCTGTAATGAGTGGCAGTGGTGGTGCTTCCCAGTGCTGCCAGTGGTGTGTCACCAATAAGAAACAGTATTAAAAATAAATATTAAAAGAGTAAAGTACTGGGTGTGTACTTGCAATGAGAAAATTACACCGTACTCTAGTGCAATAAATTGACAATTAGCAAAAAACGTATTTACAATTGCGCAAATGTGCAGTAAATTAATTCACATCAAATTGGGTGATGAAATGTGGTCAAGTAAACTCAGATAATTCACATAAAATAGTCCATAAATTATAAAGCAGGTGAATATGGGTGATGTGACATCAGGGTGCACCTATATGGATAGGTGATACATCAAGTGGATATCGCAGTGGATCCGGTGCTCCCCCTTATGGGTCCCTACTCACCAGAGGCACTCACCCCTGCAGGGGTAGAATGCGTGTCAGTCACAGCGTATGTTCCACCGTGTCGTGGCTCCTTCTCCTGGATTCCAAATCAGTCGCCTGGATTCCTGATGTATATCCTTGTTAGGATTCAAAAAATTCCTCCAAAGCAAAAAAGAAAGGCTTCCATAGTGTAGTATGTTATCAATAAAAAATAATTTTATTGGCACTGCCGAGCAAAAACACAGGCACAGGTGCACAAATACAAAAAATATATATATTTTAAAAGAAGGAAATAAAAATCATGACACCATGCTGGGCCAGAGTTCCAGGAAAGTAGCAGTCAAAAGATAATAATAATTAAAAAACAGGTTGTAAAAACAAACAAGCAGTAACCTATGTTCTAGACACACATAGGCTCTGCAATTATCAGGCACTAAAATGTCCGATTACTGATCGAACCAGCATGTGAACAGCGTGCGTTCCATATACAATTCGCTGGTGATCCCGGCGGTGCGTGTAGATATGCGAGTGGCCGCTTTACGTACATTTCGTATTCGTTACGTCTTCGGAAGCGGAACCAAACATGCCTACCAAACCAAAACACCACCAAACCAAAGGCAGACCACATCAAACTGGGTCAGCCAGTCAAAAATGACAATGCAAGATTAACTGCCGGTGGTGGATCTGTGGAGGCACTTAGCTCCACTCCTGAAACGAATCAGTTCCTATCATACACCTCATTCAAAGTCCCACCCCATCCCCCCTTTTTTAACACTATTTAGGGATTGAGATGTGTTTTAGGAGTGGAGCTAAGTGCCTCCACAGATCCACCACCGGCAGTTAATCTTGCATTGTCATTTTTGACTGGCTGACCCAGTTTGATGTGGTCTGCCTTTGGTTTGGTGGTGTTTTGGTTTGGTAGGCATGTTTGGCTCCTCTCCTGCATTTTATTTTGTTTTTTCCAGGGCTCTTTTTTGCCAGAGAAACTATAGTTAGGGGCAGGCTTAGGAGACTATAGAATTCATAGTTAGGACTGCAGCATACAGGGTGCCTTGATGACGGTGCTGCAGCTTAATACAAGTATTTGCAAATGCATGCAACTAAACCTGTGTTTTTAAATGCATACAGCTAGACAGATTAATTTGGTTTGGTGCTTTCTTGTTTGATCATTTTGAGCCTGGTTATTATGGAAACATTTTTTATATTCCATAGATATATATTATATTCTTAATCGCATACTGCTAAAACACATCTCATTTAAAGTCCCAAAACCTCCCCCCTTCTTATCCATATAAAGGGATAGAGGCCTGTGGTAGTTCTTATCATACGCCTCATTCCAAGTCCCACCCCATCCCCCTTTTTAAACACTATTTAGGGATGGAGATGCGTTTCAGGAGTGGAGCTAAGTGCCTTCACAGATCCACCACCGGCAGTTAATCTTGCATTGTCATTTTTGACTGGCTGATCCAGTTTGATGTAGTCTGCCTTTGGTTTGGTGGTGTTTTTAACATGGTTCTAGAGATAAGATAAACAATAAAGGGGACAGGGGGCACCCCTGTCGGGTCCCGTTGAACATCTCAAATGGCCCTGATACCATCCTGTTTACCTTAACTCTAGCGGTTGGATGATTGTATAGAGCATTTATCCACCCCTGCATCTTGGGTCCCACCCCGATATACTCTAGTGTATTCTGTAGAAATACCCAGTCTACCCTGTCGAACGCTTTTACGGCGTCTATTGACAGAAGTAGACCTGGGGACTTACTATCTTTTATTTTCTGTATCAATAGGAGTGTTCTGATACTATTATCCCTGCTTTCCCTGCCTGGGACAAAACCCACCTGATCAGTACTGTATGTACTAGATCTCTCTTGATTATCTTCATTCTACCGGCTATGATTTTAGCAAACAAGTTCACGTCTGAGTTTAGTAACGAGATAGGCCGGTAGCTGGAACATAAGGAGGGATCTTTGCCTACATTGGGAATTATTGTAATTGCGGCCTCCAATGCCTCACGGCGGATCTCCCAATTAGTGCCGATACCATTTATGAACACATCCGAGGAACCAGATTGCCACTAAACTTCTGATAATAAGCGGTAGTTAGTGTAGTCTTTATATATATATATATATATATATATATATATAGGGGCAGATTCACAGAGAAATGGATTATCGTAGCGTATCAGAAATACACTACGCCGCCGTTTTTTACCTTGCTCTACGTGGAATTCAGGTAGATTTTCTACGGTAAACGACGGCGGCGTAGTGTATTTCTCCCGTCGCAATCCATCTGCGCGAGTAGGGGGCGTGAAACATTTAAATTAGGCGCGTTCCCACGGCGATCGATCTGCGCATGCTCCGTTCGCAAATTTCCCGTCGTGCATTGCGCGAAATCACGTCGTGACGTCATTCGTTGTTTATGTAGCGTACTTTACGGGCGATCCACGTCCCGACGAGTTACGTAAACAAAAAAAAAATTTAAATAAATTCGAAGCGGGAACGACGGCCATACTTAACATGGGCTACGTAAAGTTAGAGCAGCAAAAAGCTGCTCTAACATTACGTATAAAAAAATAGACGAAAACGATTGCGACGCCCGCTCGTATGTTCGTGAATCCCCGTAAAAACACATTTTCATATCCCGACGCATCAAAACGACGCAAACTCCTCCCAGCGGCCGCAAATAGATGGCAGCGTAGATCCGAAGGCTTACGAAGACGTAAGCCTCTCGGATCGAAGCCCGAAGCCGGCGTATCATGGTTTGAGGATTCAAACTAGTGATACGCCGCGCGAAATTTGAAATTACTCCTGTCTAACCCCAGTTAGACAGGCGTAATTGTTTTGTGAATCTGCCCCATAGTGTATAGTCTAGTCCTCTGATTAAATAATTGATGTTTAGATGTCAGTACGATGTTAGTAAGTTGTTTTCGCAGCAACACACGTCCTCCAGAGAACGCAAATTTAATTCAACAACTTCAATACAGAATAAAGTCCAAATTCCAAAGATGATACAAAAATCCAGAGAGATTATTTCAAAGTCCCATCTTAGAGAATATATATATTCTGATCACTTCCAGACCAACATATATTCATGTAGAGAATACATAGGAGTATATTCACTCTATTTTTAGACCTGTCCCAAATTCATACAGAGAATCTACCAGGACTACATTCGTAGTGACAGCCAGAATTACCAGAATATATCTTCTATTCACTGAATAGCTGAGCAATTTGATTGGTCTTCTTTGATCTGAAAGACAGGAACCATGTCCTGTCTTCCAGAGTATCAGGTAATTGTCACTCCCAGCAGGAGTCACTAATTAGTATTAGGGAGCCAATATAGTATACATCCTTGCATATCAATTAGCTCTCCTTTAATAAGTAATTAGATTACATATGGCCTAAGTAATGGTTTGATGCGTAAACCAGACGTCCTATTTCTTTATCTATTGACAATGGACAAGTGTCTTTTGATGTGTAACATGTAATTACAGGTTACTGAAATCTGGCCTGTATATGTTGGACTTATATAATTAAATATTTATATATATATATATATATATATATATATATATATATATATATATATATATTATATATATATATTATATAAATAACACCCAACATATTACTACATATACTACAACAGTTAGCCCATCGGGACCTGGGCTTTTCCCTGTAGGGGATTCCTTTGGATTTTTTTTTACGTATTTCCATTTCCGTAATAGGGTCATCTAAAAAACTGAGATTATCTGCAGATATTTTTTTTTAAACATGTTTCGCTCTGAAGTGTTTTCGTACTATCGGATCTCCTTTTTAATTTATCTAGGGGGTAACTTTGGGTTATCGAGTACAGCTTCCCATAATATTCTTGAAATGCTCTAGCTATCTCCGAAGTTGTATGTGCCTTACCCCTTTGCACTTTTGAATACTTTTGATAAAATTACCCCTTGATTTATTTTTAAGCATTTTGGCTTTATATTTTCCCGACAGATCACCCCATTGGTACCTCTCTTTCCTAAGTCTGTAGAAGGCCACTCTGTTTTCTTGTTCAATAAGATCTCTTAATTCCTCTCTTTTTAAAATAACAATACGTTCAGCTTCCTGATCGCCTGTTTGTTCATGAGTCTGTTCGAATTTGGAGATTATTTTATTTAACTCATCGAATTTCTTCCTACTTTCTTTTTTTTTCGCTGATCCAATTGCAATCAATATACCCCTAATGGAGGCCTTATGGGCCTAACATACTAGTGATTCAGACATCTGCTCTGAGCTATTTACTTTAAAGTACAATTCTAATTCTCTTTTAATCCTATCCACGACCTCTTTATCTTGTATTAGATCTTCATTGTATCTCCATATAGTGTTACTCTTTTGTGCTCCTTCTATTTTTAAATTATTTGATACAGGAGCATGATCCGACAGAGTAATTATTCCAATATCGGAACCTGTCACTGCATCCAATGATCTGTGGTCCACCAAAAATAGGTTGATGTACAGCAGAATGGAATGAATAATCACATATTTTTGGATGTTGTATTCTCCAAACGTCTATCAATTGATGCTGATGTAATTTATTTTTAAGTGATTTCCTTTGTGCATCCCATATCCGCTGCACTCGTGACGTACCGTCGACATCTGGGTCCAGACAGAGATTCATGTCCCCGGCTATGTTTCCCCTGCCTATCTTAAAATCCATAATCATCTCGATGACCCACTTAAGAAATTTTATAGAATTTTTGTTTGGACCATAGATATTTGCTATGGAATAGTCAACTTAATTTATTTTGCCCCTAAGCAAAAGATAGCACCCCTCAGGGTCTACTATTCTCTCTCCCTGGGCAAATCTTACTTCCCTCGCAAAACCTGTAGACCACGGATCCTCAAGTTCTTCCTCCGGTTCCGTTTTTCTTGGTCTTTCAATCGGTAACGCATATTCCTTTGTTCCCTCTGTAACTCCTTCATCTGCTTTTTTAACTCTATCACTTCAGCTGCTTGGCTGTACAAATTTTTCCTTGGTTTCTTCAACTCTTCTTAATAGATGGTTCATATCATTCTGTACTATCGATATCTCATTTTTTAGCGAGAGCTCCATTCTAGAAATGGATAGTTCCAGACTTGAGAACATCTTTAAGAACTCTCCTTTTGATGAAGGTAAATCTTTATGACTGGCACCATATAATCCCGTAGCTTCCTCCTCTGTCTCTGCAATTGTAACAACCTCAGATTGCCTTCTCTGTCCATTTTTCTGTTGGCCCTCCGATAGTCAAGTTTTAGCCCCCGCTATTTTACTGGGGCTAGCTTTAGAACTGTTTTGAGTTATATATTTTTTTATAGTGCCCAGACTGTCGCTTATTTTGGGGGCATTAGCTGCGGCTCCCCTTACTGGACGGCCTTTCATTCTAGCTACCCTCTTTTCCGGTATGGCAACTCAAACACAGAAAAACAGCCCGACAGCCACACAAACAGAACTATGCCAGTTGGACGACTATTCAATTTCGATTTGCGGTTTTGCGATTTTGCAATATAGGCAATTGTTTCAGATCTTAGCAGATCCAGCAGTTGGATGACAAAGTAAGAGTGAAGATAATAGGAGCAAACAGTAGAGAAGATGCTGATGCAATTAAATAGTAAGCATTCCGTATCTTACAGTATATTTCTTAAATGTACAAATTAATATATATATTTATTTTTGTTTTTATATTATCTTGGGGAAAACCAACTATTCTTACTAGCAAAGTATCCAAGCTTTAACATGAATCCTGATGCTCACCTTACGATCACTTTAAGATTGCAGTATGTAATAAAATGCAAAAAAGGAAAAGTCCCAGTCTCAGATCAAACAGTCCCACAATAACGTCCACAGCAGTACTTCAGTACTTCAGGCTGAGGAGTATTTCAGGCAATGAAGCATCGAGTAAAAATAGATGGCTCATCTGCTGTTGTAATCATTGCAGATCATTGTGGATGCAATCTTTTGTTATAATTACCTGTCTGTACATGCTGACTTTCGAGTTAGTAAGGGCTTGACAATACCTGCTTCTCCTGTCTCACCCGTGACTCTCAGTAGCAGCTAGCTGTAAACTCTGTACTTTATCCCCTGTTTGTGTGCTTATCTGCTTATCCGTGTGTGGTCTGCATCTCACACATCACACGCTGCCACCATCAGCTGCTCGTACTCTCTCCCCACGCCACGTGCTCCACTCCCCTCACACGTCCATCCCGCTCTGGGCCGCCGAACGCCAGCCCCAACATGGAATGGGGGTCGCGGGGACCACGGGGGAATCCGACGAGCTGCCAAGATGCCGGTCACACAGGCAGGGGTAAAGGGGAATCACGAAAAAAAAACGGCGCAGCTTACAGTTCACAGCTTACAGTTCGTTACTGTCCACATACATCACCGAGCATGTTCCGAGCGTGCTGGGCTATTGCTGAGGGGGGGGATAATCGGCCACTTAGCCACTTAGCGCATGCTGGGGGAAATCAGGGGAATTCATGGGGCTCGTGGAGCTCGGAGATCTAACAGCAGCAGCTCCCGACAAACCATCCCATCAGGCTCCTACCATCCGAACCAGCCCATCCCTCTCACCAGTCCTTCATATAAAACACAAAAAACACCAAAAAATAGTGCAATAATAAGTTAACCCCTTATACAAATGTAGCGTCCCCCCCCTATTGGTGGGATGCTATGCTAAAGTTAGTGGGGAATGGGAGAGTTAAGTTTCTCCCATTCACAAATTGCCTAAATTTGGGCTGCTGTCATTTGGAACTGCCTTGTAGGTCGGTCTGCATGTCAGGGGGGTGTTATTACCCCTGAGTGACAGTCGGCGCTAGAAGGGGTTCTGACAGGCCCACCTTCTCCCAGCAGACAATCAGAGGAGCGGTTTTCTTCTCTGGACGTGCTGGCGGGAGGGTATATCTCGGGCAGTCGCCTACGTGAGTTGTGCTATGCGGGGCCCAAGTTTCAGGTGCGGCATCCACCTTCAGGGTGCGTGCATCCATGGGCCGGCCATCGAGGCCCGCCTGGCCGAGGTTGCGTACCAAGCTGAACCTCATTTTGATGCAGAGAGGGGCCCCAGAGGCTTGCTGGGTCCCAGATCCTAACCCGGGAGCTGAACGGTGGGGAATCGGCTCGGGAGAACCCAGAGGCAGAGGTTGTCCGCAAGGCCTGGACCAACCACCAGGGATCCGGTCACCACGCCACATGACAGGTACACTTCAGCTGTCAATTGCTGACCTTGAAATTCGACTTACTGGGAGGATTCATTGGTTCTAACCTTTGACAAATCTAAGAGAATTCACAAGGCCTGTGGCAGAGGCCCTGTTTCCTCCCAGTGACGTTTGAATTTGACTATGCTGAGAGCAGGGTTTGCTCTCTCTCTGATATCCAAGGCCTGATACTACAGTTCTCTATTTGCTCATCAACCTTTTCTCTATCACGTGCCATGTTGATGTTGGCCATGTTGGGCGTTGGAATAAAGCATTGAAAACTCAAGTTGACGTCTGGACACTTGCTCCTTAACCACCTTCACTAATATTATCCCTAGACAAGACTCACTGGTAACCTAACATGCCGGTCCCAAACTAATCAGCGGCTCCTTGGGGGGTGAGCGCTACAGTTGGTGAAGTTGGTGGATGTAATTTACTAAGGAGCAAAAAGTGTTCAGTGTTGTATGTGGACTGTTCGGCAGTAAGGGAGTTAACCTTGCATCATTGAGCTTGGGCGTACGTGTGGCATAGCACGCGCCTGCAACATGCCTGGACAAGTTCTTCCAAGTGGGAGGAGCCACCCACCCCTGCGTGCCATGTGCAGTATAATCGCGTGCCACCTAGAAAGGGAACGCCCACTGGCGCGCCAAATTGTCAGAACCACCCTTCTTCTTGGCTAGAACAGTTCCATATTGAGAATGGTAAAGTTTCGAAGGCCGCGACTGCTCTGAGGCATCCCATTACTACGCCGAGGCTGCCTGCTGAGCTCGCGAGTCATAGGATGTCTGTGACTGACACAGTTCGTTCTGCTGTCCCCCGTTGGAGCAGAGATGTTGGGCCTCCTATGCCCCAGATGCAAGGGACTGGCCATCTGCCTTCTGCCCTTTGCCCAATGCCAACAGTGTCGGGCGCCTTTATTTGCCACCATGCCATTGGTCGGACCTCCGCGAGATTATTGGGTGGATCAGTCCTCGGGAGCTGTCGCTGCGGAGGTGGAGGCCTCATGGTTGGAGACTCCCCCACTGAGACGAGCACAGAGTCAGAGGTCCCGGAGGATGAGGATGCTGCCGACCTGCCACTGAAGGCCTTCCCGCCGGCTGCTGACACCAACCAACCCCAGGAGGTGAGCCCCGGAGGGGGAGTGAATGAGCTGGGAAATTTTGTGGCCCATGCAGCCTGTATACAGGCCGGAGCCTCCCAGGAGGCTGCTCTAGTTGGCTCGGCCCCCCTTCAATGTGAGCCCACCGGAGGAAGGTCTCTCCAGCCCATTGACTGGAGGGCACTGCAGAGAACCATCCGACCCAACCCAGCCACTGCCTCGCTGACCTACGTCCCTGCTGGAGCGGAACTTTCATCTGACCTAGAGTTTTGGTTGGGCTATTCCACCATTGAGGGCAATGATTTGCCTGATCACTTGTTCGAGCCAAGATTCCAAGAACAGCAGGGTTTCGGGGGTGCTGGGGCTCCACCAGAAGAAGCAGACGGAAAAATTGCCCTGTTCAAGGCATACTCAGTGGCCCATGTTTGCCATAAAGAGCAGGTGAGTCCATAGTGTGCTGGTTTGTTTGATGGACTCACCACTCCTCCAACCTGGGACATGTTGTCCCGCCTTAGCCCAATGTTCTATGTGGGCCCTGTGCTGGAATTGGGGTAAGGTGCCTAATCAGGGCACTCATCTATAAAGGGAAGTTACGGACAAGTATGCCCCTGTCAGGAAAGGTCCCCCCTGCTGTTAATTCTGCCTGTTATTTGGGCTGCAGTACTGGCCTCCACCAGTGGGGGGTTCTTGGCAGTATGGAGCACACAGCCCTTGAACTCAATCAGCAGCTCTATTTATACCCGGCAAACTCAAGCAGAGCTCGCCCTGGTATCGTCATATATTCCTGACCTGAGCCTGTATCCTGACCCTGTTTTTTGGATCCTGATTCTGAGCCTTGACCCTGTTCCGTGATCCTTGATCCTGATCCCTGCCTGGACTCTTCCGCCCTGTTTCCTGGTTCCTGTCTTCCCTGGATTCTTACCCCGGAGCTTGTCCATCCACCCGCTCCCTGCTCTGTCATGTTCCATCCTCATCCATCGGCTGACATCCCACGTGTATGACCTCGCCCTGGCTTGATTTATGAATACGGTATCTCCCTTTGACTATATATACTCTTTGCTGTTTATTGCACTGGTTGTCCCCACTTATTTTGTAAATAAACACCTTTTCACTTCAGTGAAAAGGGGAGAGTATAGTCTCAGTTATTCAATTTCGGACAATAAATTTAAAATGTACCAGCATCCCGGAATATTTGAAAACAGGGGGGAGGGACCAACTAGATAGAGACAGCAAAGCTGCTTGACACTAAACTGGTCTATACTATATCGATCGGTATGGGTTTGGTTGGGATTTTCAAGGTACTTGTAGAGAGACGTATATCATATAAAAATAGGTTTATTACAAAAAGAACAATACATCAGTAATAAAAAAATGGGACAGGCCCCACAGTTCGGACACAGTAAGGTGTTTGTTAAGATAACACAAAACAAAGCAAAACCGTATTGGTCAGATGCGTGGAGCCAATCTGCGACCTCGACCGGTTTAGCGGTTGATACCGCTTCTTCAGGAGGATCTACATAAAATACATATATTTATGAAGAAGGACAAGCAAAATTTACATAAATGTACACATTTTAAGAAACAAAGCAGCAAGACCAGTGTTAGACTGACTGTGAAGATATACTCACATGGGATGGCAGGTGGCCCGGAATGAGCAGACAACAAACGTGTCCCCCAAACAACAAAGAATACAAAGTGGCTTGCGCCGGGGAAGCCGACAAAAGCTCTGAAGGGTAAAAAGTTGCAAAGTATAATGCTTTTAGGTATACAGCAACTAGATGTAATGAGGGACACCACGGGAGAGAGGGGTAGGGGAAGGAGAAAGAAAGGGACTAGGTGAGAAAAGGTGAGGGATGGTGGGGGAAGGATGGCCAAGGATAGAAGGAAGGAGAGAGGAAATTGTGGGATAGAGGGAACGGGGTTGGAAGAAAGGAACAAGGGGGAGAAGAGGGGTACAGGTAAAAAGACCAGGTAGGAAATAAGAGGGACATGTGAGGGAAGGCGGCATGAAAAGGATAGGGGGGTGGAGAAGGAAAGAAGGGAGGATGGGGAAGAAAAAGAAGGGAAGTGGGGGGAGGAAGCAAGTTCAGGAAGGATTGGTGGTGGACAAAGGAGGGGGAGGGGAGGAGGGGGGGAGGGAAGGGGGGGGGAAAAGGGGGGGGGGAGAGAGCCGGAATAGGGGGGGGGGGGAGGAAAGGGGGGAAGAAAGGAAAGGGAAGGGCAACCAGCAAGGAGACAAAGGAGAAGGAGGGGGGAAAGAGAATAATGAATGAACCCGAAAGGCGTGCAAAGAAAGAAAAAAGGGAAGGAAAAGAAAGAGAAAAGAACATGTGGGGAGTTAATTGATAAGGAGGTAGGGGAGGGGGATGGGAAGGGGGGGTTTGGGGGGAGGGAGTGAAAGAATGGGGCCAGAAGAAGAAAGAAAGGGGAGGGGGAAGGATAAGGACAAGGGAGAGGAATGAAGAAAAGGAGGAAAAACAGAAAAGGGAGGTAAAAACGGGAGATAAAGGGGGATAATAAAGAGGGAGGGGGGGGGGGGATGGGCGGATTGGGCGGGGTAACAGAAGAAGCAAAGAGAAGGTGTGTGTAAGGAAGACAAGTGGGCGGTGGGCGGTGCACATGTGAGGAACCCAGGATACACCAGCAATAATATAGGGGGATAATCTAGTGGTTCTTACCCGAAAAGGTTTAAAATTTACAAAATACTGGGGATGAAAGGCAGCATCACAAACTAATAGGTGCAAGTAGCAACCTATGGGGTATGAGGAGAGCCAAAGGCGCTGGTAAGCAAATAACTGCAAAATAGGATATAAGGCGCATTAAGTTTCAAATACACCCGCTAGTAACAGACTGGCAGGGCTGAAGATGTTAAAACAAAAAACGATTGGTTAGAAAGTATCCTACCTTGGTGTGATGGCCGATATGTATCCCCAGGGAGAGCCTGTCATATCTCACCATAAGCAAGCAGATCGCTGCTTATGTGAGATTTCCCCGGATCACATGGGGCGTCAGGTGACGGCGGCGCCCATGTGACGTCGCAGACGCGGCGTAATGTGATCATCCATCCAAGGACCAGCATCCCACGTGGGTGAGACGTTAGTGTGCGATCTGAGGACCCAATTGCAGAGCCAGGTCGTCAGTCGCAAGGAGGGGGCTAGAGATAGAGCCCCCGCCCCCGGGACGGAGTAGCGCGAACCATAGGTTCAATGGGAAGGGGGGAGGGAGAGAGAGCTGCCCATTGTAGCAAGGCTGCCAAAGAAACAGGGTAATCCCCACAGTCAGGTTACACTGGGATGCCGCCGATTTACAAGCATGAAAAATAAAATAAAAATTAAATTTACAAGTATAATCAATTTTTAAAAAACAAACAATGTCATTAAAGAGGAGATTTGTTTCAAATGTCATTTCATATGGGCAGAGAGTAACAGCCTTAAACGTCCAGACAGTCACGGGCAGGGGGAAGAAGGGGGGGGTGGGGGGGGGAGGGGGGAAGGCAAAGAAATATACACAACCCATACAGATGACCTAAATGAATTCATTGTATAATAGAGTATATATAAAGAAAGTTAAAACATAAAAGAAAACACATATCATAACAGCAGTCAATTACAGTCGGATAGTATTTCATTGGTATAGTTGATGCCTTCAACAGAAACCCAGGGAAGGGGAGGAAGGAAAACATGTGGGGGAAGGGGGGGGAGGGGGTGGGCAGGAAAGAAGGACGGGGTTATTTTAGGCAGCGGGAAAGTACCTAAATATTTTACAGAAAACATTTATAGGAGTTGACCTCATTGAGGCCGGGAGGGACTGTGGCATTGAGATGCTCTATCCAGAGACACTCACTTTGCAAGATGGATTTATTCCAGTCACCTCCTCGTGGGTTTGATGGAATTACTTGTAAAACCAGAAAACGTAGAACAGAGAGGTCATAGCGATGATACAGGCCAACATGACGTCCAATAGTTGTTAATTTACCGTTATCTGAGTCATATAGGTGGTCACCCATTCTTTGGCGAAATTCCCTGATGGTTTTGCCAATGTAGAAGGCACCACATCGGCAGACCATCAGGTAAACCACCCCCTTGGTCCCACAGTGGGCAGAAAAAGATGGACGAAAAAGTTCTCCATTAGGTAAAAGGTAGGACTGTCCCTCCCAGACCCAGGGGCAACGTGAACAAGCGCCACATTGGTATGTTCCCTTCGGGTCGGGGGATGACCTGTGTTGTGACACATAGTGGCTTTTGGTCAGTCGATCCCTGAGGGAGTATGCCCGGCGGAACACGAGTTCAGGGTTAGTTTTGACATGTTTGGAGAGGGTTACATCATCAGTGAGAATATGCCAGTTATTATTCAGGATGTTGCGAAGTGTATTGTGATGCGCTGAGAATGTGGTAATGAATCTGACGGTTTCATTGTTCGCTAGTTTAGGTTTACGGGGATCGTATAATAGAGATTGTCTAGTTCGAGATGTAGCTCTATTAAATGCTTTTTTGAGGTTGCTTTTGGTATAGCCTCTGGCTAGAAGACGATCTCGAAGGGCATTGGCCTGCGTTTTAAAGTCACTAGTGAGTGTGCAATTTCTCCGTATCCGTAGATACTGAGCAAAAGGAATGCTTCTAATCAATGGTTTAGGGTGGGCACTGGTGGCGTAAAGGAGGGTATTACCCGCTGTTGGTTTCCGATATAAATCGGTACTTAATGTGCCATCCGGCAGTTTGACAATGGACAGGTCCAAAAAAGGGACCTGGCCATTGTCGAACTGGACCGTGAATTTAAGGTTAAATTCATTAATATTAAGTAGAGAGACAAATTCAAGGAGGGATTCGGGGGTCCCTGTCCAAATAATAGGTCATCTATGTACCTGTACCACAGAAGGACCTTATCTAGATGTTCAGAAAATATATGTTTAACATGAAGAGAGCGTTCCCAGCCACCTAGATATAGATTAGCATATGCTGGGGCGCACGAGGTCCCCATCGCGACCCCTTGGGTCTGTAAAAAAAACTCGTCATGAAAGATAAAATGATTTTTAGTCAATATAAACAAAAGTAATTGTAAAACAAAATCCACGAGGGGCCAGGAGGTGTTTTCTTGTTGATGGAGGAATGAGCCAGCCATCCCGACGCCCTGCTCGTGGGGGATGCTAGAGTACAAGGCCTCAACATCCAAGGCCACGAGCAGGGCGTCGGGAGGGATCTGGGTACCCTCAACATGTCTCAATAGATCGGACGTATCCTTAATGTATGACGGGAGACTGGTAACATGAGGCATTAAAAATGCGTCGACAAATTTGCTGACATTGTCAGTAAGTGAACCAATGCCTGACACAATAGGTCGGCCAGGTGGATTCTTTAAGCTTTTATGTGTCTTAGGGAGGGCGTAGAAAGTTCACTTCACTAATCATATTGTTTGGTCTCCTCTGTGCAGTCACACAGTTCCGATCTATTAGCTCTCCTGACAGTATACCAGGGCCACTCTTGATCAGGCGTGATTGCAGTGAGGTACCATCCTGGTGTAGTGCACTGCTCTCAATATGGATCACAATTAAATCCTTTACTTTTCTCTGCTGGCAGAAGAGGATGAGGGGTATTGTCGCCAGGTTTTGGAGGCTTGGACTAGTGACCAGCTGATGGAAACTATCCGATCGGCTTATTCCTGGGTGGATCAGGGATACATGACTTTTGATGATGTTCAGGCATTAATTCGGTTGTGTGTTAAGCCGGCCCTGTCATTTATTCCTGACGGTAGTGACGATTTCTCTCCCCCCTTCAGTCATGACCAAGTTGAATCCCTGTGTGGTTATTAGAGGATGATCCGGCGTCTTTTGATGAGCATTATTCTTCTTGTCCCCAGCGAAAGCTATCTGAGTGTATTAGTTCCGTGCAGTCTCTGATTAGACAAGGTGTGTGTGAACCTGCTTTTGTTCAACCTGTGCTGCAGGCATGGTCAGATCTCCTGATTCCAGCCAAGCCAGTCTGTTCCAGCCCTGCTATTAACCACCTGCCTTCCCAAGGATCCATCTGTCCATCACCAATGGCAACTCCAGCCCAGATAATTCCGCACCCTACCAAATATTACTACCCAGTTTCTACTAATTGTACCTACCCTGCCTTTAATCCACCTGTAACAACTCCACAAAAACCTCCTCCAGTCACCATCCCCGTGTCTCTGTTCCGGTGCCATCCGTCGAGTCTGTTCCGGTGCCATCTGCTCAGCCTGTTCCAGTGCCATCTGTTCAGCCTGTTCCAGTGCCATCTGTTCAGCCTGTTCCAGTGCCATCTGTTCTGCCTGTTCCTGTGCCAGCTGCTCTACCTGTTCCCGTGCCAGCTGCTCTACCTGTTCCAGTGCCAGCTGCTCTGCCTGTGCCAGCTGCTCTACCTGTTCCAGTGCCAGCTGCTCGGCCTGTGCCAGCTGCTCTACCTGTTCCTGTGCCAGCTGCTCTGCCTGTTCCAATGCCAGCTGCTCTGCCTGTGCCACCTGCTCTACCTGTTCCTTTGCCAGCTGCTCTACCTGTTCCTGTGCCAGCTGCTCTACCTGTTCCAGTGCCAGCTGCTCTACCTGTTCCTGTGCCAGCTGCTCTACCTGTTCCTGTGCCAGCTGTGCTGCCTGTTCCAATGCCAGGTGCTCTGCCTGTGCCAGCTACTCTACTTGTTCCTATGCCAGCTGCTCTGCCTGTTCCAGTGCCAGTTGCCCAGCTTGTGCCAGCCGACCAGCCTGTTCCAGTGCCAGCCGACCAGCCTGTTCCAGTACCAGCCGCCCAGCTTGTGCCATCCGACCAGCCTGTTCCAGTGCCAGCCGCCGAGCTAATACTTGCCAACCAGCATGTTCCAGTGCCAGCCGCCCAACTTGTGCCATCCGAGCAGCCTGTTCCAGTGCCAGCTGCCCAGCTTGTGCGAGCCGACAAGCCTGTTCCAGTGCCAGCCGACCAGCCTGTTCCAGTGCCAGCCAACCAGCCTGTTCCAGTGCCAGCCGACAAGCCTGTTCCAGTGCCAGCCGACAAGCCTGTTCCAGTGCCAGCCGACCAGCCTGTTCCAGTGCCAGCCGACCAGCCTGTTCCAGTGCCAGCTGACCAGCCTGTCCCAGTGCCAGCTTCCCAGCTTGTTGTTCCTGTGTCTGCTGCCCGGCTCGATGACCCGGAGCCTCTATCTGCTGCCCAGCTCGATGACTCAGAGCCTCTGTCCGCTGCCCAGCTCGATGACCCGGAGCCTCTGTCCATTGCCCATCTCGATGACCCGGAGCCTCTGTCCATTGCCCAGCTCTATGACCCGGAGCCTCTGTCCGCTGCCCAGCTGGATTACCCGGAGCCTTCGTCTGCTGCCCTGCTCGATGACCCAGAGCCTGCTGCCCAGCTTGATGACCTGGAGCCTCTGTCTGCTTCCCAGCTCGATGACTCGGAGCCCGCTGCCCAGCTCGAGGACCCAGAGCCTATGCCCGCTGCCCAGCTCGATGACCCAGAGTCTGCCGCCCAGTTTGATTTGCCCCTGTCTGCTTCCCCACTTGATGTGACTTTATCCACTGCCCAGCTTGACACCATGGGCTTTCCCCAGCAACAGCTGGTTGGAGCGTCTGGAGGCCGCTCCTTTGAGGGGGGGTACTGTCAGGAAAGGTCCCCCCTGCTGGTAATTCTGCATGTTATTTGTTATTTATACCCGGCGAGCTCAAGCAGAGCGCGCCCTGGTATGGTCATATCTTCCTGACCTGAGCCTGTATCCTGACCCTGTCTTTTGGATCCTGATTCTGAGCCTTGACCCTGTTCCGTGATCCTTGATCCTGATCCCTGCCTGGACTCCTCCGCCCTGTTTCCTGGTTCCTGTCTTCCCTGGATTCTAACCCGGAGCTTGTCCATCCACCCGCTCCCTGCTTTGTCCTGTTCCATCCTCACCCATCGGCTGACATCCCACGTGTATGACCTCGGCCTGGCTTGATTTATGAATACAGTATCTCCCTTTGACTATATATACTGTTTGCTGTTTATTGCACTGGTTGTCCCCACTTATTTTGTAAATAAACACCTTTTCACTTCACTAATCATATTGTTTGGTCTCCTCTGTGCAGTCACACAGTTCTGATCTATTAGCTCTCCTGACAGTATACCAGGGCCACTCTTGATCGGACGTGACTGCAGTGAGGTACCATCCTGGTGTAGTGCACTGCTCTCAACATGGATTACAATGAAATCCTTTACTAGTCTCTGCTGGCAGAAGAGGATGAGGGGTATTGTCGCCAGATTTTGGAGACTTGGACTAGTGACCAGCTGATGGAAACTATCCGATCGGCTTATTCCTGGGTGGATCAGAGATACATGACTTTTGATGATGTTCAGGCATTAATTCGGTTGTGTGTTAAGCCGGCCCTGTCATTTATTCCTGACGGTAGTGACGATTTCTCTCCCCCTTCAGTCATGACCAAGTTGAAACCCTGTGTGGTTATTAGAGGATGATCTGGCGTCTTTTGATGAGCATTATTCTTCTTGTCCCCAGCAAAAGCTATCTGAGTGTATTAGTTCTGTGCAGTCTCTGATTAGACAAGGTGTGTGTGAACCTGCTTTTGTTCAACCTGTGCTGCAGGCATGGTCAGATCTCCTGATTCCAGCCAAGCCAGTCTGTTCCAGCCCTGCTATTAACCACCTGCCTTCCCAAGGATCCATCTGTCCATCACCAATGGCAACTCCAACCCAGAAAATTCCGCACCCTACCAAATATTACTACCCAGTTTCTACTAATTGTACCTACCCTGCCTTTAATCCACCTGTAACAACTCCACAAAAACCTCCTCCAGTCACCATCCCTTTGTCTCTGTTCCATTGCCATCCATCCAGTCTGTTCCGGTGCCATCTGCTCAGACTGTTCCAGTGCCATCTGTTCAGCCTGTTCCAGTGCCATCTGTTCAGCCTGTTCCAGTGCAATCTGTTCCAGTGCCATCTGTTCTGCCTGTTCCTGTGCCAGCTGCTCTACCTGTTCCTGTGCCAGCTGCTCTACCTGTTCCAGTGCCAGCTGCTCTACCTGTTCCAGTGCCAGCTGCTCTGCCTGTGCCAGCTGCTCTACCTGTTCATGTGCCAGCTGCTCTGCCTGTTCCAATGCCAGCTGCTCTGCCTGTGCCAGCTGCTATTCCTGTTCCTGTGCCAGCTGCTCTACCTGTTCCTGTGCCAGCTGCTCTACCTGTTCCAGTGCCAGCTGCTCTACCTGTTCCTGTGCCAGCTGCTCTACCTGTTCCTGTGCCAGCTGTGCTGCCTGTTCCAATGCCAGGTGCTCTGCCTGTGCCAGCTACTCTACTTGTTCCTATGCCAGCTGCTCTGCCTGTTCCAGTGCCAGCTGCCCAGCTTGTGCCAGCCGACCAGCCTGTTCCAGTGCCAGCCGACCAGCCTGTTCCAGTACCAGCCGCCCAGCTTGTGCCTCCTGACCAGCCTGTTCCAGTGCTAGCCGATCAGCCTGTTCCAGCACCAGCCGCCCAGCTTGTGCCATCTGACCAGCCTGTTCCAGTGCCAGCCGCCCAGCTTGTACTTGCCGACCAGCCTGTTCCAGTGCCAGCCACCCAACTTGTGCCATCCGACCAGCCTGTTCCAGTGCCAGCTGCCCAGCTTGTGCCAGCCGACCAGCCTGTTCCAGTGCCAGCCGGCCAGCCTGTTCCAGTACCAGCCGCCCAGCTTGTGCCTCCTGACCAGCCTGTTCCAGTGCTAGCCGATCAGCCTGTTCCAGCACCAGCCGCCCAGCTTGTGCCATCCGACCAGCCTGTTCCAGTGCCAGCCGCCCAGCTTGTACTTGCCGACCAGCCTGTTCCAGTGCCAGCCGCCCAACTTGTGCCATCCGACCAGCCTGTTCCAGTACCAGCCGCCCAGCTTGTGCCTCCTGACCAGCCTGTTCCAGTGCTAGCCGATCAGCCTGTTCCAGCGCCAGCCGCCCAGCTTGTGCCATCCGACCAGCCTGTTCCAGTGCCAGCCGCCCAGCTTATACTTGCCGACCAGCCTGTTCCAGTGCCAGCCACCCAACTTGTGCCATCCGACCAGCCTGTTCCAGTGCCAGATGCCCAGCTTGTGCCAGCCGACCAGCCTGTTCCAGTGCCAGCCGACCAGCCTGTTCCAGTACCAGCCGCCCAGCTTGTGCCTCCTGACCAGCCTGTTCCAGTGCTAGCCGATCAGCCTGTTCCAGCGCCAGCCGCCCAGCTTGTGCCATCCGACCAGCCTGTTCCAGTGCCAGCCGCCCAGCTTGTACTTGCCGACCAGCCTGTTCCAGTGCCAGCCGCCCAACATGTGCCATCCGACCAGCCTGTTCCAGTGCCAGCTGCCCAGCTTGTGCCAGCCGACCAGCCTGTTCCAGTGCCAGCTGACCAGCCTGTTCCAGTGCCAGCCGACCAGCCTGTTCCAGTGCCAGCCAACCAGCCTTTTCCAGTGCCAGCCAACCAGTATGTTCCAGTGCCAGCCAACCAGTCTGTTCCAGTGCCAGCCGACCAGCCTGTCCCAGTGCCAGCTTCCCAGCTTGTTGTTCCTGTGTCTGCTGCCCGGCTCGATGACCCGGAGCCTCTGCCCAGCTCGATGACCTGGAGCCTCTGCCTGCTGCCCAGCTCGACGACCCGGAGCCTCTGCCTACTGCCCAGCTCGATGACCCGGAGTCTCTGCCTGCTGCCCAGTTCGACGACCCGGAGCCTCTGTCTGCTGCCCAGCTTGACGACCCGGAGCCTTTGTCTGCTGCCCAGCTCAACGACCCGGAGCCTCTGTCTGCTGCCCACCTCGATGACCCGGAGCATCTCTCTGCTGCCCAGCTCGACGACTCAGAGCCTCTGTCCGCTGCCCAGCTCGATGACCCGGAGCCTCTGTCCGTTGCCCAGCTCGATGACCCGGAGCCTTCGTCTGCTGCCCTGCTCGATGACCCAGAGCCTGCTGCCCAGCTTGATGACCCAGAGCCTCTGTCTGCTTCCCAGCTCGACGACTCGGAGCCCACTGCTCAGCTCGAGGACCCGGAGCCTATGCCCGCTGCCCAGCTCGATGACCCGGAGTCTGCTGCCCAGTTTGATTTGCCCCTGTCTGCTTCCCCACTTGATGTGACTTTATCCACTGCCCGGCTTGACACCATGGGATTTCCCCAGCAACAGCTGGTTGGAGCGTCCGGAGGCCGCTCCTTTGAGGGGGGGTACTGTCAGGAAAGGTCCCCCTGCTGGTAATTCTGCCTGTTATTTATGCTGCAGTACTGGCCTCCACCAGCGGGGGGTTCTTGGCAGTATGGAGCACACAGCCCTTCCTGCACTCAGCTGTAACTTGAACTCAATCAGCAGCTCTATTTATACCCGTCGAGCTCAAGCAGAGCTCGCCCTGGTATCGTCATATCTTCCTGACCTGAGCCTGTATCCTGACCCTGTCTTTTGGATCCTGATTCTGAGCCTTAAACCTGTTCTGTGACCCTTGATCCTGATCCCTGGCTGGACTCTTCCGCCCTGTTTCCTGGTTCCTGTCTTCCCTGGATTCTTACCTCGCAGCTTGTCCATCCACCCGCTCCCTGCTCTGTCCTGTCCCATCCTCACCCATCGGCTGACATCCCACATGTATGACCTCAGCCTGGCTTGATTTATGAATACGGTATCTCCCTTTGACTATATACACTGTTTGCTGTTTATTGCACTGGTTGTCCCCACTTATTTTGTAAATAAACACCTTTTCATTTCACTAATCATATTGTTTGGTCTCCTCTGTGCAGTCACACAGTTCCGATCTATTAGCTCTCCTGACAGTCCCAATCTTTTTTTCCTCTTTTTCCTTCTTTCCCAGCTTTCCCTATCCCCCCTGCTCCTCCAGAGCCACATAAACTATTGTGTCAGACTTTTTGGGGGGGGGTGGGTTCAGTCAGTTAGGGTGGGAATCTGCCGGCTTCGGAATTACAACAGTGGAGAATCTACTAAGAAAATAACTATTCTTCTTTTGGTTATTTGCAGCTACTTCCACACCTTTGATTTTTTTTTTGGTGTGCACTGCTGCAGTACCAGCATCTTCTGGACTCACCTGTCATCGACAACAAGGAAGTATGTAATCACTGCTGTTGAACAATACCCGGAAGCCGCGCTTGATGATGCCCACACAGCGCTGTAGAAATCCTTGCTGGATACATGTCTAAAAACGGTGGAACGCACTCCTCACTCAAAAAATGTCCTGGTTACACCATTGTAGCCACGCACTGACACGTTTCGTCACTTCTGACTTCGACACGCATCAGTGCGTGGCTACAATGGCGTAGCCAGGACGTTTTTTGAGTGAGGAGTGCATTCCACAGTTCTTAGACCTGTATACAGAAAGGATTTCTACAGCGCTGTGCAGGCTTAGTCAAGCACGGCTTCCGGGTATTGTTCAACAGCGGTGATTACATACTTCCTTACATGTTCATTATCAAGTGTCTTAAATGTACGCAAATCAGAAGCGGGGTATTTTGTATAAGGGGTTAACTTATTAAAGCAGTATTGCACTATTTTTTTGTGTTTTTTTGTACGACGGCACTATAAAGGGGAAGTTCGATTCGGATGGCCCCACCCTTGGGGCTGCTTTTGCTGATTTTGTGTTAGTTAAAGACGATTTTGTGTTAGTAAAAGACGATTCACGCTTTTCAGTCTGTTACAGCGTGATGAATATGATATCTCCATTACGAACGCTAGTTTTACCAGAACGAGCGCTCCTGTCTCATAACTTGCTTCTGAGCATGCGTGTTTCTTCACATTGTTCAAACCCACACACGATCGTTAAAAACGACAACGTTAAAAATGACATGAAAAATTAGAGCATGTTCTAAATTTTTAATGGCCATTTTTTACGTTGTGAAAAATGCTCTGGAGCCCACACATGATCATTTTTAATGACATTAAAAAAAAATTAATTTTAGAATAAGTTTATTCATTTCCTTGGCGCCAGAAGTGCACTGTGGGCGCCTTATTTTGTGCACCTTTCTTTGACATATATATATGATCAATGAAATTTTTTTTGATCTATTAAAATTCTTTTGATTGGTACTCACCTCTCCGCCCGCTTCTGGGCCTTCAGGGAGTTCCGTCGGAGATCCAGTAACGTCACGGACACCGGCCGGGCTTGCCGTGTCCATCCGAAGGGCTCCTTTGCTGTGCCTTACTATCTGCCACACGCAAGGGCTGTTACATTTCCCTCTATCACTTCCCTCTATCAGCCTGGGATTCTACAGCCATCCACTGACGGACTGATGTTAACCCTTCCTCATCTGGATTCAGCAGTGGCATCGTTGTACACATTTTGATACCAGTGTCATACTTAGCTACAGATTTTTATGACTGCTTTTGCTACCGTTTGGTATCACTCGCATAATTTTTACAGTTTATGGGCCAGATTCAGGTAGATGGGAGTATCTTTCCTCTGGAGTAACGCTTCTCATTTACGTTACTCTGAAGACCCTTTCAGCGCAAGTACTGTTATTCACATAGCAGTTGCGCGTAAACTTGCACCAGAGTAACGATAATGCGCTGGCGTAACCCGACGCAAGTGGAAGTGGGTGTGATCATATGTAAATGATGGGCGGAGCCCAGCGCAGAGGCTTACGTTCAGCGCATCATCCACGGAGCATGCGCAGTGAGTGCGGCTCCACTCGCCCCCTTGTGCGCATGCTCACAACTTCCGTCGGCACCACTTCACGGGAAACGTCAGCACAATGCGTTCCGCTGGGCGCTTAAAAGCGCAGACGGAAACGCCATTCCGGCGCAAAAGTATATCCGTTTCCCCCACCCCAGGGAAGATACTTTTGCTCTGTAATGGCTGCTCCCGCTACCCCCAGAGAGAGGAGGAACCTTAATTTTAATTCCCAGGAGGTCTCGGTTATCATCTCAGCGATGGAGTCTGTGAATGATTTGCTTCATGGGAAAAAAAGCCGCAAGACCAGCCGGGAGAGGAAGCAGGGCATCCTGGAGTCCATTGCTGCCAGGGTGAATGTCTTGGGGTATTCCATCCGGACTGCTGTGGACATTCAGAAAAAGATCAACGACTTGCGGCGCAAGGTCAAGGGCAAGGTGGCCACCATCAGGAGGCATGAGAGGGGCACAGGTGGTGGTCCCCCATGTCCTGTCACCCTGACCGCGGAGGAGGAGGTGGTCGCACGCTGCCTGGAGAGGGAGCAGTTGGAGGGGGTCCCAGGCTATGGGCCAGATTCAGGTAGATGAGAGTATCTTTCCTCTGGAGTAACGCTTCTCATTTACGTTACTCTGAAGACCCTTTCAGCGCAAGTCCTGTAATTCACATAGCAGTTGCGTGTAAACTTGCGCCAGAGTAACGATAATGCGCTGGCGTAACCCGACGCAAGTGGAAGTGGGTGTGATCATATGTAAATGATGGGCGGAGCCCAGCGCAGAGGCTTACGTTCAGCGCATCATCCACGGAGCATGCGCAGTGAGTGCGGCTCCACTCGCCCCCCTTGTGCGCATGCTCACAACTTCCGTCGGCACCACTTCCTGGGAAACGTCAGCGCAATGCGTTCCGCTGGGCGCTTAAAAGCGCTGGCGGAAACGCCATTCCGGCGCAAAAGTAGTTCCATTTCCCCCCACCCCAGGGAAGATACTTTTGTGCTGTGATGGCTGCTCCCGCTACCCCCAGAGAGAGGAGGAACCTGAATTTTAATGCCCAGGAGGTCTCAGTGATCATTTCGGCAATGGAGACGGATAATGAATTTCTCCATGGCAAAAAAAGCCGGAAGACCAGCCGGGAGAGGAAGCAGGGCATCCTGGAGTCGATTGCTGCCAGGGTCAATGTCCTGGGCTACTCCACCCGGACTGCTGGGGACATACAAAAAAAAATTAATGACCTGCGGCGCAAGGTGAGGGACAAGGTGGCCTCCATCAGGAGGTATGAGAGGGGCACAGGTGGTGGTCCCCCATGTCCTGTCACCCTAACCGCAGAGGAGGAGGTGGTTGCTCGCTGCCTGGAGAGGGAGCAGGTGGAGGGGGTCGCAGGCTATGACTCCGTGGAGGAAGGCACAAGGACAGGTAAGTGTTTTATAATTCCCTATTTGTTGTTTTGCATTTGGGGGGGGGAGGGTACATGTGCCAAGTGTGTGGGACCACCAACATGTGTCTGCTTTGTGTCATCCACAGATGACGGAGCTGGGCCATCATCTGTCAGCGTGCATTCCACCCCATCCCCCCCACGCCATCGTGTGCCTGAGCCACTGGGTGGTGAAGAGGTTGTGGAGGAGGAGAGTGGCCACACCACACCTGCCGAGGTGGTTGTGGAGGATCCTGCTGTGGCAGAGCAGGACTTTTCATTAGTGTTGTCTGTCTCCTCCCCTTCTCCTGGGCCATCTGTCGTCCCCTCCCCCATCCTTGGAAGCCCCTCAAGGGCGACTCCTTCCACCCGAGGACATCCATCTTCTGGCCCCAGGAAGGCGACCCAGAAGACCAGGGGGGTGTCTGATGGTATACAGGACCAGTTGGCGAGGGATCACGCCAGGCAGACGGAACAGATGGGGGCCATAGCGGTGCACTTGGAGAAAGTGTCTGACAGCCTGGGCTCCGTTGCCAACCTCAGCAACGCAGTGCAGGATGTCAGCTGCAACTGCGCTGCAGTGGTCACCACTTTGGGGAAGGTGCAGGGGGATATCCAGCACCTTACTGCAGCCGTCCAGGCCAACAGTGCTGCCATCCGGGACCAGGGGAGGCTGAGTCGGCAGGCCCAGCACTACCAGGTCACCCGTCAGCTCCGGATGCAGGCCCAGACCAACTCCTACCTTGGACGGATAGCCAGGGCCTTGGAGGGCATGCAGGCCACACCTGCCAGGAGTGGCCCACCTGGGGATCAGCCACCTCCAGATGCTCCCCCACCCCCACCCACTCCATCCAGGCAGCTGCGGAGCCAGAGAGGGGCCCCCAGAAGAAGCCCCCGGCATCCCCGATGAGGCCTTTTTTTTTGTTTGTTTTATATTTTTGATTTGGACATACTCAGGTCATGAGTTTATTGTTTCTTTTGCTCAGGTTATGAGATTTTGTTTATTTTATTTATCAGGATATGATATTATTAATTTATTTTTGTACTGCACACGGTCAGGAGTGCAGGGGACAGTGTGAATGGTGTGTGAATGTGAGAGGGTGGCACTCCTGAAAGTAAGGGGTGTCACCCTCGGCCGTGGTGGTGAAGTTAACCCCACGGCTGTATGAATGACGTGTGAAAGGTGTGTGAATGGACAGTGACATCATTGGGGCCTTGACGCTGGCGTTACTGCTCCCAACTCCTACATGCTAATCCAATGCGATGTGCATGTGGTGTGTGTGATCTAGGGACATCAGTAGTGTACACGCGTGCACTGTCTGTGTGATTAATGCTTTGGGTTAGTGTCCAAAGATGCCTACGGCGAGGACCCTCCTGACTGCTCTTCCATCAGCAGACTGGGTGTCCTCTGGCAGGTGGGGACTGTGTGGGTCGGGGGTCAGGTCATCACGTATGTCAATATGCAGGCCTTTTTTCATAGCAAAGTTATGCAGAATGCAACATGCAGCGATGATCTGACACACGAAGGTAGGGGAATACAATAGGGTCCCCCCAGACTTATCCAGGCATCGGAAACGGGACTTCAAGAGCCCAAATGTTTGCTCCACCACTGCACGGGTTTTGATGTGTGCTTCATTGTATTTTCTCTCTCCTCTGGTTTGGGGGTTCCGGAAAGGAGTCATTAGATGGGGTCCCAGTGCATATGCCGAGTCACCTGTAAGGGAAAAGACAGGAGAATGTTAGTCATGCATGTGCGATTTCTGTTGTGCATCACGGGAGGGGATAGTCATGCCTGACTCCCATGTCACTCACCAATCAGCCAGCTGTCCCCATACATGTTCTGGTTAAATTCTGCTGGGATGGGGCTCTGATTGTATATGTAGCTGTCATGGCTGGACCCGGGGTGTTTGGCACGGACGTGCCATATGAGGCGTTGGGCATCGGCTATCACCTGTACGTTGATGGAATGCCAATGCTTCCGATTGCGGTATATGTGCTCTGTGGCACTGGGGGGGCTGTAGGGCCACATGTGTGCAATCAATGGCCCCCACAGTGCGTGGGAATCTGGCAATGTTGTAGAAATCTGTCATTGCCTTCTGCCGCAGCTCCTCAGTGGTTGGTCTGATGAACTGGTTGGACATGCGTCTGAGGATTGCGGGGACAACCTGGTGCACACATCTGCTTATGGAGGATTGTGACATCCCAGCCACCACTCCACTTGTACGCTGGAATGATCCACTGGCAAGGAAATGAAGTGTTGCCAGGACCTTCACCAGTGGCTGCACTGCTTGTGAGCGGTATGTCTTGCTGGTGATGTCATCCTGCAGGGTTGTGGTTAGTTCAAGTATTGTATCAGGGCTGAATCTGAAGAGGCGATACACCTCCTCCTCCCCCATGCCAAAGAGGTTCATACGAGTGCGGTATATCCTCTCACGTGGCCGCCTTCTTGGTTCCAGGGGACCCATCAGTAGTTCTAGGACCACAATTGCCCCTGGCATGTTGGCACACAGAGGTGTTGTCCTTGCAAGTGGGGGTGCTCAGCTAGCTCCTATCGTCGGTAACGCTGCTGTAGCTGCTCTCCTGCTGACCTGTGACCGTCTGGAGTAAAGATAAAGCAGCCTTTTGTAGAAATAACTTTGCGCCGGACGGACCAGATACGCGCGGCGCATGTAGCCAGCGTATGGTGCTAATCCGTTCGTGAATTGGGAAATCTCCCTCATTTGCATATTTGCAGGGGAAATCAATGGGCGCGACTGATGCGCCCAGCGAAAATAAGCGCTGACGATACTCTGGCGTCGGAACGTTCCGCCGGTCGCAAATGACCCGTTATTGGGCGCATCTAGTTTGGTGGGTACGGGCACATAGAAACGACGGCGCATCAACACAGTTACGCGGCGCATATCCAAATACTCCAGCGCAAGTGTTCATGAATCTGGCCCTATGACTCCATGGAGGAAGGCTCCAGGACAGGTAAGTGTTTTTTATCCTCTATTTCATTTGTTGCATTTGGGGGGGGAGGGTACATGTGCCAAGTGTGTGGGACCACCAACATGTGTCTGCTTTGTGTCATCCACAGATGACGGAGCTGGGCCATCATCGGTCAGCGTCCATTCCACCCCATCCCCCCAACGCCATCGTGTGCCCGAGCCCCTGGGTGGTGAAGAGGTGGAGGAGGAAAGTGGCCACACCACACCTGCCGAGGTGGTTGTGGAAGATCCTGCTGTGGCAGAGCAGGACTTTACTTTAGTTTTGGAGGTCTCCTCCCCTTCTCCTGGGCCATCTGTTATCCCCTCCCCCATCCTTGGATGCCCCTCAAGGGCGACTCCTTCCCCCCGGGGACAACCATCTTCTGGCCCCAGGAAGGCGACCCAGAAGACCAGGGGGGTGTCTGATGTTGTCCAGGACCAGTTGGCGAGGGATCACGCCAGACAGACTGAACAAATGGGGGCCATAGTTGGGCATTTGGAGAAAGTGTCTGACAGCCTGGGCTCCGTTGCCCAGATAAGCAACGCAGTCCAGGATGTCAGCTGTAACTGCGCTGCAGTGGTCACCAGTTTGGGGGAGGTGCATGGTGATATTACGCAACTCACTGCAGCCGTCCAGGCCAACACTGCTGCAATCCAGGGTAACAGTGCTGCCATCCGGGACCAGGGGAGGCTGAGTCGGCGGGCCCAGCATTACCAGGTCACCCGTCAGCTCCGGATGCAGGCCCAGACAAACTCATACCTCGGCCGGATAGCCATGGCCTTGGAGGGCATGCAGGCCACACCTGCCAGGAGTGGCCCACCTGGGGATCAGCCATCTCCAGATGCCCCCCCACCCCCACCCACTCCATCCAGGCAGCTGAGGAGGCAGAGAGGGGCCCCCAGAAGAAGCCCCCAGCATCCCCGATGAGGCTTTTTTTTTGTTTTGGTTTCTATGATTTTTTTAAATACTCAGGTTATGAGTTTTTGTTTATTTTGTATTATTTATTTTATACTCAGGTCATGAGTTTTTGTTTATTTTGTATTATTTATTTTATACTCAGGTCATGAGTTTTTGTTTATTTATTTTCTCAGGGTATGAGATTTTGTATTTCTTTTTTTACTGCACACGGTCAGGAGTGCAGGGGACAGTGTGAATGGTGTGTGAATGTGAGAGGGTGGCACTCCTGACAGTAAGGGGTGTCACCCTCGGCCGTGGTGGTGAAGTTAACCCCACGGCTGTATGAATGACGTGTGAAAGGTGTATGAATGGACAGCGACATCATTGGGGCCTTGACGCTGGCGTTGCTGCTCCCAACTCCTACATGCTGGACTTGGGCTAATCCAATGCGATGTGCATGTGGTGTGTGTGATCTAGGGACATCAGTGGTGTACACGCGTGCACTGTCTGTGTTATTAATGTTTTGGTTTAGTGTCCAAAGATGCCTACGGCGAGGACCCTCCTGACTGCTCTTCCATCAGCAGACTGGTTCTCCTCTGGCAGGTGGGGACTGTGTGGGTCGGGGGTCAGGTCATCACGTATGTCAATCTGCAGGCCTTTTCTCATGGCAAAGTTGTGCAGAATGCAACATGCACCGATGATCTGACACACAAAGGTAGGGGAATACAATAGGGTCCCCCTGGACTTATCCAGGCAGCGGAAACGGGACTTCAGGAGCCCAAATGTTTGCTCCACCACTGCACGGGTTTTGATGTGTGCTTCATTGTATTTTCTCTCTCCTCTGGTTTGGGGGTTCCGGAAAGGAGTCATTAGATGGGGTCCCAGTGCATATGCAGAGTCACCTGTAAGGTAAAAGACAGGAGAATGTTAGTCATGCATGTGCCACTTCTGTTGTGCATCACGGGAGGGGATAGTCATGCCTGACTCCCTTGTCACTCACCAACCAGCCAGCTGTCCCCATACATGTTCTGGTTAAATTCTGCTGGGATGGGGCTCTGATTGTATATGAAACTGTCATGGCTGGACCCGGGATGTTTGGCACGGACGTGCCATATGAGGCGTTGGGCATCGGCTATCACCTGTACGTTGATGGAATGCCAATGCTTCCGATTGCGGTATATGTGCTCTGTGGCACTGGGGGGCTGTAGGGCCACATGTGTGCAATCAATGGCCCCCACAGTGCGTGGGAATCTGGCAATGTTGTAGAAATCTGTCATTGCCTTCTGCCGCAGGTCCTCAGTGGTTGGTCTGATGAACTGGTTGGACATGCGTCTGAGGATTGCAGGGACAACCTGGTGCACACATCTGCTCACGGAGGATTGTGACATCCCAGCCACCACTCCACTTGTACGCTGGAATGATCCACTTGCAAGGAAATTAAGTGTTGCCAGGACCTTCACCAGTGGCTGCACTGCTTGTGAGCGGTGTGTTGGGCTGGTGATGTCATCCTGCAGGGTTGTGGTTAGTTCAAGTATTGCATCTGGGCTGAATCTGAAGAGGCGATACACCTCCTCATCCCCCATGCCAAAGAGGCTCATACGAGTGCGGTATATCCTCTCACGTGCCTGCCTCCTTCGTTCCGGGGGACCCATCAGTAGTTCGAGGACCACAATTGCTCCTGGCATGTTGGCACACAGAGGTGTTGTCCTTGCAAGTGTGGTTGTTCAGCTAGCTCCTATCGTCGGTAACGCTGCTGTAGCTGCTCTCCTGCTGACCTCTGACCGTCTGGAGTAAAGATAAAGCAGCCTTTTGTAGAAATAACTTTGCGCCGGACGGACGAGATACGCGCGGCGCATGTAGCCAGCGTATGGTGCTTGTCCGTTCGCAAAACGGGAAATCTCCCTCATTTGCATATTTGCAGGGGAAATCAATAGGCGCGACTGATGCGCCCAGCGAAATTATGCGCTGACGATACTCTGGCTTAGGAACGTTCCGCCGGTCGCAAATGGCGCGTCTTCGGGCGCATCTAGTTTGGTGGGTACGGGCACATAGAAACGACGGCGCATCTTCACAGTTACGCGGCGCATATCGAAATACTCCAGCGCAAGTGTTGCTGAATCTGGCCCTATGTAGCTACATCAATTTTATCTTCAGTGCAATATTTATTTTGTTATCTACTTGAAAACTATAAACGTTTTAATGCTATTCTCATCGAGCGCTGCCTTTGTGTGTGTTTTGTATCCTGCTATCCATTTTTACAGTGGTTGGGAGCTGCACTGGGAATCAGCCTGCAAGGAGATCAGCTAAAAGTAGCTGGATCTGTATGTGCGTTATAATTAATCGAAATTAGTCAATTAATCGATAAAAAAAAAAAAAAAGATTAATCGATCACAAAAATTTTGATCAGTAACAGCCCTAATATATATTTAAAATAAAAAATGGTGAAAAAAGGAGTATAAATGCGCCCTTCCACCTTCTCACACCCCATTGCGCCAAAGAATAAACAGAAAAAGATTAGGAAATGGCAGAATGTGAAGTAAAATTCACAGGGGTATTGATAACACTATAGACTCTGTTGGATCACAGGTTAACTCAGTCTAAATACATGGGGCCAGATTCATGTAGATGCGCGCATATTTTATCCGGCGTAGCGCAGCACATATAGGTTACGCTGACGCGAAATAGTGAGTCAAGTACAGTATTCACCAAGCACTTGTTCGTTACTTTGCGGCGGAGTAACGAAAATGCGATGGCGCAACCCGACGTAAGTGGAAGTTGGTGTGACCATATGTAAATGATGGGCGGAGCCCAGCGCAGAGACTTACGTTCAGCACATCATCCACGGAGCACGCGCAGCGATGTAGGGCTCCACTAGCTCCCCTGTGCGCATAATCACAACTTCCGTCGGCACCACTTCATGGGAAACGGCGGCGCAATGTCTTATGTTGCGCTTATAAAAGATGCGCCTTTCCGGCGCAAAAGTATATCCGGTCCCCCCCCCCCCAGGGAAGTTACTTTTGCTTTGAGATGGCTGCTCCCGTTCCCCGCAGAGAGAGGAGAAAGCTAAACTTCAATGCCCAGGAACTGTCTGCCATCATATCGGCTATGGAGACTCAGCCGCCGTACACACGGCCGAGGTTCTCGCTGAAAATCAGCGAGAACCTCGCTGGAATGCACATTCCAGCGAGGACCTCGGCCGTGTGTACGGTCTCAGTGAGCTTCCCGTCGGGAAGCCCGTCGAGCCGAAATAGAGAGCACGCTCTCTATTTCCTCGACGGCCCGCCTGGAAGAATGGCTGGTTGCCATTCCCGACGGGCGGGTAGCCGAATTCGACGGCCGGGAGAGAACCTCGACGGGCGGAACGATGTGTTCTGCCCGTCGAGGTTCTCTGCCGTGTGTACGGCGCCTCACAATGTGTTCCTCCATGGCAGGAAAAGTCGCAAGACAAGCCGGGACAGGAAGCAGGCCATCTTGGAATCCATTGCTGCCAGGGTGAACAGTTTGGGCTATTCCACACGGACTGCTGCGGACATTGCCTAAAAAATCAATGATGTGAGGCGCAAAGTCCGGGGCAAGGTGGCCACCATCAGGAGGCATGAGAGGGGCACGGGGGGTGGACCCCCATGTGCGGTCAGCCTGACCACGGAGGAGGAGGTGGTCGCTTGCTGCCTGGAGAGGGAGCAGTTGGAGGGGGTACCGGGCTATGATTCTATGGAGGAAGGCTCCAGGACAGGTAAGTATTTTTAATCACCTTAATTGATGTGTTGCATGTGGGGGGGTGTACATGTGCCAAGTGTGTGGGACCACCAACATGTGTCTGCTTTGTGTCATCCACAGATGACGGAGCTGGGCCATCATCTGCTGGCGGCCATTCCACCCCATCCCCCCAACTGCATCCTGAGCCCGACCCCCTGGGCACTGAAGACACAGAGGTGGAGGGGAGTGCCCACACCTCACCTGCTGAGGTGGTTGAGGAGGAGCCTGTCGTCACAGATCAGGAGTTTGTTTTATTTTTGGAGGAGTCCTCCCCTTCAGCAGGGCCCTCTCAGATCCCCTCCCCCATCATAGGAAGCCCCTCAAGGGCGACTCAATCCCCCCGGGGAATACCATCTCCTGGCCCCAGGAAGGCGACCCGGAAGACCAGGGGGGTGTCTGATGTGATCCATGACCAGATGGCGAGGGACCAGGCCAGGCAGACCCAGCAGATGGGGGAGATAGCTGGGCACCTGGACCGTGTAGCTGACAGCCTGGGCTCCGTGGCCCAGATGACAAACGCAGTGCAGGATGTCAGCTGCAACTGCGCTGCAGGCTGGGGGAGGTGCAGGCTGATCTTCGGCACCTCACTTCAGCCGTCCAGGCCAACACAGCTGCCATCCGGGACCAGGGGAGGCAGAGGCAGCGGGCCCAACAATACCAGGTGACCCGGCAGCTGAGGATGCAGACCCAGACCAATTTGTACCTCAGTCGGATAGCCATGGCCTTGGAGGGCATGCAGGCCACACCTGCCAGGAGTGGCCCACCCGGGGATCAGCCACCTCCAGATGCCCCCCCACCCCCACCCACTCCATCCAGGCAGCTGAGGAGCCAGAGAGGGCCCACCAGAAAGAGCCCCCGTCAGCCCAAATGATGGCTTTTTGGGGTGTTCGTTTTTTTTGCAGTTTTTGTTTCTGCTCAGATTATGAGGTTTTTTTTTTTTATATATATTTTGCTCAGATTATGAGCTTTTTTTTTATTTATATTTTGCTCAGATTATGAGCTTTTTATTTAAACTGCACACGGTCAGTAGTGCAGGGGACAGTGTGAATGGTGTGTGAATGTGAGAGGGTGGCACTCCTGCCAGTAAGGGGTGTCACCCTCGGCCGTTGGGGAGAAGTTATCCCCACGGCTATGTGAATGACGTGTGAATGGACAGCGACACCATTGGGGCCTTGATGCGGCGTTGCTGCTCCCAAGTCCTGCATGTTGGACTTGGGCTAATCCAATGTGATGTGGATGTGCTGTGTGTGATCTAGGGACATCAGTGGCGTGCATGGGTACATTGTCTGTGTGATAAATGTATTTGTTTATTGTCCAAAGATGCCTACCACGAGGACCCTCCTGACTGCTCTTCCATCAGCTGACGGGGTAGCCTCTGGCAGATGGGGACTGTGTGGGTCGGGGGTCAGGTCATCACGTATGTTAATCTGCAGGCCCTTTCTCATGGCAAAGTTGTGCAGAAATCAACATGCACCGATGATCTGACACACGAAGGTAGGGGAATACAAGAGGGCCCCCCCGGACTTATCCAGGCATCGGAAACGGGACTTTAGGAGCCTAAATGTTTGCTCCACCACTGCACGAGTTTGGATATGTGCCGCATTGTATCTTCTCTCTCCTCTGGTTTGGGGGTTCCGAAAAGGAGTCATGAGATGGGGTCCCAGTGCATATGCAGAGTCACCTGGAAGGGAAAAGACAGGAGGATGTTAGTCATGCATGTGCCCCTTGTGATGTGTGCATCATGGGGGGGACAGTCATGCCTGCCACCCATGTCACTCACCAACCAGCCAGCTGTCCATGTACACGTTCTGTTCGAATTCCGTTGGGATGGGGCTTTGACGGTATATGAAGCTGTCATGGCTGTACCCGGGGTGTTTGGCACGGACGTGCCATATGAGGCGTTGGGCATCGGCTATCACCTGTACGTTGATGGAATGCCAATGCTTCTGATTGCGGTATATGTGCTCTGTGGCACTGGGGGGCTGTAGGGCCACGTGTGTGCAATCAATGGCCCCCACGGTGCGTGGGAATCCGGCAATGCTGTAGAAATCTGTCATTGCCTTCTGCCGCAGGTCCTCAGTGGTGGGTCTGATGATTTGGTTGGCCATGCGTCTGAGAATTGCATGGACAACCTGGTGCACACATCTGCTCATGGTGGACTGTGACATGCCAGCCACCACTCCACTTGTACGCTGGAATGATCCACTGGCAAGGAAATGAAGTGTTGCCAGTACCTTCACCAGTGGCTGCACTGCTTGTGAGCGGTGTGTCTTGCAGGTGATGTCATCCTACAGGGTTGTGGTTAGTTCAAGGATTGCATCTGGGCTGAATCTGAAGAGGCGATACACCTCCTCATCACCCATGCCAAAGAGGCTCATGCGCGTGCGGTATATCCTCTCACGTGCCCGCCTCCTCCGTACCGGGGGACCCATTAGTAGTGCTAGGACCACGGCTGCCCCTGGCATGTTGGCACACAGAGGTGTTGTCCTGCAAGTGTGGTTGTTCAGCTTGCTATTTTCGTCGGTAATGCTGCTGCTGTAGCTGCTCTTCTGCTGACCTGTGGTCGTCAGGAGTAAAGATAAAGCAGCTATTTGTAGGATTAACTTTGCGCCAGACGTACGACGTACGTGCGGCGCGCGTAGCCAGCGTCTGGTGCTAATCCGTTCGCGAATCAGCATATCTCCCTCATTTGCATATTTGAATGGGAAATCAATAGGCGCGACGGATGCGCCAAGCGAAAATATGCGCTTACGATACTCTGGCGTAGGAAAGTTAAGCCGGTCGGAGAAAGCCCGTTTTCTGTCGCATCTAGTTTGGTGGGTACGGCACATAGATACTACGGCGCATCTTTACACTTACGCGACGCATACTCCAGCGCAAGTCTTTCTGAATCTGGCCCATGGAGGGAATTTAAGGGTTGGTTGAAAAACAAAAAACGCATTAAGTTGGAGATACTAAATGATAGTTCCTGTATGTTATTTGGTTATCCAATTAGCCGTTCATCTATGTAATACACTAGGGGCCAGATTCAGGTAGATGAGAGTATCTTTCCTCTGGAGTAACGCTTCTCATTTACGTTACTCTGAAGACCCTTTCAGCGCAAGTCCTGTAATTCACATAGCAGTTGCGCGTAAACTTGCGCCAGAGTAACGATAATGCGCTGGCGTAACCCGACGCAAGTGAAACTGGGTGTGATCATATGTAAATGATGGGCGGAGCCCAGCGCAGAGGCTTACGTTCAGCGCATCATCCACGGAGCATGCGCAGTGAGTGCGGCTCCACTCGCCCCCCTTGTGCGCATGCTCACAACTTCCGTCGGCACCACTTCCTGGGAAACGTCAGCGCAATGCGTTCCGCTGGGCGCTTAAAAGCGCTGGCGGAAACGCCATTCCGGCGCAAAAGTGGTTCCATTTCCCCCCACCCCAGGGAAGATACTTTTGCCCTGTAATGGCTGCTCCCGCTACCCCCAAAGAGAGGAGGAACCTAAACTATAATGCCCAGGAGGTCACTGTGATAATCTCGGCTATGGAGGCATTTAATGATTTTCTCCATGGGAAAAAAAGCAGGAAGACCAGCCGGGAAAGGAAGCAGGGTATCCTGGCCACCATTGCTGCCAGGGTCAATGTGCTGGGGTACTCCACCCGGAGTGCTTCAGACATTCAAAAAAAAATCAATGACCTGCGGCGCAAGGTGAGGGGCAAGGTGTCCACCATTAGGAGCCATGAGAGGGGCACAGGTGGTGGTCCCCCATGTCCTGTCACCCTGACCGCGGAGGAGGAGGTGGTCGCCCGCTGCCTGGACAGGGAGCAGTTGGAGGGGGTCCCTGGCTATGACTCCGTAGAGGAAGGCTCCAGGACAGGTAAGTGATTTTTACCCCCTTTTTGGTGTGTTGCATGTGGGGGGGTGGGTGGGTACATGTGCCAAGTGTGTGGGACCACCAACATGTGTCTGCTTTGTGTCATCCACAGATGACGGTGCTGGGCCATCATCTCGTGCCGGCCAGTCCACCCCAACCCCCCAACGGGATGCTGCTGACGAGGCCCTGGGTGCTGGAGACACCGAGGTGGAGGAGGAGAGTGCCCACACCACTTCAGCAGAGGTGGTTATGGAGGAGCCTGTCCCTGAACAGGAGTTTATTTTAATGTTGGAGGAGTCCTCCTCCTCTGCAGGGCCCTCTGTGATCCCCTCCCCCATCCTAGGTAGCCCCTCAAGGGCGACTCCATCCCCACGGGGACAACCTTCCTCTGCCCCCAGGAAGGCCACCCGGAAGACCAGGGGGGTGTGTGATTTGGTCGAGGACCAGGTGCTGTTGGACCACGCCAAGCAGACCCAGCAGATGGGGGAGATTGCTGGCCACCTGGACCGGGTCGCTGACAGCCTGGGCTCCATGCCCAGTGGTGTTCAGAACATTGTTACCAGCCTGGGGGAGGTGCAGGCTGATGTCCGGCACCTGACAGCAGCTGTACATGCCAACACTGCTGCCATTCGGGAAGAGGGGAGGCAACGGCAGCGTGACCAGCGGCACAATATCACCCGCCAGTTGAGGATGCAGGCCCAGACGAACCTTTATCTGAGCAGGATTGCAGTGGCCTTGGAGGGCAGGCAGCCAACAGCTGGCCGGAGTGGCCCATCCGGGGAACAGCCTCCTCAAGATGCCCCCACACCCCCACCACCACCCACTCCCTCCAGGCAGATGAGGAGCCCGAGAGTGCCCCCAAGGAGGAGCCCCCGTCATCCTAGATGAGGGTTATTTTTGATTTGGTTTATATTTGTGCTTTTTTTTATACTCAGGTTATGAGTTTATATTTTATTTTCATGCTCAGGTGATGAGATTTTTTATTTATTTTGAACTGCACACGGTCAGGAGTGCAGGGGACAGTGTGAATGGTGTGTGAATGTGAGAGGGTGGCACTCCTGACAGTAAGGGGTGTCACCCTCGGCCGTGGTGGTGAAGTTAACCCCACGGCTGAATGAATGACGTGTGAAAGGTGTGTGAATGGACAGTAACATCATTGGGGCCTTGACGCTGGCGTTGCTGCTCCCAACTCCTACATGCTGGACTTGGGCTAATCCAATGCGATGTGCATGTGGTGTGTGTGATCCAGTGGTGTACACGCGTGCATTGTCTGTGTTATTAATGTTTTGGTTTAGTGTCCAAAGATGCCTACGGCGAGGACCCTCCTGACTGCTCTTCCATCAGCAGACTGGGTGTCCTCTGGCAGGTGGGGACTGTGTGGGTCGGGGGTCAGGTCATCACGTATGTCAATCTGCAGGCCTTTTCTCATGGCAAAGTTGTGCAGAATACAACATGCAGCGATGATCTGACACACAAAGGTAGGGGAATACAATAGGGTCCCCCCGGACTTATCCAGGCAGCGGAAACGGGACTTCAGGAGCCCAAATGTTTGCTCCACCACTGCACGGGTTTTGATGTGTGCTTCATTGTATTTTCTCTCTCCTCTGGTTTGGGGGTTCCGGAAAGGAGTCATTAGATGGGGTCCCAGTGCATATGCAGAGTCACCTGTAAGGTAAAAGACAGGAGAATGTTAGTCATGCATGTGCGACTTCTGTTGTGCATCACGGGAGGGGATAGTCATGCCTGCCACCCATGTCACTCACCAACCAGCCAGCTGTCCCCATACATGTTCTGTTCAAATTCTGTAGGGATGGGGCTCTGACGGTATATGAAGCTGTCATGGCTGGACCCGGGGTGTTTGGCACGGACGTGCCATATGAGGCGCTGGGCATCAGCTATCACCTGTACGTTGATGGAATGCCAATGCTTCCGATTGCGGTATATGTGCTCTGTGGCACTGGGGGGCTGTAGTGCCACATGTGTGCAATCAATGGCCCCGATGGTGCGTGGGAATCTGGCAATGTTGTAGAAATCTGTCATTGCCTTCAGCCGCAGCTCCTCAGTGGTGGGTCTGATGAACTGGTTGGACATGCGTCTGAGGATTGCAGGGACAACCTGGTGCACACATCTGCTTATGGAGGACTGTGACATCCCAGCCACCACTCCACTTGTACGCTGGAATGATCCACTGGCAAGGAAATGAAGTGTTGCCAGGACCTTCACCAGTGGCTGCACTGCTTGTGAGCGGTGTGTTGGGCTGGTGATGTCATCCTGCAGGGTTGTGGTTAGTTCAAGTATTACATCAGGGCTGAATCTGAAGAGGCGATACACCTCCTCATCCCCCATGCCAAAGAGGTTCATACGAGTGCGGTATATCCTCTCACGTGCCCGCCTCCTCCGTAGCGAGGGACCCAGTACTAGTCTTAGGACCACGAGTGCCCCTGGCATGTTGGCACACAGAGGTGTTGTCCTTGCAAGTGTTGTTGTTCAGCTTGCTAGTTTCGTCGGTAACGCTGCTGTAGCTGCTCTCCTGCTGACCTGTGACCGTCTGGAGTAAAGATGAAGCAGCCTTTTGTAGAAATAACTTTGCGCCGGACGGACCAGATACGCGCGGCGCATGTAGCCAGCGTATGGTGCTAATCCGATCGTGAATTGGGAAAAATACCTCATTTGCATATTTGCATGGGAAATCAATGGGCGCGACTGATGCGCCCAGCGAAAATAAGCGCTGACGATACTCTGGCGTCGGAACGTTCCGCCGGTCGCAAATGACCCGTTATTGGGCGCATCTAGTTTGGTGGGTACGGGCACATAGAAACGACGGCGCATCATCACAGTTACGCGGCGCATATCGAAATACTCCAGCGCAAGTGTTCCTGAATCTGGCCCTAGATGGGTGATCGGTGTCATGCAATTTTTTTAGTTTAACCTTCTTGACAGAATATTTGTTGTTGGTTATTTTAGGGAGTATATATGATTATCTCCATGTGTTTGATGCACACATGATATGTATAAGAGTATATGCTCTCTTTCCCTTTTCTTCCAACCCACATATGATTTTAGCCATTTTATATTTGCATCTTAGGTGATGCAATTTTATTATTTGGAGGCTATATTGTTATACTAATGCACTTCATCTGATATGCAGGCTGGGCTGTAAAATTTTTAGAGCATTCAAAAGTATTATGTATTAGTAATTATGCAATGCTCATGGTTCCTATAATCATTGCAAGCGGGGTCATAACTGATGTTTTATGGTCATGGGGACACAGAGTATGTATAGACGCATTACGTTGTACGTCCGGGTTCATGAACATATTAATTTTGGTTGTGGGAACGCATTGCACGCACAGATGCATTGTGATACATGTCCGGGTTTTCGCACAGATGGGGTATATAGGGGCAGAAAATTAGACTGTGAAACCGATCCCATTGAAGAAGTCCTGAGGGACAAAACTGGTCTAGGAACGGTTACCAGCGTTTCATTATGTTCGGACAACGGACCATCGAGTGTGCAGTGTTTTTGAAGTGAAGAGGAGAACTATCGGAGTGGGGGGTGAGACCTATGGTTAAACATTGTGTCCGCCGAGACCATAATACATCAAGGTTTTCCCACACAGTTGTCTCTGGTTTTGGAGTTCACTGCTGAGTTTACTGTTGAAGTGCCTCTGTTTGTTTTAATAGATGTGAGTGCAATGTCTTGTGCTGTTTTTAACCACTTCCCCACCGCGCCATAAGCATTTTACTGCTACGGCGCGGTGGAGTTACTTTGACACGACGTCGTCGTGCACTTCCGCGATTGCGCGTCCCCTGGGACGCGCTCGTGAAAGTGTCCGTGCTCGCCGGGTCTAGATGACCCGGCGCATCACGGATCACGGTAAATTGCCGCTGATAGCGGCCGTTTACCACGTGATCATGCCGTCAAATGACGGCGTGATCACTTGTAAACAAACCGGCGTCATTTGATGACGCCGGTTCCTCCCTCTCCTCCCTCTCCTCTCTGTACAGTGTGCGAGGAGAGGGGGGGAGCGGGGTGTCAGCAGCTGAGCTGTGGCTGGATCTGTGACAAATGCAGTCACAGATCCAGCCATCCCTCAATCCATCCCAGCTCTGCAATCCCCTAGTACCCTGCAATCCCCAGTACCCAGCAATCCCCCAGTACCCAGCAATCCCCCAGTACCCCACAATACCCCAGTACCCAACAATACCCAACAATACCCCAGTACCCAACAATACCCCAGTACCCAACAATACCCCACAAAACCCCAGTACCCAACAATGCCCCAGTACCCAACAATACCCCAGTACCCAACAATACCCCACAATACCCCAGTACCCAACAATGCCCCAGTACCCAACAAAACCCCAGTACCCAACAATACCCCACAATACCCCAGTACCCAACAATACCCCACAATACCCCAGTACCCAACAATACCCCAGTACCCAACAATACCCCAGTACCCAACAATACCCCACAATACCCCAGTACCCAACAATGCCCCAGTACCCAACAATACCCCAGTACCCAACAATACCCCAGTACCCAACAATACCCCACAATACCCCAGTACCCAACAATACCCCACAATACCCCAGTACCCAACAATACCCCACAATACCCCAGTACCCAACAATACCCCAGTACCCAAAAATACCCCAGTACCCAACAATACCCCAGTACCCAACAATACCCCACAATACCCCAGTACCCAACAATACCCAACAATACCCCAGTACCCAACAATACCCCAGTACCCAACAATACCCCACAATACCCCAGTACCCAACAATACCCCAGTACCCAACAATACCCCACAATACCCCAGTACCCAACAATACCCCAGTACCCAACAATACCCCAGTACCCAACAATACCCCAATACTCGGCAATACCCCAATACTCGGCAATACCCCAGTACTCGGCAATACCCCAGTACTCGGCAATACCCCAGTACTCGGCAATGCCCCAGTACCCAACAATGCCCCAGTACCCAACAATACCCCAGTACCCAACAGTACCCCAATACCCAGCAGTGCCCCAGTACTCAACAATACCCCAATACTCGGCAATACCCCAATACTCGGCAATACCCCAATACTCGGCAATACCCCAATACCCTGCATGATACTTTGCAATACCCCAATACTCTGCAATACAGCCTATGGGGATTTTTAAGTAGCAAAGTTTGGCGCCATTCCACGAGTGTGCGCAATTTTGAAGTGTGACATGTTGGGTATCTATTTACTCGGCGTAACTTCATCTTTCACATTTTGAAAAAAAATTGGGCTAACTTTACTGTTTTGTTTTGTTTTAAGCACAAAACATTTTTTTTTAAAAACACGCGTTCAATAAATTTCTGCGAAAATACCGTGCGAGATAAAAAGTTGTAACGGCCGCCATTGTATTCTCTAGGGTCTTTGCTAAAAAAGCATATATAATATTTTGGGGTTCTATGTAATTTTCTAGCAAATAAATGATGATTTTTCCATGTAGGAGAGAAATGTCAGAATTGGTCTGTGTGTTCCAGAACGCCTGATGGCGTTCCCTGCATGTTGGGCCTCTGTATGTGGCGACGCTGTGTAAAATTCCCACACATGGGATATCGCCATACTCGGGAGGAATAGCAGAATGTGTTTTGGGGTGTAATTTGTGGTATGCATATGCTGTGTGTGAGAAATAACCCACTAATATGACAGAAACAAGTTTTTTTTTTTTTTTTTTTTACAGAATTTTCAGTCGTTTTTCTTTTATAGCGCAAAAAATAAAAAACCCAGAGGTGATAAAATACCACCAAAAGAAAGCTCTATTTGTGTGAAAAAAAGGACAAAAATTTCAAATGGGTAGAATGTTGTATGACTGAGTAATTGTCATTCAAATTGTGAGAGCACCGAAAGCTGAAAATTGGTCTGGTTAGGAAGGGGGTTTAAGTGCCCAGTGGTCAAGTGGTTAAATAAATAGGGCCAGATTCAGGTAGATGGGCGCTTCTTTACTTTGGAGTAACGTTTCTCATTTACGTTACTCCGCCGACACTTTCGGCGCAAGTGCTGTTATTCACATAGCAGTTGCGCGTAAACTTGCGCCAGAGTAACGATAATGCGCTGGCGTAACCCGACGCAAGTGGAAGTGGGTGTGATCATATGTAAATGATGGGCGGAGCCCAGCGCAGAGGCTTACGTTCAGCGCATCATCCACGGAGCATGCACAGTAAGTGAGGCTTCACTCGGCCCCCTTGTGCGCATGCTCACAACTTCCGTCGGCACCACTTCACGGGAAACTTCAGCGCAATGCGTTCCGTTTGGCGTTTAAATGCGCCCGTAGATGTGCCATTCCGGCACTAAAGTATATCCTGTTCCCCCTCCCCGCAGTGAAGTTACTTTTGTTCTGAGATGGCTGCTCCCGTTCCCCGCAAACACACAGGAGAAAGCTGAACTCTAAAGGCCAGGAGCTGTCAGCCGTCATCTCGGCTATGGAGACCTATGATGTCTTCCTCCATGGCTGTAAAAGTTGACAGACAAGCATGGACAGAGGTGTTGTCCTGCAAGTGGGGGTGCTCAGCTAGCTCTTATCGTCGGTAACGCTGCTGTAGCTGCTCTCCTGCTGACCTGTGGCCATCTGGAGTAAAGATAAAGCAGCTATTTGTAGAAATAACTTTGCGCCGGACGGACGAGATACGCGCGGCGGATGTAGCCAGCGTATGGTGCTAATCCGTTCGCGAATCGGGAAATCTCCCTCATTTGCATATTTGCAGGGGAAATCAATAGGCGCGACTGATGCGCCAAGCGAAATTATGCGCTGACGAGACTCTGGCGTCGGAAAGTTAAGCCGATCGGAAATGGCCCGTTTTCTGTCGCATCTAGTTTGGTGGGTACGGCCACATAGAAACGACGGCGCAGCTTCACAGTTACGCGGCGCATATCGAATTACTCCAGCGCAAGTCTTGCTGAATCTGGCCCATAGTTTTGATATACTTCACTATTGGAGCCATTTTATTTTTACATGTGTAACAACATTGAGGTGCTGGAGCACTGGTGGAGTCGTTTGATGCTTTTGGAGACTCTGCAATATTGCCAAGCATGTGAAGGTGAGGCATGTCATATTGGTAAGTGCAATTCCTTAGGGTGTGGAGTCACTGAGCACTTATGGTGTGGTGGAAGGTTTTAAAGAAGACTGTTCAAGAAGAACAAGTGGACACCTGAAAGTTTAATCACTTGAAATTGAATCACTTATAGACTTGGCTTGTTACAATTTATTTTTGACCACTAGGTGAACGTTTTGAACATTTAATCACAATTATTCAGTTCACTTATGTATATGCTTATATATATGCACATTTTTTTAGTATGTGTATGATACACTCTTTCACAGGGGTATATTTGTTTATTTTTGTTCAGTCACTGAACTTAGCGCTGCTATTTTTATTTCATATCAATATATATATATATATATATATATATATATATATATATAATTTAAATGGTTAGCAGTCACTGCTTCCTGCAAGGCATGACACGCTGCACGTGAAGCACGCACGCCGAGGGAGGGACTGACCGCGCCACGGACCTGTTGAGGGATCAGACCTGACAGCCGGAGATCGGGAGAGAGATCTGCAATGAGGGAGACAAGGCAGGGTGAGAGGCTAATGATGCTCCGAATAGGGGCTCCTTAGAAGGAACCCGCTGGCTACAGATCCAGGAATCCCTCCGTCCCCCCCCTCGTGCACCTTGTCCACCTCGGCGGGGGAACCCGTCGGAGAGATCAGCTGTAACCAGCGTGCGGAAGCGGCGGCATCGAGACCCACCGATCCGAGGCTCCTTGGTGTGGACCAGGTAATATAAGTGTTATGTAGAAGACCCTCAGCACAAAGGAAGGTCCAGAGGCTACAAGTGGGGTAAGATCGCTCCCATACTATTTCTTTCATTTTTACTCGGTGACAGACAATGACGAGAAAACGAGGAAGCGGGGTAAGGGCACAACAAGACATGATCTGTTAATATTGCAATGTTAACAATGCCGAGATACTGTCAGTAATATATCCCTAAAAACTAGAAAAACTAGAACACTCAAACTGCATTTTCCAAAAGAGACATTGCGTTGTTTTGCTCTAACTTTAAAGGTCCATTACTGCTTATGCATTAGAGTCATAGATTTTTAGTGTCAAAAGCGTTGTTTGGGGGACTTCCTACTGGTAAAGGGAGAACTAATGAGAGGGGATTAGAGGCGCAGTACCCTCTTTTCCCTTCACTAAAAAGCATACAAGGAGGGTAACACCAAACTTCAGCTAAAGCTACGGAGCAGGAATCACTGAGAGGCCCCCAGAGTTCACCCTGGGAGAAGAACTATACCCACGGGGAACCTTGGAGTCCGGGTAACCCCAGTACATACTAGAGACACAGGAATTATTATCTAGATCCTCCCCTAGCCCCCCAGCGTATACAACATAAAAGTTTGAGCGGGGGCCTGGAGATGCGGGGACTCCCCTACCAAGTAAAAATTGCTGGTCGGTGCCCTTAATAATATCAAGAGGATAGCCATCATAATCATTGGCCCCGGAAGATCCTAAGGTGATACAAGATAATCACTCATTGAAACTGGGGAAGCGAATCAGAACTAAGACTAGGCATAATATGAGTAAGACAACAAGGGGCACGGCCCCGAAACCCCCTAAGGAGAACCCCAATACCAGCTCAATAAGGCAATATATGTCTCAGGAAGGGAACACCAAAACCCCCGCAAATGACAAGAAAGCTGGGAAAGTGGGATCCACAAAAAAAGCGGGAGGAGGAGTAAACCCACAAGCCATAGATGTGTCTACTGATGGAGATCAGGAATAAAGCCACGCAGAAGATCTAAGAGCTGACCCACAAATACCCACGATGACAGACCTTGACAGAATGTTAAAGAGATTGGAAAACGCAATTAAGGCGGAAATCAGTGGCCTGAGAGATGATATAAAACATATTCTGTCCTGAGTAGAGGAGATCGAAATGAAAATGGAAAAACAAGTCTCTGAGCTAAATCTATTAAAGAGTCAATATTCGGTCATGAAGCTGAACCAAAGGAATCTGCAATACCGCCTGGAAGACCAGGAAAACCGGAACAGGAGACAAAACATGAGAATTTGATCTATAAAGGAAGAAAGGGGAGAAGATCTTATTATGAACAATCTGCTCACACCTCTCTTGGACCATAGGGCTGGGAAACCTCTTAAAATAGAGCGGATACATCGCTTAGGTAGATTCAAAGACAACACTAGTGAAAGGCCAAGAGACATTATAATAAGGTTCAGGCAATATGAGGAGAAGGAGGAGATATGGACAAAATTGAGGGGAAAGCCTCCCCTGATCTACGAGGGCATAGAGCTACAAATTTTTCCTGACCTGGCATGGGAGACTCTAGCCAGGAGAAGGCTCCTTAAACCACTCTTGGAGCAGTTGAGGCTACATAATATCAAGTACCAGTGGGGATTCCCAGCCTGCCTGATTTCCCAGAAAGACGGGATCTCCGCAAAACTAATATTTCCGGAAGACCTCCCAGGCTTCTGTGATAAATTAGACTTGCAAAGAATAGACATTTCTGGATGGGTGGAATGAAGATTGGGGGGAGACCGATGAATGCATGGGGGGTGGGGGAGGGGAGGGGGGGAAATGAAGATCGAGAGTCCCCCAGGTCCGTGTTTGCAGTCTGGGCAAGAACAGGCCCCGGTGGGAGGGGGGGCAAGGCAGGGTAGGTGGCGGGTCAGTAACACCTCACAAGGAGAACCGGCGGGAAATGGGGCACGTTGACCCCCACGGTTCAGAGGCCTCAGATAAGTCTGGGAGGGGGAGGGGGAAGATAGGGGGGAATTGGGGGAAGGGAGGTGGGGGGTAGGAAAGGGTAAAGGGAAAGTGGCTCCTAGGGACTCCTTAAGAAAATTGAAATTTGACAGATCCAAATGGTGGAAGTAAAGGGCCAGATTCAGGTACATCTGCGCATTATTGGACCAGCGTAGCGCACAGCCTTTACGTTAGACTTGCGCGATGTAGCCGCGTAATCACCCTATTCTTGTAGCTTTTGCGCAGGAAATTGCGCATGCGTAACGTTATTTCAGAGGAGTAAGGCGGAGTAATACAAATTGGGAAGGACGTGGGCGTGTTACATTGAAATGAGCTGTGACCCTATGCAAATGAAGGGCCGGCCGGCTTGCGCATGCACGCTTGAAGGAGACCATGGTCAGCACCTCTCTGCGCATGCTCACAACTCAGGAACGGCGCAATCAGTGAAATTGGAAATGGACTAAGGACTACGCAGACAGCATAAATAGACAGACACAAACGCACTTCCATTGCAAAAGTACATCCCTTTGTCCCTTCCCATTTAACAAAGTGCTTTTGTCCCTTTGTTAGTTGTGTTTTGTATTTGTCAGAATACTGTACTGTGTGATCAAGTGTTTGTTAGTAGATCTTTGAAAGTGTTTTTTGATAAGTGTTTGAGAGACTGTTTGTTTGATATATTTCTGCTCGTTTGTTTTCTTGCTTAATTGTTGCTGTTTGTTTTTGTGACTGATTTTTGCTGAGTGCTTGTGTGATTTTTTGGGTGTTAGTTTTCTCTTTGTGTGTGTTCTTGCTTGATTGGTAATGCTTGTTTTTGTGACTGATTTTTGTTGACTGGGAGTGAGTTTTTGTATGAGTATGACAGAGAGAAAGAGAAAACTAAATTTCACTTTGGGGGAGAAACAAATTCAAGATTTTCCTAGCGTGTGACGAAAAATATTAATTATATGAAGACAGGAGGCGAGTATCTTGCATTAATCTTCCTTTTAATGCTCATAGCAGAACATTTTAACATTAAAACAAACTAAAAAACTTTTCCACATGGAATGATGGAAGAAAACTACATTTCCCATCAGCCCCAGCATCCGTGTAACTCCCACCCCTTTGTGGTCTGGACCTATAACTAGGACTGTCCTTATGTGTATCCTCCTCTTTCTGGAAGCGAATGTCCAATACAGGATAACTCGTGGAAAAACAACGCCATGACTCTTCGGCCAGCAGGCCAATCGACGTCGAAGTCAGTCCAGGAAGAATCTGGTGATAACCATGTCGTTAAGAAGAAGCTCCAACCGGGAGATCATAACCAAGATTTCGTCCCAACAGGGACCCAGGAATCACTTCAACAAGCGCCCACAGGAACCTGGAGTGAAGTTCAATATCCTGAAAAGAGAGAACAAAAATATATCCGTAATAGGGTGGGTAGGGAGGGAAGATACTCGCCTCCTGTCTTCATATAATTAATATTTTCCGTCACACGCTAGGAAAATCTCGAATTATATCTCAGACAGGAGGCTCATATCTTGCAAGTTCAAAGCTATACATACAGAATACATCATGTAATACAAGCAAACACATCATGTAATACCAACCCAACTTGATCATGACTGCCTAATATCCGGTAAACAGCCCTATGAAGGAAGGACAGATAAGGAAACATGATCCTCCGGTCTGAAGTAAAAGTGACGAAAAACCGTTTCTGAAGACCAATCGGCCGCTAATAACAGATCTGATAATGAGCCCCCTGACACAACCACCTTAGTGGCCATCGCACCCCTGGTCGAGTGTGCGCCAAAGAGGGTTACATCTATACCCGACATCTCCATCACCAACCTTACCCATCTGGCCAAGGTGGCTGAAGACACCGGACGGTGTGGTTGTACATATGAGATTAACAACTGAGGAAAATCTGGAGAGCGTAGGGTCGAAGTAAAGGATTCGTATGTGTCAGGGTCAGTACCGGGGAATTGAACCCAGGACCGCTCTGTTGTTATTCCAACTCCTTATCTCTGAGCCACCTTCCAGTTTAGCTGTCCATTGAAGCCTGGTGCTGACTGCTTGATCTCCCTACTATCTGCACTTGTCCAGCTGAGGCAGGTTGCCTAATCAACTTGCATATAAAGCCCTGCCTCACTATGAGGGAGGTGTCGGTTCATTCTGATCAGATCATTCTGTCTGTGCCAACAGTTCCTATATGTTGATCTTCTGCTGCAAGACTGATCCCCGGCTTTTGACCCTTGGCTCGTTTCTGGACTTCTGCTTGCCTGAACCCCTGACCCCGGCTTGGACTTTGGTTACCCGATCTTCACCTGCCCTTTGACCCCGGCCTGTATTGTTGGACTTTTCCTGTCTTCTCCAGCCCCTGACCACAGCTTGTCTCCTGGACCTGTTTTCAGCCCTGCCCTGACCAGTGAAGTACTTTTGTGCCTGGACGGTCTTCTGTTCATCTGCTGCAGCCTTCCAGTCGGTGATCCGCCTATACCTGCTCCACGCACCTGACCATCGTCTTCCCGCTGGTACCGGTGCCTCCCGGTGCGTCCGTCCCTCTGTCCCAATCTCAGGGGGCGGATCGCATCAGGTCGCAAAGGTAGCTTAAAGTCTGCAAATGGATTCCACTCTAGGTAAGCCCTCACAGTATGTCTGCAGACAACGGACCACACAGAGGTGTGGATGCGCTTGAAAGAAAGGGTAAAAAACCGAGTGTAGATTGGTTTTTGTCCTGCGGACTATAGAAAATTTGACCCCGTCAGGCGAAAATTGTCGTCTAGAGATATCTAAAGCTCTCACATCAGATATTCGTTTAACAGAAATTAAACATAGTAGAGTAGTGAGTTTTAGGGACAAATTCTTCAGGGTTAACCGGTCATTGTCTTCCCAGGAGGAAAACAATTGGAGAACTCTGGATACATCCCACGTCAATTGGTATCGTGGGCGGGGTGGACGGTTGTATTTAACGCTGCGTAATAAACGACACACAAGAGGATGTTTGCCTATAGGTACAGCGTTCACTGGGCAATGGTACGCTGAGATGGCCGACCTATATACGTTGAGGGAACTGTATGACTTTCCTAGATCGTAAGATTCTGCAAGGAAATTTACCACTGAGGAGACAGGGGCATGAATGGGATCAACCTGCCGTTGATCACACCAACGGACCCATAACCCCCAGGCAGATCGATATGCCGATCTAGTCCCTGGGGCCCAGGCCAAGGCGAGGAGGTCTCTAGCCGATTGTGAAAAGTCTGAATCTGAATCTGGCAGCCCGAAACCAACCAAACAAGAAGCGGCAGTCTGCCTTCCAGCAACAACGGGTGTAGACCTTTGGTCGGGTTCGTCAATAGATGAGTTGAGTGGGGATGCAGTCTGGGGTAGTCGATTGACATGCCCAGAACTAGCGGAAACCACGGCTGTGTCTCGGCCACCAGGGGGTGATCAACGCCACCGTCGCACACTGAATCATTATATGAAGGAGAAGTCTGGCGATCAACGTGAAGGGGGGAAACGCATAATGTATCCCCTCTGGCCACAATTGAAGGAAAGCGTCCACTGCTGTTGCTTCGGGATCCGGCCTCCAACTGTAAAATCGGAGAAGTTGCCGGTTGAGTCTTGAAGCGAAAAGATCCGTGTGAAACGGACCCCAGAGCTCCTGTATCGACAGGAAAACCGATCTGTCCAAAGTCCAGTCGCTGGCATCGGACAAGTAACGGGAGTTCCAATCTGCCACATAATTGGATACCCCGGGAATGTATTCCGCCACAGGTAAAATGTCTCGGAGAAGACAGAAATTCCAGAAGTCGGACGCGATGTCTGCTAGTATTTTGGATCTGGTGCCCCCTAGGCGGTTGATGTATTGAACTGCCGTCACATTGTCCATGCGTAAAAGAACGCAACATTTGGACCTCTGGGAGAAGAAACTCCTGACGGCGAAGAATGCTGCCAAGAGTTCTAACGCATTGATATGAAGGGATAATTCTTCCACGGACCATGTCCCTCCTGTGGAGGCCTGCCCACAACGAGCTCCCCAGCCCTGTCGGCTCGCATCAGATTCTAGGATGACATCTGGGCGAGAATTGAAGATAGTCTTGCCGTTCCATTCTATGGCATGTTGGAGCCACCATCGCAGTTCCTCCTCTGATTCTGAACAGAGGAGGACTTTGTCCGAATAACGGAGACCCTGCCTCAGGTGCAAGGCTGTGAGACGTTGTAATGCCCGGTAATGTAGGGGAGCTGGAAAAATTGCCTGGATGGAGGCTGACAATAGTCCGACTATGCGTGCCAGGGTTCTCAGTGATACCCGACCTTTGCGCAAAACTGTCCTGATTTCTTTCCGAATCAGAGACAGTTTGGACTGGGGTAAGCGTAGGACCGCTTGTCTGGTGTCTACAGTGAAACCCAAAAATTCCATCTCCTGAGTTGGGAGCAGTACGGACTTCTAGCCCAGAACTAGCGGAAACCACGGCTGTGTCTCGGCCACCAGGGGGTGATCAACGCCACCCTGAGGAAACCCAGTTCTTCCAATAGCGACACCGACCAATTTTTGTGTAGTTCGGCTTGTGATTTTGAATGGGCCATGATTAAGAGGTCGTCTAGGTATATGATGAGACGTACTCCTCTGCATCGTAGAGCAGCCACCACTAGCTTCATTATTTTGGTGAAGCACCATGGGGCCGAGGAAAGGCCAAACGGTAGGCAGGTAAACTGCCACATATGATCCCTCCATTGGAACCTTAGAAATTTCTGGGAAGAATGGTGTATTGGAATCGTCAGATATGCATCCTTCAGGTCTATTTTGACCAGCCAATCTCCCTGGGAGAGTAGGTCTCTTAATAAATGAATCCCCTCCATTTTGAAGTGACGATAAGTCACGAATTGGTTCAGCTCTTTTAAATTTATAATCGGGCGATAGCCACCGTCTTTCTTCTTTACTAAAAATAGGTTGCTGACAAACCCGGGGGAAAGAGGATCTACTTCTATTACAGCTAGTTTTGACACCAAATCCTGTACTTCCTCGTCTATGAGACGAACATTTTGTTCCGAAAAATGAATCGTATGCGGCTGAATCGACATGATTGGGTGAGACCCGAAATCTATTTGATAGCCTGCTACTGCCATTAGTATCCAAACATCTGCCGTAATCGTGTGCCAGACGTGGATAAAATGTCCCAGTCTGCCCCCTACCGGTATATGAGAAACATAATTCGTTGATAAACTTACCAGTGGGTGGACGTGACTTGGGGAAGCCTCTGCCACCGCGTCCTCTCCATGGACGTCCTCTGGGAGGAAAAAATGGTGCTGGTTGTGCCACTGGCATTGAATATTGCTGCTGCATGGGCGAATAAGGTTGAGCGGTTGCTCTAGAGTAGGCCCTGTAATAATTGTTTTGACCGGCAGATCGGCCTCTCCCTCTGCCGGTCCTACCAAAAACCTTGGACCCCGAGCCTGATTTCTTCAATGAGGTTTGGGCTTTGTCTAAGCTGTTAAACAGGCCAACAAACCGATTAATATTTTTCATTAGGTCATCTCCGAAAAGTAGGCCCTCTGCTGAGGGACCCGGTTCCGACTCTGCCAAATGAGAGAGTTGTGGGTCTAGTTTCATTAGGCCATGTTTGCTGAGCCAAACAGACAAATGGCACGTTGTGCCCACCCTCGAAGTTGAACTAGATCTACTGATCCCTCAGTGGAAGCTGCTTGCTCTGAGAGATTCAGAATTTTTGTTAAGGGGCCTGAAAGATCTAGAATACGGTCTTGAATTAATTTAAATGAGCGTTCGATGCCCTTCTTGGCGTGTTTGCCAGATTTGGTTAGATACTTGAGCAGTACCGGGTCGATCTCAGGTGTGGTAGCCAACCTTATTTGGAATAACGGGTCTGGGACATTCTGCCCTTAGTTTATTCCTATTCGTTCTGTCCAAACTTTTCCGTATCCAGTGCTCCACATACTGGGATACCTGTGGGAGGGGAGTCCAGTCCCCGGATCTGGGGTGTGAAATACTCTCTGGATTGAAAAATGGCTCGCCTAGAGAGTCTAAAATCGTTTCTAATGGTAGGTCTGGATTGGCCCCATTATCAGTATTCATTTGCCCAGCCTCCTCCATATCGGAGTCAGAATTCTCTGATGCAACGATTAGTGATCCTTCTGAAGCATTGTCCTCTGAGTCCTCATTAAAGGAATCCGGTTTTGCCCGGTGGACAGATTTAATTTTTTTCTCTGGTTATCAAGGGTTGTTCGCCTTCAGCATGGCTAGGGCGGCAGGCCGTGGGGGGTCCTGCATCAAGCATAAATTCTACTTCCCCTGCCGGGGAGTCGGAACAAGCAGTCAAATGTTTGCGCTTGTAGAGGGCCTTGCCCTTTTTTACCTCAGGCTGGGTAATAGGCGGATTGGTTTGAGAAGCCAGAACTGCCTGTATGGAACTACTAATAAGCTCCTGTATTTGTGCAACAGTTAAAAGTTGCGGGATCTCAGGGGTTAAATCTGTAAGGGCATTTACAGGCATATCAGCTTCATCAGCCATGTTAATAAAAAGAAGGATATAAAGATAATGAACTAGATTATATCAAAATTATATTGAGCAACTATAGCAGACCACTCTAAACCGAGTGCTCTGCTCAGAGGCCGGAATATGTATATATAGGTATTATATAATGACTTAAATTTTTTGCAGCAAAACCGTTCCCCTCACCGCTCAGCAGCAGACTAGCGTAGCGGTGGGGAAGACGTGAGTACAGGCTGAGATGCAGCCTGAAATCTCGCGAGACTACAAAACGAGAGCCGTGATAGGTTGGTGTGCTGAGGGAACGAGCGCGTGCAGCGGTACGTCACCCCCCCCTATGCCGACAGCCCGCGAAACTACGGCCTGTGGTAGGGAGGGGAAAACGAAGGGACAATGGCGACTGCAGCGCCTTGTATTAAAGTAAGGAACACAATAGAAACAAGCCGCAAAGTAACCTCTCCACCGCTAACCAACGGGGAAACAAGCGGAAGTATAAATAATATGAAATGACTAGAAATGAAATAATGAATAAATTAAAATAATGAAATAAAATAATGAAATGACAATAGCACAAATAATCGCACAGTAGAAAATTAACCCATAATCCACAATGCTATCGTTCTAACCAAAGACAAATATAGTACAAAAAGATACTTATCTCTGCCATGAGCAGAAAGAAAGAGGAGGATACACATAAGTACAGTCCTAGTTATAGGTCCAGACCACAAAGGGGTGGGAGTTACACGGACGCTGGGGCTGATGGGAAATGTAGTTTTCTTCCATCATTCCATGTGGAAAAGTTTTTTAGTTTGTTTAAATGTTAAAATGTTTTGCTATGAGCATTAAAAGCAAGATTAATGCAAGATATGAGCCTCCTGTCTGAGATATAATTCTTGCCCGGGCCATTAGCGATTATGGGCGTTTCCTCCACGGCCCGGACAGTGCCAACACCACCCCGGCCAGGAGGAGGGAGATTTTGGACATCATCACTGAGCAGGTCAATTCAGCGGGGGAGGGGGAGACACGGAACCGGTCTGGGATTGACAAAAAGATTAATGAACTCCGGCGTCTGGTAAAAAAGAAGCTGGCCAAAATGCTTGCCCATGCCAGGGGCACAGGAGGGGGCCCACCATGCCGTGTTAGGCTGACAGCGGAGGAGCGTGCAGTGGCCCTGACCTTTCATCGGCATGATGTGGAGGGCCTGCCCGGCTTTGACTCAAGTCCGGAGCCCGTGGTGCCAGGTAAGTTTTTTTTTTTGATATCAGGTGTGTAGCATGTGTGGGGGAGGGGGTGAAAGGGAATATGTGGCAAGTGTGTGGATCCTCCAACCTGTGAATGTTTTGTGTCATCCACAGATGTGCAGGAGGGTGCAGGGCCATCTGGCCTGACCGCACCATCCCCAGGACAGCAGCCTCATGAGGCCCCCCCGACAAGGCCGGAGTCCGCGGAGGAGGTTGAAGAGGAGGAGGAGGAGGTTGAGGAGGAGGAGTTTGAGGAGGAGTCCATGTCAGGCACTGGCCTATTGTTGTTGGAGGACCGTTCCCCTCTGGCTGGCAGCAGCCGGCCCTCCCTAAGGGGGAGCCCCCCCCCCCTCCTCCCCCAACATGGCTCCTCTCCCAAGGGCCTCCCCTTCTCCCCGGCCACAAGCATCAGCTGGAGGCAGGAAGGCGACCCAGAAGACCAGGGGGGTGGCCAATCTCCTTCCCGCCACTCTGAGAAGGGACCAGTTCCTCCAGACCCGCCATCTGGGACAGGTCAGCCAGACATTGGTGCGGATGGAGGAGAGCCTGTCCTCCATCAAGGATATGCTGGGGAACCTGGACTGCCACTCCCGGGCTTTCACAAACTGCCTAAACGACCTGCAGACTACATCAGCAGGCGTTGGGCAGGATGTGAGGGCCCTTACCCAGGCTATCCAGGCCAACACGGCAACACTAGGTGGTGCCCTGGACAGAATAGCCGTGGCCTTGGAGGGCAGGCCGCTAGGTGGGCAGAGATCAGGGGCTTCTCCTCCTTCCCCGGTTTTCCCCCTCCCCATGAGTCTCCCCTGAGGAGCCGGGGCCGTGGCCGGGGGCGCCCCAGGCGTGGCTCACGTCAAGGGCACTAATTTCTTTTTCCCCTTTTTTTTTTGCTGGAAATTTTTTGATTTTGCTGATCATTTTTTTTTTTTTGGGTTGTGAATGCTGTTTGAATGTGGGGGTGACATTCCTCCCGGAAAAGGGGTGTCACCCTCAATTTTGGTGGAGAAGGGTTCCCCAGGACCAGGGAGAAGTGATCCCCAGGTCCGTGTGAATGGTGTATGAATGTTCAGTGACATAATTGGAGCCTTGGCGTGGCGTTGCTGCTCACAAGTCCTGCATGGTGGACTGGTGCCAATCCAATTTGATGAGGATGTGGGGTGTGTGTGCTAGGGACCACAGTGGTGTACATGCATGTATTCTCATTGTGCCATGATTAATGTGTGTGTTTAACGTGCAAAGATGCCTAATGTGAGCTGTCTCCTGGCTTCTCTTCCCTCAGAAGACAGGGGAACCCTCGGTTAGGGGGGGATTGTCTGGTTCAGGGGTCAGGTCATCACGTAGGTCAATCTGCAGGCCCTTTCTTACTGCAAAGTTGTGCAGCATGCAACATGCACCGATGATCTGGCACACAAAGTTTGGGGAATACAAGAGGGTACCCCCAGACTTATCCAGGCATCGGAAACGTGACTTCAGGAGGCCAAAGGTGCGCTCCACCACTGCACGTGTTTGGGCATGTGCTTCATTGTATCTTTCCTCTCCTGGGATTTGGGGGTTCCGGATAGGAGTCATGAGATGGGGTCCCAGTGCATATGCAGAGTCACCTGTAAGGGAAAAGACAAGAGGATGTTAGTCATGCATGTGCCCCTTGTGATGTGTGCATCATGGGGGGGTACAGTCATGCCTGCCACCCATGTCACTCACCAACCAGCCAGGTGGCCCCATACACGTTCTGATCGAATTACATTGGATGTGGCTTTGATTGTATATGTAGCTGTCATGGCTGGATCCGGGGTGTTTGGCACGGACGTGCCATATGAGGCCTTGGGCATCGACTATCACCTGTACGTTGATGGAATGCCAATGCATGGGAATCTGGCAATTCTGTAGAAATCTGTCATTGCCTTCAGCCGCAGGTCCTCAGTGGTTGGTTTGATGATTTGGTTGGCCATGTGTCTGAGGATTGCTGGGACAACCTGGTGCACACATCTGCTCATGGAGGATTGTGACATCCCAGCCACCACTCTACTTGTTCTTTGAAAAGAGCCACTGGCAAGGACATGGAGTGTTGCCAGGACCTTGACCAGTGGCTGCACTGCATGTGAGCGTTGTGTTGGGCTGGTGATGTCCTCCTGCAGGGTTGTGGTTAATTCCATGATGGCATGAGGGGTGAATCTAAAGATGCGATACACCTCAGAATCACTCATGCCAAACAGGTCTATGCGTGTGCGGTATATCCTCTCCCGTGCCATCCTTTGTGCCCTCCTCCTTCTTTGCTCATCTAAAGTCAGTAGTATAGCTATGCGCGACGATGCCCCTGGCATGTTGGCATACAGATTGTTATGCAACACGTGTGACTGCTGAGCTCCTCACTAACAGTGTTGCTTTATCTAACATGTAGACGTTGTTTTACTTTTTAGACCAGCTTTTATATGGTCTAATTTTAGACAGGACATTTTGCTGTTGCACACACTGCATAGCCTGCGCTGCCCCAAAGTTCTTTTGTGGATCCCCGTAAGTCCCTCATTAGCATATTTGACTAGCAAATCAATGGTCTGTCTAGCGCAGTTTTGCGCGGATGGATGTGCCAGTCTATCGAAATTACGCTGGCCAAAAAAAGTAGATTTCTTGCGTATCTCGTTTCGGGGATGCCGTGCATCGAAATGCACCCACACATTTAGACTTACGCACGCGCATCTCCTGTTGCGGAGGCGTAATCGCTCTGTGAATCTGGCCCAAAATGTTTATCCTATAATGTAAAAGGCCTGAACTCTAAGGGGAAAAGAATACAGATCTTAGAGGAAATTAAACAATACAGAGCAGATGTAGTTCTCATCCAGGAATCTCACCTTTCATTGAACTCCAATATAAAATTGTATTCTCCTACATATCCTACCTGGTATTATGGAGATGCCATTACAAATCGAGCCAGAGGAGTGGCCATTGGCTTCTCCAGAGCAGTAGACTTTGCCCTTAAAGCAAGGTCGGCTGATCCTGAGGGCAGATATCTATTCCTGAAAGGAGCAATCAGAGATACCACCTACACGCTGGCCAATATATATGCCCCCAATGCGCATCCAATAAAATACCTAGGTAGAATATTCGATAAATTAATTTTTTTTGCAGAAGGATACTTGATATTGATGGGGGATCTAAACTTTGTCATGAATCCGAAAGAGGACAGTACCTTCTTGGGGCGGGAGACGAACAGTGTACACCTACAAAAAATCAAAAGGAAAATGGCAAATTGCCAGGTGGTAGATGCCGGCGGGCCTTCCATCCTAATAAACACGATTACACGTTTTTCTCACCCCCCCATGGAACTTATTCTAGAATTGACTATGCATTAGTCGATCATAGGCTCCTAGATTATGTCACCAAAACAGAAATTGGCATCATGACCATATCAGACCATGCCCCGATCACAGTGAAAATTAGGATGGCACACAAAGACAATAAACAGGGGGTGTGGCGCCTTAATGACTACTTGATCAGGGATGAGGTGGGAGCAGGGAGGGTGGAGGTGAAATTAAAACAATTTTTTGAAGCCAATGACACAGAAGAGGTCTCTATGGCAACACTGTGGGAATCACACAAGGCATATATTAGAGGCATTTTAATATCGGAGGGGGCACAAAGAAAAAAGGAGAGAAATAGGCTTCGGGACTCTTTGGTTAAATAAATAGCCTACTTAGAGCAAAACCATAAAGATCGGGGACAAAAAGAGACATACCTTAAATTAATAATAAAGAGCAATGAATTAAAAGAGATTATGGAACAAGAAGCCAGGAAAAATCTAAACAATATTACAAGAGAGATGAACATATGGGGTAATAAATCGAGTAAACATCTGGCAAAAATGGCACATAAAAGAAGAGCCAGAAACTACATTGAAAAAATCAAAAGACAGAATGGCGAATTGGTGTATGCAACCGCAGATATGGCAGATACCTTCAAAAAATATTATCGAGAACTGTACAATATCCAACAAGTAGAAGAGCAGGTAGGCAGAAGGGAGGTCAAGATCAGGGCCTACCTCGATAGGGTAGGACTACCAAAGGTAGATGAGGGAGAAAGTTCAAATTTAGACAGACCCATAACAGAAGAGGAAATTAAAAATGCATTGAAAAATATGGCAGTTGATAAGAGCCCCGGGCCAGATGGGTTCACGGTTCTGTACTACAAAAGATTTGGCAAAATACTAATCCCCAGATTATGTGCTTATTTCAATGATCTGGGGATTAAGTATGAACTGAGTAAAGAAGCATCAGCTGCCGTAGTCGCAGTCATTTTAAAAGAGGGGAAGGATAGCTCCCTCTGTTCCGGGTATAGACCCATATCCCTTTTAAATAGAGATACAAAATTATTCGCTAAAGTATTGGCGGAACGATTGAAAGGAGTAATGCAGGGTTTGATCCATCCGGATCAAGTGGGGTTTGTCTCTAACAGGGAGGGAAAGGACAATGTTATTAGGGCATTGCTCCTGATGCAGGGGATTGAGAGAGAAGGGGTCCCCAGTTTATTCCTGTCAGTTGACGCCGAGAAAGCCTTTGATAGGGTAGACTGGGGACTCATGATGTCTACACTAGAGTTGGTAGGCCTAGGAAATAGGTTTTTTAAACTGGATCAAAACACTCTATCATCAGCCCACGGCAAGAATCAAGATTAATGGGGCCCTTTCGGACCCTTTTGAGATGAGAAATGGGACTAGACAGGGCTGCCGCCTATCCCCCTCCTCATCATTCTCTCCCTTGAACCCTTACTAGCCTCGATACGTAAAGACCCTGATATTAAAGGGATCCGAGTCGGCGGGGAGGAACATAAGCTCTCAGCCTTTGCGGATGACGTTTTGTTCTACTTAGCCGACCTGGCGAAGACCATCCCTAAGCTAGTACAGACCATGCAACAATATGGGGCCATCTCCAATTTTAGGATTAACGTGACCAAATCCGAAATACTCAATATAAACTTAAATAAAACCGATATGGGATTGGTCAAAGAGAAATGTGCCTTTACATGGAAAAAAGAATTAAACTATTTGGGGATTAAACTAGCAAGTACGGTGAAGAGGATATATAAGACCAATTTCATACCACTGCTAAACTAAATTAAAAGCGAACTAAAAAAACGGTAAATAAGCCCATCTCTTGGGTGGGTCGTATAAACATCTTAAAGATGATTTATATCCCTAAAATATTATACAAATTTCAATTATTACCAATCATGCTACCCCCCCCAATACTTAAATGCCCTCAATTCCGTAGTGATGAACTTTGTGTGGAAAAACAGAAAGCATAGAATATCCTTGGGCACCTTGAAACAAGACAGACAAGACGGCGGCTTGGCGGTCCCAGACATTAAAAGCTATTATAAGGCGGCAGTACTCTCTAGGGCGGTGGAGTGGGCCAGAGATAAACATGGGAAGAGGTGGGTACAAATTGAAAAAGCCCAAGATATGACACAACTAACAAAAATGTTATGGATACCAGCACAATATCGAACACTGAAACATAAATATTTATGATTTGACAAGAAGCACCTTGAAAATGTGGGATAGGATGCAGGTGCTCACTAATAGTAAATATAATTCTCCACTTATAAATTTAAAGGAAAACCCTTATTTTGCACCCGGGGAAAAAGAAATAGGAGGAAACTGGATTAAAAAGGACACCATTTATTTAGGTGATATTATAAAGGGAGGTTGGTTGGACACCTACGAGGAGTCGAAATCTAAAAGAGAGGATTGGAATCTGGATGGGTGGCGTTACACGCAACTAGGACACTTTGTTAGGCAACTCCCCCAACCATTACGGACGGGAGCGGAGCTGACACCTCTGGAAATGGTTTGCACAGCTGAGAATACTAAAGGCACGGTTTCCAAATTATACAAAATACTTATAAAAATAGGGGCACGTGGGGCAGCACCGTTAATGGAAACATGGGAAAGGGAGCTAGGTAGGGGTAGGGGGGATAATTCGGTAAATAAGAAAATGAGCCTGACCCACTCCTCTGCCATAGACTCACAAACAGCGGAGATGAACTATAAGTGCCTCTCTGGATGGTACATTACGCCGGTTAAAACCAGTAAATATAAATTAGATCAGTCAGCCGAATGCTGGAGGGGCTGCCTCGAAAGAGGCACCATGGCACACTTATGGTGGACCTGCCCAATAATTCAGAAATATTGGGACTCCATACTGTGCCAAATAAAAAAGATCACAGGCACGGAAATTAAGAAAGACCCATGGGTTGTTCTATTCCACTGCAGTAATGAGGGAATTAAAAAATATAAACAGTCACTATTACCACACATGTTGAACACAGCAAAAAAGCTGATACCAAAAAAAAGGCAAGACACTGAAAGCCCACAGATATGGGAGTGGGTGGAGGGAGTAGAAGAAACGTATAGAATGGAAGAGCTGAGGGACAGTGTCTCAGAATTTAACAACGACTTCCGGACTAAATGGCATAAATGGAAGGACTATAAAAACACATGGAACTACGTATAGGGATTAAGGCTGCTGCTTTGAATAGAATAAGATAGTCATAAGGAAAGGCCTATTATGGACATACACTCAATTTGGGATAACAACCTGCCTGAGAGACCTGGGAGCCACGGGGGGAGGGGAGAGGGAGATCAGGGGGGGACCTAGGGTAAGCCCCCGGCTTGTGTCATTACATGTCCCTATTTCTCTCTGCTTTCGATCATAGATTTTGAGAATATATGAAAGTTAGAGATAAAACAAGGGGGAAAAAAAAATATGAGATGAAATAAACACTGCAAAGATTCACAAATGATGCAAACACCGCGAGTAGAGACGACTGAAGCCTCAACTATGAGCGGGTCTCAAACGATAGGTGTCAGCTGATGTGAAAAAAAAAATGGTTAGCAGAGCAAAATCCTATGCCAAGTATAAAAAAACACTTACCAAAGGGGTCTACCATGGATTCGAGGATTGCAGTTGCAGAGTCCAGACCACTCTCCATGCCTTGGTTGGTGGCAGGGGCGTCGTACCACCTCCAAGTACTCCGCAGAGCGACTATCTGACCGAAATGAGTAGGATTTTGGGGGATAGGGACACCTATACCCCTTTGGCTTCCGATCCTAAGACTACTTACCTCAGACAATTGTAAAAGTTAATTCATAGAGGTTATAAGGATGGGATTCTCAATAAAAAAGAGAAACTCTACCTTATCCCTAAAGCTCCAAGGACACCTGTTATCTATTACTTGCCGAAAATACACAAACATTTTACCTGCTCCCCGGGACGTCCCATAGTGAGTGGGATAGACTCCCTTACGTCCCGGGTGGGCAGGTATATTGATTTCTTTCTTCAACCCTTAGTGTCTAAAATGCCTTCTCATTTAAAGGACTCCCGACATATGATTAATATACTATCAGACCTTAAACCTATTAAAGATATGTGGTTGGTCACTGCTGATGTGACATCATTATACACCGTGATCCCTCATGATTTGGGGATTTCATTGGTTGAGTATTATCTTAGACGTGATTTGGGACTTTTTGATGAACAGATCTGCTTTATACTGGAAATGTTACATTTTGCTGTCTTCCGGAACTATTTTTGGTTTCAAAACCAATTTTATCGCCAAGATAAGGGTGTAGCCATGGGGGCTAAATATGCCCCTAGCTTGGCAAATCTTTTCATGGCAATGTGGGAGGAAGATGTCGTCTATGTTTGCCACCAACCCTAGCTCAAGCTGTGGGCCAGGTACATCGACAAAATCTTCTTCCTATGGGATGGGCCACTCATTGAGCTCCAATCCTTTATGGGGTCCCTTAATAATAACACCAGAGGTATTCAGTTAAGTTTTGAGGCTAGCCAGTCCAGTATCAGTTTTCTGGACCTTAAGATCTCGATCCTTCAGGATGAATTCACCACCTGTACCCATTTTAAGAGCACGGACGGGAATTCTTATATACCGGTGGATAGCTGCCACCACAAGTCTTGGCTGAAATCTGTCCCCAAGAACCAATACTTGCGTATTAAGCGTAATTGCTCAGACAAGGTCGAATTTCAAAATCAAGCTGCCATTTTGACTAATAGATTCCTGAAAAAGGGGTATAATCTGAATTCTCTTATGTCCACCTTGGAGGAGGTCAAATTAAGTGACAGATCTGAACTCTTGACTAGCAGGTCCTTGCAAAATGACAGGTCGCCAGTTGTTCCATTCATTACCACCTATTCAACTCAACATTACAGTATTAAGAATCTCATTAGAAAACACTGGCATATCTTAAAAAACTATCCCATATTGAGCACAGTCTTACCTGAGAATCCACAGGTGATCTATAGAGGGGCGTCAGCTTTGAGACATAAACTGGCTCCCAAATTTCCTTGAACCCCCGATCATTAAAAGTACATTTTTGAATTCCTTCACAGGTTTTTATCAATGTAGAAAATGTCGGGTTTGTTCTCTTAGTGGATGTACTCATAGACATACACATAAATTTGTCTCTACAACCATGATGCAAGAGCACAAAATCAAACCCTTTATCACTTGTGCAACAGAGGGGGTGGTTTATTTACTCCAATGTCCTTGCGGATTACAGTAGGTGGGCAGGACAAAAATACCTCTCTCAGTGAGACTAAATGAACATATTACCAATATTAAAGCTGGTTTCTTGAAACATTCAGTTTCAAAACATTACCTCCTAGCCCACAATAAGGACCCCTCCAAAACTATATTTTTGGGGATTGATAAATATAGCCCTCATTGGCGTGGTAGTGCACTAGTATGAAGTATTTCAAAATTGGAAATGGCTTGGATACACAAAATCAAATATTACACCCCCTTTGGGCTCAACATCGAAGTTGATGTCAATGCCTTCATTGATAACTCATAATGATTTTTTTGTCAATTATAATTTTTGTTATTTCATTTTTTGCATTGTGAACTTGATCTGAGTCGACTAAGTGGTCCTTATTTAGGTGTGTTGTTTCCCTATATGGTCACTACACATTGTTATTTAATTTATCATTTAACCACTTCCCTACGGCCGTACGACTATATGCGGCCGCAGGGTGGTTCTAAATCTCCGGGCTGCCGTGTTTTCACGGCAGCCCCTTTCTTTGTTCCCAGCGCACGCTCCAGAGCGCGCAGCGGGGAACTTGTGTACTGGCCGTGTCCCTTGGACTAAGCCAATCACAGATCGCCGCGAACGGCCAATCAGAGTGGCCATTTGCGATGCGATCTGTGCAGTGAATGAGAGATGATCTCATATGTAAACATATGAGATCATCTCTCATTGCCGGCTCTCACAATGACAGCGTCCTGTCAGGGAGAGAGCAGACCGATCTGTGTTTCTACTACATAGGGACACAGATCGGTCACCCCCCCTCCCCCCACAGTTAGAACACAATGCAGGATACACATTAACCCCTTCCTAACCCCCTAGTGTTAACCCCTTCCCTGCCAGTCACATTTATACAGTAATTAGTGCATATTTATAGCACTGATTGCAGTATAAATGTGAATGGCGCCAAAAATGTGTCAAAAGTGTCCGATGTGTCCGCCATGATGTCGCAGTCGCAATAAAAATCGCAGATCGCCGCCATTACTAGTAAAAAAATACATAATAAAAAAATAATAATTCTGTCCCTTATTTTGTAGGCACTATAACTTTTGCGCAAACCAGTCGCTTATTGCAATTTTTTTTACCAAAAATATGTAGAAGAATACGTATCGGCCTAAACTGATTTTTTTTTTTAAATTGGGCTATTTTTTATAGCAACAAGTAAAAAATATTGTATTTTTTTTCAAAATTGTCGTCCTTTTTTGTTTATAGCACACAAAATAAAAACCGCAGAGGTGACCAAATACCACCAAAAGAAAGCTCTCTTTGTGGGGAAAAAAGGACGCCAATTTTGTTTGGGAGCCATATCGCACGACCGCGCAATTGTCAGTTAAAGCGAAGCAGTGCCGCAAGCTGAAATTTCACCTGGTCAGGAAGGGGGTTTACATGCCCAGTAAGGAAGTGGTTAAATATGTTACCCTGGGGCAATATAAATTGTGGTTGGTTAGTATCACCCTTTACATACAAGGGGATTCTCACCCCATAATTGTTGTATATTCAGTAAGTTACATAGGGTGATATTTATCTCCCATAATACTTATTTTTTTATTTCCTTGGAGCCTATCTCACTATTTTTTATTGTATTTTATTTTATTTTAATTATAAAAATGTAAGTCTAATTTTTAGTTTTTATCATTTACTATTTTTTAGTTATTGTAGTGATCTTCCATCCAGATCGCTCCCACGATCGGATTGTACGGGAGTTTGTTGCCGTTCAGAAAATGTACAATACGGGTTCCTTTTTTCTGGACTTCCAACATAATTCGATGTGATAATTAACCCGAAGTTGGTTGTTTAAAAACAACTTTTACCTGCGAGTGATTCTATATGTCACTCCTAGGTATGAACTTTTTTCCTTTGGTTTTTGATCCGATCCGTAGATGGTCCTTTCAGGCCACCGTGGATGAACACTTTTGACTCAGATCGAGCCTTGGTTTGTTTTGGAAACTATTTCACGCGATGCGTCAGTGCGTCGCCCGTGCCCCAGATGACGTCAATTGTATGACAAAACGTACGTCGGGAAGGTTACGTGCTGACGTATGACGTGACGGTCCGAGCGGAACGGGCATTCGAGTAAGCCGGCCGGCTTTACAATTTTCTGCTTTTATTCATCTGCCTTTGTAAATGCAATATATTTATTAAACTTGTTATCATTTCTACGTACTTCACTATGTGGGCATATTATTCCTTTTTTGGTTAACATCGATGACGATATATCCGGAGGACCTATAGGGCTTCCAAGTCAGCTGCTGGTTTAAAGGCCCAGGCTAGGGTTTTAGCCACAAGTCGTTTTACACTTGCCTCTGGTAAGCCTCCATCTTATTGGGTGTTCTTGTGGTGGTGGCTTTTTTTCACATCTCAAGTCAAGATTGTTTGTACACACACTTTTTGTTTGCTAACCTTAACTATGTGTGAGTTTTTTTTTTTTTTTTGTTATGATCAACTGTTGATGATCCACCTGAATGATCTCCAGCTCATTTATACCCGCTGCTGTCTCATAAAGGCCCTGGCTGGGGTTACAGCCACAAGCTGGTTATGCTTGACTCCTGGTAAGCCTCCATTTTATTTTAAGTGTTTGCTGGTGGTGGCATTTGAATCTGCACTGTCTGTTGGACTTCACATTATCAGGATTGTTGCCAATGTTACTATGCACAATTGAACATCTGCATACTTTAATTCACAATTCTGGACTTGTTTTGTAGCAATCTGAACTTTGTTCCAAATTGGATATACACTTTATTAGTACACCATTTATTGTCATTTTAGATTTATTATTTTTCTCACAGCGCAACCTTAAGCCCTCGCTTGCATTCTTTGGTGTGTATAACACTTGTTGTTGCAGCTTAAGTTGTTTTGGTTTTATTTTGCATTCCTAGCGCGGTAACCTTCTCTTTTTAAAGTACTCCGACTGTTTCCACTATGGCTGTTGGCGTCCTTTTTTTTATATTGTCCTTTTTTTATTTTAAAACAAAATAATAATACATTATACAATTGTAGTAGTACATAATACAATTATAATACATAATACAAATAAATCCGCTCAACATGAAAATGCATACCGTCATGCACCCCCTCTAGACTTAGTGTATCATCCAAAATACTGCTTTATATTGTCCTTTAAGCTTCTTAAGCTTTGCCCTACACTGACCCCATGTCCATTCAAATCCCTTGGCTGCCACCTACTGAGAAATATCTTTGTACAGCTTTTAGTTTCTCACTGATCCATCAAGCTTACTCTGAATAACACTATCACCAATAATCGTTAGGAAAGTAGTTCTTGTGATAACCAGACCCTGCTGTTGTTTGCAGGCATCCTTTTCGTTTATATTTACTGAACAGTGACGTGGTGTTTGTTTGGCGCTTTGCTTTGATGTCAACATTGACGTTTTTCTGTCCACCAATTAGTGGAATGTATCATGTGACGCCAGTAGCTCTGCCCTAACCGCACCGTTCCATTTTCTATGGCCCCACATCTGAAGCAGGACCCTGAATAGTGCGGTTCGGTTTGAATGAGCTGAGTGTCATCAGCGTAGAGATGGTATTGGAAGCAATGGGAGGCTATCAGCTGACTCAAGGAGGTGGTGTAGATTGAGAATAGGAGAGGCCCAATAACAGAACCTTGGGGGACCCAAACAGACAAAGGAAGAGGAGAGGAGGCAGTAGAATTTTATGTAACGCTAAAGGTGCGGTTGGATAAGTAGGAAGAGAACCAGCGACGAGTACATTCATGGAGACCAAAGGCCTAGAGTTTTTTGAGGAGGAGAGGGTGGTCAACCGTACCAAAGGCAGCATAAAGGTCCAGAAGTAGGAGTACAGAATACTGTCCATTGGTTTTCACCATTAGTAGATTGTTTGTTTGTTTTAGGAGAGCAGTTTCTGTGGAGTGTTAAGGACAAAATCCAGACTGAAGGGGATCAATAAGGCTATTATCAGCAAGGTGGTCACTCAGTCAGTTGTAGACCAGACGTTCAAGGAGTTTGGATAGAAAGGGAGCAAGGAGATGGGGCATAGTTTGGTAAGATTGGATGAGTCCAGTGAGGGCTTTTAAAGTATGGGGCTGACAAGTGCATGTTTTAGAGAGTTGGGGAAGATACCAGAAGAGAGGGAGAGATTGAAGCTGTGGGTTAGATAGTGTAAAATAGAGGCAGAGTAGTTTAGCAACCTTGGCCCAGATTCAGAGAGAATTGGATTCTCGTAGCGTATCAGAAATACACTACGCCGCCGTTTTTTACCTGGCTCTACGTGGAATCCAGGTAGATTTTGTCCAGTAAACGACGGCGGCGTAGTGTATTTCTCCCGTCGCAATCCATCTGAGCGAGTAGGGGGCGTGAATCATTTAAAATAGGCGCGTTCCCGCGGCGATCGAACTGCGCATGCTCCATTCGCAAATTTCCCGCCGTGCATTGCGCAAAATCACGTTGTTACGTCATTTTTTCTTGAGTAGCGTCGTTTACGGAGATTCCTATTCCCGAACGAGTTACGTAAAAAAATAAAAATAATTAAATTCGACGCGGGAACGACGGCCATACTTAACATGGGCTACGCACCGTTAGACCAGCAAAAAGCTGGTCTAACAGTACGTAAAAAAAAACAGACGTAAGCGATTGCGAAGACCGCTCGTATCTTCGTGGATCGCCGTAAAAACACATTTGCATATCCCGACGCATCAAAACGACGCAAACACCTCCCAGCGGCCGCAAAAATATCGCAGCGTAGATCCGAAGGCTTACGAAGACGTAAGCCTCTCGGATCGAAGCCCGAAGCCGCCGTATCATGGTTTGAGGATTCAAACTAGTGATACGGCGCGCGAAATTTGAAATTACTCCTGTCTAACACCAGTTAGACAGGCGTAATTGCTTTATGAATCTGGGCCCTTGTCTATAGTGGTGGGTTTGAAAGAGGGAATTAATGATTGTACCTGTGGGCATGAAATGTAACGCATGGAGGGTATCTGAACAGTAGAGATCTCCTCGCAAATTGTATTTTTTGTATTATCAACATTTTTATTTTCCTTTTGGTTTGACATATCAATTCATCATTATACAACTTTATAATCTTATAGGGCCAGATTCAGGTAGATGGGAGCATCTTTGCTCTGGAGTAACGTTTCTCATTTACGTTACTCTGGCGAAATTTTAGGAGCAAGTGCTGTTATTCATGAAGCACTTGCTCCTAAAGATGCGGCAGCGTATCGAAAATGAGCCGGCGGAATTCAAATTGGGCGGGTACGGGGCGTGTATTATTTAAACTAAGCGCGATCCCGCGGCGAACGTACTGCGCATGCGTCGACTGTCAATGCATCCCAGTGCTCCAAATTCTGTCAGTGAACGTCAATGACGTCAAATCCCCATTCATGGACATTTTACGCAAGCGACGCAATTTTTTTTCGACGCGATGACGACGGCTATACTTTACATAGGATACTCCACTAGGGGGCTGCTTTATCTTTACGCCGCGTATCGCTTACGGAAACGTCGGAAGTCACTGCGTCACACCCGAATACGATCGTGAATTGCCGATTCCCGCTGATTAACATATTTTTTCAGCGTAAATCAGCGGGAACGCCCCCGGCGCCATTTTTAAATTAAAGTTGCGATGCGATGGCGAAATTCAATTACGCCGATCGCATCGGAACCCCAACCCGGCGTTTCTTGTTTTCTGGTTACAGAAAACAGAAACGCCGGCTTAAAGTGATAGTTAGGCTGGAGTATCACTGATACTCCAGCCTAACTCTACCTGAATCTGGCCCATAATCTTTACCATCTTAAAGGGTCACTAAAGGAAAAATTATTTTTTGCTGAAATGACTGTTTACAGGGTATAGAGACATAAAAGTTAACTGATTCCTTTTCAAAATGATTAAAAATAGATACAAATCAATCATATAATGTGCATGCATGTTAGTTTCACTTTTGAACTGGCTTCATGTTTCTGCAAAGTAGAAATAGAAACACAGAACAAAAACAAACAAATCCAGGGCAGTGTTTTGTTTTTAAAATGAATCTGATTGGTTCTGGGAAGTTTTAGACACACAGTAATGACAGCTTAAACCATCGTGAGAAAGCTCCCAGTATGGTGCTTATAAGGAAACAGACAAGCAGGAAGTGTGGAGAACAGAGCAGGATTACAGCAACTTCAAAGCAAAAACAAACAATAAGGACATGAAACCAGTACTGCAGTAAGGTAAGGGAAGCTATTTAGCTAAAAAATGTTTTTCCTTTAGTGACCCTTTAAGCTGGTAATATGGCTCAGCGGGCTAATGCTCCGTTGCAGCAATCTCTGATCACCTGAGCCCTCAGGGTCGCAGGTTCGATCCCGGCGGGGTCCACTCAGCCTTCAATCCTTCCGAGGTCGGTAAAACGAGTACCATTGATTTGGGTAATAGTGACTATGTTACTATATAAGCGCCTCGAGACCCGATGAGCTACAGCTTCGGCTGTGGCTTCAGAAGCTTGCCTGGCAAGAAACTTGCCTGGCAAGTTAGGGTAAGACAGCGCTATATAAGACTTGCATTATTATTATTATAATCCAAAGTGTCATAATCCAAAAGTTTTATAAATACAAAAAATTCCATTATATGGAATGTTCTCTCCAGAAGGGACTGACATGTATTTTTTAAAAATGTAACATTTTATTCCCCCTTTGAGACCAATTCATTTATAATAAAATTTGGTCGACTCTGCTATGTCTTTCTGGGGACTATCCTATTTTCTACCATACTCCCCTACCCACCTGTGTGCAGTGCATGTAATATACTCTTATGCCGCGTACACACGATCATTTTTCGGCATGGAAAAAAACTTTGTTTTTCAGCATGTAGAAAAATGAAGTTTTTCCAACTTCATCATTAAAAACGATGTTGCCCACCCAACATCGGTGACGTACAACACGTACGACGGCACTCTAAAGGGGAAGTTCCAGTCTCATAACTTGCTTCTGAGCATGCGCGGGTTTAAAACGTTGTTTTTAACATCGTTTTTGCCCACACACGATAATTTTTTACAACCAAAAAAACAACATTTTTTAAAACGACATTTTTTTTGGTCATTTTTCAGAAGATGAAAAATGATGTGAAGCCCACACACAATCATTTTAAATGTTTAGGAGACCCTTATTGGCCACACTGTCACCCAGTTAAAAAAAAACTACTAAATTACTGTGTCATCTTCCCTGTATTCTCATTCCTACCTACTTAACATTACCCTCCCCAATACTCCAATGTCCAGCCCTTCGTCATACCATCGATATATAGGCAGATTACCTTCATCATTTATTCCCACTAGGGATGAGCCGAACACCCTCCTGTTCGGTTCGTACCAGAACCTGCAAACACACCAAACGTTAGTGTGCTAATTTTAAAGGCTAATGTGCAAGTTATTGTCCTAAAAAGTGTTTGGGGACCTGGGTCCTGCCCCAGGAGACATGTATCAATGCAAAAAAAGTTTTAAAAACTGAATTTTTTTCGGGAGCAGTGAATTTAATAATGCTTTAAGTGAAACAATAAAAGTGAAATATTCCTTTAAATTTGGTACCTAGGGGGGTGTAAAGTATGCATGTGAAATAGCGCATGTTTCCCATACTTAAACTGTCTCTGCACAAAGTGTCATTTCTGAAGGAAAAAAAGTCATTTAAAAATGACTCGCGCCTATAATGAATTGTTGGCTCCCGGCAAATCAGAGAGAATTCATTCATTAAAAAAAAGTGTTGGGGTCCCCCCAAATTCAATTACCAGGCCCTTCAAATCTGGTATGGATATTAAAGGAAACCCCGCCATCAATTTAAAAAAAGACGTGGGGTTCCCCCCAATATCTATTGAGGTCTGGTGTGGATTGTAAGGGGAACTCCACCCCAAATAAAAAAAAATGGCGTGGAGTTCCCCTAAAAATCCACACCAGACCCCTTATCTAAGCACGTAACCTGACCAGCCGCAGAAAAGAGGGGGGGCGAGAGAGCGCACCAGGCCACATGCCCTCAACCAGGCAAGGGTTGTGGGATGAGGAATTGCTCTTCTTTTGCTGCAGACGTCGCTGGACTCCAGGACAGGTAAGTGTCCATATATTAAAAGTCAGCAGCTGCAGTATTTGTAGCTGCTGGCTTTTAAAAATAATTAAATGCCAGATCTCCGCTATAAATCAACTTGCTTTAACCACTTTCCAACTGCCTAACACACATGTACGTCGGCAGAATGGCATGGGCAGGCAAAGCAACGTACGTGCGGGTGCCTGCCACATGCTCCGTGACCGTGCCAGCAGGACTGGCGGACATCGAGTCATGTCACGGTGCAGAACGGTGGGATGCCATAGTAAACAAGGCATCTTCTTGTTCTGCCTAGTGACAGGACACTGATCTTCTACTCCCTGTCATCAGGGGCAGTGATCAGTGTCGTGTCACTGTTAGCCCAGCCCCCACACAGTTAGAATCACTCCCTAGGACACACTTAACCCCTTCCTCACCCCTAGTGGTTAACCCCCTGCCTGCCAGTGTCATTTACACAGATACAGTGTATTTTTATAGCACTGATCGCTGTATAAATGACAATGGTCACAAAATAGCTTCAAAAGTGTCCGATGTGTCCACGGCAATGTCGCAGTCATGATAAAAATTGCAGATCGCCGTCATTACTAGTAAAAATAAAAATATAATAAAAATGCTATAAAACTATCCCCTATTTTGTAGACGCTATAATTTATGCAAAAATCTATATACGCTTAGTACAATTTTTTTTACCAAGAATATGTAGAAGAATACATATCGGCCTAAACTGAAGAAAACATGTGTTTTTTTTTATATATATTTTTTAGGGGGATATTTATTATAGCAAAAAGTAAGCAATATGGCTTTTTTTTCAAAATGTACTCTTTTTTTGTTTATAGTGCAAAAAAATATAAACCACAGAGGTGATCAAATACCACCAAAATAAATATCTATTTTTGGGGGCGGGGGACGTATTTTTTTTGGAGCCATGTCGCACGACCGCGCAATTGTCAGTTAAAGCAACGCATTGCCGAATCACAAAAAAGTTGCCTGGTCATTTGACAGCCAAATCCTCCGGGGCTGAGGTGGGTAAATCAAATTCACCCTGGTACTCATCATAGCTCATCAGTGCCATTACAGTGCCCTATTAGTGCTTATTAGGGCAACTACAGTTCTCATAAGTGCTTATCAGTGCCAATACAGCGATCATCAGTACCGCTACAGTGCCCTATTAGTGCTCATTAGTGCCACTACAGTGCTCATAGGTGCTTATCAGTGCCACTTCAGCACTTATCAGTGCCACTACAGTGCCATATTAGTGCTTATAATTGCCCATCAGTGAGTGCTCATTAGTGCCACCCTTTCAGTGGATCCTCATCAGTGCCAGTCAGTGCAGCCTCATCAGTGCATATCAGTGCCAGCTTATCAGTGCATTAGTGCACATCAGTTCAACCTAACCTAACCTCCAGGATGACCACTGCCTTGCTAAAGAAGCTGAGGTTAAAGGTGATGGACTGGCCAAGCATGTCTCTAGACCTAAAGCCTATTAAGCATCTGTGGGACAAATGGAAGGTGGAGGAGCGCAAGGTCTCTACCATCCACCAGCTGGTAGAAGAAGAAGACGCCAGTGGCAACCTGTAAAGCTCTGGTGAACTCCACACCCAAGAGGGCATGCTGGAAAATAATGATGGCCAGACAAAATATTGACACATTGGGCCCAATTTGGAAATTTTCACTTAGGGGTGTACTCACTTTTGTTGCCAGTGGTTTAGACTTTGTATACAAAGTAAAGGAGGAGATGGAGGGATTATAGTGGTGCCTAAACAAGTCACATACATTTTTGAAGCGAGATTAAACGAAGAAAACGTTTTATTCAATTCAATTGAGCATAAAATAAGGACAATACGTTATAGAAAATACACTGAATTGGAATGAATTTATCACAATGTCCCAACATGTTTCACCAAATTGTTGGCTTCTTCAGGGGTGTGAAAATCATTCAGTGTAATAGGTACAGTCTATGAGAAAAAAACAATGATAATAAATTACATACAAAAATTGCAAAATACAGCTGAAAATCAAAAGATGTCCGAACAAAAGAGGGGTCCAAAATATAAGGGCCTCAGAGACAGTCTCAATTCACAGAGAAACTGTACCTACCCCCAAGTCAAGAATCAGGCAAGGAATTACAGACAGAAAGACCAGCCCAAATGTGGCTGCAGGGGACTAGGGGTTCAAACTAGAAAACACAAGTATCATAAAAAAAACTTATTAGGGGTTAATTTCCATGAACAACAGTGTCATGGCTAACACTCATCCCTAAATTGGGCCAAACATACCTGAACCAAAAAAAATAGAGAATGGGGGGTGCTGACTGAACTGCCAAGATATAGAATCTTGTCCAGAAGTTGTCCAGAATATGGCAGCCAGACTGGTAGCAAGAAAAAAAAACGTGGGAATCAATCTTCCCTGTCTTGAGGGCCCTCCACTGGCTGCCCGTACAGGACCGGGTGACTTTCAAGACACTTTGCCTAACCCACAAATGTACTCAAGGAAACGCTCCCCAATACTTAAGTGAGAAAATAAAACCCTATGTCACCAACCGCGTGCTCCGGTCAACCAACCAAAACCTTCTCCAAATCCCTAAATCCTGCTACAAATCTAAGGGAGAATGCAGATTTGCAGTCCAAGGACCTCGACTCTGGAATGCGCTACCCACGACCATCCGCCTGGAAGAAAACCATCTGGTTTTTAGGAAAAAACTAAAGACCCACCTCTTCTGAAGGACAAGGACGACACTGGAAGGAAGCGCCTTGAGGCGATTAAGTTTGCATTTGTTGCGCTATACAAGTTACTCACTCACTCACTCAGAATCGTTAATCAATAGCAGATTGAGATCCCACTAGAAATGTAAAAATACAGTATGTTCGGCTCGAACATTGTCTGTTCGTACGTTCGACGAAATTTGAACAAAATTGGTTGTTTGCGCCAAATTCGAGTGACGCGCAACGGCCCATAATTCACTGCGGCATTGCGCGCTAATGATTGGCCAAACATGCACTATGACTCTGCATGCTTGGCCAATCACAGCGCGCAAAAAACGGAGAGCCCTAATTGGCCAAAGCCAGGGTGGCTTTGGCCAATTATGGCTCAGAGCTTTAGCACACGCCCTACGCTATATAAGGCCGCCTGCTGGGCGGCTTTGTGTAGTGTGTTACAGCACTGAACAGAGATCAGTCAGAGAGACAGAGAGATAGTCGTTTATATAGCTAGATAGAGCAGGCAGGCTATAGTCAGTTTAGCTTAATTTACAGTGTGTAGAGGATATATATACATCCCTAGGAGTTGTACATATATTTATACACTGAATAGCTTAACTAGATCAGTTCTTTCTAATTTACTGGCAGGCAGGTGATTGTGCTATTTAAAGACGTTATCACAGGTATAGACACCCAGCAGGTACAATATTTAAACTAATTTTTTTTTTATTATTTAAGCATCATTAAAATCACTGCTCCTGGAGCAGTGATTTTAATGATGCTTAAATAAAAAAAAAGAAAAAAAAGAAAAAGAAAAATTCCTTTAAATATTGTACCTGCTGGGTGTCTATAGTTTGCCTTTGAAAATGTCTTTGAGAACCCGGGTCTTGCCCGAGGGAACATGTATCAATAGAAAAAAGTTTTAAAAACTGTAATTTTTTTAGGAGTCCTGCTCCTGAAAAAACAACCATTTTTACATGTTCCCTGGGGCAAGACCCGGTTCTCAAAGACGTTTTCCAACAATAACTTGAATATTGGTCTTTAAAATGAACACTTTTGAATTTGAATGTTCGAGTCCCATAGACTTCAATGGGGTTCTAAATGTTCGTGCGAACATGCAGTAAATAGCCTAGCTATCAAGTCCGCAGGGAGATAGAACTTAACCCTGCAAAGATGTATACATATGAATCTGTAGAGCAGTTAAAGGAGTTAACTGATTCATTTTAAAAATGATTAAAAATAGATAAACATCAATCATAATGTACCTACAGTTTTAGTTTCGTTTTTGCATGCTGTTTCCTGCTTCTGTGATGTACAGAGCCACAGAGCCAATACAGGGCAGTGATGGTTTGTAAAACAAAACTGATTGATGCTGAGGGGTTTTAGACACACAGTAATCACACCTCCTTGATTAGTGACCACAGAGAGAAAACTCCCGGTACTGTGTTTATAAGGAAACAGACAGCCAGGAAGTGTGGCGATCAGAGAAGAATTACAGCAACTTGAGAGCAAAAACGAACAATGAGGAAATTAAAACAGCACTGCATTAAGGTAAAGGAAGCTATTAAGATAAAAAAAATCCTTTACAAACCCTTTAAGGTCAGTGAGCCTAAGATGAAGATGAAAAGGATATCAGTGCAATAAAGTCAGCAAGCCAGACCATATAAATCCTTTCCAGCACATGAAGGATCAGCGTCTGATGTCACTGAGCCGCAGCGGACAAACGATAGCCATGGCGCATGCGCACATCCCAAACTAAGCCTACAAGACCCATACTGCTTTGCGATGTAACGTCAGCTATGGTACTGACGCGGCTGAGGTGGGCAAGATCCAATTACGCCAATAAGGAAGCAGAACAGAGGAGGAAAATGTTAGAGTAAGGGGGGAGGTGGTAAAGGCTGCAGGGGTGTAGAGGCGGGCAGAGTGTCTAAGACAACACGGCCCTTGGGTGTCCATACAGCCACAGGTTGGAATCAGAGTGCTGGCCAAGGACACCACGGCAAACACCCCAGACAAGCCCTGAGGCAGACAGGCATCAGGCACAGAGAGAATGTCAACATGAGGCCAGCATATGTCAGAATGTATATGACATAGGACCCATAATGATCGGACATCAAGGGAGATCCAGCCCTAAAAAAAGAAAAATAATTATACAGAGAATCAAAAAATTATTTAAGCAATAAGTATACATTTATAACATTTAAGTTAATAGCAAAACCAAAAAAACAATCAACATTTATATAAATATGAAGCAAAAGTCGAAGTTTGCATAAACTAGGCAAAAAGAAGAAGGGAAGGGAGAAAACAAGGCCATATAGAGTCCCAAGATAACATCCAAGTGGATCCATAGATGTAAAGAGGATCCTAGTTGGGAATGGGAAAAGGAAGACAAAGTGTGGGCAAAGCAGGGGAGAGGACTTCATACCAGCATAGAGAAATTGGTCATAAACATACAATTCAAAGCACAGCAATGAAGGAGCACAGGTTATAAAAACCTGATTATGATCAAACAAAAAGATTAGCAAAGCAACTCAAAGAAATGACTTGTAGCTAATGTACTCATTGAGCCTGGGGTATCTAATAGCATATAATCTATGTATCCATCTCATCTCAAGCTGTAATAGTCACATCTATGCCACCACCCTGAACATGTGATGCTATTGAACAATTTTTTTTTAAAAAGGGATCGACTATATCCCCTAATAAGTAGTCTGTCACGTAAATCATTAGCAGCCTTATAGAAATCTGAATCTAAAGTGCAGTTTCTCCTAAGCTGTAGAAATTGGCTGTATGAAATGCTATTAAGGAGAGGTTGAGGGTGTGCACTAGTGGCGTGCAACAAGGTGTTACCCGCTGATGGTTTGCAGTAAAGAGTGGAGTGAAGCATACCCTCCTGACCAATGTGGATCTTCAAATTAAGAAAATTAATACAAGATTGACTACATTCCATAGTAAAACTTAAATTGCAGTCATTCACAGCCAGCATGTCCATCAGCTGCAAAAGTTCATCTTTGGTGCCTGACCAAAGAATCTAAATTTCATCTATATATCTAGACCAAGTGATCACATTTTGTAACAGTGATGACAAATGGTCATTAGAAAAAAGTTCCCGCTCCCACCCCCCCAGGTACAAGTTGGCATATGAGGATGCACAAATGATCCCCATAGCCACACCTTGCACCTGGAAGGAAGTGGGAGGTACCAAATATAAAACGTTACATGTAAGGATAAACTTGAGCAGCCGAAGGGCGAACTGGCTGTAAAAACTAGAAGATGAACCAGGAGCAGACATTGGGGGTTATTTACTAATGGCAAATCCACTTTGCACTACAAGTGCAAACTACAAGTGAAAAGTGCACTTGGAAGTGCAGTAGCTGTAGACCCGAGAGGGACATGCAAGGGGAATAAAAAACAGCATTTTAGCTTGCACATGGTTGGATTATAAAATCAGCAGAGCTTCCCCTCATTTCAGAACTACCCCTCAGATTTACAGCGACTGCACTCTCTGTGCAATTTTTTTTTTTTTTTGTACAATAGTTTTTATTGAAAATTTTCAATGTACAAAAGTAGGAAAACAGAAAAGCATTCACATGTATTCCCAAGTAACAGCAGGGGAAATCACATAAATTGATAACTCCGGAAGTAAACAGGGTAAATCAGCAGTAAACATATGAGTACAAGCAAGGCAATCATATTGAAAACAACAATTTAAGGTAGGGGAGGGATACAGCGACTTTGCCACTTGTCATACTCTGGAGAGTACATGGAGGAGTACTATGGGGGGAAATCAAGTAAAGCGAATAAGGTCAGGGAAGAGAGGGGGAGTAGGGGAAGGACTGAAGGGGGGGGGAGAGGAGAGATGGCAATGGGAAGGAGGGGGGGGGATGGGGGGATGAGATGGATACCCGAGTGATCATTATCATAAACTCTTACATAGGTATTTGTTTAGGACATATCAAAAGGAACAAGAGACTTCCGGTTCCGGCGCCACATGAGGAGGAGGTAAGCAGATATCGCTCCCGCTACTCTCCTCTCTGAAACCTGCTTTAAAGCCTGCTGCTGCCTCTGGGGGACCCCCGCAGCCTCAGCTTGCTGTCCGGACCCTGATGGATCGTTTTGTGGAGCGATCTAACATCCGATCGCTCTCCTCTACACAAAGCGCGGCTGACACAGTGTTAGCCGCGGGCAAGATGGCCGCCGCTCCCAGCGCGACGGAACAGAGCCATCCACACACAGGCACGGCGGCTAGTGACCCCATGTCCCCCGCTGACATAGCCCAAGCAGTAGTGGCATTGCTGACACCCACCCTGGCTGCTACGGTGGATGCTGCAGTACAGAAGGGGATGGAGCAGCTGCATGTCGAGCTTAAAGCTCAGGCTGACAGGATCACGCATGCTGAGGAAAGGATCTCAATGCTGGATGATGACAATGCTGCCCACTCTGCTGTCCTTGCTCGTCTCTCTCACTCCAATAAGGACCTGTGGGACAAATTGGATGATTTGGAAAATCGCGGAAGACGCAATAATTTAAGGGTAATTGGCCTGCCTGAATCGCTCTCCAATATGCAGCTCGCAGATGTCTGCACTACTGTCATTCCTGCCCAACTAGGTATTCGCACCCCCTGTGTTGTCGAACGTGTGCATCGCATTGGCCAGCGTACAGAACAACGTACCAAACCTAGACCAGTTATTGTCAGATACCTTAACTACGCTGACAAGAATGCTATTTTGCAAAAATTTCGGCGCTCGCGCACGCTCACTGTTGAAGGCACGGATCTGCTGTTATTTGCAGACTATTCAGTAGAGGTAATGAAGCAACGTAAGGCGTTTTCACTAATCTGCTCAACCCTGCACAGCAATAATGTCAAATTCACCCTTGCCTACCCTGCTATTCTGCATATGCAGTCTCCCACAGGGGAAAATCTCACCTTCTCGTCACCAGCAGATGCGGAGCACTACATCAATAATCCCTCTGACATGGACACGGAGCTCCATCATCCAGCCGACAACTCTCCCTCATCTGGGAGTAAATTGTCTCGAGCCTCTAATGGAAATCAGCTCAGTCCTGCAAAGCCGCCATACAAGCGTGGTCGCTTTGCTAATCAGGCTAAGGGCTCTGAAAATCGCTGAACTCTCTACCATGCCATGCTGCTCCCCGTATTCTGTTGGGAACTGGTAACTTTGATCTTTGCCCGCTATGTGCCCTCCAGCCTGCTGTATATTATAGAGCCACAGTAATGTTTTACTAGTGTGTTATATCTGACATGGTTTGTTTTAACTTTTTGTATGCCTGTTATTTTCTGCCGACTTATTGTTCCATCGGTGGGCTGATACTTTGAACCTATACTCCATTATTCTTGTGCTGTTTATTATAGCCTGATGACAGATGATCCCCTCCCCCTCACCACACCTGATTCCTCTTCCTCTCCCTCTTATTGTGGGGTATGTCATCACTTGCCCTTTCACCCTTCTTCCTCCCCCGGGGCTTGATCTCCGACCTTAGGGGAGGAGCAGACAATTAGCGGGAGCTCTGCATGAGAGTTGGTCCCCATGTGGAAAAAAGTGGAGTCAGCGATGTACACCAGGTGTTTTTTTTACCTGGTTTCATTATTTTTTGTTTGTTGTGTTTTTTTTTGTTCTTTATCTTCCCCCTATTACCTGATTAAGCTACCTGAATCTTATGCACCTCTTCCCCCAGCAGTACCCCACTATGTATTTGCCCTCCACGCTGATGTTCATATGACTGTCATGAGGTTCTATATTGTGGTGTCATTTTTCAAATCCCTTCCTCAACAGCTATGGCCCATTTAAGTGACAAGGGTGACCTGAAGGTTGTATCTTGGAATGTTAAGGGACTTCGTTCCCCCAATAAGCGTATGCAAGTTCTCAGACATTTAAAGCGTCTCCGGGCTGATGTGGCTCTCCTACAGGAGACCCATCTGTCCGCTGATGATTTACCACGTCTTCGCAAGTTATGGGTGGGGGATGTTTATGGCTCTCCAGCGATAGGCCGCAAAGCTGGGGTGGCTATTCTGCTACATAAAAATCTAAGACATTCCGTTCGTGGTGTCCGGACTGACTCGACTGGCCGCAAGGTGACTCTGCATTTATCACTAAACTCTAGGGAATTTGCCATCACCAACATATACGCTCCCAACTCTCCTGATATTCCTTTTTTTCAAGACATGGTGTCCTGGGTTCTCACTGCTCCCGAAGCTATGCACCTGGTTGGGGGAGATTTTAATTCTGTTATGCATGCACTAGAAGACAGAGAGGGTACTCGATCTCGGAAAACGCAGAGTCCGAGTGCTCTGACTGTAGGCCAGTCCCTCTTAGCTCAGGCCGTCTCTTCACTGCGCTTTATCGATTTCTGGCGTCTAACCCACCCGACTGACCGGGATTTTACTTTTTTTTCGCCCCCCCACAACTCTTTTTCTCGAATTGACTATTTTTTTGCGTCCCCAGCTTTATTTCCATCGCTCCGCGACGCTGACATCGGCGACACAGTAATCTCAGATCACAGTCCAATTTCTGTACATTTCACTGGTATCAATTTTTCATCACCCTCGCCTACATGGCGTTTCCCCTCTTATCTAGCGGAACATGAAGATTTTCGCCACATGCTTTGTGGCGCCTGGGCTGACTACGTCTCCACTAACAGTGCACACATATCTGACCCTAACCTCTTTTGGGAAGCGGGTAAAGCCTTCCTTAGAGGGAAGATTATTTCGTATACTGCCCAATTCAAGCGTCACTCCCCACGACAGTATATGCAAGCTAGCGAAATGTTACGCTCAGCGCATGCAACAGTAGCACATACTCGCACCTTGGAGACCATTAAGGCCTGGAAGCTTGCTAAACGGAACTTTGATCTCTGGGCTGAACAGCAGGAAGCAGCTAAATCATCGTTTTCTACCCTTCGCTTCCACAGGTTTGGCAACAAGGCAGGCAAACTTTTGGCCAGACTATGTGCAGGTCCTAGACGACCGACTTATATTTCTGCTTTAAGGAATAGTGCTGGCTCCCTTGTTACCTCTCCTGCGGAAATTAGTAAGCTGCTTGCAGACTACTATACTGCCCTGTATTCAGAGGACCCGACTGATCAAACTGTGGCGGAAGAGCTTCTATCCAAGGTTCGACTGCCTCAACTCACCTCTGCACACTTAGAAGCCCTTAATGCACCTATCACATTGGAAGACACTCAGTTGACAATTAAATCTCTAGCTTCATCTAAAGCGCCAGGTCCTGATGGCTACACTGCCGAATTTTACAAGCTGACTACCGAATTCATTCCCGACACTTTGAGACATGTCTTTACTGCCATGTGGGAAGGGGGCTTATACCTCCCCACAGGGGCCCAGGCTCACATTAAATTGATTTCCAAAAAAGGGAAAGACCCAATGCAACCAGGGTCTTATAGGCCAATTTCGTTGATCAACGTAGACGTAAAAATTCTTTCTAAGATAATTGCCTCTCGCCTAGCTAACATTCTCCCCTCCCTACTTCACCCGGCCCAATCGGGCTTTGTTACAGGGCGCTCAGCGACTTTGAATATTCGAAAAGTCCTGTTAGCGCTGGAACATGCCAAATCACATCCAAATCATGATACCGCCATTATCTCTCTAGACGCCGAAAAGGCTTTTGATAACATCAGTCTTTCATGGTTATTTCGGGTTATGACTGCATTCGGTTTTTCGGGCTCCATTATTAGTTTCTTATACCAAATGTATGCATCCCCGACGGCTCGCCTTGTTACCCCGGATTTTATTTCAGACACTATACCTCTAACTAAGGGAACCAGGCAGGGTTGCCCCCTTTCCCCTTTACTCTTCAATATAGCTATTGAACCGCTATCCAGAATCCTTAACTCATCAGATGGTATTAGTGGTATCACTGTTGGAGACCAAACCCTTCGATCCGCTTTGTTTGCGGATGATATTCTGCTTTTCTCTTCCAATCCCCTCTCAGATTTTGCTATGTTACGTGACATATTTGCGGCCTTTCGAGTCAGTTCGGGCTTCAGAATAAATTATGATAAAAGTGAAGTTCTCGCGTTAAACCCCCGGCTGTCTGCCAAATGGCGATTATCCTCCCCATTTTCTTTAGCCACCCATTCTATCACATACCTGGGCATTCATATAGGTCGGGAGCCTTCATCCTTGTACACTCTTAATTACCCACCTTTGATAACGAAAATTGTGAAGGAGTTGGAAGCTTGGGCGGCCCTGCCCCTCTCGCTCTTTGGGAGATGTCATCTTTTTAAAATGGTTTCATTTGCACGATTGCTCTATCCATTGCAGACCATACCTCTTTTACTAAAACACTCGGATGTGCAAAAATTGCACAAGGCTTTAAATGCCTTCTTATGGTCACGCAAAAAACCACGCATAGCTCTCCAGAAACTTTGTCTCCCCAGGTCCGAGGGTGGTGCGGGCTTGCCCAACATACGTTTTTACAATCTTTCATGTCTACTTAGGCAGGCTCTAGATTGGCTAGCTGGTAAATCCCGGTACTCCAATCGTGTACTTGAGGGGGCTCTAGTTTTCCCGCATACCCTCCCGGCCATCCTTCATTCTACACTTAAGGCTTTGCCTTTACATCTTCGAACGAATGTCCTTATCAGGGACACGGTGATTGCCTGGAGGGAGGTGCGGAGGCTGCTGGGGCTGCCCTCAAGTATATCTAACCACCTTGTTATTCAGGGTAATCCGATGTTTCCCCCTTCCACTATCCATGCTGCCTTTGATTTTTGGAAGTCTCGTGGCCTCATTTTGGCCAATCATGCATATGGTGAAAGACCGGGTGAATTTAAATCTTTCCAGGATCTAGCGCATAAATTCTCTCTACCACCTTCTCATGCCTTTCACTACCATCAACTGCGATCATATCTGCGAAGCTGTCATGGACCCCGAATGGATCCTCTTCGAAAATCCTACATTGATGTAGTGCTCCAGAAGGACGATTATTCTATTTCCAATCTCTACTCACATCTTATCACGCATCAGTCGGATAAATATCATCTTACCCCATTTCAGAAGTGGTCCTCGATCTTCAATGACTCTGAACTCCCGGAAAAAATCCTGCAAAGCTATCGCCACATTCATAAACTCATTGTTGCAGAAGCCTGGCGGGAAACCCACTTTAAAATCATACATAGAGCTTATTATCCATTTCGGACCAATGTTTCGGAACCTTCTCAAGCTCAATGCCCTTGGTGCTCTTTACTCCGCCCTACACTTGTACACCGCTTGTGGGAATGTTCAAAAATCTCCAAGTTCTGGGACTCAGTACTCAGTTATATATTCAAAGTCAGTAGGACGCGGTTATCTAAAAGTCCACTTTTGTGTCTGTTCGGTTGCGACCCACCGACCTGTTCTACCTCATCAGCTGATCCACCCAAGCTCTCACGCTGGAATCACATCTGCCTACTTGCGGCTCGCAGAACGATCATGTGCCACTGGATTATGACATCTCCTCCTTCCCTTCAAGCTGTTAAGCGGGCACTACTGTCGCTTTTTCACATTGAGAGACTAGACATTATAGTATTAAATTTCTGCTCTACCACCCGCTTTTTCTCCAGATGGCGAAAATACATGGAATCCACGTTTACTACTGAGGAACTATCTTCCATTGTACATCCATTCCGTTATACCGATTGGTACCTGAAGCAAGACCTTACCAACAGCTTGGGCAAACTCAAAATAACTGATCTATCCAATCCTTCTGACACCCATAGTCCCTAACTGAAAATCTGTCTAACAAAGTTGCACATTTATAGCTCATGGTAGTCCTTCCCTTAGTTTAGAAAATACTGCTTCCACTCCTGAGGGTTTTCTATTTTGTCATACTGTACTGTTTTTGTTGTTTTCATGCTCAGTACTATTCAGTATATTATGGTGCTCAGGTAAATACACCTTCCCCCTCACCACCCCCCCTTCCCCCCTTTTTTTTTTTTTTTCCTCTCCCACCCTTCCCCCTGATTGTGGTATCCGCTGCTATGTTACCATGTTTTCGAGCCTCTTAGCTCTATATCTCCTTACCATTTGTCGTTTGTTTCTTTTGTTTTTTATTGTATGTACCATTTGTATGGTAATAACCCAATAAACATTTAACATAAAAAAAAAAAAAAAAGGAACATAACATATGAAGACATTTCAAGTTCACTGTATCACCGCACATTAAACCAGTCAGTCCAGGGCTTCCACTGAGCATCAAATTTCGCTCTCCTACCCTCACTCTCTGTGCAATTTCAAGTGCACTTTGCACTTGTAGTTTGCACTTGTAGTGCAAAGTGGATTTGCCGTTAGTAAATAATCCCCATTGTGTATATATATTTAGTCTATACAGATATTCCAACATAACCATGAAAAAAAAACTGACTACTGAGGATAGTTGTGTTAATTAAAAAAAAAAAATATATATATATATATATATATATATATATATATATATATATATATGTATTATACAGCTTCAGTGGATTCCCATAAAATATCATGCTTTGAAGTGGCGCATGTGCAGAGCTCTGAAGATGGTTGCTTGAGTCGGGAGCTCCATATCACCTCAGCACAGCAGCGCTTGTATCACCTTGCATGGCAACTCGGGAATAGTGAATTTGGGCACAACAACACCCGCTCACACGCGGGAACCCCTCCTATGTCCAGATACACCGTCAGGAGTGATCTCAGGCTGCATTTAGACTGCCCAGACACACACAGGACATCCAAGATGGTGGCCATGGATCAGCTGCAAACACAGACGGTCTCCCAGAACACAGGCAAGTGATTGCCCCAGCGAAACTAAACTTCACCCCGATCTCTTTTATGGGCAGCCGACAGGCCATCACACCCTCCCCCAGCCTCCACAGAGTATTTCATAGGCCACATGATGGAAGACTTTTCCCTCTCCCCCCAGGGGCCCAATACAGCCTTTCAGACTGGTACTCCCCTCCCTGTCTTCCAGGCCAGGGACTCGACCTTCCCTGTAGCTTAACTTTTTCAGAAATTATCAGACCTCTTGGAAAGAGGCTTGGCTCAAACGGCAGCAAAAATCACAGGGAATTAAAAGCTGACTTACAGAATCTGGGTGCCAGAATAGACACAATTAAACCTAAACTGAACAAAACTGTTGCGGTAAAAAAATCAAGATTTGGATCATATCCAAGCATTACAGGAACAACTTGACTTTGTCCTAACCAGAATTGATGAATTAGAGAACAAGACCAGGAGATATAACATCAGAATTTTCAGTTGTTCTTAATCATGCACCACAACATTTTTGAAAACTTCTGTGAACTTGTTATTTGTAACAGGTGGGTTAAATTTGGATCTGTTACGTAATTCTGTGCCTGTTATGTGATTCTGGGTGGACATATTGAAAGTATTAGAAATTGAGTTTTTTTATATTAAATTTTCTCATATACTTCTGTATATTCACATAAGTATCAAATTTATTGAGGTTTTTGGTGGGGGCAAATTTAAGTCCCTTATCCAATACTCTGATTTCATTATTGTCTAGGGGAACGCCACGAAGATTGAAAATCCCTTCTCCTATTGGTGCTTTTTTTAGTTTATTATTAATAGGTTTATATACATAACGCTACATTTATTTATTTCATTTTTTTAACCAGTGTGGTGTATCACTTAGAATGGAAAAAAGGAGGAATCAACTGCGCTAAGATACAAAATAATATAAAAACAACCCAGTGCTAAATATATATAAAATAAGGAGCTGCTAAGAGCTAAAAAGAAGCTGCACCTGACTGTACTAACAAACACAGTGTAAAACAATTGGTAAAAAAACAGAATGCGCTACTAACATAAATCAAAAGCAAAATAAGTGTCCACAGGTGATAATTCAAAACCAAATAAGTGTCCACAGGTGATAGTCATAAGACTAGTGTCCATTAATCCAATCAAAAGAAACAAATGGAATTCACGGTTATATATGAAAAAAGTCAACACCAGTGCAAAGAATTGTGAATAATGTTGATAAACACGGTGACACTCTAATTCAAAATAGTGCTGATAGAAGATCCTCCACCTTGCAGAAAAAAGATGGCCGCTTACCAGAACTCTGGTGGCCCCTTAATTAAAAGAGAACCCCAGATAGTGTGTGCTTATCCACTAGGAGGAAGATGTAAGGTCAGGTCACTTGTTGATCCCCATCGGCAGCAGAGCAGGATTGAATACTCGAAATGGATTGCCAAGGAGAAACAAAAAGGGCCACAATAGTGTAATACCGTCACTTTAAAATGTTATTAAAAAAGACAAAAACTCACTTACATGAAACAAATTATAAACAGGCGTGTCAAGTTATGCTGGGATTCCGGCCGGAAATGGTCCAACAATGCAAGTACCCGTCCAAGAAGGTGAGGAAAGAGGCATACAGCGGGGGATGATCCGGTGTAGTACAGTATCCCGCCCATGATACTGTACTACACGGATCATCCCCCGCTGTATGCCTCTTTCCTCACCTTCTTGGACGGGTTAGTAGCGCATTCTGTTTTTTTACCAATTGTATCACTTAGAATGCTTAGCAGCTATGCATGTTTATAATAGGTTATTAACAGTAATTAGCATGGTATTTACTATATTTTTGGCGCTGATTGTTTTCATCTTATAAATTACTCTGTCACTGACACTGACATGCCCTTACATTAAAAGAAAAAGTAAAAAAAAAAAATGTCTCCTTTCAAATATGAAAACAGGAAACAATGCCCTTTACCCTGTGTATGCCATATGTTTTTATTCACTGTACTTATGACACTGGCTGGGCAATCTAGGGGGATCAATGGCTAACTGTGTGCCTAGCCAGTGTTTGTGTGTTAACTGTGTGCTGCTTATACTAAGGGAATTAATGGAGTCTAGTTTCTGCAGGAACACAGAATATATTCCTTCCTCCCTGTCAGATCTGTGAGATATGTCTTGTTTACATAGGCATATCTCAGTTCTCTATGTATTGACAATGTCCACTGAGACCCCCCCCCCAATTGACTACTGATGTGAATTATTTATCACAGCATAAGTGGCCCATCTCCAAAAGCCTGGAATCACATATACAATATATATGTGTCTGGCGCACAGCTGCCACCCTGTAGCAGTAAAACTTCAAATGGGTGGACGATAAGAGGTTTATACAACCCTTAACTCTACTATTTGGTACTTTCCAATACATCAGTTGGCCATTAAAAGTCCAGTATGCCACGTTTTGTAAAGAGGCCATATATGTATACATTTAAAGAGTTATTAAATACAACACTTAAATTATATTGCAGCTTACGAGTTCCTACATGTGGTGGCTGTATTTTTATTTTATTTTTTACAGCATACAACATTCTGTAAAACCTTTATCCCAAACAGAAAAAAAAAGTTAGTGTAATTAGTCAAGTCTATATCCTGCAATATGTAACTTTTTTTTTGCGTGTGTTTAATACTACTTTATAGAGGTATATTAACTTTGCATTATTTACTATACATCTGGAAATACTGGAAAGGAGTGGCACTGAGTCCTTTTTTATTTGATATGTTGGTTATCTACAAAATTTCAAAGCTTTATTAATGTAATTGTATAAATAATTTTACAACTACAGATTTTTGATGTTTGAGAATCAGTGTTAATATCTGTCCATCTCATATGTTAAGATGCATAAAAATTGATGCATGTTTTCCATGAAATTGTGCAGATGTCACTTCATTGTAGTATCAGTAATGTATCACTAAATAATGAATCTTGCAGTTAAACATTTTCAAAAAGAACAGATGTGAATTATAATCAAGCTGTATCAGCTACAATTAAATATGTATCAGTAGCTATTAGAGCATATATTAGTAAGCAATAAATCTGTGTATGAATAAAAACATTATATCATATCATACAGCATGAAAACTATGTATAATCTGGATATTAAAATAGGAGTAATGCTATAATACAGTTTATACGGTGTCCTTTTGTACAGGTATCAGTGAAAAAAGGAGAGAAACATAATGCTTAAAGTGGAATTTAACTCTCCCTATCAACATGGATTATTTTTAATCCCCATGCTGCTAGAATTAGTAATTAGATATGAGAGTATTTCATATTTACTTGTTTAAAAAAAAAATCAGTTACTTCCTGCCTAGGCAAATTATGTGATACATTCCTAGGTGTGCCCAGCCTATTGCATTATGGCACACCAAAGCTCAAACACATATGTGTGTGTGTGTGTGTGTGTGTGCGTGTGTATACATATTGAAAGTGTCAGTAGAGCAATGGATGGTGTCAATAGTTTTTTATTATTTTTTTTTTTTTTTTTTCTACAATTGATTTATTTTATTAAAATTTATTTAGGAGCCCTGTTGGCTTTGGTGATCATGGGTCTAAACAGGGGAAATATGTACCATACAGGGTGATTAGTGTGTGCCCAGGCACACCTGGCACACCCTGTGTGCACACCTATGCATACATCCCAGGAGTCTTCAGGAGGGTTCCAGGAAGTAAATGCTACACAAATCAGTTGCCCTTATTCAAAAAAAGGCATGGCCAGAAATGCTAGAGGGTTGTCTTTCAAAGTGATTTCTCAACAAAAAAAAAACATAGAGACATGGATGGATGAGGTATTTTGCTTTGAATATTAAAAATGAATTAAATAGTGTTTTTGGTTTGTGGTGTTCAGATTCAGTGTTGATCAATTTTAAGTGTGCATTCACACTTAACCCTCACTTTGCCTAAGCCCTAAAACCTAAAGTGAAACTACTTTTACAAGTGTATCATCACATTAAAGAGAGTATTATGTTATTGTCTTAGAGTGGCTATGCTCACTGAGTCTATGGAGGATAAATATAGCACTAGCAGCATTGTCTGCCTGTGGAAAGGGTAGATGGACTAGTCGATTTAGATGGACTTTACATAAGAAACTCACAAATTAGCTCCAACTCCAACTAATATCTGTTATGCTGTAACAGCAACATTTTTTTTTTATCATTTTTACAGCATCTGAAAAAAATCTAACTATAGTAAGAACCCCTATCGGCTCTAAAGTTTTTCAACCACACTGGAGAAGTAACCATCAGATGACTGCTGCACCTGCAAAATATGTGTGAAAAATGATTAGGCTTCATGTAGACTTTGCTGTAATTTACCATGGGAAAGCACAAATGTGTCAAAATCTCACTGTATCTCACAGTAACATATGCAGTGCTGCTGCTCTTTGATTTGTGAAGTATGACTGACTCCTATATAATTCTATCCCTATAAGCACAATCAGGAACTTTCCCCTAAATTATCTAATGCAGAGTATGTCACAGGAACATATGCATTGCTGGTGCAATATGCAGAGTATCTGACAGGAACATATGCAGTGCTGGTGCAATTAGATTTGTGAAGTAGGACTCACTCTTAACTAATTCTCTCCCTATAAGCACAATCGGGAACCTTTTCCCTAATGTAGCTAATGCAGAGTATGTTACAGAAACATTTTACTTTGGGGGAGAAACAAATTCTTGCCCGGCCATTTCCCAATATGGGCGTTTCCTCCACAGCCTGGAGAGTGCCAACACCACCCCGGCCAGGAGGCGTGAGATCTTGCAGAACATTACTGACGAGGTGAATGCATCGGGGGGGGGAGACCCGGATATGGTCGGGGATTGAAAAGAAGATCAATGACCTCCGGCGTCTGGTCAGAAAGAAGCTGGCCAAAATGCTAGCCCATGCCAGGGGCACAGGAGGGGGCCCACAATGCCCTGTTCGGCTGACAGCGGAGAAGCGTGCGGTGGCCCACACCTTTCATAGACAACAGGTGGAGGGCCTGCCTGGCTATGACTCCAGTCATGAAGGCGTGATGCCAGGTAAGGTTTTTTGCCCTATCAGGTGTGTAGCATGTGTGGGGGAGGGGGTGAAAGGAAATATGTGGCAAGTGTGTGGATCCTCCAACCTGTGAATGTTTTGTGTCATCCACAGATGAGCAGGAGGGTGCTGGGCCATCAGGGCTGACCGCACCATTCCAGCCTGATGAGGACCCCCCGACAAGGTCGGAGTCCTCGGAGGAGGTTGAAGAGGAGGAGTTTGAGGAGGAGGAGGATGTCATGTCAGCCAGTGGATTATTATTTTTGGAGGAGTCTTCCTCTCTGGCTGGCAGCAGCCAGCCCCCCATAAGGGCTAGCCCCTCCCACTCCTCCCCCAACAGGGCTCCTCTCCCAAGGGCCTCCCCTTCTCCCCGGCCACAAGCCTCAGCTGGAGGCAGGAAGTCGTCCCAGAAGACCAGGGGGGTGGCCGAGCTTCTTCCCGCCAATCTGAAAAGGGACCAGGCCCTTAAGACCCGCCATCTGGGACAGGTCAGCCAGACTTTGGGGCGGATGGAGGAGAGCATGTCCTTTGCTGTAATTTACCATGGGAAAGCACAAATGTGTCAAAATCTCACTGTATCTCACAGTAACATATGCAGTGCTGCTGCTCTTTGATTTGTGAAGTATGACTGACTCCTATATAATTCTATCCCTATAAGCACAATCAGGAACTTTCCCCTAAATTATCTAATGCAGAGTATGTCACAGGAACATATGCATTGCTGGTGCAATATGCAGAGTATCTGACAGGAACATATGCAGTGCTGGTGCAATTAGATTTGTGAAGTAGGACTCACTCCTAACTAATTCTCTCCCTATAAGCACAATCAGGAACCTTTTCCCTAATGTAGCTAATGCAGAGTATGTTACAGAAACATATGCAGTGCTGGTGCAATATGCAGAGTATCTGACAGGAACATATGCAGTGCTGGCAGGAACATATGCAGTTTTGGTGTAATATGCAGAGTATCTCACAGGAACATATGCATTGCTGGTGCAATATGCAGAGTATCTCACAGAAACATATGCAGTGCTGCTGCAATTAGATTTGTGAAGTAGGACTGACTCCTATATAATTCTCTCCCTATAAGCACAATCAGGAACCTGTCCCTACAGTAGCTAATGCAGAGTATGTTACAGGAACATATGCAGTGCTGGTGCAATATGCCAAGTATCTGACAGGAACATATGCAGTGTTGGTGTAATATGCAGAGTATCTCACAGGAACATATGCATTGCTGGTGCAATATGCAGAGTATCTGACAGGAACATATGCAGTGCTGCTGCAATTAGATTTGTGAAGTAGGACTGACTCCTAACTAATTCTCTCCCTATAATCACAATCAGGAACCTTTGCCTAATGTAGCTAATGCAGAGTATGTTACATGAACATATGCAGTGCTGGTACAATATGCAGAGTATCTGACAGGAACATATGCAGTGCTGGTGCAATATGCAGAGTATCTGAAAGGAACATATGCAGTGCTGGTGTAATATGCAGTGTATCTCACAGGAACATATGCATTGCTGGTGCAATATGCAGAGTATCTGACAGGAACATATGCAGTGCTGCTGCAATAAGATTTGTGAAGTAGGACTGACTCCTAATTAATTCTCTCCCTATAAGCACAATCAGGAACCTTTGCCTAATGTAGATAATGCAGAGTATCTGACAGGAACATATGCATTGCTGGTGCAATATGCAGAGTATCTGACAGGAACATATGCAGTGCTGCTGCAATTAGATTTGTGAAGTAGGACTGACTCCTAACTAATTCTCTCCCTATAATCACAATCAGGAACCTTTGCCTAATGTAGCTAATGCAGAGTATGTTACATGAACATATGCAGTGCTGGTACAATATGCAGAGTATCTGACAGGAACATATGCAGTGCTGGTGCAATATGCAGAGTATCTGAAAGGAACATATGCAGTGCTGGTGTAATATGCAGTGTATCTCACAGGAACATATGCATTGCTGGTGCAATATGCAGAGTATCTGACAGGAACATATGCAGTGCTGCTGCAATAAGATTTGTGAAGTAGGACTGACTCCTAATTAATTCTCTCCCTATAAGCACAATCAGGAACCTTTGCCTAATGTAGATAATGCAGAGTATCTGACAGGAACATATGCATTGCTGGTGCAATATGCAGAGTATCTGACAGGAACATATGCAGTGCTGCTGCAATTAGATTTGTAAAGTAGGACTGACTCCTAACTAATTCTATTCCTATAAGCACAATCAGGAACCTTTGCCTAATGTAGCTAATGCTATGTAGATCGAACGCTGAGTATTGTAATTCGATTTCTCAAGCAAGAAACATCCTATCTAAAACTGCCCCTGAGAGCAGCAGCAGCCTTTTCCTACCCTAGCTAAAGCAGAGTGACAAGCTGTGCTGTGTGCCTCTAGCTTATATAGAGGCTGGGTCACATGCTCGGTCACATGCTGCACTGGCCAATCACAGCCATGCCATTAGTAGGCATGGCTGTGATGGCTTCTAGGTCACACAAGTAACAGAAATGCTAATTGGCTGCCCTGCAGCGCGCCGTTACATAGCCGAACACCGAATCCGAACCCGAACTTTCAGAAAATTGTTCGGGTCCGGGTCAAAAAAAACTAAAGTTCGGTACAAACCCAAACTTTACAGTTCGGGTTCGCTCAACCCTAGTAAAGAAATCTCTTGGGGGTGGAAGTGGATTTGTGAGAATTTGTTAATCATTTAGTGGAGAGCCTAGTGCACACTGACACAGCCCAGCCACCCCTCCCTTCTGTGAAGGAGTCTCATCAGAAAAACACTTCTCACTAGCTGTAGCAAATGGCACTGAATCCTCTGGCTCTCTAAGATTTATATTCAGGCTATACCTGACACCCGTCCAACAGCTCCAGCACATAAAGGGTCCAGTGTAAGAAAAAGGTATTACCTTTTCTGTTCTGTCCTTCCAGTCCCAGGAGAGGCTTGAACCTAAGTGGGTTGGTTCGACAGGGTTTTTTTTCTCTTGTCTGCAGCTTCTTTCTTTCAGTGAGTCTGGTGGCCTGGAGTCCGACCAAAAAAAAGAACAAGGGCAAGGGAGGAGGGGCCCCCTATTTATCAGCTAAAAAGAAGGTGGTACTGGAGGAACCGAGGAAGGGGTTAACCCATTGTGTGCTGATGTGAGGCTGGCCAGGAATGAATGATATCATTAGGGGTACGTGATTAACCAAAGGTTGTAATATATTTATGTAAGTGTTTTTATTATCTACACTGTGGTGTGTTGAAATTTTGCATAACATTTGAAGTATGCTGTGACTGAAAAAAGATTGAAAAAAACATGGTTAACCACTTAAGACCCGGACCAAAATGCAGGTAAAGGACCTTGCCCCTTTTTGCGATTCGGCACTGCGTCGTTTTAACTGACTCATTGCGTGGTCGTGCGACGTGGCTCCCAAACAAAATTGGCGTCCTTTTTTCCCCACAAATAGAGCTTTACTTTTTGCTATAATAAATATCCCCCAAAAATATATAAAAAAACATTTTTTTTCCTCAGTTTAGGCCGATACGTATTCTTCTACCTATTTTTGGTAAAAAAAATCGCAATAAACGTTTATCGGTTGGTTTTCGCAAAATTTATAGCGTTTACAAAATAAGGGATAGTTTTATTGCATTTTTATTCATTTTTGTTTTACTACTAATAGCGGCGATCAGTGATTTTTTTCATGACTGCGACATTATGGCGGACACTTCGGACAATTTTGACACATTTTTGGGACAATTGTCATTTTCACAGCAAAAAAATGCATTTAAATTGCATTGTTTACTGTGAAAATGACAGTTGCAGTTTGGGAGTTAACCACAGGGGGCGCTGTGACTTTGAGTGTTCCCTGTGTGTGTGTTTACAACTGTAGGGGGTGTGGCTGTAGGTGTGATGTCATCGATCGCGTCCCCCTATAGCAGGGATGACGCGATCGATGCTGCGGCCACAGTGAAGCACGGGGAAGCCTTGTTTACACACGGCTCTCCCCGTTCTTCAGCTCCAGGGACGGATCGCCACACTGCAGCGGCGATCGGGTCCGCGAGTCCCGCGGTCCCGGTCCTGGAGCTTCGGACCGGGTCACGGGAGCACACCGCGGGCACGCGCCCGTGACCCACGGCTGGGTACTAAAACCAACGTATATATACATTGATGTGCCCAGCCGTGCCATTCTGCCGACGTATATGTGCAGTAGGCAGTCCTTAAGTGGTTAAAGGCTCTATTCACACTACAGTAGACTAGGGACAAGCCAAATACCCCCCAAAGTTCGGTTCACAGCAGAAACTGCGAACAAGCAAAACATTTTTTTCGAACACACAAACACCGTTAAAGTCTATGAGACACGAACATGAAAAATCAAGTGCTAATTTCTCATAAAAAGTGTTTGGGGACCCGGGTCCTGCCCCAGGGGATATGTATTAATACAAAAAAGTTTTTCGGGAGCAGTGATTTTAATAATGCTTAAAGTGAAACAATAAAAGTGAAATATTCCTTTAAATTTCATATCTGGGGGGTGTCTATACTATGCCTGTAAAGTAGTGCATGTTTCCTGTGCTTAGAAAAGTCCCTGCAAAAAAGGAAATTTCTTAAGGAAAAAAAGTAATTCAAAACTACTCGTGGCTATAATGAATTGTCTGGTCCCGGCATGGGTTCCCCCCAGGCCATTAACAGGCCCTTTGGGTCTGGTATGAATATTAAGGGGAACCTCCCGAACCAAAAAAAATGCATGGGGCTGCCCCAAATTCCATTACCAGGCCCTTCAGGTCTACTAATGAATATTAAGGGGAACCCTGCATTAAATAAAAAAAAATGGCGTAGGGGTCCCCCTAAAAATCCATACCATATCCTTCAGGCCTGGTATGGATTTTAAGGGGAACCCTGCACCAAAATAAAAAAAATGGCATGGGGTTCACCCAAAAAATCCATGCCAGTCCCTTTTTTCTGAGCACGCAACCAGGAAGGCAGCAGGAAAAGAGGGGGGACGGTATTTGCGCAATAATTTTTCAAACACATTTTTTTGGGGGAAAAAAAAGGTTTCATGAATTAAAAAATAACAAAACAGTAGTTATCCCATTTTTTTATAATGTTAAAGATTATGTTAGTTATGCCGATTAAATAGATACCTAACATGGCATGCTTTAAAATTGCGCACGCTCATGAAATGGCGCCAAACTTCAATACTTAAAAATCTCCATAGGCGACACACGTGACGATACCTCACATGTGTGGTTTGAACGACGTTTACATATGTGGGCTAGACTTGCGTGTGTGTTCACTTCTGGGTGCGAGCTACCGGGGACAGAGGTGTTTTAAATATTTATTTATTTATTTTTATTTTGCTTATTTTATTTTTGCACTTTTTTTACTTTTTTTTTTGATAACTTTTATTCCTATTACAAGGAATGTAAACATCCATTGTAATAGGAATATATTGTGACAGGTCCTCTTTATGTAGAGATGCAGGGTCAATAAAACCCCACATCTCTCCTCCAGGCTGGAAAGCATGAGATTGTAAAAAAAAATCACTGATCTCATGCTGACAGCCGCTATAGTGGCTTTGTTTACTTCCGGGTACCCGGTCATGACGTCATAACGTCGCGCCTGGGCCTCCGACAGAAATTTCTATGCTTCTCATTCAGCACTGGCCAATCGTTTCTCCTGGTCCCTGATGGCATGTAAGAGCCTAGAGAAGCACAGGATGCTGGTGGGAGGGGGACATTTCCTCCCATCACCTATAAAAATGATTAAGCGGTGGAACTGCCACCAGGGGCGGACTGACAACTCATGGGGCCCCCGGGAAATAGAAGATTATGGGGCCCCCGGGCTTACAGATGGCCACCATGCCAGGAGGCAGTACAGAGGCGGGGCAGCTAAATTCTTGGGGCCAGATTCACGTATATCGGCGCATTTTTTGACTGGCGTAGCGCACCTCCTTTACGTTAGACTGCCGCAATGTAGCGGCGCAATCACCGTATTCTCGATTGTTTTGCGCAGAAAATAGCGCCTGTGCAACGTAATTTCAGAGGCGTAAGGCGGAGTAATTCGAATTGGGAAGGACGTGGGCATGTTACATTGAAATGAACCGTGACCCCATGCAAATGAAGGACCGGCCGGCTCGCGCATGCGCACATGAAGCAGACCATGGTTAGCACCTCTGTGCGCATGCTCACAACTCGGGAACGACGCAATCAGTGAAATTGGAAGTAGACCAGGGCAACTTAGTGAACTACGCAGACAGCATAAATAGACAGACACAAATGCACTTCCTTTGCAAAAGTACATCCCTTTGTATCCCTCCCTATACAGCAAGGTGCTTTTGTTCTGTTGTTTGTTGCGTTGTGACTTGTCTTTGTGATATTTGGTTCCTGTTTGATCTAGTGTTTTGTAGAAGATATTTGAAAGTGTTTTTTGGTGACTGCTTGTGAGACTTTTTGGTTGATAGTTTTTTGTTTGTTTGTTTTCTTGCTTGATTTTTCCTGCTTGTTTTTGTGAGTGATTTTTGCTGATTGTTTTTCTGAGTGATTTTTGCTGATTGTTTGGGAGAGAGTTGTTGTATGAGTATGACTGAGAGGAACAGGAAGTTAAATTTTACTTTGGGGGAGAAACAAATTCTTGCCCGGCCATTTCCCAATATGGGCGTTTCCTCCACAGCCTGGAGAGTGCCAACACCACCCCGGCCAGGAGGCGTGAGATCTTGCAGAACATTACTGACGAGGTGAATGCATCAGGGGGGGGGAGACCCGGATATGGTCGGGGATTGAAAAGAAGATCAATGACCTCCGGTGTCTGGTCAGAAAGAAGCTGGCCAAAATGCTAGCACATGCCAGGGGCACAGGAGGGGGCCCACCATGCCCTGTTAGGCTGACAGCGGAGGAGCGTGCGGTGGCCCACACCTTTCATAGACAACAGGTGGAGGGCCTGCCTGGCTATGACTCCAGTCATGAAGGCGTGATGCCAGGTAAGGTTTTTTGCCCTATCAGGTGTGTAGCATGTGTGGGGGAGGGGGTGAAAGGAAATATGTGGCAAGTGTGTGGATCCTCCAACCTGTGAATGTTTTGTGTCATCCACAGATGAGCAGGAGGGTGCTGGGCCATCAGGGCTGACCGCACCATTCCAGCCTGATGAGGACCCCCCCGGCAAGGCCGGAGTCCTCGGAGGAGGTTGAAGAGGAGGAGGTTGAGGAGGAGGAGTTTGAGGAGGAGGAGGATGTCATGTCAGCCAGTGGATTATTATTTTTGGAGGAGTCTTCCTCTCTGGCTGGCAGCAGCCAGCCCCCCATAAGGGCTAGCCCCTCCCACTCCTCCCCCAACAGGGCTCCTCTCCCAAGGGCCTCCCCTTCTCCCCGGCCACAAGCCTCAGTTGGAGGCAGGAAGTCATCCCAGAAGACCAGGGGGGTGGCCGAGCTTCTTCCCGCCAATCTGAGAAGGGACCAGGCCCTTCAGACCCGCCATCTGGGACAGGTCAGCCAGACTTTGGGGCGGATGGAGGAGAGCCTGTCCTCCATAAAGGATACGCTTGAGGACCTGGACTGCCACTCCCGGGCTCTTACAAACTGCCCTCACTGCCCTCACCCAGGCTATCCAGGCCAACACGGCAACACTAGGTGCTGGCCTGAACAGAATTGCCGTGGCCTTGGAGGGCAGGCCGCCAGGTGGGCAGAGACCAGGGGCTGCTCCTCCTTCCCCGGATTAGCCCCCCCTCTCCATGAGTCCCCCTGAGGAGCCGGGGCAGTGGCCATGGGCGCCCAAGGCGTGGCTCACGCCAACGGCATTAATTTGTTTCCCCCTTTTTTTTTTGCTGGAATTTATTTATTTTTTTGCTGGACATTTTTTTTTTGTGATGTGAATGTTTTTGGAATGTGGGGGTGATATTCCTGCCGGCAAAGGGGTGCCACCCTCAGTTTTGGTGGAGAAGGGTTCCCCAGGACCAGGGAGAAATGATTCCCAGGTCCGTGTGAATGGTGTATGAATGTACAGTGACATAATTGGAGCCGTGGCGTGACGTTGCTGCTCACAAGTCCAGCATGGTGGGCTTGTGCTAATCCAATTAGATGAGAATGTGATTTGTCTGTGCTAGGGACCACAGTGGTGTGCATGCATGCATTCTCATTGTGCCATGATTAATGCGTGTGTTTAACGTGCAAAGATGCCTAATGTGAGCTGTCTCCTGGCTGCTCTTCCCTCAGAAGACGGGGTAACCTCGGTTAGAGGGGGATTGTCTGGACAAGGGGTCAGGTCATCACGTAGGTCAATCTGCAGGCCCTTTCTCACTGCGAAGTTGTGCAGAATGCAACATGCACCAATGATCTGGGACACAAAGTTTGGGGAATACAACAGGGTCCCCCCAGACTTATTCAGGCATCGGAAACGTGACTTCAGGAGGCCAAAGGTGCGCTCCACCACTGCACGTGTTTGGGCGTGGGTTTCTTTGTATCTTTCCTCTCCTGGGGTTTGGGGGTTCCGGATAGGAGTCATGAGATGGGGTCCCAGTGCATATGCAGAGTCACCTGTAAGGGAAAAGACAGGAGGATGTTAGTCGTGCATGTGCCCCTTGTGATGTGTGCATCATGGGGGGGGTCAGTCATGCCTGCCACCCATGTCACTCACCAACCAGGCAGGTGTCCCCATACACATTCTGTTCGAATTCCATTCGGATGGGGCTCTGATTGTATATGTAGCTGTCATGGCTGGATCCGTGGTGTTTGGCACGGACGTGCCATATGAGGCATTGGGCATCGACTATGACCTGTACGTTGATGCAATGCCAATGCTTCCGATTGCGGTATATGTGCTCTGTCTCATGGGGGGGCTGGAGTGCCACATGTGTGCAATCAATGGCCCCCACGGTGCGTGGGAATCTGGCAATTCCGTAGAAATCTGTCATTGCCTTCATCCGCAGGTCCTCAGTGGTGGGTTTGATGATTTGGTTGGCCATGCGTCTGAGGATTGCAGGGACAACCTGGTGCACACATCTGCTCATGGAGGATTGTGACATCCCAGCCACCACTCCACTTGTTCTTTGAAAAGAGCCACTGGCAAGGAAATGGAGTGTTGCCATGACCTTGACCAGTGGCTGCACTGCATGTGAGCGGTGTGTTGGGCTGGTGATGTCCTCCTGCAAGGTTATGGTTAATTCCATGATGGCATGAGGGGTGAATCTGAAGATGCGATACACCTCAGAATCACTCATGCCAAAGAGGTCTATGCGTGTGCGGTATATCCTCTCCCGTGCCCTCCTCCGTGCCCTCATCCTTCTTTGCTCCTCTAAAGTCAGTAGTATAGCTATGAGCGAGGATGTCCCTGGCATGTTGGCATACAGATTGTTGTGCAACACGTGTGACTGCTCAACTCCTCACTAACAGTGTTGCTTTCTCTGACATGTAGACGAATTGTCTAATTTTATACCACCTTTTATATGGTCTAATTTTAGACAGGCCATGCAGCTGTTGCGCACAGCGCATAGCCTGTGCTGCACCAACGTTCTTTTGTGGATCCCCGTAACTCCCTCATTAGCATATTTGAATAGCAAATCAATGGTGTGTCTAGCGCAGTTTTGCGCGGACGGATGCACCTGTCTATCGAAATTACGCTGGACAAAAAAAAGTAGATTTCTTGCGTATCCCGTTTTGGGGATGCAGAGCATCGAAACGAATGCGCAAATTTAGACTTACGCCGCACATCTCCTGTTACGCCGGCGTAATCGCTCTGTGAATCTGGCCCTTGGGATTTTCACATCAAAAGCATGTCGGTTTCAGACATATCAGGGACAGATGTAAAAGAAACACAGATTTTTACATACTGTCCCTGGTTTTACTGAGCCTGGCAACCCTGATGGGGCCCCCTAGGGCAGTGCCCGGGTTCCTCAATGGTCAGTTCGCCCCTGACTGCCACTATGATCATTCTTATGGTGCACAAAATCACCAGCTTAGCTGCAGGCATCATTCATATATCCCCACTGAAAGTCCAGAACGTCATATGACATTCTTGGGAGTGAAGTGGTTAACAAAGGGGTCCTCCAGATTTTGCCCCCTATGTGAATTGGTAACGGAGTACATTGTACTCTTTACTAAGATCGGTGTAGCCGTGTCTCAGACACGCTGCACCACTGAACGCCACAATGCACGCTCCCATTGGTGCATGGTGGCGGTTATCCTGCTGGACGTCATATGACGCCTAGTCAGGATAACTGAACCACCGCCCGACCGTCATTGTGCTATAGGCCGGGAGGGAAGTGGTTAAAGTGTCAGATTTAAACATCAATTCCTTCAAATTGGAAGCTTGTTTTCATACCACATAAGTACCCTTAAAAAAACACACACACACCTCCAGTTAAAATTCGATTTTACACAAAGAACCAATTTATCTAATACAAATGATCTAATACAAGTTATTATGACATCACACTGATTCCAAGCTGTTATGACCCTAATGATATTTACAGAGTGAAATATCATACTGTGTACATAAAGGTAGAATGACCTAGTAGGGCTTAAGACTTTGAGCCTGATAGCATGGGCATGCGGCCGCCCCTCCTCTCAGAAATAGATAAATATAATTAATTAAATTAATAGGTAAGGATATGTGCAAGTTAATGTATTTGGGGCAATGTCCCTTTAAGAGAATTTCAAATGCAGGCTGGGGGTGGGGGTCAAGGCTTTTGGAAATTTCCCAGATGGTGATGTTACCACTATGGAATGTTCTGGAAAGGGGCTTATTATATATATGACCCTCTCACAGGTGTATTCCAGCCAGTTCCCAGCCAGGCAGTGAAGGTGAAACAAGCTCTGGAAGTACAGCAGTCATGGCTATGAAATCCCTCATGAGGCAAGTACTGAAGAAAGCTGGGGACAATGGAGGAGAAGAATGGCTTAGAAGATGCTTAGCTTTGCTGAAGAAGATAATGAGTGGAGCGGGGTAGAAGGGTAACAGCCAGTACAGATAGCTGTGGACATGACTATAATTCCCCCTGTAGTCAGAGACAGAGGGGCTGAGGTTGTAAGTGTGGAGAAGTAATATCTGCCCAGTGTATCACTATCGCAGCATAACGCTGCTGGCAGTGTGTGTCACAGACATCCCGCGGATGGCAACTGGAGACAACAGAGAGCAGCATCATACTGCTTCAGATATACAAAATGCTCCAGCACCGCCTAGCGGTATAGGTGAGTTAGCACACACAGTCTTAATAGCATTATGGAATCCATTAATAGATTAGCTGACAGTATGAATACACCTGTAAATGAAAGTAGTCATTATGGAAGTGTTTGGTCTAATGCGAATAGGAATTCTGTCAGCGTAAGTAAGTAATTTCAACAATACTCTGTCAGTTAATATTAATCCTCAACAATTATTACCAGCTGAGATTAACTTATCTAGCTCATCGGTTCTAGAGGTGTGTTTTAAAGAGACATTATCATGCAAGATTTTGCCGCTAGGTTACCACCTTTCTCCTCAGACCAAAGAAAAAATTTGGAAAGGGCAATTCATTGATATCCTGTTGCTGCTTCCATCCACAAAAGAACAGAACTGACAAAAAATCAGATGAGAAAGCAATGGATGATAGGAGAAGACCAGTGGCAAGGTCTTTTAACCACTTAATACCCGCCCACCGTGAAATGACGGCGGGCGGGATACTCAATTATCCTGACATCACGTCATATGACGTGATGTCAATTCAAGCCACTAGGTGGCGCGCGCGCCGCCGGCGCCACGCGCGTGCACCCATCGGGTAACTAACAACACCGTGCGCGTGCCCGGCGGCCACGATGGCCGCCGGGCACCCGCGATTTTCGTGTAACGGAGCTGGGACGTGCAGCTCTGTGTGTAAACACAGAGCTGCACGTCCCTGTCAGGGAGAGAGGAGATCGATTGTGTCCCTTGTACATAGGGACACAATCGGTCACCTCCCCCAGTCACCCCCCCTCCCCCCACAGTAAGAACACACCTTAGGATACACATTTAACCCCTTCCCCGCCCCCTAGTGGTTAACCCCTTCCCTGCCAGTCACATTTATACAGTAATCAATGCATATTTATAGCATTGTTCACTGTATAAATGTGAATGGTCCCAAAAATGTGTCAAAAGTGTCCGATGTGTCGGCTATAATGTCGCAATCCCGAAAAAAAACGCAGATCGCCGCCATTCCTAGTAAAAAAAAAACAAAAAAAAAATCATAATTATGTCCCCTATTTTGTAGGCAATATAACTTTTGCGCAAACCAGTCACTATACGGTTATTGCGATTTTATTTAAAAAATTTTTTTACCAAAAATATGTAGAAGAATACGTATCGGCTTCAACTGAGATCAATTTTTTTTTTTTCAATGGGATATTTATTATAGCAAAAAGCAAAAAATTTGGTGTCTTTTTTCAAAATTTTCGCTCTTTTTTTGTTTATAGCCTAAAAAATAAAAACCGCACAGGCGATAAAATAGCACCAATAGAAAGCTCTATTTGTGGGAAAAAAAAAACGCCAATTTTGTTTGGGAACCACATCGCACGACTGCGTAATTGTCAGTTAAAACGACGCAGTGCCGGAAGCTAAAATTTTGTCTGGGCAGGAAGGGGGTGTAGGTGCACAGTAGGCAAGTGGTTAATAATTGGCTACAGTAATTTGCTATATTCTCCAGGGTACTAGGTAAAAAACACCCAGAGTATTACATGCGGTAGAGGCTAGTGTTGAGCAGAATATGCCATATTCGATTTCGCGATATATCTCGAATATATAGTCGAATATTCGAGATATATTCGTTAAATGCGAATATTCGCGATATTTTTTGGAAATGAAATGATTGCGAAATTTCGCTATTGCGAATGCGAATGCGAAATTTTGAGAAATGCGGAAGGAGCACTCTGATTGGCTCAGAATATTCGTGATATTTTATAATACGAATTAATTGCGAAATTTCGAGAAATGCGGAATGGAGCACTCTGATTGGCTCAGAATATTCGTGATATTTTATAATACAAAATAATTGCGAAATTTCGAGAAATGCGGAATGGAGCACTCTGATTGGCTCAGAATATTCGTGATATATTACAATACAAAATAATTGCGAATATTCGGCAAATGCGGAAGGAGCACTCTGATTGGCTCAGAATATTCGTGATATTTTATCTTAATTTCGCAAAAATGCGAATGAGAAATTGATTGCGGAATTTCGAGAGTAACACTCTGAAATCGAATATATGTGTTATTTTAGCTAAAAACAATATTGCGAATTTCTCTAAAAAAAATCGCGCGATATCGCTATTGCCGAATAATCGCATTGCGATTTTTCGGCAATATAAAATGATCGCTGCAGCTACTTGGCCCAAGGTCTCTAATCATACCAGCAATGCTTTTAGACGTCGATGGGGATCTCTAGGATGTGATCTGTTCTTAAAAAAAAATTGAAAAAATACGAATATTCGAAATAGCGAATATTCACCGCGAAATTCGGAATATATCGCGAATACTCGAATATGCCATATTCGAGCCGAATATTCGCAATACGAATATTCGTGAGCAACACTAGTAGAGGCATATAAGAGTTTAGGATGGTTCCAATAAGGTGGCAATAAGGATGTCAGGTTGTGGCTTCACCTGATGGTCCCACAGAAAACTGGTTTCACTAGGCAGCAGCGGTTACAAGGGGATACTGCTTTGCTTATAAAGAGAACCAGCGTAAATTTTGTAGGAGGGTCCTGCAAGTACAAGCATGAATGCTTAAATTGTTCAATACCCCACCCTTTGCTCAGGTGTTTCAAAAGGAATTCCAATTTTCAAAGTTCACAGAGAGATAATTATGCAAAAAGCTTACAAGACGGTGAAACTAGCAAATATGCAACAATGGTTGGAAATATATCCAGACCAGGAGACAGCCAAGTTCTTAATTAAAGGGTTTTCCAGAGGTTTTCCTTTGCCAGTGTTTCAAGGTGAAGGGTGTGAGATTCAAAATTTGATGTCAGTTGATACTTATGCACGCATAGTTGAGGAGAAGTTAGTTAAAGAGATTAAAGAAGGTAGGATAGCGGGTCCATTTGATTCCCTTCCGTTCATACCTTTTAGGATATCGCCATTGGGCATCATACCTAAGAAAGAGCCAAATACGTTTTGCTTAATTCAACATTTCTCATTCCCCAAGGGTAGCTCTTTAAACTATTATATAGATGCTTTGGTATCCTATTGCACATTTGAAGATGCTATTCAGCAAATTAGGAAATTTGGGAAAGGTGTGCTGCTTGCAAAGGCAGACATAAAGATGGCCTTCAGGATGCTACCAATTGATCCGACAGCCTTCAACTCATTAGGTATGTATTTTTAGGGTAAATATTACTTTGATATGTGCCTTCCTATGGGATGTGCCATATCTTGTGCCTATTTTGAAAAAATTGCAACCTTTCTCCAATGGGTGGTTGCTGTTGAAGCTGGCTAGCTATCCAAGTATATTACATTATCTGGACGACTTCTTATGCATTGGTCCAGCTCAATCTCCTATTTGTTATTGTACGTTACAGATGTTTATTGCAGTAGCTCATCATTTCGGTATCCCACTAGCTAGTGCAATAACTGTGTTGCCATTCTCAGTAATATAATTCCTGGGTATTGGGATAGACACTGTCAAGAACGCAGTGATGTACAACACTATGATGAGCCAAGAAAAATGAAGTTCAATGCTTCCAAACATGCGTCAACTTGATTCCGAACATGCATGTTTTTTTGCTGACACCGGAAAGAATCCACAAGTACCAACCAGATAGATCCCCAGAATGCTGGAGAGAATGTGGACAGAAGGGCACAATGACACACATCTGGTGGAAATGCCCAAAATTAAGGAACATTGGCAAGAAATCTTGGACTTTACAGATAAAATAACTGGAGAAAAGATAGCTAATAGCTTGCAGACATGTAAAGGAATGGTTCGAGCGAATAGAATATTACCGCAGGATGAAATAAACATGTAGCAGATACAAAGGGCAATTAGGAAAATATAATAGCATTTGGAGAAGATAGATAGAATTTAAAACATCAGGAAAATACCTGGAAGGGATGACGGAGGGCAGTGGGCCTGAATAAAGTTTGAAATGAGAGCGAGAGGGTAGAAAAACAAGCCATTTTGGGGTATAGTAGGGGAGGGGGAGAGGGCGGGGTTAGAACTGGGTGGGCGGAGGGTAATTATGGAAGGGAGGGACTTGAAGTAGGGAAAGTTTAGAGGCAAAGAATGAGATCAATAATAAGATTTTAATTATTTGAATAAAAGGAAATGAAATAAGATTATATCTCTGAATAAAGTACCACAGTGATGTAAAACGAAGATTGAGACAATAATGAATTGAAAATTGAATAAGTCTCACTAAAGTTTGCTAAAGTGGTAAAAAGCCTGCAAAAAAATAAAGAACGCGGTGACGTACAACACAATGATGAGTCAAGAAAAATTCATTTCAATACTTCCCAGCATGTTTTGACTTGATTCCGAGCATGCGTGTTTTCTTTGCATACAGACGATCGGAAATTCTGAACTTTTTCCGTCAGAAAATTTGAGAACCAGCTCTCTAATTTTTGCTGTCGGAAATTCTGACAGAAAAAGTCTGATGGGGCCTACACAGGGTCGGAATTTCTGACCAAAAGCTCACATCAAACTTTTTTTGTCAGAAATTCTGATTGTGTGTACGCGGCATAAGTCTCCTTTTGTTATTATACTTGCATGGCTGGGTATGCCCCCCCCCCCCCCCCTTCTCTTTCTCCATGAATACATGCCTATAAAACTAAGGGAGATTACATACAAACTAGAATATAACATTAAATTGTAGGACTCAATGCAAAATTCATTTGTGTATACCTGGTCTATATAAGATGGGGGTGAGGGCAGTGCAGGTCCTACATCAATACATGTTAAGCCTAATTTACAAAGTGAGTTGTGAATCTTCACATTGTAAATCCTGTCATTATTAACTTCAATTATCCAATCATATGAGCAAGTAACTAGCAAAATTTTGTTCACTTATTTCAAGAATACAACCAGGAATTGTTTTTTATTACCCAGAAGGAAACTATGTCAACATTCAGATTCCCCTGTGCTAAAGGACATTTGTAGATAGTCTGCAAGTTTCATTGAGTATTATGGTGTTTAGCTACTCTGCAGTTACCATTTCAATCATATATACATTAAAGGTGTGACCTTACTGTAAAAACAATTCAATATGAATAAATCCTCTTCAACCCCTTAACACATAGTTAACCCAATCATCAGCCCCAATTAATGTTATCCTTTATCTGTTTTTACCTTATTGTCTCCCCTTTTTTTTCTTTATTTTTATATAATTTTTTACCATTCATTTTTCATTTTAACATTTATTTTTCAATTTAGCATAAACAAGGTAAATAGAAAAAACAAACAAAATAACATTATTTTTAAGGCCTTTTTTAACCCACTTGGCGGTATTCCTAAGTGCGGCTCGGGGTGAGATTTCAGTACCATTAGCGGTAAGATGGTAACCTCGAGCTACATTCAGGATTGCATCACTGGATCCTGGAAGACGTGACTTATCTTGTCTCATGCGATGTACTCCCGCTGTGCAAATTCAAAATGTATAAAACACAACACACCTTACCCCTATGTTCCTCTATCCTATCCTTCCGTTTTACTGTATTTTCTGCCTGGAAACTGGAGAAAGACATGGCATCAAAAAAGCATGCCTCTACCTCAAAAGCGGGTTTATGACCTGCTGGAAAACAACAATAGTGAAACAGAATCACTTGCAGAATTGGGTGATAGTGATTTGTGGGGAAATTTGTCATCAGACACAGAACACTATCCTGCGACTGACCTCAGTGATGTGCAGACTTGGTACTCTATTGACTGTGGTATGGATCACACAGTGCCCCCGAGATTCCCATTTACTGGAGCACCTGGTATCAAAATGGTTGTTGAAGATGACAACCCCTTGGCACACATCCAACTATTTTTGACCAATGAGGTTATTGAAAAAATAGTTACGCAGAAGTGGTATTAAACAACCAATAAAATGTTAGCCACTCCATTCTTTGGCAGTCGGGGTACACATTTTCCCTGATAATGAAGTATTTGCACTTATTTGCAAATAATGAAGAATCAACTCTTGGTGCTGGATAAAACTACTCATCCAGCACCAAAATTCAAAAAGATTTAGGAGGTATATCAAATGATTCAGAAAAATTTCCAACAGAGCTATGTGCCAGATAAAGACATCAGAATTGATGAAAGTCTAATGGCCTAAAAGGTAAGGCTCAGCTGGATACAATATATGGCATCAAAGAGAGCACAATTTGGCATAAAATCCTTCATGCTATGTGAATCGAGCACTGGTTATATTCGGAATTCTGTCCTATACACTGGGAAAGGAACCAAATTCCACCCAAATTACAGTAATTATGGAATGGCAACATCTTCATTTCTTTCATCGATTGAGCCATTGCTAAATCAGGTCTATTGTGAAACTACAGACATGTTTTACACATCTCCTGAACTTCATGGCCTTGTACACACGATCAGTCCAAACCGATGAAAACAAACTGAAGTTCATTTTCATCGGTTCACAGACTGATGGTCTGATGGTCTGATTTGCGTACACACCATCAGTTCAAAAACCGATCCTGTCAGAACGCGGTGACGTAAAACACAACGATGTGCTGAAAAAACGAAGTTCAATGCTTCCAAGCATGCGTCGACTTGATTCTGAGCATGCGCGGGTTTTGGACCGATGCTTTTGCGTACTAACCATCGGTTTTGACCAATGGTCAGGCGTCCGTTTTAAAACTTTGGACTGAAGGACAAAAGACTGATGGGCCATACACACGGTCAGTTTGGACCGATGAAACCGAACTTCAGTCCGTTTTCATCGGTTTGGACTGATCGTGTGTAGGCAGCCTATGAGTTCCTTCTACAGAACAAAACAGATGCCTATGGAACCGTTAGCGCTAACTGGCGTGACATGCTGCCAATCTTTGGAAATTAGAAGCTCAAGACAGAAGAAATGGTTGCCTGGCAGAAAGGCAAAATTATAGCACTGCGATGGCATGAAAAAAAATTGCAAGTTAGACTTACCGGTAACTTATTTTCCAATAGGCTTTCAGGACAGCACCTGAGAGATCATGGCTCCTCCCTCCACAGGAAACACCTCCCCCATCCAAACTTCAAAAGGAGGCCTTCCCATCACATTCCTCAGTTGTTTGTAGAGACCTCCAGCCCCGGCTGCAACACATAAGTGACAGTTATTACATAGTATTACAGCAGTAACATTATATATGAAAACCAAGGGTGGGTTATTGCTGTCCTGAAAGCCTATTGGAAAACAAGTTACCAGTAAGTCTAACTTGCAATTTTCCAAATCGTCTTTCAGGACAGCACCTGAGAGGACAGTCGAGACTTACCCCCTTAGGGCGAGACCACAGCTTGTAAGACTTTTCTCCTGAAAGCCTGGTCGTCCGCCGTCATTAGGTCCAACCTATAATGATGGGCAAAGGTAGACAAACTCGACCAGGTAGCTGCTTTGCAGATCTGTCCGGGGGTGGCACCAGCTCTTTCTGCCAACTTACCGCTACTGCTCTAGTAGAGTGAGCTTGTAGATTCTCCGGACCTTCCTGACCTGAGACTGAATATGCATTTGAGATGGCCATCCTGAGCCATCTGGCAATGGTTCCTTTTGAGGCTTGCTTTCCTTTTTTATCACCAGAAAATAAAATAAACAAAGCGTCTGAACGTCTATAAATTTTTGTAGCTTCCAAGTAACACAAAACAGCTCTCTTAACATCCAGGGTATGGAATTCCTCTTCCTTTTTTCCTTTCGGATTAGAGAAAAACGTAGGAAGTACTATTTCCTGAGACCGATTCTTGAGCAAAGCAACCTTCGGTAAAAAACTTGGGTCTGGTTTTAAAACAATTCTGTCTGAAAAAAATAAACAGAAAGGTTCCCTGATAGACAAGGCTTGCAGCTCGCTAATCCTCCGAGCTGTTGTAACAGGGCCTGTAACACCACTGGCAAATCCCATGACGGACAATCTTTTACCACTACTGGTCTAGATCTAGAAAGGGCCTTAAAGAACCTTTTCACTAAAGGTTCTGCGGAAACAGTTTTTTCCGAAATACCCCAAAAGCGGCCACCTGGACCTTGAGGGTACTGACCGCTAGACCTTTGTCGGCACCTTCCTGTGGAAATTCTAGGACAGAAGAAATTTGTTTTAACGACCTACCAGATGCCGTACACCAGGTATTAAAAACCTTCCAGACTTTAGAATAAATTGACCTAGTAACCAGTTTCCTGCTGGATAAGAGGGTCACTACTAATCTGGGTGATAAACCTTTCCTCCTGAGGAGCTGCTCCTCAGAAACCAGGCCGTGAAATTTAGCTTTTTTAGGTCTCGATGAAACAGAGGACCCTGTAGAAGCAAATCCTTTCTCAGTGGTAGGTGCCAGTAAGGTTTGACCTGCATCTGCAGAAGGGCCGAAAACTAAGACCTTTTGGGTCAAAAGGGTATGACAAGGATCACCACTGCATCCTCCTTCTGAATCTTTGCTAAGACTTGAGGGATGAGCTGGAACGGGGAAAAAGCTTCACCAAGGTGATAACTCCAGCTGTCTGCTAGAGCGTCCATCCCCAGAGCTGACCTGCTCCTGTCTAGAGAGTAAAAACGGGAGATCTGTGCATTCTCTTGATTCGCAAACAGATCTATGGCTGGATGACCCCACTTTTTTACTATCAGGTAGAACACCTCTGGGTTTAGCTGCCATTCTGCTTCTAAGACTAAGTTTCTGCTGAGGAAGTCTGCTATCCCGTTCAAAGTCCCCTTTAAATCAACCGCCGATAAGGATAGAGCCCCTTGCTTCTGGTGTCCCTCTGTCTGTTTATGTAAGCCACTGTCTTGGCATTGTCCGACAGGATCTGAACATGTTGTCCCTGAACTTCTGTTGTGAAAACTAGTAAAGCCATCTCTACCGCCTTCAGCTCCCTTCAGTTTGAGGATCTCCATGCCTCCCCTGCCGACCATGTCCCCTGAGTCCAGTGACTGTTAATGTGGCCCCCCATCCCCAGGAGCTGGCATCGGTCGTAATCCTTACCTGGGTTGGAAAGGACCACAACAGACCCACCGACAGTCTTTCCTGATTTTTCCACCACCAGAGACTCCTCTTGACATTGGTGGGAATTTTTACCAGCAAGTCTAAAGACCTCTGATCGCGGTCCCAGACCTTTAGCAAGAAATCCAGTAGAGGTCTGAAGTGGAACTTAGCCCACTGAACTGCTGGTATAGACAAGGTCAGGGTTCCCAGAACTGACATAATTCTCCTGATGGAAACTTGCTGACTGCATTGCAAAATTGATACCGCCTCTATCACCTTCTTTTGTTTTTCCTCTGGGAGAATTTTTTTTCTTTTTGCTCCACAGAGTCTACCTGAAAACCCAGAAAAAGAACTTGTTGTGAGGGGACCAGACTAGATTTTTGGAGATTTAGAATCCACTCCATGGACTCCAAGTGAGACCGGGCCCTGACCAGATCTTTCTGCAGGCCCTCCCTGGTCTGAGCAAAAAACAGAAGGTCGTCCAGGTAAGGGACCACGGAGATCCCTTCCAGACGTAATGGTGCCGTGGCCTCTGCCATCACCTTTGTAAACACCCTTGGGGATGAGCATAGGCCAAAAGGAAGAGCCCTGAATTATAGGTGTACCAATTTTTTTCTCTCTGTCTTAGAGTCAGTCTCAAAAATTTCTTGGAGCTGGCTGCAATTGGGATGTGCAGGTAGGCGTCTTGCAGATCTATTGTTGCCATGGAGCAACCCTGACTCAACAGATTTTTTACTGAAAAGATGGAATCCATCCAAAACTTTCTGTACTCTACCGACAGGTTCAGTTTCTTTAGATTCAAAATAAGTCGATACTTCCCTAAAGGTTTTCACACCAGGAAAACATGTGAATAGAATCCTTGGAAAAACTCCTTTGTTGGAACCGGTACAACCACCCTTTGCGAAATCAGTTCCTGAATTAGGGACTTCATAGCAAGAGCTTTGGCGGGATCCCTTGGAACATTCATTGCCAGGAATCTCTTTGGGGGTTCTATCACATATCCCCCTTGAAGTAAATTTATAATGAACTGGTTTGAGGTGCTGTCCCTCCACTGGGGAACAAACTTCTGGAGTCTTCCCCCTACCTGCAGTGGAGAGTCATTGTGGCTTTTCGGAGGATGAAGGAGGATGGAAGAGAACTCCACTCCCACCTTTGGATTTTTGGGGAGGCCACTGCTTCCTCTTGACTTGAGTATTTTCCTCCTGCTGCCTTTGCGGAGGAAAAAAAGGTTTGCGGATGGGTGCCTGTTTTTTTCTGACTGGAAAAGACTTCTTTTTATCTGCTGTTCTGTCAAGAATTTACTTCAATTCTGGACCAAACAGCAAATCTCCAGAAAAAGGCAAACCACACAACCTATTTTTGGAGGCTGCATCACCCGGCCAGGTTTTAAGCCAAAGAGCCCTTCTGACTGAATTTGTCAGAGTTGCTGACCTCGCTGACATACGGATTGACTCCACAGAGGCGTCAGCGATATATGACACGGCCGCTGAAAGCATATTAAAGGAGTCTAAAATCTCCTGTTTTGGGGAGTCGGCTGTAATATGCGACTTTAACTGGCCTATTCAATGTTCCAGATTTCTGGCGACACAAGTTGTTGCCATATCTGGTTTAAAATTGTTCATCACGGATTACCAGGCCCTTTTTAGTAGTAGATCCATTATTTTGTCCATGGGCTCTTTTAACATGCCCATATCTTCAAAGGCCAAATCTGTAGATTTTGAAACCTGTGAAAAGGCTGCATCCAATTTTGGAACTTTATTCCAGATGGCATCCGAACCTTCTCTTATGTGCCCCAGAAAAAAATGGTTTCTTCTCAGGATCCAGCCATTCCTTCTTAATCATATCTGTGATTAAGGAATGGACTGGAAAAAAATGACCTTTGACATCCCCTAAACCTGCGTACATACGGTCATGTAGGGAAAGTTCTTTTTTTCTCTTCTTCAATCCCAAAAGTTGCATGGACTACTTTTAAAAGCCCTGCAACCTCCTCCAGAGACAATTTATACTTTGAAGCAGTCTCTGCTTCGTTATCCTCCTCTTCAGAGTGCAAATTCACCGAGACTGCTTCCTGCGAGGTTTCTTGAGATATAGGGGTGACCGAGACCTGAGTCTCGCTTGCTGAAGAGAGTTGTGAAACTCCCGGCTCTTCCACAGGCTGATCTCTTAAGTTAGACCTGAAAGCCTGAAATGTGGTACGGAGTTCCTCCTTAATGGTGGATATTAGCTCCCACACAAGGACGGAGTTTCTCTTAGGACATTGTTTGTGCAATCCGCACAGAGGGATTTTTTCCAAGCTTCACTCAGCTTTTCTTTACAAACAGGACACCTCTTCTTCACATTTTACGCAGAGCCTTTCCCCTGTAGAGTAGACAAGAATCAGGGATGCACGCTAAGAATACAGTCCTGGTGAACAAAGTCACTTACACCCAGGTGCACTTAGGTAAAAAAACAACACGCTCCCTCTGCCCTGCAAGCAAACACCACCACCACCAAAAATAAGCAAAGAGACCCCTTTGCTGGGCAACAAACAACCCTTCAGTGAGTGACCATCCCATGGAGATGGGGGGTGGAGGAGAGGGGGAGATGGGTGAGGTAACCCCCCTAGGATATACAGGCACTGGGTAAAAAAGGATCTCGCCTTACCTTGGCCTTGCTGGTGCCTTGGCTTGCCCCCTTCTCCGCATCCTCCTCTGTTGCAGAGTGCATTGCGGCCACGTGCGATAGACAGGACACGGTTCCGGATTCAAAAACCACCGCGCTGATCCGGAACCGGAAATACCATCAGAAGGCACCAGGTGACCCTGCCTTCCCCCCCTGCGCTTGCATCGGAAATGACGTCTTGCGCCGACCCGGAAGGACAGCCACTTCCTGCATGCAGGCGCGTCCGAGGCCCTCCTCGGACACCGGAGCCTGCAATGGACAACGGACCGCTCCGACCAAAAAACCGGGCTGTCCGACCGGACGTACAGGCTCTCCCCGAGCACGGAAGGGGGAGAGGAAGCCCACAGGACCAAACAACAGCGAGGCAAGTGGGAGGGTCAGCACTCCATTAAAAGAAAAAAAAACTAAGCGAGAACCCTTGTCTCCCAGGCAACACCTGAAAGATCCTGGCCCTCACCGGAGGTGTTCCTCCAGCTGGAGGAAACACAAAAAACTAAGGAATGTGATAGGAAGGCCTCCTTTTGAAGTTTGGATGGAGGAGGTGTTTCCTGCGGAGGGAGGAGCCATGATCTCCCAGGTGCTGTCCTGAAAGACGATTTGGAAAATATGTGTGCCTAATGAGTACAATTCCTCCACTATCATGGTACACACAAAAGGTGGGAAAGACATCATGAAACCAAACAAGTGGTGATAGACTACAACAACACCATGGGAGGTGTTGACAGAGCAAACCAGGCAATGACATTTTATCCAGCAATGCGAAAACAACAAAAAAGTATAACAACACGATCTTTAGGCATCTTCTTGAGCAATGCTTGTGGAATGCCTTCATTCTGCTAAAAAAAGAGTGACAAGCCTGTGCTTTATGGTTACTTTGTTTGGAAAGTTGCCAAACTGATATTTCTGAACCACCAAACACCAACGGCTGTGAATAGAGCTGGATGTCGTGTTGCTAACATTTTCAACGCGGAACGCCTGAGGACGCGTACACACAGACCAGTTCAGCGGACAAATCCGATCGTGTGTATGGGCTAGCGGACATGTCTGACCGGCGGACAAATTCTAAAACATGCTTTAAAATTTGTCCGCCGGCGACATGTCCGTCGGATATGTCCGCCATTTAGTACACTAACCAGCGAACATATCTGCCCGCACAAGCGGAGTAATGGATGTGACGCATGCGTGGAAGTTGTTTACTTCCTGGTGTGGTGATGTGGCAGCGTCAATGTCACCGCCACGTCACCGCGCTGTCTGCCGGCGGGGATTTTGATCCGATGGTGTGTACACGCCATCGGACCAAAATAGCCCGGCGGACATATCCGATGAAAACGGTCCGAGGACCGTTTCCATCAGATATGTCCCTCCGTGTATACGCGGTCTAACTGGTCGTCACTTCATGGACCACATCCCACCAACTGAAAAAAAGTCAGAACCCACAAGTATGTGCATAGTTTGTCGCTCAAAGCATGATGACACTGGAAGGAAAATCCAAAAGGAAACCAGGTTCTATTGTCCTGATTGTGACGTCGGACATTGTGCTGTCCCATGTTTCAAAATTTACCATACCCAGATGTTTACTGAAGCAATATGACTAGTAATATTGTACTCTTGTTTGGCCAAAAAACGTCAGTGTTTTTGATTTGATTATATTATTGACTAAAATGTATTAAATAAAATGTATTATTATTATGTTATTATTTATAGTTATTTTTTATATTATAATTTATCATAACCGGAATGTCTACTAGATTCTTGTTTGGACAGATTTACGTGAGTTATTCCTAAGAATTACAGGCCTACAATATAAAAAGCCAAATTTAATCACTTAAGGACTGCCCATTGCATATATACTGCCCTATTGCGGGAAACTATGTACCTGCACATTGTTTAGTGCACCAGTCACTGTGAGCCAGTGTGTGCACAGGGGCGGAGGCGATGTGTGGGTCTGGCAGCTGCGCTGTCCGCCGGTTATCTGTGATCGCTCTTTAGAGAGACAGAACATTGATCTGCCAGTGTAAAGAAAGCAGATCCCCATTCTGTCAGGGGAGTACAGTGTGATTGTCTGTTCCTAGTAATTAGGATCACAATATATAAAAACGCAATGGGCGGGTCCTGATGACCAATATCGTTGGTCAATTTAGGTGGCAAGTTACCAACACACCTAATTAGGTGGAGTTCCTTATTGCACCTTTATTGCACCCAGGACAGACCGTCAAATTTAAAAGGAAGTGGGAATAGGACCCAAGGTATTGTTGTCTTCAATGAAGGTCAAAGGAACAAACTGTGGTTTAACCTGATATATCTGTATTAGAACAATTGGTAGAAATAGTGTATCATTAACCACTTGACCACTGGGCACTTAAACACCCTTCCTAACCAGACCAATTTTCAGCTTTCGGTGCTCTCACAATATGAATGACAATTACTCAGTCATACAACATTCTACCCATTTGAAATTTTTGTCCTTTTTTTCACACAAATAGAGCTTTCTTTTGGTGGTATTTGATCACTTCTGGGTTTTTTATTTTTTGCGCTATAAAAGAAAAACGACTGAAAATTCTGTAAAAAAAAAAAAAAAAAACTTGTTTCTGTCATATTAGTGGGTTATTTCTCACACACAGCATATGCATACTACAAATTACACCCCAAAACACATTCTGCTATTCCTCCCGAGTATGGCGATACCCCATGTGTGAGACTTTTACACAGCGTGGCCACATACAGAGGCCCAACATGCAGGGAGCGCCATCAGGCGTTCTGGAACACCCAGACCAATTCTGACATTTCTCTCCTACATGGAAAAATCATCATTTATTTGCTAGAAAATTACATAGAACCCCAAACATTATATATGCTTTTTTAGCAAAGACCCTAGAGAATACAATGGCGGCCGTTACAACTTTTTATCTCGCACGGTATTTTCGCAGAAATTTATTGAACGCGTGTTTTTAAAAAAAACTGTTTTGTGCTAAAAAAAAACCAAAACAAAACAGTAAAGTTAGCCCAATTTTTTTTCATAATGTGAAAGATGAAGTTACGCCGAGTAAATAGATACCCAACATGTCACCCTTCAAAATTGCGCACACTCGTGGAATGGCGCCAAACCTCGCTACTTAAAAATCTCCATAGGCGGTATTGCAGAGTATCGCGCAGGGTATTGCAGAGTATTGGGGTATTGCAAAGTATCATGCAGGGTATTGGGGTATTGCCGAGTATTGGGGTATTGCCGAGTATTGGGGTATTGCCGAGTATTGGGGTATTGCAAAGTATCATGCAGAGTATTGGGGTATTGCCGAGTATTGGGGTATTGCCGAGTATTGGGGTATTGCCGAGTATTGGGGTATTGCCGAGTATCATGCAGAGTATTGGGGTATTGCCGAGTATTGGGGTATTGCCGAGTATTGGGGTATTGCCCAGTATTGGGGTATTGCAAAGTATCATGCAGAGTATTGGGGTATTGCCGAGTATTGGGGTATTGCGAGTATTGGGGTATTGCGAGTATTGGGGTATTGCGAGTATTGGGGTATTGCGAGTATTGGGGTATTGCCGAGTATTGGGGTATTGCAAAGTATCATGCAGAGTATTGGGGTATTGCCGAGTATTGGGGTATTGCCGAGTATTGGGGTATTGCCGAGTATTGGGGTATTGCCGAGTATTGGGGTATTGCCGAGTACTGGGGTATTGCAAAGTATCATGCAGAGTATTGGGGTATTGCCGAGTATTGGGGTATTGCCGAGTATTGGGGTATTGCCGAGTATTGGGGTATTGCGAGTATTGGGGTATTGCGAGTATTGGGGTATTGCGAGTATTGGGGTATTGCCGAGTACTGGGGTATTGCCGAGTACTGGGGTATTGGGGTATTGTTGAGTATTGGGGTATTGTTGAGTATTGGGGTATTGTGGGGTACTGGGGTATTGTGGGGTATTGTTGGGTACTGGGGTATTGTTGGGTACTGGGGTATTGTGGGGTACTGGGGTATTGTGGGGTATTGTGGGGTACTGGGGTATTGTGGGGTACTGGGGTATTGTGGGGTACTGGGGTATTGTGGGGTACTGTGGGGTACTGGGGGATTGTTGGGTACTGGGGGATTGTTGGGTACTGGGGGGATTGCAGGGTACTAGGGGATTGCAGAGCTGGGATGTTTTGAGGGATGGCTGGATCTGTGACTGCATTTGTCACAGATCCAGCCACAGCTCAGCTGCTGACACCCCGCTCCCCCCCCCTCTCCTCGCACACTGTACCGAACGGTACAGAGCGGAGAGCGAGGAGAGGGAGGAACCGGCGTCATCAAATGACGCCGGTTTGTTTACAAGTGATCGCGCCGTCATTCGACGGCGCGATCACGTGGTAAACGGCCGCTATCAGCGGCAATTTACCGTGATCCGTGATGCGCCGGGTCTTCTAGACCCGGCGAGCACGGACACTTTCGCGAGCGCGTCCCAGGGGACGCGCAATCGCGGAAGTGCACGGGGACGTCCCAGGGACGTCGTGTCAAAGCAACTCCACCGCGCCGTAGCAGTAAAATGCTTATGGCGCGGTGGGGAAGTGGTTAAAGGAAAGCATAACCAACAGGACACATGGTAAAAACTAACAATGTTGTCACTTAAAAACACATGTCCATGAGCTCAGCCAGATCCAAGTCATTTGGTGTCACTTTACACATAATTGTGTATATGTTGTGTCACCGGTGTTTGTTAATGTTTAACATTTTTTTTTTTTACCAATTTATGATCTGCTGCAGTTACAATGAGCACCTTCAAGAGGTGAAATAGTGAAGAAAATGTAGATTTGTATATGTATACACATACTGTATACTACTGCGCTGATTCTGTGCAAAATACTAATTTGAACAATATTAACCACTTGACCACTGGGCACTTAAACCCCCTTCCTAACCAGACCAATTTTCAGCTTTCGGTGCTCTCACAATTTGAATGACAATTACTCAGTCATACAACATTGTACCCATTTGAATTTTTTGTCCTTTTTTCACACAAATAGATCTTTCTTTTGGTGGTATTTGATCACCTCTGGGTTTTTTTATTTTTTGCACTATAAAAGAAAAACAACTGAACATTCTGTACAAAAAAAATAAACAAATCTTGTTTCTGTCATATTAGCAGGTTATTTCTCACACACAGCATATGCATACCACAAATTACACCCCAAAACACATTCTGCATTTCCTCCCGAGTATGGCGATACCCCATGTGTGAGACTTTTACACAGCGTGGCCACATACAGAGGCCCAACATGCAGGGAACGCCATCAGGCGTTCTGGAACACCCAGACCAATTCTGACATTCCTCTCCTACATGTAAAAATCATCATTTATTTGCTAGAAAATTACATAGAACCCCAAAACATTATATATGCTTTTTTTTAGCAAAGACCCTAGAGAATACAATGCCGGCGGTTACAACTTTTTATCTTGCATGATATTTTCATAGAAATTTTTTGAACGCGTGTTTTAAAAAAAAACAGTTTTGTGCTAAAAAAAAAACAAAACAGTAAAGTTAGCCCAATTTTTTTCCTAATGTGAAAGATGAAGTTACGCCGAGTAAATAGATACCCAACATGTCACACTTCAAAATTGCACACTTTAATGGAATGGCGCCAAACTTCGCTACTTTAAAATCCCCATAGGCAAAGCTTTAACTACTTTTATTGGTTACATGTTTTTAGTTACAGAGGAGGTCTAGGGCCAAAATGATTGCTCTCGCTCTAACGTTCGCAGAGATACCTCACATGTGTAGCCTGAACACCGTTTTCATATGTGGGCGGGACTTACGTATGTGTTCGCTTCTGCATGCAAGCACACGGGGACAGGGGTGCTTTAAAAAATGGGTATTGCAGAGTATTTGGGTATTGCAGAGTATTGGGGTATTGCAGAGTATCGCGCAGGGTATTGGGGTATTGCAGAGTATTGGGGTATTGCAGAGTATCGCGCAGGGTATTGGGGTATTGCAGGGTATTGGGGTACTGCAGAGTATTGGGGTACTGCAGAGTATTGGGGTACTGCAGAGTATGGCGCAGGGTATTGCAGAGTATTGGGGTATTGCAGAGTATCGTGCGGGGTATTGGGGTACTGCAGGGTATTGGGGTACTGCACGGTATTGAGGTATTGCAGAGTATCGCGCAGGGTATTGGCTTATTGCGCAGGGTATTGCACAGTATTGGGGTACTGCAGAGTACTGGGGTACTGCAGGGTACTGGGGTACTGCAGAGTACTGGGGTACTGCAGAGTACTGGGGTATTGCAGAGTACTCGGGTATTGCATGGTACTGGTTTATTGCAGGGTACTGGGGTATTGCAGAGCTGGGATGAATGGAGGGATGGCTGGATCTGTGACTGCATTTGTCACAGATCCAGCCACAGCGCAGCTGCTGACACCCTGCTCCCCCCTCTCCTCTCACACTGTACCGAACGGTACAGAGAGGAGACTTAGGAGAGGGAGGAACCGGCGTCATCAAATGACGCCGGTTTGTTTACAAGTGATCGCGCCGTCATTTGACGGCGTGATCACGTGGTAAACGGCCGCTATCAGCGGCAATTTACCGTGATCCGTGATACGCCGGGTCTTCTAGACCCGGCGAGCACGGACACTTCCGCGAGCGCGTCCCAGGGGACGCGCAATCGCGGAAGTGCACGAGGACGTCCCAGGGACGTCGTGTCAAAATAACTCCACCGCGCCGTAGCAGTAAAATGCCTATGGCGCGGTGGGAAAGTGGTTTATCAATATAAATAGTACACCTACAGTCTCTAATTAGTGTCAACATTTTTTATATATAAATATGCATATATGTGAAGCACCAATGTGCTCAAAACAAGATATTTCACCCTGTAATAAGCAGTCCCAAAGAGGTTATATAGAAATTATTATGTGTAAAACAAATTATAATGTCCAATATTTGTGCGGATTCCGATACTATTGCCAGAAGCGGATCAACCCAAAAATGTGTGACTTTTCACCATTTTTTAGTGTCACCACCACCTCCTATATGCTATGTGCTCACCAGACGGAGATAGGTTTAATGCCTATTATGATATCTCCTCAATCTGCATCAATCGTCCCGTTCTCCCTCCAGGATGTGTGTCAGACCAACATTTGAAAAAAATGCCTTTAGTATACACCAGCCTCCAACTGCTCTCCTTGCTCCAAAAGAAAAAAGCCTCATATGGTGTAGTATGTATAACAAGGTTTGCAGGTTTTCTTCAAAATTATATAAAATGTACACTCACATTTAAATGTGCCTTCTCTGACTGGCACCAGTCTGTCCAGCGTTACTATTTGTTCCCCACGGTTTTATGCTGTTCAGCGTGCAGAAGACTTTACACATAATACTTATGTTCATCAGGCGAGGTGAGTTCTAGGAAACCTTGGCAACAAAGACCGGTATCCATATTGTGCTTAACCATGGACCTCCAGACTCCCTATTTGCCTTTAAAGCTTGTTCATTAAAACAGAGTTCCAGACTTTTTATGTTTATTAAAAGTCATCAGTTACAAAAAAAGTAGCTCCTCTCTGCTGGCGCCTCCATTCACACTGTGGGCACCCGGCACCCGGCCATGACAGCTTTCAGCTTCACGGTCGGGCACTCACTGCGAATGATCAAGTTGCGCTGCGCTCTAGGAGTGGACAGGTGATCTCCTGGGACCTGTCACATGTCCCAGGAGATAGCCTAGAGGGAGGGGCCGCCTAAGGTGGGAGGAGGAGTCACCTAGGCGGTCTGTAGGTGGATGTAGAAAGTGCGACAGGAAGTCCCACTCCTATCGAAGCCCCCATTCCCCCCCCAAAAAAAAATGACATGCCAAATGTGGCATATACGGGGTGAGGAGTGCTTAAAGCGGAAGTTCCACTTTCGATTGGAACTCTGCTTTAACTGGCACTTTCCAGACCAAATATGCATTTGTATGTGATGATCAATGCCCTTTTAATACTGTAGTTACCTAATGCAGCAGCTTTAAAGTAAACAAAAGGCAGAACATATGAATTAAACATTCTGCACTAATTAGCCAAAATCACAAAATAATATTGCTAAACTGTTGAAAAGCTATTTGTTAGTTAATGTAAATATGCAGTTTGGCCATTAAACACTATATTCCATTAGGGTACTTCATTTTAGATAATATAATTTACATTTCCATGTTGACAGTGCATCTTCAGAAAGGATATATCCTATTTAAATAATAGCCATTCATTTTTGAGCAATGCAGTTAATGGATTACTTTTAACATACAGCAAATTATAACATGGGGAAAAAACCTTCATGCAAATTTTTTGAATTAGCATAATTAATGTTACATATTAAATCAGCTTAACTGAAATTTAAGCTGAGTGCACAGGTGCATTTTATACACTCTAGTTTCAATCATAACTCTCTTCCAAAAATGTGATTTAAATTTTAAATAAGTATTCATTTATAAAAACATCTTAATTCATTTATAAATAAAATCAGTGCAACATTTTACCTAAAAAGTAAAAAAATAAATAAAAAAACAAAAAACTTTTAACTGCTATTATATAAGAAAATCTTTGTATATTAGATTGATTGTCAATTACTAGTTTGTGTTAGCTCTTCTTTTGATACCTACAAAAGGTCACTAATACCACCAAGACCAAAATAATAAGTGCTTTGCACGAGAAATGCAAATTCTGATTCATTTGTCAAGGAAAAGTACTAAAAAAAAGACTATTCGTTGCCATTGCTCTGCCCAGCCACAGGCATATTCTCTCAATAACTGACCAAAAACAAGAATGCAGATATGAATAATCAGAATTAAGTCAAATCTCCTACTGTTTATACTTGTTAGGATTTGTGACTCAAGAGGCTGTGAAGCAATAAGATCTACATTAGGGGTTATACAATAAAATCAACTGATTCATCTATTTCAGTTCTCCTGAAGCATATTGAGATGACTAATTGAATGTAATGTTATTTATTCTGCAGAAAATATTGCAATCTAAGAAGCAGGAACTGTGAAAAACATGTTTCAAAAAAGCATGAAAATTGAAAGCGAAAGTTATCAACCTAGCCTAATTTTATGCAGATTGGGTAAATCATTGTGCATATGTTCAAGGAAAAACAGATCAGGGTAGTACGACAGGCAGCTTATACAGCTTATACAGTATATATCTGTACTTGCTTATCATAGAATGGTGCACTGACGCACCCAATCTGTGTGAGTGCCACTGAAAGGGATTTTTGCTTTATTTAATAAATAGTTTAAAACTTTATTTCACTATTGAGTTTTCCTATTTCATATATCCCGGGTCTTTTTATGATTCCAACCTGGTCCTCATTCACGTATGCAGCCTGGGTGGCCACAAAAGGGAGGCAATGAGTGTATGATCCTCCCCCTTAATTTTACCAGGCCACATGCTTGACTTATGCATGGTACCTTGCAAGGGTGGCCAAAACACCTTGTCCCAGTGTTGAGGTACAAACCCTCTTCTCCACATTCTGTCCCACAAAAGGGGGGGTTGCAGGGAGCTATATAGGAGTATGGAAGTAAAGCAAAGCAAACCAGACACCTTGGTTCTAAAGACCTGGACCACATATTGTGTTAGGGAAAAGACTTTTGAAAGATGTAATTCTGAATGGATGCCTATGTTGATTGGAGCAGAAATCACAGCAGCTACCCCTGCAATAATTGTAGAAATATTGCAGTAATGTGATAGGTACTAGAGATGAGTAGAATGCACAGGGTTTGGATTTGGGGTACGTTTGCAAGCTTAACAAAAGTTGTCAAATCCAAACCCCACTGAAATGACAGGGAGGCAAGTTTTAGAAATCAGCACAGACCATTTTCTGGGCTAATGGATAAAAGATTTTCTAAACAATGAAAATGAGGAGATAGTAAATGTCCTGGTGGGACATATGCCACACAAAAAGAAGATTAATATAAATATAATTTACTTTAACAAAAAAATGTTTTGGTGACATATGGGTCAGCATTAACCACTTAACCCCCAGACCATATTACTGCCCAATGACCAGAGCACTTTTTGTGATTCGGCACTGCGTTGCTTTATGGAAGCCTCAAATCCGATGGTACATGGGAAGGGAAAGTACAAAAAGAAAAAACATAGAGTAGTCCTGTCACCACTGGGGGGATTTCTGCTTGAAATCAAGGATGTGCACTTACACAGAGTGGTAAAAGGGGGTGCCTATCTCCACGAGCAGCGAGCTCGTCAGGTGCTGCTCTGCTGCCACTGCTTATCCAGGTAATGGTCTGCCGATGCTCAGACGACGGTGTTGGGGCAGAAAAAGAGAAATAGGAAGGCACATCGCATAATACCGCAACAAAAGGTTTATTAAACAAAGCATAAATAAAACTCACATAAGGCAAACTGAGGCGGTCATACATCCACGAGCAGCAAGCTCGTCTACCGTCCGTCAGGTGTTATGCAGAGGGTCCAGTGCTCCAATCCCGAGCACTGGACCCTCTGCATAACACCTGACGGACGGTAGACGAGCTCGCTGCTCGTGGATGTATGACCGCCTCAGTTTGCCTTATGTGAGTTTTATTTATGCTTTGTTTAATAAACCTTTTGTTGCGGTATTATGCGATGTGCCTTCCTATTTCTCTTTCCTGCCCCAACACCGTCGTCTGAGCATCGGCAGACCATTACCTGGATAAGCAGTGGCAGCAGAGCAGCACCTGACGAGCTCGCCGCTCGTGGAGATAGGCACCCCCTTTTACCACTCTGTGTAAGTGCACATCCTTGATTTCAAGCAGAAATCCCCCCAGTGGTGACAGGACTACTCTATGTTTTTTCTTTTTGTACTTTCCCTTCCCATGTACCATCGGATTTGAGGCTTCCATTCGTCAAGAGTTTGATGTCCTATCTGTCTGGCTATATCAGATAGCCTTGAGGTAAGCTGATAGGATCACTAGAGGTGTGGGCTGCACGATTTGGAATTCTCCATTGCATCTTCACCCATTTGGCTGCTGGAACATCTCCTTTTGACTACACATCAGATTTCACTCGCTGCACTCAGTTGCATGTTACAGTTGGACTTTCTTTTTCTACATTTGTTTTTCCACATTTGTTTTTGTCCGCAGGACTGAGATTGACCATGCGTTTTATTATGTCAACCACATATCACTATATGTGACACGGTCACTGATATTTACTGTTACTTTGTTCACATTGTTTTTATATATAATTGATATTTATATATTTATATATATTGTTGTACTCACCTCACCCACTTAGTTTATCACTTTACTTACCCTTTCAGCTATTTCTCATCACCCTTCAGGCATCACTACCACAGCGCAAACAATATCACTTGTTGTATACCTTGTTTTTGTCCATTTGGATAGACTTATCCTTTGTTTGCGGCAGTACACTTCCCCTGCCCCTTTCCCTCGGTCCAACCCCCTTTCACCCATTACAGCGCAGGAGTTTCACATATCACTGCGTTGCTTTAACTGACAATTGCGCGGTCATGCAATGTGGCTCCCAAACAAAATTGGCGTCCTTTTTTCCCACAAATAGAGCTTTCTTTTGGTGGTATTTGATCATCTCTGCGGTTTTTATTTTCTGCGCTATAAACAAAAATAGAGCGACTATTTTGAAAAAAATTCAATATTTTTAACATTTTGCTATAATAATTATTATTTTTTCCTCAGTTTAGGCCGATACATATTCTTCTACATATTTTTCATTAAAAAAAATAGCGTTTATTGATTGGTTTGCGCAAAAGTTATAGTGTTTACAAAATAGGGGGTAGTTTTATGGCATTTTTATTATTTATTTTTTTCAGTACTGCGACATTATGGCGGACACTTCAGACACTTTTGACACATTTTTGGGACCATTGGCATCTTTAATAGCGATCAGTGCTATAAAAATGCATTGGATTACTATAAAAATGCCATTGGCAGTGAAGGGGTTAACACTAGGGGGCGGGGAAGGTGTTAAGTATGTTCCTGGGTGTGTTCTAACTGTATGGGGGGGTGGCCTCACTAGGGGAAATCACTGATCTTCCGTTCATACATTGTAGATCAGCATTTCTCTCCCTGACAGGACTAGGAGCTTTGTGTTTACACACAGCTCCCGTTCCTCCCTTTGTACCGAGCAATCGCGTGTGTCCGGCGGCGATCGTGCCCACCGGGCACACGTGCGGGACCCCTAGTGGCTGCTAAAAGAGCCGACCTGCCGCCATAAAATGACGGCGGCAGGTCGGCAAGCAGATAAAAACAAATAATGCCTTTAAATCAGGGGTACTCAACCGGTGGGGGCTGGTGCCAGGCAAGCAAGGTTTGATCTGTATTGGAGGCTGCTTGCATTGCCTGCTAGGCTCTGCCTCTTGCCTGATCAATGGAAGGGACCCTGATGCGTTGCTACAATACAGAGATATTATCTTCAATTGTTGCACAGCAGGGGGTGAGTGGCGAGCAAGTGAGTGAAGCTCCACCCCCTGTCAGTCAGTGGCAGCTATTCTCCTCCTTCTGATGCCCCGGGCACAATGAACACATACAGGTCTTGGGAAAAAAAAACTTCTATTAGGTGTAAGGTGGGAAAGGATGAATGGATGCATCAACACCTAGCACCTTAGCCACAAATACAGTGAAACCTCCAGGCTAGCTGGAGCCTGATGATCTGAGGTGGAGATATGGGTATTTTTTTTTATATTAACCATCCTATTCAGGGTGGTAGAGGTAGGAAAAAACATAGTAGTGTATCTTTCCCATGTTTATAACAGTACCACAGCAAAATGACATTTTTAAAGAGACTGTGTTCAGGGATATTCATAATGTTATTGTGGGGGCCCTGGACATAGTGGCACCCTTCAAACAGAAAAAAATAAGGTAGGTAGGACTTTTAGCTCTGACCCATGGTATACCGAGGCTCTTAAGGTGCAGCAGAGAGAGGGGAGAGCTTTGGAATGAGTGTGGAGAAAGAATCCCTCCCCGGATTCAAAGATGTTATGAAAATACCATATGGGGCTTTATAAGAACACCATCCTGCTCACAAAGAAAACTTTTATGGCAGCGAGGGTGGAGAAAGCCAACAATAATGGAAAGGAACTTTTCAGAATTGTTCAGGAGTTTACTTCTCCGAGGGCACTTCACGTAGAAGCGGAGGTTTCCTCCCAGACAGCCCAAATGTTTGCCAACCTTTTTGTCGGGAAGATAGAAAAAATATATCTTGGCCTAAAAATATCAGCAGAGTTGAATGGTCATTTAAATGCCCCAATTCAGTCTGATATAAAGCTAACTTAACTTGACCACCCTCAGTTCTTTTTTAAAGATGTGACAGCGGACTTTGTCATGGGACTTATTTCCCAGGCCAAGGATTCTGCGCCCCTGAGTGACCCCTGCCCCTAAATATTTTTAAAGGGGCCAAACTAGTTCTGGCTCCCTACCTCACTAAACATATTAATCTTTCATTTTTAGAAGGCACGGTCCCCTCTTTTTTTAAGAAGGCTATTGTTACTATTTTGAAAAAGGTTGGCTCTGACCTACTGGACCCCAATAAATCCAGGCCCATTGCAGGTCTTGCTTCCCAGGCTAAAATCGCCAAGAAGGTAGTCTGCGGTCAGCTTCAAGCCCATGTGGAGGAGTTTGACCTACTGGACGGGTGTCAATCTGGGTTCCGTCCCAAACATGGGACGGAGACAGCCTTGGTTGATGTTCTGGACAACCTACTGGTGGATGCAGATGAGGATTTTCACTGCTCCTGAAAAAACTGACGTTTTTTAAAACTTTTTTTGCATTGATACATGTCCCCTGGGGCAGGACCTGGGTCCCCAAACACTTTTTAGGACAATAACTTGCATATTAGCCTTTAAAATTAGCACTTTAGATTTCAAACGTTCGAGTCCTATAGACTTTAACCACTTCAATACCCAGCCATAGAAAATTGACGGCCTGGGATGGGATTTACCATCCTAAGTGGCCGTCAATTGACGGCCTGGGCATTGCAGGCGAATATCTGGATGATGCCTGCAGCCAGAGGCATCATCCAGATATCCTCTTCTTCAGCCGACGATTCTGCACAATGTAAGAACGATCATAGCGGCGGTTTCGCCGCTTGATCGTTCTTACAGGCCGCGGGAGGGGACATCCCCCCCTCCCGCCGCCATCCGGTGCTTCTCCGGGCTTACCTGTGCCTTCGGGGGCCCGGAGAACGAATCGTCGGCGGCGGCAGGAAGCATAGAGATGACTGGTGACCAGATGGTCACCAGTCATCTCTATGACCGTCGGAGGACCCGGGCGCGATCTGATGACGTCACGCCCGGGTCCCCATAAGTTAACAAAGCCGCAATTGCGGCTGTAAGCCCCCATTCATGAGATCGGTGAATTTTTTTTCACCGATCTCATGGTTTCCAGCCTGGAGGAGAGATGTGAGGTCTTATTGACCCCACATCTCTCCATAAAGAGGACCTGTCACACACATTTCCTATTACAAGGGATGTTTACATTCCTTGTAATAGGAATAAAAGTGGAAAAAAAAATGAAAAAAAGTGTAAAAATAAATAAAAAATAAGTCAAAAAAATAAATAAATAATAATAATAAAGATTTAAAAAAAATTAAAACGCCCCTGTCCCCGATAGCTCGCGTGCAGAAGCGAACGCACACGCAAGTCCCGCCGACATATGTAAACGCCGTTTAAACCACATAAGTGAGGTATCGCCGCGTGCGTTAGAGTGCCAGCAACGAATCTAGCACTAGATCTCCTCTGTAAATCTAAACTGTAACCTGTAAAAAATAAATAAATCGTTGCCTATGGAGATTTTTAAGTACCGAAGTTTGGCGCCATTCCATGAGTGCACGCATAATTAAAGCGTGACATGTTGGGTATCTATTTACTCGGTGTAACATAATCTTTCACATAATACAAAAAAATTGGGCTAACTTTACTGTTTTGTTATTTTTTTAATTCATAAAACAATTTTTTTACAAAAAAAAGGCATTTGAAAAATAATTGCGTAAATACCGTGCAAGATAAAACTTTGGAATGACCGCCATTTTATTCCCTAGGGTGTCTGCTAAAAAAAACATATATAATGTTTGGGGGTACTGTGTAATTTTCTAGCAAAAGAATGATGATTATTACATGTAGGAGAGAAGTGTCAGAATAGGCCCGGTATGGAGGTGGTATAAAAGCCTGGTATTGAAGCGGTTAACAGGGTTCTAAAGTTCACACAAACTTGCCCCGAACAACCCAAATAGTTCGCTGTTTGGCGAACAGGCAATGTTCGAGTCGAACATGAGTTCTACTCAAACTCGACGCTCATCCCTAGTGGCCAGGTTGCATTCCCTTTGAATGGCCAGAAATGATTGGGACAGGAATGAAAACTGCTGGGGTCAGAATGAGAGTCTTTTCTATTTCTTTAACATTCAAATTGCAGCAGTCATGAGCTGAAAATGTGTGTGATTGATGAAGCAAAGACTAAAACTATGTCCCTTTTTTATACACAGCAAGAGCTCAGACAGGAAGACGAGGCTCCAGAATGTGTCAGCCAGGAGGAGGAAGAGGTGAGTGGCAGACAGGAGGAAGCTGGGCCGAATGACAGTCAGCAGGTGCCCAGGCCAAGTGGCAGCACCCAGCCCCAGGTGCCTCCCCTCCACGTCAGAGTCAAAAGACCGAGGAGGATGACACAGGTGGAGAAGGAATCCCTTAAAATCATCCGGGATGCAGCTGCCATAATGAGGGCCCCCCTCAACCCTGTAGAGGCCTATAGCTGCTACAGTACCTGGCCAATAAGCTCCAGAAGATTGAGGAGGGACAATGTAGTCTTTCTGAGGAGCTTATTGCCAGTGTGCTTTACAGGGCGGTGAGAGGGCCAGCTGACAGGGGCCACACATCTCTGTGATCTGGCCCAACCTTCTCCTCCTTCTCCTCCTCCTCCTCCTCCTACCACATTCCCACCACCAGAGCCTCAGCCTGCAAGGAGGCATGAAGGAAGCCGTGAAAGGAACGCTGCAGTGAGCAGTGAAAGGAAGGCTACAAGGAAGACCAGAAAGTGATTCCCTGGCTTCAAGCTGCTCTGCCAGAAGATGCAGTTTGTTGGCGTACCACAGCTTGGAGACATGTATGACATCTGCTGCTGCTCCTGATTTCTGGGATTTGGGGACCAGATTGTGATCCCAATTAGAGGGACTCCTCATGTTATTAATTTTATTTACCATATAATTCATGTCTGCATTTGGGGTCCAAAGTCTGTATATATTCATCTAATTTCTCAACTGTTGCCCTTCCTCTTTATTTTGTTTACCCAGAATAAACAGAGATTTGATTTAAGTTAAATACTTGCCTATTTGTTTTTCTGGTGAGTAGTCATAACATTTCATAAATACAATGTGTAATTAACAAAGGACACCAACCTCCTTGAGGGGAAAAAAATCAACATAATAATGTTGTTGTGATAACTTCACTTAAAAAAAATCACCAGAAAATATTAAAAGCAAAAAAAAAACAAGGAGACCTTGATTAAAAAAAAAAAAAAAAAACTTTATTATGGAGATCTGGCTTTAAAACAAATATGATTATTCACAAGATCACAAGAAAAATGTTAAAGAAATATCAGCAGCAAAACAACTTCGTTATTCTAGCATTAGAAAGAAGAAAACAATGCGCTGCATTAAAAAATTCAATAATTTGCAGAATGACGATCGTGCTATCTCCATTAGGAACGCTAGTTTTACCAGAACGAGTGCTCCCGTCTCCTAATTCAGTCTGAGCATGCGTGGATTTTTGACCAAGGAACTTCCACACAGACGTTCTGATTTTTCTTTTTTTTTTTCACAAAAAGCTTTTATTAGGTAAAAGATATTCGAACATAAACGGGTACAGAAATGCATATGTAGGAAAAACATGACATGACAATTCTTCTGTCAATATACACATGACATGGTATTTAACAAGGTAACGCAAATTATCATGACATCATGTATAGTAGAACCATGCGATATTCAACATAACACCAGATAGATACCATAAGCCTATGGAAAAGTTATGGATAACCGACACCTGTGGCTCAAGCGTGGGGCTTGAAGGAGGCGTTGGTCGGTTATATCATCAAGGGGGCCTAGGGCCCTGAGTGAAAAAAGGAGGGGGAGAGAAAGAGAGAACGAAAAGGAAAGAGAAAAGAAAAAAGAAGAAGAAGAGAAAAAAAAAGGGGGGGGGGGTGGGTCCAGGTCATGGGAATCTTTCTGACAGGTAGTCACTTGCTAGCAAGGGAAGAGGGACTTGTAAAAATCTGAAGTCCTGAAGTGAGACCAGCAGGCCCATGTCGTTGTAAACTTCTGGATACGGTCTTGGGCAATATAAATCAATTCCTCCATCTCCTCAATTTTGGATACCCTGGTTAGCCACTCTCTGATGGTGGGGATGTCTGTTGAACGCCAGTGGGTGGGGATGCAAAGTCTGGCCGCATTGACCATGTGCATGGCCAGCGATTTTTGATAGGCGTGTCGGGGAAGGGTTGTGTGGTGTAGAAGGTACTGAGCTGGGGTGTAATCTAGGGTAAAGGTGGTGACCAAAGAAATTATGGAGTGGACTTCTTTCCAGAATGGTTGGAGTAAAGAGCATTTCCACCAGATATGGATCATGGAGCCTATTGCACTTTGACATCTCCATCAGGTGTTCGGGACTGAGGGCGAAAACTTGTGTAAGCGAGCTGGGGTCCTATACCATTTTGTTATGATTTTGTATCAATTTTCCTGGATAGCTACATTCATCGATCCTTTGTGAGCAAATGTATAGATGGAGTCCCAGTCATGTTTCGTAAGAGTCAGTTGTAGATCTGTTTCCCAGGAAGTATGTAAAGAATGCGTCAAGGAGGGGTCAGTGTCAACTTGCAGGAGGGCATAGATAGATGAAATCAGGTGCCTTTGGGGCTTGTAACTTGTGCAGAGTGTTTCAAATGGCGTGAGACGCCTATTCCATGTGTCGTTTGAGTTTGTGGAGTTAAGGAAGTGCGACAGCTGTCTATATGACCAAAAGGGAAAGGCACCCGTACGAGAATCGGAGATCAACTCATCGTAGGAACGCCCACGGCCTTTATGAAAGAAATGGTAAGCCAGAACCTCCTCGTGTGGCCATTCCAGTTGAAGGAATGTTTTGGACTCGCCCGGTGGGAACTCAGGGTTCTCTCTCACGGGGGTCATTGGACCTGGTTGTGAGGACAGGTTGAAGAGAGACATTGCTTTCCTGAAGGCCAGTAGCAAGGGGAGGATGAGAGGGTGCTGTCTGATGGGTAGGGGCCAGTATCGGGGCGTCAACCAAGGTAGTGTATGCATCAGGATTTGTGAGAAGGAATTTTCAAGCACCACCCAGGGTTTATTTAGTTTGTGCATTTTCCAATCTACTACTCTGGTTAGGTGGCAGGCTAGATAATATTTGTACAGGTCAGGGAGACCAATTCCACCCGACGTTTTAGCACAGGTCAGGCGCGAGTATTTAATGCGCGGGGCTGTATTCTTCCATATGAAGGCTGTGCAGGCCTTATAAGTCGCAAAAAAGGAGGGGGGTAGGTGAATTGGGACAGTTTGCATCATGTATAAAAGGCGAGATAGGACAACCATTTTAACGAGCGCCGAACGACCGAACCAGGATATGTTTAGGGTGGCTCAATCTTTTAGGTCCGATTGAATACTGGTGAGGGAGGAAAGGAAATTTTTGCTAAATAGATCTGATATTTTCCTAGTAATCTGGATACCCAGGTAGGTAATGGCCTCAGCTTTCCACTGAAAGGGGAAAGAATCCTGGCAGTGAGAGACGTCTTGTAGGGACAACGTTACATTAAGCGCATGGGACTTTGCGTAATTAATTTTGAGGTTGGACAGTACTCCAAAGTGGTTTATGTCTTTCAGTAGGTTGGGTAAAGAGATTTGGGGGGCTTGCAAGGATAGCAGTATGTCGTCGGCGAAGGCGGCAACTTTAAATTCTCTACGTTCAAAGGGAATGCCCTTGATATCTGTATTGTCACGTATTCTGTTCAATAGTGGCTCTAATGTCAGGACAAAGATCAGGGGGGACAGCGGGCAGCCCTTACGTGTGCCGTTGCTAATGGAAAAGGCGTCCGACAGGAGGCCATTAGCCTTCACCCTGGCCGAGGGATTGGTATATATGGCGTCAATATGCGCAAACATGCGGGGGAGGAGGCCAATGCCCCTCAGAACCTCCTGCATGTAGTCCCAGGCCACCCTGTCGAACGCCTTCTCGGCATCGAGGGAGAGCAGAAACCCTTTGGTGCCCGAGGATGTGAGCCAGTGGTGTAAATATAGGGTGCAGATGGTGTTTTCCCTGGCTTTCCTGCCCGGGATAAAACCTACTTGGTCGGGTAGTATAAGGCTCGGAATCAGCGACAGCAACCTGTTTGCTAGGATTTTTTAATAGAGTTTGATATCCACATTGAGCAGGGATATTGGCCTGTAATTCGATACTAGTGAAGGGTCCTTGCCATCTTTCGGGATGACAGCTATATGGGCTTCTAGCATTCTTCCTAGTGAAGCGTGGGGGTTTGCGAATGAATTAAACATTTGTAGCATCTGAGGAGCAAGGTCGTCCTGAAAGCGTTTTTATTAAACTAAAGTGAGACCATCAGGGCCCGGGCTTTTACCCACCTTCATTTGCTTAATTGCCAATTGCAGTTCCTCCATGGAGAGAGGGCTCGCCATGGCCTCCGCTTGTTTCGAGGAGATGGGTTTGGGGCAGTATTGGGCCAGAAAATCTTTTATTTGGGCAGAGCGGGCAAGCGTGTCGGTTGGTCCCCTCCCGTCCTGTGTTAAATTATAGAGCTTTGAATAGAATTTCTCGAATTGTTTGGCTATGTCCTTGTTTTTAGAGAATGTATTGTCGTGTTTGTCCCGGATATGATAGATTACCGAAGTAATCTTAGAAGCCTGTATCGTACGTGCCAACAGCCTCCCGCTCTTGTTCCCATGTTCGTAAAATATTTTTTGAACCAGAACGTATTGTCTCCTGGTGCGCTTTCCTAACACGTCCAGCAGGGTGGACCGCACAAGCAGGAGGTCTTGCAATGTGGCTTGCAAGGCTGATTTTTTGTGGGCAGCTTCAAGGCGATTAATCGTGTCAATAAGCGCATTGATCCGCTCCTGATGTCTTTTTTTAGTCGCTGTCGAAAGGGCAATCAAATTCCCCCTAACAAGGCATTTGTGCGCTTCCTACAGCGTAGTGGGTGGACGATCTAATTTTTCTATCGTTTTTTTATCCATAGGAAAAATGTAAAACATGTTCTATGTTCGATGGAAAATAAACCAATGGGGCCCACACACAATCGGTTTGTCTGATGAAAACAGTCCATCGTTCTGTTTTCATCGGACAAACCGATCGTGTGTACAGGGCTTTAGAGGCCAGCTAGCAAAATAATGTAAATGATGGCTTCCACAAAGACACTCTCATTTATTTTTTATTTTTTGGATCTTCTGATGTCATGTCATCATTTTGCAAAACCAAGCTTTCTTACTCATCCAAGCAAACAAAGCCCTGTTCACTTTGGAAACATTCATATGGTTGATAAATGATTAATTCACCTTTTTTAACCTCCAACAAACTAATGTATCACAGCCTCGCTGCCTAAGGAAAAGATTCCAGTCATTCTGAGGAGAATCTCAGAAGCAGTGAGGTCAACATCTCTATCAGCAGAACAAATGCTTGAAAATAAAATAATTCTATCCACCACACCCATGGTCAATTGAGGGCTTTTTGTCCAGTTGAGATTAGAAGACTATTCAGAAAGAATTCTGGTTTTCCCACTTATGAGGTGGAGTCTCTGGTGGTGGACAAATAAAGCGACTTTTCAGAGCTGAATTCAGGTAGTGAATAGGAATTTCATTTGATACCAGAGAAAGAGGTAGGGATGTCCAGTGCCTTGGATAGTCAGCTTAGGGGAGTTGGACCTTTTGCACAAGAAAAGTGGTTTTGAACTTTCTGGAAGCGTATCAAGCACTTATGAATTTCCAACACAAGAAAATAGAGAAATCAGTCCTGCTCAAGATGGAAAATAACATGGCTGTCTCCTATATGAAGAGGCAGGGGCATTCACAGTTGGACCCTGATGAAAGAAGTTGTGCCTATAATGAAGTAGGCCCAAAGTAAGTTGTTTACACCTGTCAGCAACATACATTCTGGAGCCCAGCAATATTCAAGCAGGTAATTTTTCCAAAGCCCATTTAGATAACAATGAGTAATTGCTATTGCCATACATTTTTAGGACCTCTTTGTATCCCCAATGAATGCAAAGTTACCAAGGTTATTTTCAAGGTTTCTATGTCCTTAAGCAATGGGATTAGATGCTCTGAGAATAATGTGGCATTTCCTTCAATAAAACAAAATTCTCCTGCACTCTGGTGTTTCGCCAAACCCGGGTAATGTAGTGTAGTCTCATGGCAAAGTCTTGCAGCCCTCCTCAGAACAAAGGGTGTTCATATGGCTAGAAAAAGAAAGGAAAAACGGAGGGCGTACCGACCTAGTGCATTACCACTTAAAAGTTTTATTAAAAATAGAATAAAAGCAATGATCCTACTTGCTTAGGTAAGCGCTTTTCAGACAGCTAAGCTGAACCTCACGGCACCTGCCAGTGGAACCTGATGGGTGGACCACCTAGTCTTTGAGGAAGGGATTACGCTCCAGAAATGCGTCAGCCATCCAGATGTCTAAGGTATTATTTGATCCTCCTTGTCATCAGGTTCCACTGGCAGGTGCGGTGAGGTTCAGCTTAGCTTCCTTTGTGAGTAGGATCATTGCCTTTACTCTATTTTTAATAAAACTTTTAAGTGGTAATGCACTAGGTCGGTGTGTCCTCCCTTTTTTCTTGCATTTCCTTCAGTGCTACTTATTTTCTAATTACCAAAGAGACTCCTCAAGAAGAAGGTGGTGTTTCTCGTGAATCTTCCTGGTTATCTGATATGCCCTTGCCATCTGATTCTTCCACAGTTGATCATCCAGAGGTCGCTGTCCAGGGACCATTCTGCCATCCTGCTCCTGATAAGGCAGAGACCTCTTGACTAGCCTGCTCAATAAAGTTAAATGAAAATATATTGCGCTAATCCAAAGTGAAAAAAATATATAAAAATATGTGACATACAATAGTATTATGTAAAATACGTGAAAACTAATAAAAGGGGGGGTGAAGGCAGCCAACATAACAATGGAAAATATTGTAAGTGGATATGTGAAAAAAAGTGCAGCGCCAATTGAACCGAGATGTCCCACAATAGGAATGCCCAACAAAAATAAGTGATAACTCCAAATAAGGTATAAAAATCCGGTTATGTGAGAGTGTCAGTCCCCACCGGAGAAAACTATTCACAATTAGTGATATGTGTCAAAATAACAATGCTGCCAATATTACAAACAGTGTGCAATCCTAATAGTGAAATAAACTACTCCAGTATTAAATTGTGAATAACCATAAACAATCTTCTAAGCAGTCCAAATACAATAATGGATAAATATAAATGATAATGTCCTCTGTTAGATAACTTTCCAGCATCTAGGGATTGTATGTAACCTGTTCCAATTGGAACCAGAAGGGGACTCTTAGTACTGGTCAGTGTCATACAATTCTTCTAAAACTCCACATTCCTGTAAAACTCCACATTCCTGTATAGTAGGCGTAAGGTAAAGTTGGAATTGCTACGCTTACCGACTGCTGTAGACCCGCAACTCACCATACGGTGGGGGGTCCCTTGAGCTTGGATGGGCTGGATACCCGGTCACTATCACAGTGCAGATCTTACTGTGGATGATCCAGAGGTCCTCGCAAGGAAACAGCCAGGGTATTCAATGAAGTTGAATCCTCATGCAAGGTTGATCTTGCAAGGAAACAGCCAGGGTTTTTAATGAAGTTGAATCCTCATGCAAGGTTGATCCAAACAGGAAATGGGAGATAGGAAAAAAAGGGAGAAAATCGTCTCCTCATAGTGTAAACATTTTTATTAAAAAATAGGTACACATTTAAAAACAAATCAGAAAAGACTTCCTTTTTACAAGAAGGAAAACAACTTGTAAAAATTTATACAAAATCAAGGCTTAAATGTCCCAACACACCACAGCAATATTCCACATCTAGGAACAACAAATGAATAAAAAGTCCAGGAAGCGCAAAGAAATTCAGGTAAATTCCAGTGATAACCCGACCGGTTTCGTCTAACAAGACATCAACTGGGGTATAGGACTGGATATCATGAGTCTCTTTGCGCTATAAGTAGTCATCCCAATTAATCCCATGAGACCATCATTACCACCTGGTGAAAGGACGGGGTGCGTTCCAAAACCCTCCATTTCCTGATCGTGTGCGTTCCAGGCGCCAGGAAGTGACACCTACAGGCGCATCAAGGCGCGCGGAAATGACCACTCATGATGAGGTGGTATGATTCCCCATATCTCTTCCAATCAGAAGTCCCGCTGTCACCGAGGGGGGGAGTCTGAGATCGACATCAATGGAAGTTCTGAACAACATCTAGGGGGAGGAGACAAGTGACGCTGCGCTGCGCTCCACCAATCACGCTGTCGATAGGGCGGAAAAATAGGGAAGCGCCTCCACAAGCACTCTGCCCATCTCCATCCCAGCAACATGACGGATGTCACTACGTGCGCATAGCACGCACGGTCATCTCTGTGTATCACGGCGCGGCGGGGCGTCTCCTAGTGTCTGCACTCCACCAGTGCGTTCCAATAGGGTCAAAGATCAAGGTAAAAATCTGTGAAGTTTGGACAATATAGAAAAAACCTCACAGAATAGAGATGGGCTAGCATAAATGCAAGCCCCTCTATATATGTTCACAGGTTAACTATGGACAAAAAAAGAAAAGAGGGGAGGACTTGAATTTGGATAAAAACGGTCTCATGGAAGTAATGGGATTTGAACATATAATCTTTAAAGGGTGAATAAAGTAAAAATATAATAACCCATTTAATCATCAAAACAGACCTCAATGTATCGGAAATCAATTGAATCAGGATTGGTTGATAAAGGCGTTTAAATCCCAATCAACATTGAGACCCGAGGGCACATAGCTTTTTAAATGATAGATCCAGAAAACTTCTAATCTGGAGACACCTCAAATGCATGGTTCCCCTCTCCAATGGGGGACAAAGTGGTCTATAATCTGGAAAGCTGTTCCTTCTACCTTTTTATTATGTTTTTCCAGGAAGTGTCTTGATACTGTATGTTTAGTGCAACCTTTCTTAATTTTAGCAATGTGCTCCCCTACCCTTGTGGAAAAACTACGCTTGGTGTGACCCACGTACTGTTTCCCACAAGGGCAGGTAATGAGGTAGACCACATACTTAGTTGCACAAGTGGAAAAATGCTTAGTTATGTGATGTCGCAAATCTCAATAGATCCATAATGAACATTTTCTGTGTCATGGGGAGTTCTGCTACTCTATCCAAGAAACATTCTACAGCCTGAAAGCCCAAATGATGGGCTATACTAGTGTAGAGGGACGTGACATCCGCTGTTACCAGTAGGATGTCTTCAGTATATTCTACTTCTTGTAGCCTGGCAATAGTGTGTCTCGTGTCCTTCAAATATGAAGGAATGCTTCTAACTATTGGCTGAAGGTGAAAGTCAATATATTTTCCCAATCTTGAAGTAACCAAATTGATTCCACTAATAATGGGACGTCCAGGAAGACGGTTAAGCCATCCTTTTTCCCTTTGTCTAAAGGGTATTACCCCTGTAGAAGGTGCAAGGTATGCTTGCACAATATCCATCGTAAGAGATTGACGAATTTTAGATCCTCTGTCACAGGAGTGGAATTCCCTACAACGGCGGATCCAGGGGGGGGGCAACGGGGCAATTGCCCCCCCCGAGACAATCATGTCACACTCCCTTGGTTTAAAAAAAAAAACTGCATCGCTGTGCGTGTACAGGGCTCGGTACAAGGGGTGGGAGGTGTCCAGGGCGGAGTGTGAGAGGGGCGGATTTATCTCCCTCCTTCTGCTCACTTACTGAGCATAAAATACCAGAGCCGTTTGCATAGCCACGGCCGCCCGATCTGCTCCCTCCCCCTGCATCCTTATTGGCAGGCAGGGAAGAGAGCACTAGAAAGGACTCAAGGAGGGGGGGGGGGGGGCAATCAAGCCGTCCATTATCTAATCCTCAGTACTAACCATGAAGAAACACACTGATACCTCCTGTCCGTCCGTAGGACAGCAGAGTCAGTCTGTAAATTCTGAGGCTGGCTGCAGCTCTGCGTGTCTGTCTGTGTAAACAGCCCAGCAAAGACATCCACCCTCCTCCCTCACTGACTGACGAGAGATGAGAGCAATACAGCTCCTCCCACCTCTGCTCCTCCAGTGACATCCCGCCCCGCCCACACTATCCCCAGCATGGCGTGCAGCTGTATCTAGAAAGAAGGGGAAGTGTTTGTGGGCGGGAAATATGAATACAGTAGCTGCAGATTCCTCTGTGTGCCAAAGATGACCTGATATTTTAGCCTGCAAATGTGGGTGAGTGTACACTGTGATCATTGTCCTTATCTCCATCCCTCTGCCTTCTCTCCTCCATATGTCTCCATCCCCTCCCCCTCATGTTCTTTCAAGACGTTCTATGTTTACTTTCACTTTCAGTAAGGCTGTTAATAATAGGGGTTAATAATGCATTTGCAGACACCAGTGTCGGGGGTTAATGCCTTTGTTGACACCAGTGCCGGGGGTTAATAATGCATTTGCTGACACCAGTGCCGGGGGTTAATAATGCATTTGCTGACACCAGTGCCGGGGGTTAATGTGTTTGCAGACACCAGTGCTGGGGCTTAATGCCTTTGCTGACACCAGTGCTGGGGGTTAATGATATGTTTGCTGACACCAGTGCTGGAGGTTAATGCGTTTAATGACACCAATGCCGGGGACTAATGATGCGTCTGCTGGGGTTAATAATGAGTTTTCTGACAACAGTGCTGGGGGTTAATAATGCATCTGCTGGGGGTTAATGCGTTTTTGCAAGTGCAACCATAGCAACCCTGGTAGTTCTCCCACTGATTTGGACCCTTATATTTTCCTGGTGTGCTGGTGACATACCTCCTTGTTTTCTGCCACCCTAGGGGGCCCAATACAGTAAGAAGGGGGCTCACAGCAACACATGCTGCCACCACCTGGCTGCAACCCCCCTGTCCTCCCCTTCCGCCTGGCTGCAATCCCTCTGTCCTCCCCTTCCGCCTGGCTGCAATCCCTCTGTCCTCCACTTCCGCCTGGCTGCAATCCCTCTGTCCTCCACTTCCGCCTGGCTGCAACCCCTCTGTCCTCCCCTTCCGCCTGGCTGCAACCCCTCTGTCCCCCCCTTCCGCCTGGCTGCAACCCCTCTGTCCTCCCCTTCCGCCTGGCTGCAACCCCTCTGTCCTCCCCTTCCGCCTGGCTGCAACCCCTCTGTCTCCCCTTCCACTTGGCTGCAACCCCTCTGTCCCCCCCTTCCGCCTGGCTGCAACCCCTCTGTCCTCCCCTTCCGCCTGGCTGCAACCCCTCTGTCCTCCCCTTCCGCCTGGCTGCAACCCCTCTGTCTCCCCTTCCGCCTGGCTGCAACCCCTCTGTCCTCCCCTTCCGCCTGGCTGCAACCCCTCTGTCCTCCCCTTCCGCCTGGCTGCAACCCCTCTGTCCTCCCCTTCCGCCTGGCTGCAACCCCTCTGTCTCCCCTTCCGCCTGGCTGCAACCCCTCTGTCCTCCCCTTCCGCCTGGCTGCAACCCCTCTGTCCTCCCCTTCCGCCTGGCTGCAGCCCCTCTGTCCTCCCCTTCACCTGGCCGCAACCCCCTGTCCTCCCCACCACCTGGCTGCCAAGCAGGAGGGGGGAAGAGAGAAGAAAAGTGACCATAAGGCTGTAGGGTGGAGGAAGCCAGTGATTCCATTATTATCATCCAAAGTAAGAACTTATCTCCCCTTCACCTGGCTGCAACCCCTCTGTCCTCCCTTCCACCTGGCTGCAACCCCTCTGTCCTCCCTTCCACCTGGCTGCAACCCCTCTGTCCTCCCCACCACCTGGCTGCAACCCCTCTGTCCTCCCCACCACCTGGCTGCAACCCCCCTGTCCTCCCCACCACCTGGCTGCAACCCCCCTGTCCTCCCCACCACCTGGCTGCAACCCCCCTGTCCTCCCCACCACCTGGCTGCAACCCCCCTGTCCTCCCCACCACCTGGCTGCAACCCCCCCTGTCCTCCCCTTCCACCTGGCTGCAACCCCTCCGTCCTCCCCTTCCACCTGGCTGCAACCCCCCTGTCCTCCCCTTCCACCTGGCTGCAACCCCCCCGTCCTCCCCTTCCACCTGGCTGCAACCCCCCCGTCCTCCCCTTCCACCTGGCTGCAACCCCCCCGTCCTCCCCTTCCACCTGGCTGCAACCCCCCCGTCCTCCCCTTCCACCTGGCTGCAACCCCCCGTCCTCCCCTTCCACCTGGCTGCAACCAGCTTTTTCTTTCCTCCACCTGGCTGCAACCCCCCTTCCAACTGGCTGCTCCCACACAGTAATAATTGAAATGATGTGCTTCGATCATCCTGACACCATATTAACCACTGTCCCGTGATGATTGAAGCTCCAACACCAGCCATTGCCCCTACAAATTGCCTGCAGAAATTTTGGCAGTGCCCCTCCCGAGATTAGACTCTGGATCCGCCCCTGATTCCCTATTAAGCATTTTTCCACTTGTGCAACTAAGTATGTGGTCTACCTCATTACCTGCCCTTGTGGGAAACAGTACGTGGGTCGCACCAAGCGTAGTTTTTCCACAAGGGTAGGGGAGCACATTGCTAAAATTAAGAAAGGTTGCACTAAACATACAGTATCAAGACACTTCCTGGAAAAACATAATAAAAAGGTAGAAGGAACAGCTTTCCAGATTATAGACCACTTTGTCCCCCATTGGAGAGGGGAACCATGCATTAGAGGTGTCTCCAGATTAGAAGTTTTCTGGATCTATCATTTAAAAAGCTATGTGCCCTCGGGTCTCAATGTTGATTGGGATTTAAACGCCTTTATCAACCAATCCTGATTCAATTGATTTCCGATACATTTAGGTCTGTTTTGATGATTAAATGGGTTATTATATTTTTACTTTATTCACCCTTTAAAGATTATATGTTCAAATCCCATTACTTCCATGAGACAGTTTTTATCCAAATTCAAGTCCTCCCCTCTTTTCTTTTTTTGTCCATAGTTAACCTGTGAACATATATAGAGGGGCTTGCATTTATGCTAGCCCATCTCTATTCTGTGAGGTTTTTTCTATATTGTCCAAACTTCACAGATTTTTACCTTGATCTTTGACCCTATTGGAACCAGAATTGAGTTTGGTGGTCTCAGCCCGGCTCCCGGTGGATGTGCTATGCAAGGTACGCCTGTGCTTAGTACGCCCACCCCCCCCCCCACAAAAACCACCACACTTGCACGCACACGAAATTGGTTTAAAAAAAAACACACGCACTTTGGCCATGCGGTCTTTTAAAATAAAGAGAGGCGAAGGACCTATGGGGCTGGCTGGGTGGGCTAGGCCCCCTCACTCCCTCATAGGGGGAGTCCCTCTGCCCCATTGGGGTCCCGTTGGGCCCCAGTTGGGCTCCCAAGAGGAGCAGGTAGGGCGGGGTGAGTGGGAGGCCCCCCTTCACACCCGCAATTGCCACCAGGGGCATGGAGAAGGATGGCGATTGCCTCCGGGGGGGAGGGTCTGCCTACTCCCAACTCCTGCAGTCCGGCTCCTCTCTCTCGAGTTCACGCACAAAAATACACTTTAAAAAAAAAAAAAAAAAAAGGAACGCACTGGTGGAGTGCAGACACTAGGAGACGCCCCGCCGCGCCGTGATACACAGAGATGACCGTGCGTGCTATGCGCACGTAGTGACATCCGTCATGTTGCTGGGATGGAGATGGGCAGAGTGCTTGTGGAGGCGCTTCCCTATTTTTCCGCCCTATCGACAGCGTGATTGGTGGAGCGCAGCGCAGCGTCACTTGTCTCCTCCCCCTAGATGTTGTTCAGAACTTCCATTGATGTCGATCTCAGACTCCCCCCCTCGGTGACAGCGGGACTTCTGATTGGAAGAGATATGGGGAATCATACCACCTCATCATGAGTGGTCATTTCCGCGCGCCTTGATGCGCCTGTAGGTGTCACTTCCTGGCGCCTGGAACGCACACGATCAGGAAATGGAGGGTTTTGGAACGCACCCCGTCCTTTCACCAGGTGGTAATGATGGTCTCATGGGATTAATTGGGATGACTACTTATAGCGCAAAGAGACTCATGATATCCAGTCCTATACCCCAGTTGATGTCTTGTTAGACGAAACCGGTCGGGTTATCACTGGAATTTACCTGAATTTCTTTGCGCTTCCTGGACTTTTTATTCATTTGTTGTTCCTAGATGTGGAATATTGCTGTGGTGTGTTGGGACATTTAAGCCTTGATTTTGTATACACTTTTACAAGTTTTTTTCCTTCTTGTAAAAAGGAAGTCTTTTCTGATTTGTTTTTAAATGTGTACCTATTTTTTAATAAATTTTTTTACACTATGAGAAGACGATTTTCTCCCTTTTTTTCCTATATCCCATTTCCTGTTTGGATCAACCTTGCATGAGGATTCAACTTCATTGAAAACCCTGGCTGTTTCCTTGTGAGATCAACCTTGCATGAGGATTCAACTTCATTGAATACCCTGGCTGTTTCCTTGCGAGGACCTCTGGATCATCCACAGTAAGATCTGCACTGTGATAGTGACCGGGTATCCAGCCCATCCAAGCTCAAGGGACCCCCCACCGTATGGTGAGTTGCGGGTGTACAGCAGTCGGTAAGCGTAGCAATTCCAACTTTACCTTACGCCTACTATACAGGAATGTGGAGTTTTACAGGAATGTGGAGTTTTAGAAGAATTGTATGACACTGACCAGTACTAAGAGTCTCCTTCTGGTTCCAATTGGAACAGGTTACATACAATCCCTAGATGCTGGAAAGTTATCTAACAGAGGACATTATCATTTATATTTATCCATTATTGTATTTGGACTGCTTAGAAGATTGTTTATGGTTATTCACAATTTAATACTGGAGTAGTTTATTTCACTATTAGGATTGCACACTGTTTGTAATATTGGCAGCATTGTTATTTTGACACATATCACTAATTGTGAATAGTTTTCTCCGGTGGGGACTGACACTCTCACATAACCGGATTTTTATACCTTATTTGGAGTTATCACTTATTTTTGTTGGGCATTCCTATTGTGGGACACCTCGGTTCAATTGGCACTGCTCAATAAAGTTGTTGACATAATTCTAAACTCCAGAAAGAGTAACAAGGCCCACAACAGAGTGGGGCAGTAGTTTCAAAGGTTTGCAACCTTTCAGAAATGTTCAGCCCTGGACCCTCAGGAACACAATAGAGTTCTTTTAGAGGAGCTGTAATATGGGCCTCAGAACTAACACCTTCACCTTCAGACTTTTCTAGAAACTGGTGACACACTATAATCAAATTTTTCAAAGCAGTATTAAGATAAACCACCTGGAAAACCTTTGTTTCCAAAATTTCACTAGTCCTTTGTTCAATCGAGCTTTCCCCTGAAGAGTTTGTTTTTCTGTAGACCGAAAACTGAAAACATTTTTCATAGTCATCATTACATAAGCTCAGAGGGTGTCTGAAATTCTTCATCTAGGAGTGAGGAAGTCTTTACTACTGTTTTTCAGATAGAAAATTCCTAGTGTCAATGTTGAAATTTTTACTCAAAGTTAGTTTGGGCTCCCTCCCTACCTTCCTACCATTTTCTCTTCTGTAAGGCAGGTTCCTCTCCTCTATGTATACCTATATAACCCATTACAGTGTTGAGCTGGCTCCTTTTTGACTGTTGGCCTTGGTGATGTCCTTTTCTTCCACTTCCTCTGTTATTTATATTTGTCAGCATTCCCACTCTGTATTGTCATTTCCTGCACATATATTGACACAGAACTGTCAGGAAAATTGTGTTCAAACTTATGTAAATGTTCCATTCATGACAAGCTCCATGGTAGGATAGCATTCCACCCAGACTAGTTACACAAGCTTTGTCTGGGGAGTGGCAATTTTTTGTTAAATAGTTCTATGGGGGTGGAAGGGAGATAACTACCTGTAAAAATGCTGCAAGCAATCTTTCAAAATGGAGCTTATCAGTAAGTGAAAATTACAGTAACTATGAAACCAATTTTTTCCGATTTTAATTAACCACTTCGGGTCCGCGCCATTGACAGAACACATCAACAGCACGGACCTGAGGCGCCGGGGTCACGTCTTTGGACGTGATTTACTTGTAATTCCCCGCGCGCGCCACAGGGTGGCGCACGGCGGGGAAAAACAGTCCAGACGCATCACCGAGGATTCGATGCGTGTACCCGGCGGCCGCGATGTCCATCAGGTACACGCGATTGTCGGTGAGAGAGCAGGGACGTGGAGCTCTGTGTGTAAACACAGAGCTCCACGTCCTGTCAGTGAGAGGCGACTGATGCTGTTTCCCTTGTACATAGGGAGACAGCATCGATCACCTCTCCCAGTCACCCCCCTCCCCCCCACACAGTTAGAACACACCCAGGCAATACATTTAACCCCTTCCTCACCCCCTAGTGTTAACCCCTTCAATGCCAGTCACATTTATACAGTAATTAGTGCATATTTATAGCACTGGTCGCTGTATAAATGTGAATGGCGCCAAAAATGTGTCAATATATATATTTTTTAAATTGTAGCTCTTTTTTTGTTTATAACGCAAAAAATAAAAACCGCACGGGCGATCAAATACCAATAAAAGAAAGCTCTATTTGTGGGGGAAAAAAGGACACCAATTTTGTTTGGGTGCCACGTCGCACGACCGCGCAATTGTCAGTTAAAGCGACACAGTGCCGGAAGCTGAAATTTCGCCTGGGCACGAAGGGGGTTTATGTGCCCAGTAAGCAAGTGGTTAACCTAGCAATGATGAACTGAAATCTTCTATTTTATCTTATCATTTCCACTTCTGTATACCCAATTGTTAATATTTGGCCGGCACATTTATCACAGTAGGTTCAATATCATTAGGGTATAGTTCTTATATATACTTTTTTCAGTCTTTATTAACCACTTGCTGACCGCTTCATGCCGATAAACATTGGCAGAATGGCAGCGATGGGCAAATAGGTGTACCTCTACATCCCCTTTAATTTGCAGGCTAATGAGTGTGTCCCGCAAACTCGATGTCCGGCTGTGTCCCACGATCGTGGAACTGAGAGGCATTTCCCTTTTCTGCCTAGCAAAATGACATTGATCTACTGCTCCCTGTCATCGGGAGAAGTGATATCTGTCATGTTTTTGTGAGACCATCCTCCCTACAGATAGAATCACTCCCTAGGACACACTTAACCCCTTGATTGCCCCCTAGTGTTTAACCCCTTCCCTGTCAGTGTCATTTACACAGTAATCAGTGCATTTTTATAGCACTGATAGCTGTATAAATGACAATGGCCCCAAAATAGTGTCAACAGATCACCGCCATTACAAATAAAAAAAATCATAGTAAAAATGCCATAAATATATACCCTATTTTGTAGACGTTTTAACTAGGGCTGTTACTGATTAAAATTGTTGTGTTTGATTAATCATTTTTTTTATCGATTAATCGACTAATTTTGATAAATTATAACGCACATACAGATCCAACTACTTTTAGTTGATCTCCTTACAGGCTGATTCCCAGTGCAGGTACCAACCACTGGAAAAATGGATAGCAGGATACAAAAAACACACAGGCAGCACTCAATGGGAATAGCATTAAAACTTGTATAGTTCTCAAGTAGGTAATAAATATTGCACTGGAGATAAAATTGATGTAGCTACATAAACTGTAAAAATTGTGCGAGTAATACCAAATGGTAGCAAAAGCAGTCATAAAAACATGTAGCTAAGTATGATACTGGTATGAAAATGTGTACAATGATACCACTGCTGAATCCAGATGAGGAGAGGTTAACATCAGTCCGTCGCCATGTAGATGTCCCGCAAAGGTAACTATCACAACTCTCAGTGGATGGTTGTAGAATCCCAGGTTGATAGAGTGAAGTGTAACAGCCCTTGCGTGTGGCAGATAGTAAGGTCCTGCCGGAATGCAGATATGAAGGCACAGCAAAGGAGCCCTTCAGATGGACAAGGCAAGCCCCGCCAGTGTCATCACCGGATCTCCGATAAAACTCCCTGAAGGCCCGGAAGCCGGTAAAGAGGCAAGTGCCAATCAAAAGAATTGTAATTGCAAATTGTTTTATTAAATTTCGAAGAGTACATGTATAAGTACACATCACAGGACTGAGAAGAGTAAACAATGATTGAAACAAACCTTTTTTACATCCTAGGGTACAGAGAGCACCTAACGCAGTAGGTGAATATAAGTAGCACGCACTTCAATAACTTTGCGACATAAGGCCTCCCTCATCAGATAAGCTCTGGTCAGTGAACCCAGCTAGGCCACCCCACGCCCCTATCCAGCCCATCGCCCACATCTGCTCTGGTGTGCATCAGGGCTGGCATTGAAGCGCGGCAAGGCCACACCAGGTCCACAACCTCTCCATACAATAAGGTTACCTCCCCGAATATCCAGGTTTGTTAGTATAGCTATACCATCAACTCAAGGGAGTTAGAGACCCCATCGAGGTGAGTCAAGGATGGTCTATACACACTGTAGAATAGAACAACCGTCTTGAGACCAGAGAAACATGAAGCAACTAAAGAAATAAAGGAAAAAAGAAAAAAAAAAACAACAGGAAAAAAAAAAAAACATCGCCTCTCAAACCTATATGTTTCCCCCAACACTCTATGCTGGTAGTCAGTATTGGAAAGGATGAAAGCACTCCTACTTACCACCCCGCTAGTGTGTGGCCCTTCCAAGGTTCCCATAAGTGTGCCACTCTATCGAATGTACCTAATGCTGATGCCTGCAGTATCTCATAAGTACTATGTGTTTGTACAGTGTTCATAACCTCCGAAACTAAAGGTACGTTGACATTTTTCCAATGTCTTAGTATGACTAACCGGGTGGCCAGCAATATGTGTGAGACAACCGTCCGAAATTGTTTAGGCACCTCCATCAAATCAAGAGAAAGGATGGCCATGCTTGGGGTGAGAGGAAACCTGAAGGTTAATATCCTAGTGATCAATCTTCCCACCTGATCCCAGAGTGGCCAGAGTCTGGGGCAGCTCCAAAGTATATGGAACAGTGTCCCTCTATGTCCACAGAGTCTCCAGCATCCCGGAGATGTGGCAGGAAAGATCTTAGCCAGTCTGTGTGGTGTGAGGTATATTCTGGTGCATCTCACACAGATTTGTGCTCCTTGTGGTGTGGAGAAGGAGATCTATGGATTTTTCTCAGTGAGAGGGCGGATACTCTCTCCCCATGTCCAATTCCCAGGCCAAGATATTCGGGGTTTTAGTTAGTGAGTCTTTATTTTGCAGGCATTTATAGATAGCAGAGATGCCCCTGAACCTAGGTATGGGTTGCTGATAAAATTTAACTATTTTAACTGGGAGGTGGGTGAGAACTTGTGGATTCTTCTTCATAAGCTGGGATATTTGATTGTATCTAAAAATTTCGGTCTCAGGTAGCCGAAATTTTTGTTGTAGAACTTGGAATGGCTGTAGCTGGGAGTCCAGGAGAAGGTCTTCAAGGGCTACTACGCCCCTCCTTCTCCACAGTGATAGGTTGATATCTGGAACAATGAAGTGAATAGCCATAATAGGCAACCAATCAAAAGAATTTTAATCGATCAAAACATTTTTGATCGATCCAAAAAATTAAAGATTAATCAATGAATTAATAGTTAATTTCCACAGCCCTAGTTTTAACTTTTGCGCAAACCAATCAATATACGCCTATGCAATTTTTTTTTTTACCAAAAACATGTAGAAGAATACATATCGACCTAAACTGAGAAAAAAATATATTTTTATATATTTTTTGGGGATAAATTGTTGCTCTTTTTTGTTTATAGCACAACAAATGAAAACTGCAGAGGTGATCAAAAACCACCAAATGAAAGCTCTATTTGTGGGAAAAAAAGGACGTTGCACGACCATGCAGTTACAACAATGCAGTGCCGTATCGCAAAAAGTGGTCAGGAAGAGGGTAAATCCTTCCGGGGTGAAGTGGTTAAACTGGTTTGTTGTCTTTTTTGGATATTTTCACAAGATACATTTTACTGCACTACAACAATTGTTGTCATTACAAAATAATGTTCAACATTTTCCTTCACTCATTTCTATGTCATACTGAACAATGATATGTGAGCATGACCTATGTAGTATGATATGAAGATCAGTACAGCACAATTGTATTTTATTATGGCTTTATATTTCCATGCATATGCCCTGTGGTAACTTGATGATTCATATCTTGTCAGTTATTATTGCTAATATATTCATTTGTTTAGCAGGCTTCAGTTTCTTATACATCACCCAGCTGAAAATTACATTTCATCCAGAAATGTAAAACAGGTTAAATACTGGCAAAGCATACATTCATATGAGATGAGTTTCTCTCTTTCTACTGTGCATTTCCTTTTTTTAATTACTGGATGTTTTGATTTAATTCAGAATTTATTGGTATTTATAAAATGCTTGTTTTTACAGCAGAAATCACTTCATAAGCTATTAACAATATAGGGACTTTGGCGTATTCAGGATACAGTTCACTTGAAGAAGATGCAAGGAAAAAAAAAACCTTTTAACATTCATTAATTTTTTTTTTAACCATACATTAAAAAATTTAACTGAGCACTACTGTAAAATCCATAACTGTCACAAAATTGAATAATTTCTGTTACTCATAGGTTTAAAAAATAAAATAAAATCTGTCCTCAAGACCCCACCACAAAAAAAAAAAGTATTATATGTCACAAGGGAACTGTCAGTATGCATATAACTGAAAAAATAAATAATAAAAACTCAGACTCAAGCTCAACCTCAATGTATCAAAATATGTAATGTATCCCTAAATAAGTGAGAGACCCAGCAAACCGATTGACACATATAAAGATTAGAATAAAGATAATTCTTTATTGAAAAACCTAGATCATACAAAATCCTACTGTCTAATATATAAAACCAAAATTGGCCAATTATTAAAAAATACTATAGAAGTTGCAGAAAAAAAGTTACATTCACTCCAATTCCTATAATTTAATAATTATTATTAGTTAGTAAGTTAGTTAGTTAGTTAGTTAGTTAGTTAGTTAGTTAGTTAGTTAGTTAATTAGAGTAGTTCAAATTTTTGGATTTTCCTTTCTTATTTTTGGATTTTCAAATTTTTGGATTTTCAAATTTCCAATTTTTTTCATTTTGAATCTCTGAATTTTCGAATTTCCACATTTTTGAATTTCAAATTTCCGAATTTTCTAATTTCTGACTTTTCACATTTTCAAATTTCCAAAATGTATAATTTTTGAATTTCTGAATTTTCTAATTTTCTAATTCCCGAATATATAAAAAAAAAATCGTAAATTTCCAAATTAACAAAGTTGTTTGAATTTGATAACAAATGAATTTGGAACTAAACAAATTGCACATGTCTAATGGACAGTAGAAGGGAGTAGGGATGGGCTATCTGTTGGACTCGAACATTGCCTGTTCGCTCGTTTGCCAAACAGCGAACAATTTGGGGTGTTTGCAGCAAATTCGAAAAGCCGCGGAACACCTTTTAAAAGTCTATGGGAGAAATCAAAAGTGCTGATTTTAAAAGTTAGTATGCAAGTTATTGTCATAAAAAGTGCCCCAGGGGACATGTATCAGTGCAAAAAAAAGTTTTACAAATTGCCTGTAAAGAAGTGCATGTTTCCCCTGCTTAGAAGTCCCTGCACAAAATGACATTTTAAACTGATCACGGCTACCAACAATACAGATAAAAGTAATTGACAAAAAACAGCATGGGTTCCCCCCAGGAAAGAAATTTAAAGGAATAATTCACTTTTATTGTTTCACTTTAAGCATTATTAAAATCACGGCTTCCAAAACTTTTTTTGCATTAATACATGTCCCCTGGGGCAAGACCCGGGTCACCAAACACTTTTTATGATAATAACTTGCATATTAGCCTTTAAAATTAGCACTTTGATTTTTCATGTTCGTGTCCCATAGACTTTAACGGTGTTCGCATGTTCAAACAAATTTTGCCTGTACGCAAACCGAACCAGGGGGTGTTTGGCTCATCCCTAGAAGCGAGGGGATGGCTCAATGAGACGGGAAGAATTAGGAGATTGATAGGGAATAAAAGAGGGTACAACAGTGGTGGGAGGGTGCACAGGAAACAGTAAGCTCTGAAATTCATTTTGTCTATATGCATCTATCTAGGTAGACCACACCTTGTAAATTTTTCAACAATTCCTACTTTCATAATTCATTTTATAAAGAGGAAATACTGAATTAATGGTCTTTCTTTTTTCTCCGGGCATTATTTATTGCAGGTGTGGGAGACTTCTACCATAGTAGGACCTCCCTTCTCGCATAAAATAGGGCATATGTAATCAAAAGTTTAGTGTTTTGGTTCTGCCTCAACATCCTCTATTTTCCCAAAAGGAGGAAAAAGGTTTCTGGGTGCAGTGGGATAGCACATAGTTGACTGAGGGTCTGAGTCACTGACTCCCAGCAGGGGGTCAGTATAGGACAGGACCATATCATATGCATAAAGGTACCAATGGAACAGCACACCACACACGTCAAGTCGACCTGCAGATAAATACTTGCTAAGCATTGAGAAGTGTAATAGACCCTGTGTAGAAATTTAAGCTGAATGAACCAGTCTTTAGCTGAGATCATAGAGGTAACATAGGTGGACACACAATCCTTTCAGTCCTCCTCTGAGAGCTCACAGATATCAAAATGCCAACGATGAAACATGCGGATGGACTTGAATCGTAAACTAAGGAAAGGCTGAGATAGAGGGAAAACAGGGGCTTCCTCATCTCCCTGGAGGCAAGAAGATGTTCAATCAGGTCAGACTCCAGTGCCCACAGCTACGAATCCAGGATCAAGTTAAGGTGATGAAACAAAGAATTACCCCACAGGGGCAAGTGAGGGGAAATTGTTCCAGACACAGAGAGGCACCTGCATAGGTCCTGTTACTAAGGGATGAGCTCATGACCCACTGAAAATGAAAGTTCTCAGGGCCATGTACAACCCCAATACAGCTGTCTTTGATGTCACCCCTGGGTTATGTCTAGGCTGGGCAAACTGCCATCGGATTGTGACTAGCACAGCCATCCAAAAGTATATCTGAAAGTTTGGCAGGGCTAGGCTGCCCTTCATTAACCACTTATGCCCCGGACCAATATGCTGCTAAATGCCCAGAGGCGTTTTTACAATTCGGCACTGCAACGCTTTAACAGACAATTGCGCGGTCGTGCGACGTGGCTCCCAAACACAATTCACATCCTTTTCTTCCCACAAATAGAGCTTTCTTTTGATGGTATTCTATTGCCTCTGCAATTTTTATTTTTTGCGCTATAAACAAAACTAGAGCGACATTTTTGAAAAAAAAATCAATTTTTTTTTACTTTTTGTTATAAGAAAAATTGAATAAACTAAATGTTAGTGAAACATTTAGGCCAAATGTATTCAGTCACATGTCTTTAGTAAAAAAAAAAATCGCAATTAAAAAAAAATTTGCTACCTAGCGGCAACAGCGACACTAATACAAAGATCAGAAAAATGATCGCTTAGTGACACTGGCAATCAGGGGTGAAAGGGTTAATTTGGACGGTGATCAAGGGGTTAAACCTTTATTAGGGGGGGCCTGAAGCTAATGTCCCTAACACTGTTTTTCTGTCACAAATGACACTAAATGCAGTGATCAGAAAATAAATGATCACTGCAATAGTGACACTGTGACAGTTTGCTGGGGGAGTGATCGGCGGTGACTGGGGGGAGTTGTGTGCCTATGTGTAACGTGTCAGTGTGCTGTTTAGTGCAACTCACGGTTACAGATGTCCTCTCTCCTCTGGGTCCAGACAAAAAGACCTCCACGAGGAGAGATGACATCACTTCCCTCTTCCTGTGTTTACACTTAACACAGGAAGGGGCTGAGCAGGACACCAATTGGCTGGGAGCGATCGCAAGGGGGTAGCTGGAAACAAATAGCCGCCCCCTCATCCTGAATTGCTCCCGACCACTTACTGACCGCCGCACGCAGCGCGGGGGGTACCGGTTGGAACCCCGCTCTGCGGAAAGGCAGGGACGTATATATATGTCCATCTGCCTGTACGTGCCATTTTATGGACGTAAATAGTCGTGTGGCGGTCATTAAGTGGTTAACGAAAGCTGCAGGGTGTATCAGCCAGAAAAACAAAGATTTAGAGCTGCGCCTTGTCACCCGGACCCAGTGTAATCAAAAGAGTCCATATATCAATCATGTGGAAATAAACAGTCCTTCAGACAAAAAGGTGTAGTGATGAACATTGACTCCAAAGAAAACTTTCTGCTGATCTCAATTCAGGATGGACGTACAGTAATCACCACTGTGCTCAAACTTGGCTTTTCAATGTGGCCCACCACCAGAAGTATAAGCAGCTTACCCGAGGAATGGCTATAATCAGCAGTCGGCTGTGACCCAGCCGCGGCCTTTGAGGGAACCAGGACGGATCCCAAATCCTAGGGCAGTGCCTACACCGGGGCTCCACTCAGCAACTCCACCAGTTAGATCATATGTGAATGATAAATAGAGGCAGACATAGCGTAATCCCGCTGGGACATTTATTAAAAATCATAAAAACCAGAATACTCACATGGGAGATGAGTTAGACAGGCATATAAAACACAATGTTGCCGGCCGGCAAACAAACAGGAAAGGACCCTCCTCCAAAGCGTGATGACGTCACCACACGTCTTCCCAGACGCGTTTCGTCATAGGACATTGTCAATGGGATAGGGCGTTGCGGTGAGTCATCACTTAAATAGGCAAGGACCTCGCCGTGAGGTGTAGGTCCAAAGCTGCAGACGCCATCTTGGACAGGGGCAAGATGCCAATACTTGACCCAATCCAAAACTATTGCTAACATGAACTACAAATCTTAAAAAACTTTCCTTGGGAGGTACAGCAAGCAGAGCCCTTATCTTGTAGTCCCACAGGAATGAAAAAGAAAAAGAAAAAGAAGAAGCAAAAAAACGTTTAATTAGTAACGTAAGCACAGGAAATTAATAGCAAATGCCTACTGCATAATTCACATTGTCCATAACTATTCCTCGTTATGGCGACATCTAGTGGATTTTTTAAAGAAATGCGGCGATGTCCTCACATTGGGAAAAAAAACAAAGGAAGAAAGCCGGCCAAGACGAGTAGTCTGACTTGACCTAATCTAAACCATATGATACTGGTAATGATCGATAGCTGCCGATCACGCGTATTGGATGGAATATAAAGTGAAATAAAAATAAAAAAGGGAAGGAAGAATGCAAAATAAAGAAGGGATATAAGCCCAATACTTAATGCATCCCCTGACTTGAATAAACATCATAACTAAGGTGAACAGGTGTAAAAAGGGGCTGGACGTTAGTATTGACGTTAGTATTGATGTGACTTTAAACCCACAGAGAGTTTAGATGGAAAGTCTATGCTACATTTAAGTGGCCATGCATCGAAGTTTCAATTAAAAAATACAATGCAAGTGTGAACACCAAATAATATACACTAGTGAAGTGTTAGTGATCTAGAGAGTGTTAGGAGGACTCATTATTAGTGAGCCTCTAATCAAACTAAAAAACATAATACTCGAAAAAAGAAAATTTATTTTATTTTAGTTGTTATCATTCCAATCAGGTGTGGAAAATGTTAAATATAATTACCGTAGGTGCAAACTATTTATTTTTGTCTAGTGATCATTATACAAGGCTCATAATTAAATGGGCCTGGTAAAAAAAGGGGAGGGGAAAATAAGGGGGGGAAAAACTAAAATAAGGGAAAAAAAGGAAAAATATATAATCAAATACAATAATTCCGACGCTGTGTGGAAACTGTTATAACTGGTTAACCCAAAGGAAAAAATTGTATAAATGGTCGGAAAAAAACAATCTCCTGACCAAGAGCCAACCTATCATTTCCCTTGGCGTCAGCAGTAAAAACGACCACACCTCACGCTAAGTTCCAGTACAATATTAGGCATTATTAATAAATGCGTTAACATCAGTTTCAATGTTTAACCCATATGGTGTATAACATTTTAGGCGGTATATCCAGCTCATTTCCATTCTTGAGATGGTCCTTACCATATGACTCCCCCTCCAGTTGGGTTTAAATGTATCTATCCCCACAAACAAAGTTTTGGATGGATCTTTATTGTGTTTAAGGAGGTAGTGTTTCGAAACCGAATGGTTTCTAAATCCACTTATAATGTTGGTTATATGTTCATTGATGCGGACCTGTAAGGCCCGTTTAGTCCGTCCCACATATTGCAGGCCATAGGGGCACTGCAACATATAGACGACCCCTGTGGATATACACGTAATGCATGGTTTTATGGTATGTTCCTGACCTGTCACCGTAGAGACTAAATTCGTGATCCGCCTCTCCTGACAGGAATTGAAGGTGCATACCCTGCATTTTCTACACCTATAATACCCTGTTAGTTGGTCGAAGAAACCCCTACTCCCTGTGGGGGGATTTAAGGTGTTAATCGCTACCTGAGTCCTTAGGGGTTGGGCTCCCCTAAAAATGACTCTTGGGTTATCTGGGAGGACATCTTTCAAAACATTGTCATTCAATGCTAGATGCCAATGCTTTTTGATGAGTTGCTTAATGCTTTTATGTTGTACCGAGTATGTAGTAACAAAAGGCACCCCCAGTGGGAATTGTTCACCCTGTACTGGGGCCCTATCTGCCAAAAGGCTTTCTCTGTCAGTGTTAAGCACTTCTTCCATAGTTACTCTCAGGCGGCGTACAGACGATCAGACATATCCGATGAAAACGGTCCGCGGACCATTTTCATCGGATATGTCCGATCGGGAGTTTGATCCGATGGCGTGTACACACCATCGGATCAAATTCCCCGCCGCCGGACAGCGCGGTGACGCGGCGGTGACGTTGACGCCGCCGCGTCACCGCCACGTCACCGCACCAGGAAGTAAAACACTTCCGCGCATGCGCCGAATCCATTCGGCAGCGGCGCGGCGGCGGTGGGGGCCGACATGTCTGCTGGTAAGTGTACTAACCAGCAGACATGTCGGGCGGACAGATTCCACCGGATAGATTTCAAAGCTTGCTTTGAAATCTGTCGGGTGGAGAAATCTGTCCGCTAGCCCATACACACGAGCGGAGATGTCTGCTGAAACGGTCCATCGGACCGTTTTCAGCGGACATATCCCCTCGTGTGTACGCCGCCTCAGAGTTTCTTCATGATAGCCCTTTTCTAGAAATCTCCCTGTCAGGACCTGGGCTTGATTCTTGAAATCCGTGGTATCACTACAGTTCCTCCTAAGCCTCAAGTACTGGCTCTTAGGAACTCCAGTGATCCATGGTCTGTAGTGGCAACTGTCAGTGGGTATGAAAGAGTTTCTATCTGTCTCCTTAAAGAAGGTTGAGGTAGTGAACCTATCCCCTACTATTCTGATGTTTAAATCTAAATAGTGAACCTCTGTCTGGCTTGCCTCAAATTTAAGGGCTATTCCTCTATCATTACTATTTAGAGAGGCCATAAACGATGTTAACTCCTGGTGGTCACCAGCCCATAGGAGGAGGATGTCATCAATATACCTGGCCCACAGAGTAACGTGGGGCATATGGTTAGACAAGATGACATCCTCCTCCCATTTGGCCATAAATAAGTTGGCCAGACTTGGGGCATACTTAGCCCCCATTGCCACTCCCGTATCTTGACGATAGAAACTACCTTCAAACCAGAAGTAGTTTGAGGCGGCAGCAAATCTAAGTAAGGACATGATGAACTCTATTTGTTTGACTTGCAGCCCCGACTGTAGTTGGAGGTAATATAACACGGCCTCAAACCCAAGGTGGTGGGGAATGATGGTATATAGGGAATTTACATCAATGGTGACCATCCACATGTCCATTGTGGGGGAATAGTTAGCCAATAGATTAATAATGTGTTTGGAATCCCTTATGTAAGAGGGGATCTGTTTCACAAGTGGCTGTAAATAAAAATCGATATACCTACCCACCCGGGAAGTGATCGAATCAATCCCACTTACTATGGGACGTCCCGGGGGGTGGGTAGGATTTTTGTGCAACTTAGGTAAATAATAGATTGTGGGAGTGCGTGACGCTTTAGGTATCAGATGTAATCTTTCTTTGGGCGTTAGAATCCCATCATAAAGGCCTCTATCCACCAATAATTTAAGGGTTTTCGTGTATTGAGCACGAGGGTCCCCTGGTAGCATGGTATATGTGTTGGTATCATCAACAATATGATGCAGTTCCCGTAAGTAATCTGCCTTATCCAAAACAACTATCCCCCCTCCTTTGTCCGCTGGCCTTATTACCAGTTCTTTATTTTTACACAAAGACTCGAGACCCTCATGTAGGGTCTTGCTGAGCCTGGCCTTTTTGACCTCCAGCGTTTCGAGATCCCTGATGAGCACATCTCTAAACACTTTCAATGAGGGGGCAAGGGATCCTGGGGGATTGAAGAGGGATGCATTGGATAACCCAGAGTGGAGATACTGGTTGGTGATGCCAGCCCTATTGTGTGAGATTCCCATCATGTACCGTTTTATGTGTAGTTTTCTCACAAATTTGTGTATGTCCATAAATGTGTGGAACTTATCAAGATTGGTAGGGGGAACAAATTTAAGGCCTTTGTCAAGAATCTATTTCTCCGCTTCGCTCAAGACTTGGGTACTTAAATTGAAAATCCCCTTTCCTGCTACAGCCTTGCTCGCTTTAATTGCTCTGCTCCGCCTCCCCCCTCTGGTCCCTCATCTCTTTCTCCTTGCCTTTTTTGCCCTTGGGTGGGTTTGTGAAAACCCCAGCTATTTGACCCATTGGGTATTGGAGGGCCTAGGGGATTGGGACCTCGGGCATTGTTAATGTAGGTTGGGGGAGGGGGGATCCATTGCGAAACCTCTGGAAATGGGAAACATTCCGGTCCTTCCTCGTATAATGGGAGAAAAGAGTTAGACACTGGAATGTTATAATCCCAACCAGAGTTTGCTTCCGTTCTATATGGTGAGGGGGGATGGGTGTCAAGGTCATACCCTTGTCCCTGTCCCCATCCGTTAGAATAGTCGACATAAGTTCCCTTCCCTCTAAATGCCCCCTGTGCCCACCCCCTGCCTCTTACTGGGTAACCCCTAGTCTTAGGTGGTGGACCATGGTATACATTGGGGACATGATCCGTTCGGGAGCCCCCGAACGGGCGGGTCTGGCCCCTTGATGGATACCCTCCCCTAGGAGGTCCATGACCCCTTCTGGGAGATTGGGATGATTGTGGTCCTATTTTTTTAAAACCATCTGTGACGGTTTTTTTAGGGATCACAGAGGGTGTTGGTTGAGACCCCTGTGGTATGGGTCTCACCTCCATGTGGGCTAAGGTGTCCATATCGTTAGAGTTGGTTTTATTTTGTTCTTCTGCAAGTTTCTTTTGCCAACTGAACACATTGCCCTCGTGGTAGTCAGTGAGGTCCCTATTATACTTCTTCTTTTTTTTAATACGTTGTTCCTTATCCTCTTTTTCCATGATTTTTTGGAGACCCGATGACCTCTCACGATACTCATCACAATCCTTATTAGGATTGAGTTTGTCTTTGATGAGTTTGATCTCATCATCTAATCTGGAAAGTTTAGAGGCTTTCCTTTCTAATAGGAAACGCCAGCCAGGGGGTCCGTCCAGCCCAGACAAAGAACACTATCCATCCAACTTCAAAAATAGCTACTTAGGGATGATGACTGGGTTGTAAATGAAGAACGTTATTCTCCAAATAGATGGCCATAGTGCCTCGACTTGGATTAAAAAATAAGTGAACTCATCCACCCATTGAAGCTGCATGCCAGTGTCAACCTGAAGGACAGAGGGGTGCAACAGAAAAAGTACACACTTGTCCCAATTAATACGAATCACTGAAAAGTGGCATAAATGATCGATGACTGCAAGGGTTGCCCAGAGAGATGAAGACAAATACGCATCTGCCCAGGTATAAGAGAGCTTCTCCACTATGGATCCCACTGGAATACCGGACACTGCAGGATTTGCTAAGAGCAGGATAGCCAAGGGTTCCATCGCTGGGAAAAATGCCCTGATGACAGAGGGCAACCCTGATGTGTCCCCCTACCCAAAGGAAATGAATCAGACAGGATGCCATTCATTCTAACCTTGGTACTAGGATGTGTATACAGCAGTTTCAACCAGGACAAAAATGGGGGCCGAAGCCAAAGCTGATCAGAACTGCACTGAGTAAGTCTCACAAATCAAATGCTTTCTCAGCATCCAAGCACACTACAATCACTTGGGCATTTCCGACTAGCCAGGGCCACGTGCATGTGGAGGCTCCTAATATTAATCACTTCCAAACCAGGCCAAATCTGGCATTCCGCTCCCACATGTAAAACTTTTTTTTTTACTTTAGAGGGTACATTTTACACAACTGTTCAGTTTAGATCGCAATTGCATTTCCAATTGGAAGAGTGGCTGTGTTGCAATTAACCCGATCTGTACCCCTTGATAATAATTTGGTTTGGGATACTACAAAATTTGAGAAATTGTGTTTACGTTTTTCTCCACACAGGCACAAACTCTGTTTAGTATATCCTTTTCTTCAAGATGCAGAAACCTGTACACCCAGCAGGGCCAGAGGTTTTTCCGCCTTCCTCTGGATCAAACGAGAAGGGATGGTTTAGCGAAAATCTTCCTTCCCGTCATCATTGAATACCTCCCCGGTCAATATCATCCCCCTGGTGTTTTCTGTGATCATGTCTAATCTGAGATACTTTGCAGAAATCATTTGGGGCCTAAAGCTATTCACCTCAATATTACCAGTCGTCACCAAAAAAGCTCTAAGGAATGAGCAACTGTTAAGAATCAATCGACGATCGAAAGTTAAAAATTACACGCATTTACCCCAACCTAAGCACATATCATGCGCTTTGGTCAACACAAGATCGGCAGTAAAACACCGTCAAGAAATCCATGAAAGAGCCGCGAATCCCATATGAACATGCGACTGAAAATACGAACAGAAAAAGCATTTTCGTCATTTTGTACTTTCATAAATATATCGCGGAATTCGGGGCACTTTCAACACGCGGCTGATACATATTAACTATTGTTAAGCCCCATACACTTGGTCAGACTTTTTTAACAACAAACATAAAAACTATCATTTTTCGTTCGTTCTCAGAAAATTTGTTTGTTTTTAAACTCCATCAGAAAACTATTTTTGGGTTCAAAAGTCTGGCCAACTGATCTCCCTTCAGATGAAAATCCACAGAAAAGTTTATTTGGCTTTACTGTACTACTCCCTGTACTAGTGTACTCAGCACAAAGGAGAAGCTGCTTCACTAACTACACTCACTCACTGCTCATTCAAAAAAACGAAAATGACATCTATAACATGTATTTTGAATTATTTTTCTTTTGGTATTTTCAGTCGTATGTTAATATGACATCTATAACAAAAGATTTGCATTCTGTATTTTGAATCCAAAATACGAACAGAAAAAAGGAATTCAAAATACAGAATGCAAATCTTTTGTTATAGATGTCTAATGAACATACGACTGAAAATACGAACAGAAAAAGAAATTCAAAATACAGAATGCAAATCATTGACGAAAATTCACGAAAATGATTGTCTAACAAGTTACGAACATGAATTAAACAGAATAACGAACCATCCTGCAAGTACCAAAACTAAATGGTAACGAAAACACGAAATGTTCAAAATACAAAAAAATTGAGGCGTACGAAAAACGAACGGGAACGAACAGGAAAACGGGCGTCTGACAAAAAACAAACCTACGGAACAATACGAAACGGAACAAACAAAGCCCTTTTTAGGGCTAGTCCACGAGTCTGCTTTTTTTCTCTGTAAACTAATATATGTTGCAGTGGTTTGAAGAGAGAGACAGAAAGAAAGAGAGAGAGAGAGTGCAATGTTTTGGAGTTAGATAGAACAGGCAGGCAGGCTAGTCAGTTAGAGTTACAGTGTGTAGAGGATGTATATGCATCCCAGGAGTTGTATATATATTTATACACTGTATTGAGTTTAGCTAGACTAGATCCACTAGGGCTAGTATATCAGTCTGCCAGCGCATGTGTGTCAGGCTCACAGCGTATACTGTGCCCACTTGTCCAGTGCCACCACTTATATCTGGTGGCACAGTAGATTACATGTAAAAAAAAATCTATTTTGACTGCAATAGAGAATAGCAGTTAGTTGTCTGCAAGTGTTTGTGTCAGGCCTACAGCGTCTACTCTGCCAACCTGTGCCAGTGTAACCAGTGCCATTCATATCTGGTGGCACAGTAGATTACATGTAAAAAAAAAACACAATTTTGACTGCAATAGAGAATAGCAGTTAGTTGTCTGCAAATGTTTGTGTCGGGCCTACAGTGTCTACTCTGCCAGTGTCACCAGTGCCACTCATATCTGGTGGCACAGTAGATTACATGTAAAAAAACACAATTTTGACTGCAAAAGAGATTATCAGTTAGTTGTCTGCAAGTGTTTGTGTCAGGCCTACAGCGTCTACTCTGCCAGTGTCACCAGTGCCACTCATATCTGGTGGCACAGTAGATTACATGTAAAAAAAAAAAAATTGACTGCAATAGAGAATAGCAGTTAGTTGTCTGCAAGTGTTTGTGTCATGCCCACAGTGTCTACTCTGCCAACCTCTGCCAGTGTCACCAGTGCCACTCATATCTGGTGGCACATTAGATTACATGTAAAAAAAAACACAATTTTGACTGCAATAGAGAATAGCAGTTAGTTGTCTGCAAGTGTTTGTATCAGGCCTACAGCGTCTACTCTGCCAACCTCTGCCCTAGCCATAACCCTAGCCCTAAGCTGCTAACCCCAAACCCTAACCCCTAGCCCTAACTCTAATCTTAACCCCTAACCCCCAACCCTAGCCCTAACCCCAAACACTCTAACCCGAAGCCCTAATCCTTAACACTAACCCTAGCACTAACCCCTAACTCTAACTGCTAACCCTAATCCTTAACCATAACTCCTAACCCCAACCCATAACCCTAGCCATAGCCCTAACCACTAACCCCTAACCCTAACCCTAAACCCTAGCCCTAACCCTAAACCCCTACCCCTAAGTCCTAACCCTAACTCCCTAACCCTCTAAACCTAACCCTAACTGCTAACTTTAAGCCGTCACCCTAACCTTGAAATTTCAGAAATTCCAAATTTCGGAAACTCGGAAATTCCAAATTTCGAAAATTCGGAAATTCCAAATTTCGGAAATCTGATAAATTTGGAAATTTCCGAATTACCGCATGTATCGGCGTATAACACGCGCCGGCGTATAACCCCGATTTTAAGAGGAAAGTTTCAGGAAAAAAAACATATTTTTAAAATAAACAACTTTGAAGCAAATTAAGGGTCAGCGACCATCAATGTCCATCTGTAGCCCAAATAAAGTCCTCAATGCAGCACAAATAATCAGCATAATAATGCAGCTCAAATAAAATCCTCAATGCAGCACAAATAATCAGCACAATAATGCAGCACAAATAAAGTCCTCAATGCAGCACAAATAATCAGCACAATATTGCAGCACAAATAATTCTCAATGCAGCCTGATTATTGTCATTAATGCCTTTTTTTAAAACTACAGTATCATCAGTCTCATCATCTCCCACACCAGCAGCCTGAATCAGGAAATCACTAAGCCGTCATCTCCTCTGCACTCGGCTCTCACGTTACACACACAGTCCCGCCTCCACCATCGGCATTGGACCAGCTACTGTGATAGGCAGAACACTGGTCCAATGCCGGTGGCGGAGGCGGGACTGTGTGTGTAAAGTGAAAGTAGAGGAGCCCAACAGAGAGGAGATGACAGCTCTGAGGTACGCTATCGGCGTATAACACGCACCCCTGCTTTGTCTCCAATTTTCAGGGGGAAAAAAGTGTGTGTTATACGCTGATAAATACGGTAACTAATTTGTCAAAATTTGGTAAAAAAATGTATTTGGAACTAAACAAATTGCACATGTCTAAAATATATTAGTGTATACCCATCAGGTCCGGGGTCTTTACCCAATTTAATAGATTTAAGAGCAGCCGTCAACTCTTCTTCTGAGAGCCAGGATTGCAATTTGGTCCTGTCAGTTTAAGTTTGGGAAGGGACGATTGCTTTACATAAGCCTGGATAGCATTTACATGCGAGGACAATAAATGTTGTAATTTGTGTGGGTGTAAATTATACATAGTTTGATAATAATCAGAAAAAAAACATTAACAATTGTATGTGGAGATGTGTGAACCCTGCTCTTAGCATTAGGGATGAGCCGAACGAGTTCGGTTCGCACCAGAACCGTCAAACAGACTGACCGTTCACGCCAACATTTAGAACCCCATTGAAGTCTATGGGACTCGAACGTTCGAATTCAAAAACGATCATTTTAAAGACCAATATTTAAGTTATTGTTGGAAAACGTCTTTGAGAACCCGGGTCTTGCCCCAGGGAACATGTATCAATGGAAAAAAGTAAAAAAAACGGTATGAATTTTTTCAGGAGCAGGTACAATATTTAACCTCCCTGGCGGTATGATTCTGTCTGGAATTACGTACCAAAAGCGGTACAATTATTTTGCATGGAAATTCTGCGTTTTATACTGTAGGCCTGCAATTCTTAGGAATAACTCACTTAAATTTGTCCAAACCAGAGTCTAGTAAACATCTCTGGTATGATAAAGTTTGAAACACAAAATCATAAAATTATAATATAATAAATAACTATAAATAATTATAACAAATAATAATGTAATTATAATAAAAATTATTCACTAATGTAATCAAATAAAAATCACTGACATTTGCTCAGTTGCAGAATTGTCGCTGTCATTACTTTTATTTTTTTATGACGAATTTCCCCACAAATCGCTATCGCTCAATTCTGCAAGTGATTATCATTTATTATCGCTGTTTTCTAGCTGATCTAAAATCACTTTTGACATAAAGGGACACTTTTGGTTGCTATGGACAATCTACAGTTTGCAGGCACAAAAAAAATGTTTTTATTATGTAAAAGAACATGCAGGGCACTGGGCAGACCACTAGGGACAAGGGGGGTGTGTACTTTTTACATACAGTACTGTAATCTATAAGATTACAGTATACTGTATGTAATGTGTTTGTTTACTTTTTTGAATTTGCCGCCGGTCTCCGCCCCCGTGCGCCGTTACGTCACAGGGAACGAAGATCGGCGGCGCGCGGGCACTGTGTGAGTCGAATGGAGAACGCCACTCGCTCACACAGCGGGGATGCATCGCTGGATCCAGGGACAAGGTAAGTACAGTAACCCTGCCTGGATACAAGGTAAGCCAGCGCGCTGCAGGCTCTGCATATTCACCCCGAGCGTGACTTGGGGATACCGATTTTTACATAAAAAATCCACCCCGAGTCACGCTCGGGGATACCGGCAGGGGGGTTAAAGGAATTTTGTTTGTTTTTTAAAAATGTAAACATTATTAAAATCACTGCTCCATGAGCAGTGATTATAATGATGCTTAAAACAAAAACAAAAAATGAAAAATTTTGAAAAATGAAAAATTGCTTTAAATATTGTACCAGCTGGGTGTCTATACCTGCGATAACGTCTTTAAATAGCACAATCACCTGCCTGCCAGAAAATTAGGAATAGCTGATTTAGCTATACAGTGTATAAATATATGTACAACTCCTAGGGATGTATATATATCCTCTACACGCTGTAAATTTAGCTACACTGACTAGCCTGCCTGCCTGCTCTATCTAGATATATAAAAAGACAATCTCTCTGTCTCTCTGACTGCTCTTATTAACAACTGCAACACACTACATGAGGCCGCCCATCAAGTGGCCTTATATAGTGTGGGCGTGTGCTAAAGCCCTGAGCCATAATTGGCCAAAGCCACACTTTGGTGAAGTTTTCTATGCCTGGCTAATGCTGGGCTTTGTTGGTGAAAAATAGCTTGAGTTCCTTTGATTTGGGAAGGCATCCAGATGGTGGTGGTGGTCAACGTGGCCTAGAAACTGATTTTTCATGAAATATATTTGCCCCAATTCCATGGTGGTGCGCCTTATATTGTTTTGATGAAACCGATTATTATGCGTGCCTGCTGATTCCCGCCCCCATGCAGCTGCACAGACATGCAAATTAGACTGTCTTGGAGTCACCATGACTTGAACAGCCTCTGTTTTCTGCCGGGTTATACTCCAGTTTCTCTTTGGAATGAAGAAATGTTTTTTTTTTTTTCATTTGCTAAAGATTTCTGTGGAGAGGAACAACCATGAGTTTCGCTTCTCGGCCTTTTGGCTGAGATCAAGTGTAGTTTCTGACTCGCTTGTATTTCAGTCGAGAGGTGTCCGGGGTACCTGATGGTCGGCCTTGGGGGGATGGTTCCTCTTCGGATGGCCCCCCCTTGCTGCTATTGGCCCTAGGCTTAGTCCCCGGACAACGGGAAGCGATCGCTCTTCTGAAGGCGGTTTCTGTACTGTTCCAGTACAACCATGGCGGTCCGAGGAATTCGGGACTCGCTTTGTTTCCTGGTCGCACCGTGTTTTGAAAAGGAGGTGCCGCTGAGGACCGTGGTCGTGGATCTTTTGACTGGAGAACTTTGCTTGTAAGAGACATCATTTGCTTACAAGATTTCCCGCACCAACGCTTATACGATGTTACCTTCTCTTCTTCTGAGGTATGTTGGAACGTCTATCAAAAATTTAAATTGATGGCGGATAGCGAGGTCGGAAGGAAGTTTGGTCTCCAACCTTTATTTATGCAAGAAGAGAAGGTAATTACGGTACACCTGTACAATCCTTTTGCCAATGTCAATTTGGTAAGGGCCTTCTTGGGCAACTACTGCAATGATCTCAGAGGTGGAGAGAAGGTATTTAACAATTTCAAGATCTGGTCGGGAAAATACCGCTTTTATGCAACCTTTAAATCTGACCCTGGGTGTTTGGGTGGGGTTAAGAGACCCCCTGCAGTTTTTACCGTTGGAGGGAAGAGGGGCTTCCCTTTTTCCCCCGGCAAGCCCAGGTACTGCAGAAAGTGTATGATGTATGGCCATGTGAGTGATGAGTGTGATCAAGAACTTAAATGCCGGTTCTGTGGTAAGGGTGGTCATGTGGCGCGGAACTGTAAAGAGGGTAGGGTTTGCGATATTTGCAAGCAGCCAGGGCATGTGGCCAAGCAATGCGAGTCCTATCAATCTATCAGGAAAGTACTGATCAAGGTTCCAACAGCCGGGAAGGAGCAGAGAGAACCGAGGCAGCGGAGGCCACGTGATGGTGCGAAGGAGGGTACTAGGGGGAGTGCTGCTGAGCAAGCAGGTCCCTCTGATCGCCCACCGGAGCATTCGGCCGGTGAAGCTGCACCCAATGGGCATACAGGTGATGCGGCAGGAGCAGGTGACACAACCGCAGCTGCTGTGAATGAAGTGGCTGGTGGTGGTGTTCGTTCTGAGACCGCTGATGTCTTGTCGGGTGAAGTTGCGGACCCTTCTGGTGGAACCAAAGCGCAGGTGGAAGATAGAGGAGGAGATCAAGGTGATGTTACCCCTCCAGGAGAAGAAGGGGATGACCAGGAGGTAGCCGCATACGCGGAGGAAAAATCTAACTTGGCATCACAGCTCTTTGGAAGCTTGTCAGACAGTGACTCAGATGAGGGCGAGATGGACAGCGTGAGTAGTATTGAGTGTGGACAGAGGATGGAGGAGACTCTTGATTTACCAGACACTTCCGCCAGCAAAAGGGCTAGGGCAGATGTGACCTGGGCTAGTGTGGTGGAGGGCGGGAGTGTTATGTCTGCAAATGGGGATTCCGAAGCTCTCCGGTTCCTCGGAGGAGGCAGAAGCCAGAGGTGAATGAAGCTGAGATGGACTTCTAACGACTTTATCATGGGTGTGTTCCTTTTCTTTTTTGTGATGGCTCTAACTGTTGGGTCCATCAATGTCAGGAGCATTGTGGCAAACAATAGGAGGGTTGCTGTTTTCGATGAAATTAATAAGTTTCACGCGGATGTTTTCTGTTTACAGGAATGCGGGGTGATGCGTGACCCCTCAGTTGATTGGTCCTGGGGTCCCTCTGTGTGGGCACTTGTGTGTGTGTCTAGGAGTGAGGGGGTTGGGGTGGTGGTAAAGAACCCCAATGTCCAAATTCTGTCACACGAGGTAGTAGTCCCTGGACGTTTGCAGATTGTGACCCTTGACTTTTTAGGGCAGCATGTCAAGTTGATAAACTGTTAGAGATCTAAAGGAAGATCTAAAGGAGGTGCAGGAGGAGAGGAGGAAAATAATAAAGGAAACAGGGAAGAGTATAATCTCCAATGCCAAGGTACAGACTATGGAAGAGGATGAAAAATGCTCAAGGTTTTTTTTTTTAAGAAGGCCTTTAGTCCTAAAAAGGTCATGAAGAAGATGATGGACGGACAGGAAGAGGTGGAGGGAAGAAGAATGCGGGATGCGGTGAGAGGCTTCGACCAGGACCTGTATGGAGGAGAAGAACAGGCCACCGTGGAAGAGGTGGACGAGTATTGCAAGGTCCTACCAAAGAGTCTGAATAAGGATGAAGGTGTTTTCTTGGAGGTAGAGGAGGTGGAAATCGAGAAGACGCTTAAAAGTATGGCTAGGAATAAGACCCCGGGAGGTGATGGACTTCCGGTGGAGTTTTACCTTAAATTTTGGCCCGTTATTAAGTCACACCTGACTGAGGTTATAAGGTACTGCATGAGGACGGGGAGTTTGACACCCTCTATGAAGGAAGGAGTGATTGTACTGCTATATAAAAAGGGTGAGGAGAAGGATGTCAGAAACTGGAGACCAATAACCCTTTTAAATGTGGATTACAAGACTTTTGCCAAGATCTTGGCCGAAGTTATTGGGAAGGTAATCGGTGACTGGCAGGTGTGTGCTGTCCCAGGGAGGAGGATTGCGGACAATCTAATACTGTTGAGAGACCTGGCCTATTATGCGCAATTCAATAATCTACCGTTGGCAGTGGCTGGCTTTGATCTCGAGAAAGCGTAGGACCGGGTCTCTCATCGGTTTATGTTCCGGGTCCTGGGGAAACTGGGCTTCCCTAGAGGTTTTGTTAATATGGTGAGGAGTCTTTTCACTAATGTAAATAGTAGGGTTTTAATAAACGGGATCCTGTCAGAACACTTTGATGTAAAATCCGGTGTGAGGCAGGGGTGTCCCCTGTTCTTTTTATCTGCATCATGGAGCCTCTTTTGCAGCAAGTCCAGCTGGATAAGACTTTTGAAGGTTTTTTTGTTCCTGGTGGGGATGGTAATAAACTGAAGTCTTTATGTTATATGGACGACGTGACCTTTTTATGTAAGTCCCGGAGGGACCTCGGCAGGGCTGAACTACATTTACAACTTTTTGGAAGTGTTGCAGGGATGCGGGTAAATTGGGGAAAGAGTGCGGTTTGCACTCTAAGTGGGCCGGATGATGTTCCCTCAACTCGGATTAAAAAGGTCAAGACAATTGAGATTTTGGGTATTCACTTTGAAAGTGAAGTGTGTTGACAAATTGTCCCAAAAAATGAGTTTTTGGAAGCTTAGACGTTTGACTTTGACGGGTAATGTTTTGATCGCCAAGGCAGTTTGTCTGCCTCTGCTACTTTATGTTGGTATTATTTTTCCTTTTAACAAAAGATGGCTGCAGAAGATCGAGAGGCTCCTTTTTGTTTTTTTCTGGGGAACAAAAATGGAACGGGTGGCGAGACTTACGGTTGTTAAAGAAATTAAGTTGGGAGGTTACAACTTTCCGAAGGTGGAGTCCTTTTTGGCAATGCACTCCTGGTTGCTGCACCACAAGGTTTTTTTGAGTAGTGGCAAAGCCATGTGCTTTATGAGATACCTGATGGGATGGTTTGTGGTAGGGTGGGGTTGGGGACTGCGGGACCTAACTAAACCTGTGGCCCTTGTGCCCCCTCCCTATTATGCCAAGGTAAAGGCCTGGTATGACAGAACTGGCCTAAGGAATTTGGGTAATGGTGCAGTAGCGAAAAATACCCTGAATAGATGGTTAAGGCGGGAGGAGGTGGTTTCCAATATTGCTGACCTAAGACCGAAACAGGTGGAAGAGTGTTGGAGGAATTTGGAGATGGATGGAGTGACCAATAAACAAAAGGAGATTGTTTGGATGGGATTCCATGAGTGTTTGCTGACAATGTATTTTTTTAAATTAAGGGACCTGGTTAGAAACGACAGATGTATAAGGGAAGGATGTGGTGGAATTGAAAGAATAAGACATGTGTTCTTGGAGTGTTTTTTTGTCAAAAATGTATGGAGGAGGTTGGCTGAGTTTGTGAAAAACGTGGTGGGGGTGAAGGATGTTACACAAGAATTATGCTTGTATGGTTTGGTGGATGGTGGGCCTGATGTAAGGAGAAGAGGATGGATTTTGTCAGCAATTGTGAAGGAGGTGGTATGGGAAGCAAGATGTGGTTACAGGAAAGGAAGTTTTGTGTTGGCCGAGGAGGAATGTGTTGATTGGGTTTTGAGTAAATTGTTTTATGTTTTGTTATATGATCGGAGGAGTTTTGGGATAGAGGAGGCAAATGTTTTTTGGAATTTTAAGGGGTGGAGGGTGGGGGGTGTTCAGTAATGTTTTTATGTGTATATATATATATGTATATTTTGTTAAAACTTGTGCCCAGATGATAAAGAGAACACTGTCAGTGAAGGTATCGTGTGAGTTGTACTGAGGAAGTGATTCAGTCTGATGGGAATAACAAAAAATAAAAAATCAGGGGGGAAATGATCAGGATGGGCTCAAAAAAAAAAAAGGAGAGAGAGGGGGAGATCTCAAGGCTAATGCATCAGATTTGTCTCCTAGAGACCCAGCACAAACAATCCCTATCTACCCAATCAGCGACTATGTTGTTGGAATCGAGAAAAGCCCTGAGACAGATAGTGGATTCTAGGACTAGGAGGTTCCTTTTCTTTCAGAAAAAGCTTTATTATGAACACGGGATAAGTCTGACAGTCTGCTGGTCAGGGCCTTAAAGGGCCCGACCTCACAGTGTAACATAAAGGGCATACAGAACAAACATGGTAGAATCGACAGGGAAACAAGCAAGATAGCGCAACATTTTCAAGAATTCTACACCAACCTATACAATTTACCGTCACACCAAGTGCCTAATGGATCCAGGGAGTTTAGATTACAGGCCATTAAGGATTATCTGACAGAGTCCGCTTTACCCTCACTGCCTTAGAAGACGCCTCCCTCTTAGAGAAAGACATAGACGCCTCTGAGTTAAGGGCCGCAATTAAAGATCTGAAGACGGGCAAAAGCCCTGGGCCAGACGGGTTTAGTGCCATTTATTACAAGACATTCATAGACGTTCTCGTCGCCCCTCTCAAGGACGCCCTAAACTCCCTATCCACTCACAGGGAGGTGCCACCTGACTTCTTATCAGCTTATATCACGGTGCTGCCCAAACCGGGTAAAGACCCATTACACTGCGCAAGTTACAGGCCGATATCCCTGCTAAACCTAGATGTCAAGCTGATGGCGAAGATTATCGCCAACAGATTGAGACCCCTACTACACAAATTGATAGGCCCATGCCAGGCTGGCTTCATGCCAGGCAGAGAGGCCAGGGACAATGTCACTAAGTCCCTTAACCTCATTCATGCAGCCCGGGAGCGAAAGATCGAGGGCTTTCTCCTGTCGACGGACGCGGAGAAGGCCTTTGATCGAGAAGACTGGAACTTCATGTTGGAGGCATGTCGGCATGTGGGCTTAGGCTCACACATGATGGTATGGATCTCAGCATTGTACAGGAATCCCTCAGCTAAACTTAAAATGAATGGCTCGCTCTCTAATAGTGTGAGCATCAACAACGGGACTAGGCAGGGTTGTCCCCTGTCACCTTTACTTTTTATATTCTCACTGGAGCCCTTCATCAGAAGGGTTTTGGCAAACACTGCCATTAAGGGGTTTCAACTGGAGGGGAAGGAGTTTAAAGTAGCGGCCTATGCCGACGACCTTTTGTTTTTTTTTGTCAGACCCGTATATTACCCTACCGTCCCTCCTGAAAGAATTCTCAATGTACGGCCAATTAGCGAATCTTAAAATTAATTACTCCAAATCTGAAGCATTGAACATCACACTACCAGAGACAGCTTTGAGGCTGGCACAAAGCAACAATCCCTTCACATGGCAGACCTCTGCCATAAAATACCTTGGTGTTTGGTTAACCCCCAGGCTCCAGTCAATTTATGAGCGGAACTTTCCTCCCCTTTTCAAAAACATTGAACATGACCTGAAGGCTTGGCATCCTGGTCATTTTTCATGGTTTGGCAGGGCAGCCATCTGCAAGATGACGGTCCTCCCCAGGGTGTTATATCTGATCAGGGCCTTGCCGGTCAAAATCCCTGCCAGCTTTTTCAAAAGCCTTCACTCTACCCAGATGAAATTTATATGGGCACATAAACCCCCCCGTATAAAATCGAATCTACTGACTAAACCCAAGGCGCAGGGTGGACTGGGTATCCCTGATTTCAGGGCTTATTATCATGCCTCCCATATTGGCAGAATCATCGACTGGCATTGTCACTCCGCCAGCAGGGACTGGGTGGAGATTGAGTCCCACCTCATCCCCATCCCCTTGCAGTACTCGCCCTGGATGTCCAAGAACTCCTACCCTCAGTCGGTTAAAACCCATCCACTAGTCAGCACCACACTTAACATCTTTCACCAGCTAACTAAACACACCAAATTCTCATCCCCCCAGAGCCCTCTCACCCCATTGACAAATAATCCGGGGTTCCCCCCGGGTTTGGAGAACGGATTCCTGAGATCCGACGCCAAAGCTCCCCTGCTTGCACGACACTGCATTAACAATCGATCAATGAAAGACCTGACACAGTTCAGGGCTGACAATGCTATCCCTCTTCTACCCTGGTGGTCATACCTTCAAATTCGCAGCTTTGTATCCAATCACGCCCACGAAGCTCACCTGACCAGCGACCTTACTGAACTAGAAATGATATGTGACAGGGGGGAACAGGTTCCTAAATCAACTTCTGCGGCTTATTCATGGCTACAAGATGTGACAGACCCCGGCCCGAGCAAGTATAGGGAGAAGTGGTCGGTGAGCCTAGGTACTCAGATCACGGAGGCCCAGTGGACCAGAGCCTGTATCCTGTCACACAAGTGCTCCATCAGCACTAGATTACAGGAGACGGCATACAAACTCTTAACACAATGGTATGCCACGCCGGAAAGAGTCCATAGATGGTTCCCCCAATCCTCGGACAGGTGCTGGAGATGCCATAGAGCGAAGGGAACCCTATTGCATATTTGGTGGCAGTGTGATATGATAGCACCTTTTTGGTTGGAGGTCAGAGGAGTCATGAGGCGGATCACGGAGACCAAGCTTTCCCTTGACGCAGCGTGCTGTTTGCTGCATGTCTCACATCTCTCCCTCGGGTCCTATAAAAAATCCCTGTCTAGACACTTACTAAATGCGGCCAAATCACTGATCCTGCTACATTGGAAGTCTACAAAGATTCTCACTGTGTCGGACTGGCTGCGCAAGGTTGCTGACATTTGTGAGATGGAGGACACCACAGCTCAATCCACCGAAAGTGTGGAAAGATATCACAAGACGTGGTCTCCCTGGTTCGCCTTCAGATACTCGAAGGATTACAAATCTCTGTTAAATGAGTGAGGTGGGGTTAGTAGGAACGCCTGTTTACCCTTGTTTATAAACTGTCACCTGCCCTACGCTAATCCTATGTCTGGACACCCTGGATGTTTTTTCTTTTAGTTCATTAATTCACCCAGCGCTGTGTTCCCTGTGATCTTGTAATGTTTCCATTATTTGAATTTTCTTAGTCATGGATGTAAGAATCTCTGCCAGCTACCTCCTCATAACTATGATCATTGATGTACCCCCATAGCCACTATTCAATATGCAATGATGTTTTCACGAGCAGAATTTCACCATACCTCCCACCCCTTCCCCCCTCCTCCCACTGTCTCTCTCCCTTCTGGCTTTATCTCGCTATCCTTCCCTTTTGTCAACACCATATGGAAAAGTCTTTAGACCATGTAAGGGCAAATTCCCACATCTCTCCGGATCTGGGGACATGGTTCTAGACCGGTCTACACTAGACACACTTGCCTCCCTTACAGTTTAATATGATGTATAAGTTTATACTTAACCAATGTATTCGTGTTTTGCAAGTTTGTTATAAATGTGCCTTCCATTTGTACCTGTAATTATCTTTTTTTCTCTCAATGAACTTTGATGTGATAAAAAAAAAAAACAATTGTGACCTTTTCGATCCGAAATCCGATACCTCTCGCTATTCGACTGGAAAACTCTGCCTGCGAACAGGATGGAACGCGATGACGTCACGGCACCCTACGATCGTTTCGTCTCAATAAGACTTCAACGGGGGATTCGCCGGATGTTGACGACAGCGCGTATGAGAGTTTAAATAGCCACAGACTCCATTTTGAAAGAGGGAAAACCTAGGATAAGCCTCTATATTAACTAAGGGCTATCATAGATATAGCCGTGGACTCCATTTTGAAAGAGGGAAAGCCAGGAAAGGCTTCTATATTAGCTAATAGAAAAATAAAAAATAGCAAGAGAGGTAAAAATATATATAAATAACAGATCATCCTAATAGAACGAAGTTCAAATCAGAATTGATAAATACAAACTGAATTCAAATCAGAATTGGTATATACAAAAACGCAGCAAAGTTTAGCAGTAACAGGGGAGGCATCGGATTGTACAGAGAAATGGATCGGTGAATAGTTGCATAAATCAAATGCATAGATCAGCACATGAATACACCAATAGAGTTCATGAGCAACTACAAAAGTCAAAATATGAAAAATCATCATGTAACTCAAGAAACCAACAGGCAAGTGCATCATTAAATGAATATGGCGAAAAATAAAAAATTGAGATTAAAAGAATTTATATTCTAGAATTAATAAACAAATATATGAAACCTAGATCAGATCAAGGTATAAACCATTGTATAAATTAAATAGAAAAATATGTCAGCCTGATGGCTAATTAAAAATATATTAAGAATTATTTAAACAACAATTATTATCCCAATCAACGTTAAGACCTTTGCTTTCCATCAACATCTTTAACATTCTGTTTAACAAAAAATACATTGAAAAACTGTACTTTATTAAATTTACTTTTAATCCGATTCCCAGCTTGGAAATATACGATAAAATTTACTAGAGAAATGTAACCACTTCAGCCCTGGAAGGATTTACCCACTTTTTGCCATTTTTTGCAATACGGCAATGCTTCACTTTATCGGAAAATTGCGCAGTCATGCAATGTATTGAGATGTTGCAAACGTATTTCCTTTTTTCCCCCTTTTTTGTGCTATAAGTGGAAGGCAGGGCCGCAGGCGTGCCTGAGTTTGTAGGAGGAGTCGGAGGGCTATTTATCCCTCCTCCCCTCTAATGTCCGGCGTCGGTGGGGTTTCTGGGTAGCCGCGTCACTTCCGGTTTCGTGCAGGTCGGCTGCATGTGTCTCACCATGGTCACGCTGGAGGAGGGCACCCGTCCATCCACACCTACCCACGCTGCCTGGGCTCCATCTGGTATTGAGGAGGCCGCCCGCTTCTCCCAGTGCTCATTCACCCACCCACCCACGCTGCGGGGGGCTCCATTGAACGGGAGGAGGCCGCCTGCCGATTTCCCAGGGCACGTCAGGGATCCGGTGCTTGTTCCTACCGGGGGGAGGGGGGCCGTCCATCTAGCTGCCCACCCACCTTGCCGTTCAGTTGGCTCGCGCCGGGGGAGGGGGGGCTGCACCTCCACCTACGCTGCTCCTTCTAGCGAGGAGGCCGCCCGCCTCTCCCGATGCACGTCACTTCCGGTTTCTTGCAGAGCGGCCTGAGTATCGTGGCAGGGGTTATCCCTCGAGGGATATGGCTGCCAGAGGGGTGGTATTGTCACACGGGGGGCATGCCCGGACCATGGTGAGGAGGATCCTTCTGGGCAGGTTAGTCTGCGCGCCGTCCTCCTTCTTTCCCGCTGATCGCCGCTCAGGGGACGCCAGCATGCCTCCGGTATCTAGCTCACGCCGGGCAGCAGGGAGAGGTTCCCACCTTCCACTCCTCCGTGGCTCCTTCTACTTGGCCCGCCCACGCAGGCACCATGGAGGGGGGGGGGGCACTGTTCGGCCAGGCACAGCTTCGTAGGGGCCACCCGCTTCGGGAGGGGGTGGGGGGGCGCATCCACCCATGCTGCCAGGGCTCCGTCTGCCTTTTAGGTGGCCGCCCGGTGCTCGCTTCTCCTTCCGGGATCATATCATGTGGGGCACCCCTCCGTCCACCCTCCCGCATACACTGTGAGGGGGGGGGGCATCCGACTGCCCGGCTGCGTCCCCCAGTGCTCAGGGATGGGGGGGGGGGGGGGGGTTTGAGGTTCTGCAGCCTCACACCATCTTCTTTGTGACTGCTAGGGCTCTCTCCTGGTTAGCCTCTGGTTCACATGATGCTGGCTGGGGGGGGGGCCGAGCTGGATGCTTTAACACGGGGGAGGGGGGGGGGGATCTACCCTCTCATCCTGGGCTCAAGCTGGCCGGCATGGGATGGGCATCAGTTACTTCTCCTGGGGTCACACTAGCAGCGTGGGGGGGGGGGGGCAGGCTGTCCCCCGCATCTCCAGGGGTCATACTGGCAGTATGGGGGAAGGCTGTCCACCCACTTCTCCAGGGGTCACGCAACCACTCAGGGTCACACTAGCAGGTATTCCAGGTATGGTTGCCAGGCCGGGACGTGCCCTGTCATGGCCCCATGGGGGGGGGGGGGGAATCTTTCATGATAGTCTGGCTTCCTTGGGGGGGCACGGTTCTAGGGGAGGGAGTGCAGTCCAGAAGGGGGGGGGCTGGTTGGTGGGTTATCATGGCTTGTGCTTGCCTCACGTTGTTCATTTCTTAGCGGTTGTCTGTCAGTAGCATGTTCCGTCATGGCGCTTGCTGTCAGTATGTTCTGTTATAGCGGTGTCATCAGTTGTATGTTTTCTGTCATAGCGGTTCGGTTAGCAGTATGTTTTTTGTCATAGCGTTTTTCTGTCAGCAGTATGTTTTTGTCATAGCGGTTTCTGTCAGCAGTATGTTTTCTGTCTCAGCGGTTCTGTCAGTATGTTTCTGTCTCAGCGGTTCTGTCAGTATGTTTCTGTCTCAGCGGTTCTGTCAGTATGTTTCTGTCTCAGCGGTTCTGTCAGTATGTTTCTGTCTCAGCGGTTCTGTCAGTATGTTTCTGTCTCAGCGGTTCTGTCAGTATGTTTCTGTCTCAGCGGTTCTGTCAGTATGTTTCTGTCTCAGCGGTTCTGTCAGTATGTTTCTGTCTCAGCGGTTCTGTCAGTATGTTTCTGTCTCAGCGGTTCTGTCAGTATGTTTCTGTCTCAGCGGTTCTGTCAGTATGTTTCTGTCTCAGCGGTTCTGTCAGTATGTTTTTTGTCTCAGTATGTTTTTTGTCGGTTCTGTCAGTATGTTTTTTGTCTCAGCGGTTCTGTCAGTATGTTTTTTGTCTCAGCGGTTCTGTCAGTATGTTTTTTGTCTCAGCGGTTCTGTCAGTATGTTTTTTGTCTCAGCGGTTCTGTCAGTATGTTTTTTGTCTCAGCGGTTCTGTCAGTATGTTTTTTGTCTCAGCGGTTCTGTCAGTATGTTTTTTGTCTCAGCGGTTCTGTCAGTATGTTTTTTGTCTCAGCGGTTCTGTCAGTATGTTTTTTGTCTCAGCGGTTCTGTCAGTATGTTTTTTGTCTCAGCGGTTCTGTCAGTATGTTTTTGTCTCAGCGGTTCTGTCAGCGGTATGTTTTCTGTCTTAGCATGTTCTGTCATAGCGGTTGCAGTCACTGTATGTTTCCTGTCAGGTCATAGCGATGCGGTCAGCAGCATGCTTCTGTCGCGGAGCATTTTCACTGTCGCCGCTCTGTCATCAGTCTCGGTCACAGCAGCTCAGTCCATGGCGTGTTTCTGTCATGGCGTGTGTCTGTCATGGCGTGTGTCTGTCATGGCGTGTGTCTGTCATGGCGTGTGTCTGTCATGGCGTGTGTCTGTCATGGAGTGTTTCTGTCGTCGCGCAGGTCCAGCTTGCACCAGTGGCCGTTCTAGCTTTGTTCGTTTCCATGTCTCATTATTTTGCATAGGTTGCTTTCCTGGTTCGGTTGGCTAGGGCTCACATCTCGGGGTCTGTCACGTCTACAGGTCCATTCGGGCTGAGGTTTTTGTTTTCCAGACGATTGTTCACCTCAAACTTCTCGCCTGTCATGTCACATCTGGCTACGCATTGGGTTTCATTTCACGGGCAGGACTACCCACCACGGTCTGTGGGTGCACGGGTCCTCAGTGTTCTGCTGTGCAGCAGGTCACTCGCACTCACTCACATTGTTCACGGGGGGGGGGGGGGGGGTTGGGTCGTCGGGTTCTTGACATGCTGGGGTTCCTCCGTCACGGCCAGGTCTTCATACTTGGGTAGGCACAGAGGGGGTTGTGTTTCTGTTGGGGGTCCTACTCCAGCAGGGTTGGGCACAGAGCTTGTCGGTGCTATGCAGTCACAGCACGCAAACAGCCTTGTAGCTTTATTTGTTTTCTTTGTCTCGTCATACTGTTCTTTCGGGTATAGGTAGCCAGGGTGCGCATCTCAGGATCTGTCACGTCTACAGATCCATACGGGCTGAGGTTTCGTTTTTAAATGATTGTTGACCACAATCTTCTCGCCTGTATAACATACGTCATACGTGCACGTTCATTCTTACGCCTATACATCTACCCACCACGGTCTGTGGGTACATCGCCTTGAGTGTGTCGTTTTTTAATTACCTGTCTGCGCGGCAGGTTACTCGGGCTCGCTTACTGCTTACACTTGTCACATACACTTGGGTAGGATCTGTCGTCAGGTTCATTCACGCGCTGAGGTCTGGTCATTTCTGCTCACATCGTTGGCCCAGGCAGCTACAGTGGGGGGGGGGGGGGTGTCTCATGTTTTGTTGTCTGTTTGTCTGTTGTCTTTTCTTTCGGTTTTCTAGGGTTGGGCGTGCGGCACGTTTAGGGGGCGACACATTCTGGTGCATCCCGCCTGCTCCACGTGGGGGGTACAGAGCATGTCAGTACGCCGTCACGCAGGGGTTGGCCCGTACTTGGCTCAGCAGGGTGGTAGGTCTACAAGGGGTTTTCCTTTTCCGGCCGCAGCAGGGTAGGCGGTACATTTCAGTTTGGGTCCAGTTCCATCCCGGCTGCTTCACATACCAGCATTAAGCGTGTTCTGGCCGTTCCTGCTAGGACAATTTTATTAGGGTTCTCATCCATGGAGTCGTTGCTTCTTATCTTTGGGGCTGTTCTCTTGTTCATAGGTTGCCAGATCGTCGGGGCGGGTCCGTCAGGCCAGGCTCTTTGTCCATTGCCCGGCCTGTTGATAGGGGGGGTCCCAGTTACTCGGGTAGGTCGGGTCATTCCATGTCTGGTTCTGTCTCTGTATCGGTGCATATCGCTACTGCGGGGTGGCCTCGTCCATTAACATCAGCGACTCATCTTTCGGGTACCCGGCTCTCAAACCCTTTCCCTCCTATCAGTTGTCCGTTTTTTGCATCTCTCCTTCTCACGTCCCCTTACCAGGTATGGATAGTTAGGTCAGTGGTTGTGGGTGTTTGACATGGGTGTTGTTTTACAGGGCTCCTCAGGGCGGCCCTTGTTCCATTCCCCCACGTATCCTCTCACCACCAGCAGTGGTTCCCATGTCTGTGCTTTTGGAGGAAAGCTTAGTCAGTCAGGCACGGGACAGTCATTTGGTTTCGGGGTTCCTTCCAATCATCGGTTCTTGGGACGCTGGTTTTTCTGCTGTCGTAACGGATGGTTATCGGAGCCGTTCTTGAGACTGTCAGGGCGTGCTTTCTCTACCAGACAGATATTCGTGCCCTTCCATTTCTTTATCACACCTACTTCTGGGTCTTTTTGCCCACTTATAGGCGTACTGTCCAGCGAGGCTAATGGCACACCTCAGGCCTGGGTAGTTAGGGTATCGTATTCCTCGGTGTAGACTCTGACTACAAGTGGAAGGCAGGGCCGCAGGCGTGCCTGAGTTTGTAGGAGGAGTCGGAGGGCTATTTATCCCTCCTCCCCTCTAATGTCCGGCGTCGGTGGGGTTTCTGGGTACCCACCCACCCGTTCCCCCTTTTTTCATGTTATAATTTTCTTCATTCATTTCTTCATAATTACTTCAGGGTATGCCCACTTATAGGCGTACTGTCCAGCGAGGCTAATGGCACACCTCAGGCCTGGGTAGTTAGGGTATCGTATTCCTCGGTGTAGACTCTGACTACAAACAAAAAAAGGGCGACAATTTAAAAAAATATATATATTTTTGACTGTTTGCTATAAATAAATATCCCCCCAAATAATGTAAAAAACAAAAACAAATGTCTTCATCAGTTTAGGCCAATATCTATTCTTCTACATATTTTTAGTAAAAAATACAAATAAAAATCACAATAAGCGTATATTGAGTGGTTTGCTTAAAAGTTATAGCATCTACACGATAGGGGATATATTTATGGCATTTTTATTTTATTTAAATTGTTTTACTAGTAATGGTGGTGATCAGTGATTTTTAGTGGGACACGTTATGGCTCTCTGAGGAGTGATCACGGGAGACATCACCCCCTATAGCTCTTAAAGCATTTGACGTACACCTTCGGTGGTTTGTGCACCCGTGCCAACCTGCTGCAGTATGATAATGGTGGCTGGTCGGTAAGAGGTTAATGTAAACAAATTACCGGGGCCAGGTGGCTTATGCTCACGAGTCTTAAAGCGGGGGTTCACTCAAAATTTTTTTTTAACATTATATTCAGCTGAGTTGTGAGATAGAGATTACGGCAATAAAATAAAAAAAAAACAGCGTACATACCGTATTTTCACGGCAGGTTCCGGGTATGTAAACTGCGGCACTGGGCGTTCCTAATTGATTGACATCCTTCCGACCAGCGCATACAGCACGTCACGAGTTGCCGAAAGGAGCCGAAGGTCGGTGTGGCTCTATACGGCACCTGCACACCGACATTCGGTTTCTTTTGGCAACTTGTGACGCACTGTATGCAGGCGGTCGGAAGGATGTCAATCAATTAGGAAAACCCAGTGCTGCAGTTAGCATACCCGGAAGCCGCAGTGAAAATATAGTATGTACGCTGTTTTGTTTTTATTTCATTGCCGTAATCTCTATCTCACAACTCGGCTGAATATAATGTTAAAACATTTTTTTTGGGTGAACCCCTGCTTTAAGACTCGTGAGCATAAGCCACCTTGACGCCGCCACATCACCGAACCAGGAAGTAAAATACTTCCACGCATGCGTCGAATCCATTTGACGCATGCGGGAGATTTCGGTCCACTGGCTATGCGTAACCAAGCCATTTTTCAGCTTTCAGCAATGTCGCAATTTGAATGAAAATTGCGCAGCCATGCAACGCTGTACCCAAATACATTTTTATAATTTTTCCCCTACAAATAGAGCTTTCTATTGGTGGTATTTGATCACCTCTGCGTTTTTTATTTCTTGCGCTATAAACAAAAGAAGAGGGACAAGTTTGAAAAAAAAACACAAGGGGCCAGATTCACAAAGCACTTACGCCGGAGTATCTCGAGATGTGCCGTCTAAGGGCCAGATTCAGGTAGATCAGAGCATCTTTGCTCTGGAGTAACGCTTCTCATTTACGTTACTCTGACGACCCTTTCAGCGCAAGTACTGTTATTCACATAGCAGTTGCGCGTAAACTTGCGCCAGAGTAACGATAATGCGCTGGCGTAACCCGACGCAAGTGGAAGTGGGTGTGATCACATGTAAATGATGGGCGGAGCCCAGCGCAGAGGCTTACGTTCAGCGCATCATCCACGGAGCATGCGCAGTGAGTGCGGCTCCACTCGCCCCCTTGTGCGCATGCTCACAACTTCCGTCGGCACCACTTCACGGGAAACGTCAGCGCAATGCCTTCCGTTGGGCGTTTAAAAGCGCAGGCGGAAACACCATTCCGGCACAAAAGTATTTCCGTTTCCCCCCACCCCAGGGAAGATACTTTTGTGCTGTGATGGCTGCTCCCGCTACCCCCAGAGAGAGGAGGAACCTAAACTTTAACGCCCAGGAGGTCTCAGTGATCATCTCCGCTATGGAGACATTTAATAATTTCCTCCATGGCAAAAAAAGCCGTAAGACCAGCCGGGAGAGGAAGCAGGGCATCCTGGACACCATTGCTGGCCGGGTCAATATTTTGGGGTACTCCACCCGGACTGCTGCTGACATCCAAAAAAAAATCAATGATCTGCGGCGCAAGGTCCGTGGCAAGGTGGCCACCAACAGGAGGCATGAGAGGGGCACAGGTGGTGGTCCCCCATGTCCGGTCACCCTGACCGTGGAGGAGGAGGTGGTCTCTCGCTGCCTGGAGAGGGAGCAGGTGGAGGGGATCCCTGGCTATGACTCCGTGGAGGAAGGCTCCAGGACAGGTAAGTGTTTTTTATCCCCTATTTGATGTGTTGCATTTGGGGGGGGGGTACATGTGCCAAGTGTGTGGGACCACCAACATGTGTCTGCTTTGTGTCATCCACAGATGACGGAGCTGGGCCATCATCTATCGGCGGCCAGTCCACCCCATCCCCCCCACGCCATCCTGTGCACGAGCCCCTGGGTGGTGAAGAGGTGGAGGAGGAGAGTGGCCACACCACACCTGCCGAGGTGGTTGTGGAGGATCCTGCTGTGGCAGAGCAGGACTTTTCCTTAGTGTTGGAGGTCTCCTCCCCTTCTCCTGGGCCGTCTGTCATCCCCTCCCCCATCCTTGGAAGCCCCTCAAGGGCGACTCCATCCCCCCGGGGACAACCATCTTCTGGCCCCAGGAAGGCGACCCAGAAGACCAGGGGGGTGTCGGATCTTGTCCAGGGCCAGTTGGCGAGGGATCACGCCAGACAGACCCAACAAATGGGGGACATAGTTGGGCACTTGGAGAAAGTGGCTGACAGCCTGTGCTCCGTTGGCCAGATAAGCAACGCAGTGCAGGATGTGAGTTGCAACTGCGCTGCAGTGGTGACCAGTTTGGGGGAGTTGCAGGGGGATATTAGGCACCTCACTGCAGCCGTCCAGGCCAACACTGCTGCCATCCATGGAAACAGTGCTGCCATCCGGGACCAGGGGAGCCTGAGTCGGCGGGCCCAACACTACCAAGTGACCCGGCAGCTCAGGATGCAGGGCCAGACAAACAATTACCTCGGCCGGATAGCCATGGCCTTGGAGGGCATGCAGGCCACACGTGCCAGGAGTGGCCCACCCGGGGATCAGCCACCTCCAGATGCCCCCCCACCCCCACCCACTCCATCCAGGCAGCTGAGGAGCCAGAGAGGTTCGGCAAGAAGGAGCCCCCGGCATCCCCGATGATTTTGTTATTTTTTTTTCTGATTTTTACTCAGGATATGAGTTTTTTTTTTTTTTTTGATTTGTACTCAGGATATGAGATTTTTATTTTATTTTGATTTGTACTCAGGATATGAGATTTTTATTTTATTTAGATTTTTACTCAGGATTTGAGATTTTTATTCTATTGATACTGCACACGTTGCAGTGTGAATGGTGTGTGAATGTGAGAGGGTGGCACTCCTGACAGTAAGGGGTGTCACCCTCGGCCGTGGTGGTGAAGTTAACCCCACGGCTGTATGAATGACGTGTGAAAGGTGTATGAATGGACAGTGACATCATTGGGGCCTTGACGCTGGCGTTGCTGCTCCCAAGTCCTACATGCTGGACTTGGGCTAATCCAATGTGATGTGGATGTGGTGTGTGTGATCTAGGGACATCAGTGGTGTACACGTGTGCATTGTCTGTGTGATTAATGTTTTGGTTTATTGTCCAAAGATGCCTACGGCGAGGACCCTCCTGACTGCTCTTCCATCAGCAGACTGGGTGTCCTCTGGCAGGTGGGGACTGTGTGGGTCGGGGATCAGGTCATCACGTATGTCAATCTGCAGGCCTTTTCTCATAGCAAAGTTGTGCAGAATGCAACATGCACCGATGATCTGACACACGAAGGTAGGGGAATACAATAGGGCCCCCCCAGACTTATCCAGGCAGCGGAAACGGGACTTCAGGAGCCCGAATGTTTGCTCCACCACTGCACAGGTTTTGATGTGTGCTTCATTGTATTTTCTCTCTCCTCTGGTTTGGGGGTTCCGGAAAGGAGTCATGAGATGGGGTCCCAGTGTATATGCAGAGTCACCTGTAAGGTAAAAGACAGGAGGATGTTAGTCATGCATGTACCACTTTTGATGTGCATCCTGGGAGGGGATAGTCATGCCTGCCACCCATGTCACTCACCAACCAGCCAGCTGTCCCCATACATGTTCTGTTCGAATTCTGCTGGGATGGGGCTCTGATTGTATATGAAGCTGTCATGGCTGGACCCGGGGTGTTTGGCACGGACGTGCCATATGAGGCGTTGGGCATCGGCTATCACCTGTACGTTGATGGAGTGCCAATGCTTCCGATTGCGGTATATGTGCTCTGTCTCCTGGGGGGGCTGGAGTGCCACATGTGTGCAATCAATGGCCCCCACAGTGCGTGGGAATCTGGCAATGCTGTAGAAATCTGTCATTGCCTTCAGCCGCAGCTCCTCAGTGGTGGGTCTGATGAACTGGTTGGACATGCGTCTGAGGATTGCAGGGACAACCTGGTGCACAGCACACATCTGCTTATGGTGGACTGTGACATCCCAGCCACCACTCCACTTGTACGCTGGAATGATCCACTGGCAAGGAAATGGAGTGTTGCCAGGACCTTCACCAGTGGCTGCACTGCTTGTGAGCGGTGTGTCTTGCTGGTGATGTCATCCTGCAGGGTTGTGGCTAGTTCAAGTATTGCATCAGGGCTGAATCTGAAGAGGCGATACACCTGCTCATCCCCCATGCCAAAGAGGTTCATGCGCGTGCGATATATCCTCTCACGTGCCCGCCTCCTTCGTTCCGGGGGACCCATCAGTAGTGCTAGGACCACGATTGACCCTGGCATGTTGGCACACAGAGGTGTTGTCCTTGCAAGTGTGGTTGTTCAGCTAGCTCTTATCGTCGGTAACGCTGCTGTAGCTGCTCTCCTGCTGACCTGTGACCATCTGGAGTAAAGATAAAGCAGCCTTTTGTAGAAATAACTTTGCGCCGGACGGACGAGATACGCGCGGCGCATGTAGCCAGCGTATGGTGCTAATCCGTTCGTGAATCGGGAAATCTCCCTCATTTGCATATTTGCAGGGGAAATCAATAGGCGCGACTGATGCGCCAAACGAAATTATGCGCTGACGGGACTCTGGCGCCGGAAAGTTAAGCCGATAGGAAATGGCCCGTTTTCGGGCGCATCTAGTTTGGTGGGTACGGCCACATAGAAACGACGGCGCATCTTCACAGTTCCGCGGCGCATATCGAAATACTCCAGCGCAACTCTACCTGAATCTGGCCCTAAGTCTAAATTTGCTCCGGAATATTTTTTGCACCGTACCCACAGAACTAGATACGCACCAAAATAGTCTACTCCCGACCAGCCTAACTTGCCTACGCCTGCACATCCTAGGTGCACGTTTACTCCGTCCACACCATTGATTTCCTATGCAAATATGCAAATGAGGGAGATACGCCGATCCACTAAAGTAAGTTTGTGTGGTGCAGTCTACACGATGTGCTTATCAGCTGCACGGAAAGTCTAAAATTAGACCATATAGGGCCAGATTCACGTATTCCAGAGCATCTTTGCTCTGGAGTAACGATTCTGATTTGCGTTGCGCTGCCGAAATTTTAGGAGCAAGTGCTGTCATTCACGAAGCACTTGCTCCTAAAGTTGCGGCAGCGCATCACAAATGAGCCGGCGGAATTCAAATGTAGCGGGTACGGGGCGTGTAGTATGCTAACTACGCGCGATCCCGCCGCCAACGTACTGCGCATGCGTCGAGTGTCAAAACATCCCCATGCGCATGCTCCAAAATCTGTGAATGAACGTCAATGACGTCACATTCCCATTCATGACCGTTTTACGCAAGCAACGTTTTTTTTTTTTTCCCGACGCGATGACGACGCCTATACCTAACATAGGATACTCCAACCCCATGTAGGTATATCTATGCGCCGCGTATCCCGTCCGGAAACGTCGTATCGTCATTGCGTCGCGCCGGATTTCGATCGTGAATTGCCGATTTCCGCTCATTAACATATTTTTTGAGCGTAAATCGGCGGGAACGCCCCCGGCGCCATTTTTAAGTTGAAGTAACGATGCGATGGCGAAACTCAGTTACGCTGCTCGCATCAGAACTTCAACCCGGCGTTTCTTGTTTTCTGGTTACAGAAAACAGAAACGCCGGCTCAAAGCCACAGTTAGGCTGGCGGATCACTCGATCCGCCAGCGTAACCTTTCCTGAATCTGGCCCATACTGTAAAAGCAGGTTTAAAATTAGACAATGGGCCAGATTCAGGAACACTTGCGCTGGAGTATTTCGATATGCGCCGCGTAACTGTGCTGATGCGCCGACGTTTCTATGTGCCCGTACCCACCAAACTAGATGCGCCCAATAACGGGTCATTTGCGACCGGCGGAACGTTCCGACGCCAGAGTATCGTCAGCGTTTATTTTCGCTGGCCGCATCAGTCGCGCCCATTGATTTCCCCTGCAAATATGCAAATGAGGGAGATTTCCCAATTCACGAACGGATTAGCACCATACGCTGGCTACATGCGCCGCGCGTATCTGATCCGTCCAGCGCAAAGTTATTTCTACAAAAGGCTGCTTTATCTTTACTCCAGACGGTCACAGGTCAGCAGGAGAGCAGCTACAGCAGCGTTACCGACGATAAGAGCTAGCTGAGCACCCCCACTTGCAAGGACAACACCTCTGTGTGCCAACATGCCAGGGGCACTCGTGGTCCTAGAACTACTGATGGGTCCCCTGGAACCAAGAAGGCGGGCACGTGAGAGGATATACCGCACTCGTATGAACCTCTTTGGCATGGGGGATGAGGAGGTGTATCGCCTATTCAGATTCAGCCCAGATGCAATACTTGAACTAACCACAACCCTGCAGGATGACATCACCAGCCCAACACACCGATCACAAGCAGTGCAGCCACTGGTGAAGGTACTGGCAACACTTCATTTCCTTGCCAGTGGATCATTCCAGCGTACAAGTGGAGTGGTGGCTGGGATGTCACAGTCCTCCATAAGCAGATGTGTGCACCAGGTTGTCCCTGCAATCCTCAGACGCATGTCCAACCATTTCATCAGACCCACCACTGAGGAGCTGCGGCAGAAGGCAATGACAGATTTCTACAACATTGCCAGATTCCCACGCACTGTGGGGGCCATTGATTGCACACATGTGGCCCTACAGCCCCCCAGTGCCACAGAGCACATATACCGCAATCGGAAGCATTGGCATTCCATCAACGTACAGGTGATAGCCGATGCCCAACGCCTCATATGGCACGTCCGTGCCAAACACCCCGGGTCCAGCCATGACAGCTACATATACCGTCAGAGCCCCATCCCAGCAGAATTTAACCAGAACATGTATGGGGACAGCTGGCTGGTTGGTGAGTGACATGGGAGTCAGGCATGACTATCCCCTCCCGTCATGCACAACAGAAATCGCACATGCATGACTAACATTCTCCTGTCTTTTACCTTACAGGTGACTCTGCATATGCATTGGGACCCCATCTAATGACTCCTTTCCGGAACCCCCAAACCAGAGGAGAGAGAAGATACAATGAAGCACACATCAAAACCCGTGCAGTGGTGGAGCAAACATTTGGGCTCTTGAAGTCCCGTTTCCGATGCCTGGATAAGTCTGGGGGGGCCCTATTGTATTCCCCTACCTTTGTGTGTCAGATCATCGGTGCATGTTGCATACTACATAACTTTGCTATGAAAAAAGGCCTGCATATTGACATACGTGATGACCTGACCCCCGACCCACACAGCCCCCCCCTGCCAGAGGACACCCAGTCTGCTGATGGAAGAGCAGTCAGGAGGGTCCTCGCCGTAGGCATCTTTGGACACTAAACCAAAACATTACTAACACAGACAGTGCACGCATGTACACCACTGATGTCCCTAGATCACACACACCACATGCACATCGCATTGGATTAGCCCAAGTCCAGCATGTAGGAGTTGGGAGCAGTAACGCCGCGTCAAGGCCCCAATGATGTCACTGTCCATTCACACACCTTTCACACGTCATTCATTCAGCCGTGGGGTTCACTTCACCACCACGGCCGAGGGTGACACCCCTTACTTTCAGGAGTGCCACCCTCTCACATTCACACACCATTCACACTGTCCCCTGCACTCCTGACCGTGTGCAGTACAAAAAGAAATTATAAAGATCATATCCTGACCAATAAAAGAAAAATAATCTCATAACCTGAGAAAAAAATAAAATAAACTCATGACCTGAGTATGTCAAAAATAATAATATAAAACCAGCACCAAAAAAAAGGCCTCATCGGGGATGCCGGGGGCTTCTTCTGGGGGCCCCTCTCTGGCTCCGCAGCTGCCTGGATGGAGTGGGTGGGGGGGCATCTGGAGGTGGCTGATCCCCAGGTGGGCCACTCCTGGCAGGTGTGGCCTGCGTGCCCTCCAAGGCCCTGGCTATCCGTCCAAGATAACTGTTGGTCTGGGCCTGCATCCGGAGCTGACGGGTCATCTGGTAATGCTGGGCCCGCCGACTCAGCCTCCCCTGCTCACGGATGGCAGCACTGTTACCATGGATGGCAGCAGTGTTGGCCTGGACGGCTGCAGTGAGGTGCTGGATATCCCCCTGCACCTCCCCCAAAGTGGTGACCACTGCAGCGCAGTTAGAGCTGACATCCTGCACTGCGTTGCTGATGTTGGCAACGGAGCCCAGGCTGTCAGAGACTTTCTGCAAGTGGTCCGCTATGGCCCCCATTTGTTCTGTCTGTCTGGCGTGATCCCTTGCCAACTGATCCTGGACACCATCAGACACCCCCCTGGTCTTCTGGGTCGCCTTCCTGGGGCCCGAAGATGTATGTCCTCGGGTGGAAGGTGTCGCCCTTGAGGGGCTTCCAAGGATGGGGGAGGGGACGACAGACGGGCCAGGAGAAGGGGAGGAGACCGACAAGACCAAAGAAAAGTCCTGCTCTGCCACAGCAGGATCTTCCACAACCACCTCGGCAGGTGTGGTGTGGCCACTCTCCTCCTCAACAACCTCTTCACCACCCAGTGGCTCGGGCACATGATGGCGTGGGGGGGATGGGGTGGAATGCAGGCTGACAGATGATGGCCCAGCTCCGTCATCTGTGGATGACACAAAGCAGACACATGTTGGTGGTCCCACACACTTGGCACATGTACCCCCCCCCCCCAAATGCTAAACATCAAATAGGGGATTAGAAAACACTTACCTGTCCTTGTGCCTTCCTCCACGGAGTCATAGCCTGCGACCCCCTCCACCTGCTCCCTCTCCAGGCACCGAGCGACCACCTCCTCCTCTGCGGTCAGGGTGACAGGACATGGGGGACCACCACCTGTGCCCCTCTCATACCTCCTGATGGAGGCCACCTTGTCCCTCACCTTGCGCCGCAGGTCATTGATTTTCTTTTGTATGTCCCCAGCAGTCCGGGTGGAGTAGCCCAGGACATTGACCCTGGCAGCAATGGACTCCAGGATGCCCTGCTTCCTCTCCCGGCTGGTCTTGCGGCTTTTTTTGCCATGGAGAAATTCATTCTCCGTCTCCATAGCCGATATAATGACAGAGACCTCCTGGGTATTAAAATTGAGGTTCCTCCTCTCTCTGGGGGTAGCGGGAGCAGCCATCACAGAGCAAAAGTATCTTCCCTGGGGTGGGGGGAAACGGAACTACTTTTGCGCCGGAATGGCGTTTCCGCCAGCGCTTTTAAGCGCCCAGCGGAACGCATTGCGCTGACGTTTCCCAGGAAGTGGTGCCGACGGAAGTTGTGAGCATGCGCACAAGGGGGCGAGGGGAGCCGCACTCACTGCGCATGCTCCGTGGATGATGCGCTGAACGTAAGCCTCTGCGCCGGGCTCCGCCCATCATTTACATATGATCACACCCACTTCCACTTGCGTCGGGTTACGCCAGCGCATTATCGTTACTCTGGCGCAAGTTTACGCGCAACTGCTATGTGAATTACAGGACTTGCGCTGAAAGGGTCTTCAGAGTAACGTAAATGAGAAGCGTTACTCTGGAGCAAAGATGCTCTCATCTACCTGAATCTGGCCCAATCTGTCTACATGTCAGCTAAAGCAACACCGTTAGGGACTAGCTGTGCACCCACACTTGCAATCTATATGCCAACATGCAGGGCTGCCATCAGGGGGGTACAGGCATCACACCTGTAAGGGGCCCGGGGGTCCCCAGGGGCCCGGATGGGAACCCCTTAAAAACAAACAAAAAAAACAACTTTTTTTTTGTTTTTCTTTGTTTTAGGGGTCCGGAGTTCCCAAGGGCCCCAGATGGCAACCCCCTCTTTTTTATATCTATTTTTCTTTATTCTTTTTTTCTTCTTTTTTTTTGTAAAGGCCCCCACCCCCCCCCCCCGCAATTCGCAGCAGCCCCCCCGCTTCTCAATTTCAGGCGGCAGCACCCCCCCCCCAGTTCTCTGCTCCAGGGGGCCCATGCCTGAAGCTGTGTAAGGGGCCTCATAATTCCTGATGGCGGCCCTGCCAACATGCCAGGGGCATCCTTGCTCATAGCTATACTACTGACTTTAGATGAGCACAGAAGGGAGGAGGGCACGGAGGAGGGCACGGGAGAGGATATACCGCACACGCATAGACATCTTTGGCATGAGTGATTCTGAGGTGTATCGCATCTTCAGATTCACCCCTCATGCCATCCTGGAATTAACCACAACCCTGCAGGAGGACATCACCAGCCCAACACACCGCTCACATGCAGTGCAGCCACTGGGCAAGGTCCTGGCAACACTCCATTTCCTTGCCAGTGGCTCTTTTCAGCGTACAAGTGGAGTGGTGGCAGGAATGTCACCCCCACATTCAAAAATCATTCACAAACAGAAAAAAAAATCAAAAAAAAAAAAAAATGCCCAGCAAAAAAAACTAAAAAAAAACAGCAAAATAAAAAAAAAACACAGGAAAAAAAAAACTCAGCAAAAAACACTCTCCAAATCACTCTCCAAAAATCTCAAAGACACGTCACAAACCAACAAACACTAACAAACAACAGAACAAAAGCACCTTGATGTAGGAAGGGAAAAAAATTGGATGTACTTTTGCAATGGAAGGGCATTTCTCTCGGTCTATTTAAGCACTGTACATAGCTCACTAAGTCTGACTGGCCTAGTTCCTATCTAACTGATTGCGCTGTGCCGAGTTCTGAGCATGCTCAGAGAGGTGCTGACCATAGTCTGCTTCATGTGCACATGCCCAGTCTGGCCGGCCCTTCATTTGTATGGGGTCACGGCTCATTTCAATGGAACATGCCCACGCCCTTCCCACTTTGAATTACACCGCCTTACGCCTCGGAATTTACATTGCACCAGTGCAAATTTGGACGAAAATACTACGAGGATACGGCACTTGCGCCTCTAAATTAAGCCGGTCTAACTTAAAGTAAATGCACTACGCTGGTCCAAAAATGCGCCGATGTACGTGAATCTGGCCCAATATTTGTAACTTTTTGCTATAATAAATATAATTTTTTTTAAACAAATTTTGACCTCAATTTTGGCTGATACGTATACTTCTACATATTTTTGATAAAAAAAATCGCAATGAGCGTATATTGATTAATTTGCACAATGTTATAGCGGCTACAAAACAGGGGATAGATTTATAGCATTTTTTTTTACTAGTAATGGCGGTGATCAGCGGACAATTTTTGACACATTTTGGGACCATTCACATTTATACAGCAATCCCTGCTATAAAAATGCATTGATTACTGTATAAATATGACTGTCAGGGAAGGGGTTAACACTAGGGGCGATCAAGTGGTTAATGTGTTTCCTAGGGAGTAATTCTTACTGTGAGGGGAGGGGACTGACTGGGAGAGATGACCGATCTGTGTCCCTATGTACAAGGAACACACCATCAGTCTCCTCTCCCTGACAGGACGTGGATCTGTGTGTTTTCACACACAGATCCACGGTTCTGCTCAGTTACTGGGCAATCGCGGGGTCAAGCGCATTGGGTCCCCAGTGACACACATCCCCTATTGGCTTTGGAAGGCGTGACATCATATGACGTCTGCCCGGAACAACAGGCTCTTCCTCCCGCCGTCATTTGATGGCGGATGGTAGAGAAGTGGTTAAACAATGCAGTATACAGCAAAAACTGTAAATGATAACAATGAATAATGTATAAAATGTAGATATTAAAAAATATCATCCAGTGACATGTGATAAATCAATAGTCCATAAAGCAAAAAAACTTTTGTGAAGTATTTCAATGCTTAATCTTCATAAATCTTCCACCACACCAACGTGCAAGTGACTCTTCTCCCTTTGAAACCGCACTCACCAACTTGCAATGCCTCCCACCTTTGTGTTTGGCTCAGATGCCTTTTAAACCTCACAATGGGTTAAAAACGATCATCCAATATTCAACCGTGCTTTACCATCAATCCGTGAAAACAACAGCAAAACATGCAAATATTGGTACAGCGGTGCACTGCAGTCACGGCGGCCCGGAAGTGTTCACTCAATATTAGTTCTCACCCACTCCAAAGCTCCAAATCCTGATGTCAGTGTCCTGCTACCAGCTCAGGCGTCACACGTCAGTATGGATGATTGCCATACAGCCATGCTCCCGACATATTTTGTTATATTAACTTCCTTGTGGGATTGGCTGTATGGCCCATCAATCATTCCTTTTATACTCTCCCCTACCAAGATCCTGGGTCCGAATGCAGTACCTGCGCACACCTCGTGTCCCCGTGTCTGCAAAGCCCTAGTCTGCACAGATAGCCCTATACAAACAGGAACACAAGTAATTGCATAAGTTTCAAATGTTGGTAGATTAGTATGTCCAGCCCACATGGTTACCCAGTATCATCAAGTGGCATGACTCCTTACATTCATGCATAATTAAAATAGAGATGAAAACCTTATTAAACATGCTAAAAGACACACAAATTAATGTGAGTATAATTACACCAAATTATAAAATGATACTATAAAATGACAGTGGAAGATCTGTCTCAACGACTATAATGGTAATATTTAAACTAGGATAATGTGGAAATCCTGATATTACAACTCTATACATGTCCATTTATTCCTAAATGAGGCGACGATGACATCATAAAGAGAGTGATGTTCACATAAGTCAACCGGCCAACATCCACTGGTGAATGGTGCCTGTAACAAAACATCTATCTCCCTTCCGCCTTACAAAAGGATAGGACAGTTTCCTGCATATAATGCTGCACAAACCATTTTAGCAAACAATGATAGTGCTAATCCCAATGTAGCTGTATCACACTCTTACAAACTCAACACCGAGCATATTACATACCCAGGTTAAGAGCTTAAAATGGAAAAAAAAAAAAACATTTAAAAAAAAAATTATTGTTGAATATATACATTTTAGGGAACTCATCAAAATCATGAATATTATACCCCATTATAATAAGACCTACAAATTAATTATTGTAAAAGATGCAGGGCAGTGACTAAATCATTAAATATTAAAGGTATCAAAAACACTACCTATCTGCTTATTTTTTTTTTTTAATTATTAATGAAGCAGTTAAGATCTACAGCAATATTTAACCCCCTAGGAGCAAGACATGTCAACAAAAAAATCCAAGGGGTTTCCCTTTGGGACAAGTCCCTCACTCTATTGGAACTCTTCCAAGATGGGTGAACACAGTCTATCCTGCAAAATTGTAACAGATGGAAAACGGAAACGCCCTTTTTTATGTTCGCCAGATGTTCCGCTATGCAACAGTTCTTCCCATATAATGCAACCCACATGGGCACCACATCAAATTAACAACATACAAGGAATTTCAAGTAATGAACTTCTTAACCACTTGAGGCCCGCGCTACCGTCGGATGACGGCAACAGCGCGGGCCTGAATAGCCAACATGCCGTCAATAAAAATCGCAGATCGCCGCCATTTCTAGTAAAAAAAAAATAATAAAAAATAATAATTCTCTCCCCTATTTTGTAAGCGCTATAACTTTTGCGCAAACCAGTCGCTTATTGCGATTTTTTTTTTTTTTTTACCAAAAGTATGTAGAAGAATACGTATCGCCCTAAACTGAGAAAAAAAAATGTGTTTTTATTTTTAATTGGGATATTTATTATAGCAACAAGTAAAAAATATTGTATTTTTCTTCAAAATTGTCGCTCTTTTTTGTTTATAGCGCAAAAAATAAAAATCGCACAGGCGATCAAATATCACCAAAAGAAAGCTCTACTTATGGGGAAAAAAGGACGTAAATTTTGTGTGGGAGCCACGTCGCACGACCGCGCAATTGTCAGTTAAAGTGACACAGTGCCGGAAGCTGAAATTTTACCTGGGCAGGAGGGGGGTGTAAGTGCCCAGTATGCAAGTGGTTAATATCAAAGGTCTCCCCCTCACTATTCTTAATTTCAGTCTTCCCCTATTGCCAACTTTCACAGTTCTGCAACAGATGCATTTTCTGCAGGAGAAGAAACCTTTCAGATTGATTTTTTTTTCACTATCTGGTCTCTCCTATAAATGAACTCGGGCTGGTTTGACACTTCTTCCCCTAAATGTTTGTCCCTACACAATATATGCCAGTGCCTTTTGTAAATGCTTTCTATTTTCTCTGTACTGGCTGTGAAAATTTGATTTGAAACCCAATTGGTATTGGCTATTTGGTATATGTACCTATGATTTTTTCTTTAACCACTTAACAACCAGGTCAATTCTGACACTTCTCTCCTACATGTAAAAATCATATTTTTTTTGCAAAAAAATTACATAGAATCCTCAAACATTATATATGTTTTTTTAGCAGAGACCTTAGAGAATACAATGGCGGTCATTGCAACGTTTTATCTCGCACAGTATTTGCGCAGAAATTTTTCTAACATGTTTTTTTGCCATGTAAAGTTAGCCCAATTTTTTGCATAATGTGAAATATGAAGTTACACCGAGTAAATAGATACCTAACATGTCACGCTTCAAAATTGCACATGCTCGTGGAATGGTGCCAAACTTCGGTACTTAAAAATCCCCATAGGCGAAGCTTTACATTTTTTTACTGGTTACATGTTTTGAGTTACCGAGGAGGTCTAGGGCTAGAATTGTTGCGAGTGGGACTTATGTATGCTTTCGCTTCTGTGTGCGAGCACATGGGGACAGGGGCACTTAATTTTTTTATTTATTTTTGTTAATTTTACTTAAAAAATATATATATATATATATATATATATATATATATATATATATATATATATATATATATATATATATATTGACATTTAAAAATAAATAATTTTAAACACTTTTATTACTATTACAAGGCATTTAAACATCCCTTGTAATAGAAATATGGCATGACAGGACCTCTTTATAGTGAGATATGGGGTCAGTACGACCCCACATCTCACCTCTAGGCTGGGAGGGAAACCTAAAAAAAAAATGATCAACGCTTTACAGCTAAATCGGCACCGTTTTTTTTTTTTTTAATGCAGAGGCTGGGCGTGACGTTATAACATCCACCCGGCTTCTGACGATTGTAGAGACTCCGGCGACCATCTGGTCTGCTGAAAATCTCTATGATCAACATCCAGGGCTGGCAGATCCTCTCACTGACTCACTGATCATACAGGTGAGTCGGTAGAGACACTGGAATGTGGCGGGAGGGGGGGATGTCCCCTCTCGCCGCTCGTAAGAACAATCAAGCAGTGGTACAGCCACTATGATCATTCTTATGGTGTAGGGAATCGCCAGCTGAAAATGCCGATATCTGCATGATGCCTGTACCTGCACCCATTATTCAGATATCCCACCACAAAGCCGAGGATGTCAAATAACGGTCAGCGGTCAGCAAGTAGTTAAACATAGTTACCTAGGAACTTCAGATACTTTGTGGATTATTTTATTCAAAGTATCCTCTGTATATCCCTTCTGAAGGAATTTATTCTTAAAGCGGATCTCCGCTGAAAAAAAATATTAAAAGCCAGCAGCTACAAATACTGCAGCTGCTGACTTTTAATATTAGGACACTTACCTGTCTTGGAGTCCAGCACCGTCCACAGCAGAGGATAAGTGATTGCTCATCACTCTGCTGCCCCCCGCCATCCTCAGTGAGGGAACCAGGAAGTGAAGCGTTACGGCTTCACTGCCCGGTTCCCTACGATGCATGCGCGAGTCGCACTACGCCTGCCAATTGGCTCCCGCTGTGTACTGGGAGCTGAGTGTTCCCAGCACACAACGGGGGAGGGGACAGGAGGTGACGTCATGTCTGCAGTCTGCCTGAGACTGTGCGTCCGGAAGTGGGTGCAAATACCTGTCTTTACACCTGAAAGGTGTCAAATGTGACACCGGAGGGGGGAGGGTTCCGATCAGCGGGAGTTACACTTTAGGGTGAAGCTCTGCTTTAATTAAACATGCCTGTTGATGATAATCCTCCCCTTTGGTGCAGTTGTGTTGAACACCCAACATTTGCCCCTTGGGGATGTTTCTTATCCATGCACGATGATGCCCGCTTCTGATAGACAGATAGCTGTTGCGATCTGTTGGCTTGAAGTATACTTTAGTATTCAGTTTGTTGATATATTTTTCAATAGTAACATCCAGGAAGTTAATGGTTTTATCACAAATGTTGTGGTCCAACTTGAATTTATTTTTTATTTTTATTCAGATCTCCTAGGAATTCTATAGCCAATTCTTGTGATCCTTCCCAGATGAACAGAAGGTCATCTATAAATCTCTGATAAAACTTCAACTGGGGGCATATTTTACTGAACACATGCCTATCCTCCCACTCAGTCATAAACAAGTTGGCTAGGCTGGGAGCATATTTTTCTCTAATAGCCACACCAACCTGTTGTGAGAAAAAGTGTCCATTCCACCAAAAGTAGTTGTGTGACATACAATAATCAAGTGTCTGTCCCAGAAAGCACTTTTGTATGTGTGGAATATCCTCCCTTCTGCTAAGCGCCCAATTCAAGGCCAGAGCAGCATCCTTGTGCTGGATAATAGTGTACAAAGAGCCCACATCAGCTGTCACTAGATAGGACTCAGAGGTGGTGCTCAATTCAACTTCTCCCAAAAGTTGTAACAGCTCAGTAGTGTCCTTAAGATAGGCTTTAGTAGATTTAACACTGGATTGAAGAAACCTATCCAAATACTCCCCCAAACGCACCGTAACTGACCTGATGCCATTGACAATAAGGCGAGCTGGGGGAATTTATGTGTTCTTATGGATTTTTGGTAAGGTGTAGATGATAGGAATCCTACATGCACTTGGTACCAAATAACGTCTCTCATTATGCCGCGTACACACAATCATTTTTCGGGATTAAAAAAAAAAAAACTGTTTTTCAGCATTAAAACGACCTTGCCCCCACACAGTCGTTTAAAAAAAATGCTCTAGCAAAGCGTGGTGACGTACAACATGTGCGACGGCACTACAAAGGGGACGTTCAATGCAGATGGCGCCACCCCTTGGGCTGCTTTAGCTGATTTAGTGTTAGTTAAAGTCGATTTGCGCTTTTCAGTCTGTTACAGCGTGATGAATGTGCTTACTCCATTACAAACGCTAGTGTTACCAGAACGAGCGTTCCGTCTCAGAACTTGCTTCTGAGCATGCGTGGGTATTTAACGTTGTTTTAGCCCACACACGATAATTGTTTACAACCCAAAAAAGACATAGGGCCAGATTCACAGATTCACATAAATCTGCTCATGCGTATCGATGCGCCGCATCCCCAAAACGATATACGCATGAAATCTATTTTTTTTCGATCGGCGTAATTTCGATAGACCGGCGCATCCGTGCACGCAAAACTGTGCTAGACACACCATTGATTTGCTATTCAAATATGCAAATGAGGGAGTTACGGGGATCCACAAAAGTAAGTTGGTGCAGCGCAGGCTACGCACTGTGCTCAACAGCTGCACATCCTGTCTAAAATTAGTCCATATAAAAGGTGGAATAAAATTAGACAATCCGTCTACATGTCAGCTAAAGCAACACTGTTAGTGAGGAGCTGAGCAGTCACACTTGCTGGACAACAAACTGTATGCCAACATGCCAGGGGCATCCTTGCTCATAGCTATACTACTGACTTCAAAGGAGCAAAGAAGGAGGAGGGCACGGGAGAGGATATACCGCACACACATAGACATCTTTGGCATGAGTGATTCTGAGGTGTATCGCATCTTCAGATTCACCCCTGCTGCCATCATGGAATTAACCACAACCCTGCAGGAGGATATCACCAGCCCAACACACCGCTCACATGCAGTGCAGCCACTGGTCAAGGTCCTGGCAACACTCCATTTCCTTGCCAGTGGCTCTTTTCAAAGAACAAGTGGACTGTGGCTGGGATGTCACAATCCTCCATGAGCAGATGTGTGCACCAGGTTATCCCTGCAATCCTCAGATGAATGGCCAATCAAATCATCAAACCAACCACTGAGGACCTGCGGCTGAAGGCAATGACAGATTTCTACAGAATTGCCAGATTCCCATGCACCGTGGGGGCCATTGATTGCACACATGTGGCACTCCAGCCCCCCCATAAGACAGAGCACATATACCACAATCGGAAGCATTGGCATTCCATCAAAGTACAGGTGATAGTCGATGCCCAAGGCCAAACACCCCGGATCCAGCCATGACAGCTACATATACAACCATAGCCCCATCCCAATGGAATTCGAACAGAACGTGTATGGGGACACCTGGCTGGTTGGTGAGTGACATGGGCGGCAGGCATGACTGCCCCCCCCCCCATGATGCACACATCACAAGGGGCACATGCATGACTAACATCCTCCTGTCTTTTCCCTTCCAGGTGACTCTGCATATGCACTGGGACCCCATCTCATGACTCCTATCCGAAACCCCCAAACCCCAGGAGAGGAAAGATACAATGAATCCCATGCCCAAACCCGTGCAGTGGTGGAGCGCACCTTTGGTCTCCTGAAGTCATGTTTCCGATGCCTGGATAAGTCTGGGGGTACCCTGTTGTGATCCCCAAACTTTGTGTGCCAGATCATTGGTGCATGTTGCACAACTTCGCAGTAAGAAAGGGCCTGCAGATTGACATACGTGATGACCTGACCCCTGAACCAGACAATCCCCACCTAACCGAGGCTACCCCGTCTTCTGAGGGCAGAGCAGCCAGGAGACAGCTCACATTAGGCATCTTTGCAAGTTAAACACACACATTAATCATGGCACAATGAGAATGCATGCATGCACACCACTGTGGTCCCTAGCACAGACACACCACATTCTCATCAAATTGGATTAGCACAAGGCCACCATGCAGGACTTGTGAGCAGCAATGCCATGCCACGGCTCCAATTATGTCACTGTACATTCATACACCATTCACACGGACCTGGGGATCACTTCTCCCTGGTCCTGGGGAACCCTTCTCCACCACAAATGAGGGTAACACCCCTTTTCCGGCAGGAATGTCACCCCCACATTCCAAAATCATTCACAACCCCAAAAAAAAAAAATTGTCCAGCAAAAAAAAAAAAGTCCAGCACCAAAAAAAAGGGGGGAAACCAAATTAATGCCGCTGGCGTGACCCACACCAGGGGGGCACCCACGGCCACGGCCCGGCTCCTCAGGGAAGACTCATGGGGGGGGTAATCCGGTGAAGATTGAGCACCCCCTGGTCTCTGCCCACCTGGCGGCCTGCCCTCCAAGGCCACGGCTATTCTGTTCAGGCCAGCATTTAGTGTTGCCGTATTGGCCTGGATAGCCTGGGTGAGGGCACTCACATCCTGCCCAACGTCTGCTGTAGTAGTCTGCAGTTCGTTTATGCAGTTTGTAAGAGCCCCGGAGTGGCAGTCCAGGTCCCCAAGCGTATCCTTTATGGAGGACAGGCTCTCCTCCATCCGCACCAAAGTCTGGCTGACCTGTCCCAGATGGTGGGTCTGAAGGGCCTGGTCCCTTCTGAGATTGGCGGTCAGAACCTCGGCCACCCCCTGGTCTTCTGGGACGACTTCCTGCCTCCAGGTGATGCTTGTGGCTGGGGAGAAGGGGAGGCCCTTGGGAGGGGAGCCCTGTTGGGGGAGGAGTGGGAGGGGCTACCCCTTATGGAGGGCTGGCTGCTGCCAGCCAGAGGGGAAGTCTCCTCCAAAAACAACAAGCCACTGCCTGACATGACCTCCTCCTCCAACTCAAACTCCTCCTCCTCAAACTCCTCCGAGGACTCTGGCCTTGTCTGGGTGTCCTCATCAGGCTGGTGTCCCGGGGATGGTGCAGTCAGGCCAGATGGCCCAGCACCCTCCTGCACATCTGTGGATGACACAAAACATTCACAGGTTGGAGGATCCACACACTTGCCACATATTCCCTTCCCCACCCCCCCACACATGCTACACACCAGATAGGAAAACAAAAAAAAAACCTTACCTGTCATCACGGCCTCCTCAATGGAGTCATAGCCAGGCAGGCCCTCGACTTGCTGCCTATTAAAGGTCTGGGCCACCACACGCTCCTCCACTGTCAGCCTAACAGGGCATGGTGGGCCCCCTCCAGTGCCCCTGGCATGTGATGCCATCTGCCCCAGCTTCTTACGAACCAGACGCCGGAGATCATTGATCTTCTTGACAATCCCTTGCATGTCCGGGTCTCCCCCCCAATGAATTTACCTGGTCGGTAATGTTCTGCAAGATCTCCTTCTTCCTGTCCGGGGGGGGGGGGGGTGTTGGCACTCTCCAGGCCGTGCAGGAAATGCCCATATTGGGTAAGGGCCCGGGCAATCATTTGTTTCTCCCCCAAAGTAAAATTGGTCTTGCGCTTCCTTTCAGTCATATTCATACAACAACTCTTTCCCAAACAATCACCAAAAATCACTCACAAAAACAAGCAGGAAAAATCAAGCAACAAAACAAACAAACAAAATCTATCAACCAAAAAGTCGCACAACCAGTCACCAAAGACACTATCAAATATATTCTACAAAAACACTAGCTCAAACAGTCAACAAATATCTCAAAGACAAGTCACAAAGCAACAAACGCGAACACACAACAGAACAAAAGCACCTTGCTGTATAGGGAGGGATACAAAGGGATGTACTTTTGCAAAGGAAGGGCGTTTGTGTCTGTCTATTTAAGCTCTCTGCGTAGTTCACTAAGTTGCCCGGGTCCACTTCCAATTTCACTGATTGCGCCGTTCCCGAGTTGTGAGCATGCGCAGAAAGGTGCTGACCATGGTCTGCTTCATGTGCGCATGCGCGATCCGGCCGGCCCTTCATTTGCATGGGGTCATGGCTCATTTCAATGTAACACGCCCACGTCCTTCCCAATTTGAATTACCTTGCCTTATGCCTCGGGAATTACGTTGCACCGGCGCAAATTTCTGCGCAAATACTACGAGGATACAGTGATTGCGCCGGTCTAACGTAAAGGAGGTGCGCTACGTCAGTCAAAATATGCGCCAATGTACCTGAATCTGGCCCATAGTTTAAAAGGTTGTTAAAAAATTCAGCATGTTCGAAATTATTTTTTGACGTTTTTCAGAACACGAAAAAAGGTTTTTAAAGCCCACACACGATCATTTTAAATGACATTTTTTTATGCCGAAAAAACGATCGTGTGTACGTGGCATCAGAGTTCAGGGCATTGATTACAAAGCCCCATTCCACCAAGGAATTCAATTGGGTTCTATCTGGTTCTGTAGGGTCAGAAATAAGCTTCTTAAGCCGCGTACACATGATCGGTTCAAACCAATGAAAACGGACTGAGGTTCGTTTTCATCAGTCCAAACGGATGTTGTTAGGCCCCATCGGTCCATTATCCTTCGGTCCAAAAACAGATGGCTTGCTTTAAAATTCAACCAATGGACAGCTAACCAATAGGTCAAAACCGATCGTTAGTACGCACGAGCATCGGTTAAAAATCCACGCATGGGGGCGTGGCCTGGCTGAGCAAGGAGATGGCCGCTTGAACGGAGAGCTCCGGCAGACAGAGGATAGAAATTTGCTTTCTTTGGGGAACCACTAAGCTTCCAACCATGGGCAAGTCTAATAGGAGTGCCTCAGCCTCCAGGGCACCGAAGGACTCCAGAACACAGCCCGGCCGGAACATACCTGAGAACTTTCGCTCGCTCCGCTCTGAAACCCACGAGACCTCGCAGGCCGCGGGGCCTACCTCCCCGAGTGCCGCCTCGGACTCGCAATCGGAGGATAGGGAGATGCTCATCGGCACCGCGGGTCCCTCAGTGAGCCTATCAGACCTCAATAGGGTGGCATCCGGCATCACTAACACCCTGTCGGCAGCCATCATGGACCTGAAGACAGAGTTTCGGGCGGTTGCAGCTCGCCTCACGGATGTGGAGCAGACATCGTAGCTGCACTCGGCGGCCATCAGGCAAGTGCAACATGCTCATGATGCCCAACTTTCCTATTTGTTTGAACTGCACCATCATGTCGAGGACCTCGACAATACGGGTCGCAGACACATTGTGAGGGTCAGGGGGTCTCGGAGGGGGTCGATGCGGAGGCCCTGCCGCAGACGATCTGCGCCATCTTCAATGATCTCCTAAGCCGCCCGGCGGACTCTCCAGTGGAGATGGAAAGGTTACACCGGGCACTCAGACCCCCCCCTCGTGATGGTGAACCTCCGAGGAATGTCATCTGCTGCATTGTGAGTTTTCCACTTAAAGAGGAGATATTAAGGAAGGCTAGGGAAAGAGGTCGCATTGTGCATAATGGTGCTGAAATTAAACTCTTCCAGGATCTTTCCCAAATCACCTTGCAAAATAGGCGAGCTCTGCGACCCCTGCTGGATGTCTTGCGGAATCGCAATATAATTTACCGATGGAAGTTTCCTTTTTGCCTGACTGCCTCGGCTAGGGGTCGATCCGCCTTCCTACGCTCCCTGGATGACCTCCAACAATTCTGCGAGCAACTTGACATACCTACGGTAGAGCTGCCGGAATGGTGCACCATTCACTTCCCGACGGAGCCATGGTGTCCAGTGTCGCATCACCCCTCTCCGAAAGCGCAGAGGCACCGCTCCAGGCGGCGGAAATCGGACTCTTCCCTGCCTGGTCCCCCGACCACCCCATGCAGAAAGCGCTTGGATGCCTGAGACGCACGTGTCGGCTGAATTTCCCTACCTGTGAGTGTCTTTATCTTTTATTTTTATATCTGCTTCTCTCGGTTTGACTTTAGTTTACGCCAGTTGCTGATTTCTACAAGTTATTTCAAGTTGAAGACCCTGTTTTCGCTTCCTGTCCCTGGGTGGCGTCCCATGTCCTCGCTCCATTACCACTGATCTGTGCCCCCATAGTCTCCTACGCCAGCACCACGCCGCATCACTCCGGGTGATTTCTATGGGACCTCTTAGGGAGAACTGCACACTGCCTTATCCTGCTTTGAAGCTGCTATAGGACTCCCTCCGATCTTGCCACATGCCTCTCGCTGACTATTGATCCCAATATGTCTCTCCCCTGCACGATTATCTTGTCCTTAACCACTGTTACCCTGACCCCGCCAGTTTGACTGCCTCAGATTTGCCACCGGGACTGCTGCCTTGAAGTAGAGTCGACCCCACCTTAGCCGGGGTTCTTCAGCAGGGAACTACATACTGCCTTAAGTACATTAAACAACACCCTGTCTGCTACTCTTGGACTGCTGTGAATCTATGATATGAGACTGGTCGAGATTGCTGTGGATTTGAGGTGTCTTAACCCCCCCCCCCTTTTTTTTTTCTTCTTCCCATTATTATTGTTCATCCTTATTTTATTTTCATTTGTTCTTATTTTGTATGGCTTACCCTTTTTGTCTCAGCAGCAAGGGTAAGATGACGACCGGGAACCTCCCCCTTGGTGTAGGGGAGAGATTGACTCCCCCCTCGCCAACTGGGACCTTACACGTGGACCTCCCATGTACTAAATAGCTTCCTGAAACGTATGCATATTTTGGGTTTTTTCTTCCTTTTTTTTTTTTTTTTTGGGAGAACAGATGACCAGGCCATTGAGGCGCTGTCTGCTATCTGTCTCTTTCTGATACCACTGATATGCATAACAGTTGAATGTAGTCCGCGGGGTTCTCTGCGGGTCGCTAGAGTCCATGTCCCCCAGCCCCTGGCTCTGTGTTTGCACCCTTTCTAGGTGCGGGGTCTCATGTCTGGGTGTGCTGTGGAGTGGATTCTGGCGGCTCATGGACAACCTCTCGGTTCCTGATTTTGTTTGCTTTGTTTTACTTGATTTTAGTCACCTGTTCTCACATGGCTCTATTGTACTTCTTAATGCCCCCCTTTTCTTTTTTTCTTTTTTTTTTACTACTATATCCAGTCATGGTTGTGGCCTTGCAACTGGCGCGGAGGGGACTGTGGCCACTCTCTAGCCATCTGGGACCTTATGTATTGACATGCCTCCCTACCATTTCTGATGAGGATGCGCTCTAGCTATGCGCCATGTGCCTACTCTAGTGGGGTGTTGTTCGCTATACCTAAATGGTTATAGACGGGGAAACTGTTGAAATGTCTATCAGCAGGTTATGAGCATCGGAGCTCCCCGCGGATGGCCAATATTCACCTCCTTGAGCCTATGGCTCTCACACTCCATTTCTTCTCTGTAGTCTGGACCTCCCCTTATGGGACGGCTGTGAGTTGGTTGCTGGCGATTCGTGGGGAATCCTCCATATACACAGGGGAGGGACCGCTTGCGCACTCCCCCTGTCAGCTACGGCTCTACTGTGGTTAGCTGCCCACGTACACACGCCTTAAGCCTGACGTGACACTCCTCGTGCTCAGATCACCGGTTGTGCCACTCAGGGACAAGGCGCACCCATACCTGATATGTCTTAACTGTTCTTGGTTTATGCTACTCACTGCTCATATGCTCTTTTTGGCGGGTCTTGTATTGTTAACTTTTTATTTTTCTGTTTTTTCTCATCCCGATGGAGCGGTTTACGTTTATCCCAATTGTGTTTGACACTCATAGGCAGGTTCTGATACTGTTTACCTCTGCCTGCTTCTTCTGTTACTCTGATTCCACTGGCCGCAAGCCCTCCTTATACTCTTGGCTGTTGGGAAGCCCCCCGCTTTGGCTCTCCCTATCCACACTTTACTCCACCTATGCTGCCCTGCCAATGCACTCCCTGCCCCTCTTTTGGGTTCCCCACCACATCACAACATTTGCTAGTTCCTCCGTACTGTGGCAGCACGCGCTCAGTCATACTTACTGTCCCCCCAGCAGCAGTGCCTTGAATAGCCTGCTGACATTCCAGCCTTGTAATTACTAGGTGGTTTAGACTGTCTACTCCCTCCTCTGGTACTTTCCCTTCTTGGTGCCCTGTGCCAATCCTTGGTTTTCTATCCCTCTCTTGCTTTATTTAGCCATCTAGCACTCCCCCCCCTTTTTTTTCCTTCTTTTTTTCTCTTCTTCTTTCTCTCTCTTCCCCTCTTTCTCTTCTGCCTATTCCCCTCCCTCCCCTTGGTGCTTCTGCCCGATCCCATCCCCCTGTTTGTCCACCTATATCCCATTGTTGCTGTCGGCGTATCCTCCGCCCGTGCCGGTCTCTACCCAGTGGCACTCATACCCATCCTAGTCCTTGCACCGTTTTCCATCTTGCTGATTTCTTAATCGATATCTAAATATGCAGAGAGCTTCGAGACCCTGTGGCTCCCTGTCGCTGAAGTGTGTGTCGCCTAATGTTAAAGGCCTAAATGTTCCCGAAAAAAAAGATCCCAGGTCCTATCCACATTATCTAAGCAGAAAGCCCAGTTCTTTTTTTTTGCAGGAAACCCACTTCCGATCGGACTTAGTTCCAAAGCTTTGTAGCACCCTCTATCCTACTGTCTTGCACTCTACAAATCCCTCGGCAAAGACCAAAGGCATCTCTGTGTTAATCTCTAAGCATGCTCCTTTTCAGATATCGGACTCTTTGGTGGACCCAGAAGGCAGATTTGTGTTCATCAAAGGCCTGTATGCATCCAGACCCTTGACCTTGGCGAATGTCTATGCCCCAAATGAGCACCAGGTCTCCTTCTTTAAAAAGATTAACAACCTCCTATTCTCCTTTAAGGAAGGCATAGTTCTCTTAGGAGGGGACTTTAATGTCCCTTTGAACCCTGAAGTTGACACCTCCACAGGTGCCTCTGTCTTGCCCTATCGGGCCCTGCGTCAAATTAAGTTGCAATTGCAGGGTCTCACACTACACGATACGTGGCGCACCTTGTTCCCATCGACCAAAGACTATACTTTTTACTCTGCTCTCTTCAGAAGTACTCCTGCATAGATTACTTCTTTCTCTCCCAATCTGATCTTACTTACCCTACCCAAGCTACCATAGACCCTATGTTCCTATCCGATCACCACCCCATCTCGGTCACCCTGGCCTTTCCCAAGTCACTCCCCAGGACCAAGACGTGGCGACTGAACTCATCCTTACTTAAGGATACAACCTTTTCTGCACAACTGGAAGCCACGATACGCAACTACTTTGTGGAAAATGCTTCTCCAGACTTGTCCCCACTTACTTTATGGGAAGTCCGGGGAGAACTGCTGGCCCAGATGGCGAAACTAAAGAAGATACGCCAGGAGACTATAGCGGAACTAACGTCTAAGATCAGGAGACTGGAGGCCTTACACAAAGCCTCTCTGTCTCAAGGCTCTCTGCAGGAGCTTACCCGCACCCGCTTGTTACTCCTAGATGAACTAGGTAAGCGGGCCAGGCGATGTTATGTTCTGCGTCAGAGAGTGTTTTATGAACAAGGTAATAAATGCGGGAGACTTTTGGCGAAGGCGGTGCGAGCCTCCAGACCCTCCAACTTGGTCCACCAAATCTGTGATCAACACGGTGCTGCCCTGTCCAAAAACGAAGACATAGCAAAATGTTTTGAACGATACTACACAAAACTTTACAATCTGAAACCCTCTAACCAGAACCCTGTCCAGGAAGAACGGAGGATGGAGGCAATTAGGAACTTCCTGGCCCAGCACTGCCCTAGGCAAGTTCCGGAGGCACGTGCGGTAGAATTAGACATGCCCCTCTCTGCGGAGGAACTCCAAGCTGTGGTGAAGGAAATGAAACCGGGAAAGAGCCCAGGACCCGACGGGTTCACGCTCCAATACTACAAGTCCTTCTTGACTACCTTATCACCCAAAATGATAGCCGCCTTCAACGCTTTAGCATCCCTGTCTGCCCCAATGGGTCGTCTATTGGAGGCACATGTAACGGTTATACCGAAAGACGGTAAAGACGCTACGCAAGTCCAGAATTACAGACCGATATCACTTCTCAATGTGGATATTAAGCTATACGCCAAGATCCTAGCTAATAGGCTGTCCCCTCTCTTACCCGGTCTGATCTCCCAGGATCAGGTGGGTTTTGTCCCTGGAAGAGAAGCCAGGGACAATACTATCAGGTCACTGAACTTGCACCATTGGCTCACTGTCTCCGAGACGCGGGGCTTCTTCCTGTCCCTTGACGCGGAGAAGGTGTTCGACAGGGTGGCCTGGGATTACATGCGCAAAGTCTTGAAGACAATCGGTCTTCACCCGCGCATGTTAGCACATATTTCCGCATTGTATTCTACCCCCAGTGCGAGTGTGCGGGTTAATGGTCACCTGTCGGACGCCTTCTCCATAAGCAATGGTACCCGCCAGGGCTGTCCCCTATCTCCCCTAATTTTTGTTTTAACCTTAGAACCCTTCCTTAACAAACTACGTTCTAATCCCGATATTAAAGGCATGATGGTGGGAGGTAGGGAGTATAAGGTAGCCGCCTTCGCTGACGACATACTCCTCTCCTTGACCCTGCCGAGACTTTCCCTACCGAATTTGTTGTTGGATATAGAACTCTTTGGGAAATAATCCCATTTTAAGATCAATTACTCAAAATCCCACGCATTGAATGTATCACTCCCGAGGCGTGAGGTGGAGGACTGCCGAACCTCCTTCCCGTTCCTGTGGAATGAAAGGGCTATTACGTACCTGGACATTCAAATTACGGCTGATCTAGCTCACCTCTATAATGATAATTTTTTTGTTGCATTCAGAAAGGCCCAACAGGATTTAAAAGCCTGGGGGGCCCTTAATGTCTCTTGGTTCGGCCGCTCGGCCCTCTTGAAAATGATAATTCTGCCGCGCCTACTGTACCTCTTGCAATGCATCCCGATTGGCTTGCCTCCCTTCTTCTTTGCGACATATAAGAAAGCTGCATCAGCGTTTATCTGAAAGAATTCACCTCCTCGCATTAGGTACACAAGGCTTACTCGCCCGAAGACTGGAGGAGGGTATCGACCTCTCCAGATCTCTTCCAATATTATCTGGCGGGCCACCTTATGCGTATAGTGGACTGGAACGTCCATGAGACCAGGAAGGGGTGGGTGGTACTGGAAAAGTTGCTCACGCAGCTCCCTCTTGAATCGCTCCCCTGGATATCTGCTCGACTCTGGCCCCCGGAAGTTAAACTCCATCCGCTCATCCACCCCTCTCTCAGGGCTTTGGGCGTGCATTAAAAATCCCATCATTTTCTTCGGTTCCGGGGCCTTTAACCCCACTGAGGGGTAACCCGGACTTTTTGCCAGGTCTATCCTCCTCATTCCTGCAACGAGATTGGCCTCATGACCGGGTTCAAGCACGTCACTTTTACTCCCGCAGATCCCCTCGCTCCTATGCGGATTTGTTATCTGAATCCCCGTCCGACTCTTTCCCCTTCTGGTCTTACAGACAGCTGAGACATTTCCTCTCCTCGCAGCCGTCATCCAAAATTTGGACGCGACAGCTGACGCCCTTTGAAAACCTGTGCGTGCAGTCCTCTCCACAGAGACACCTGATCTCCAATATATATCAGATCCTTTCGGATAGCACTTCCATATCTCCAGACCCAGCCCGTGTTGCCTGGGAATCTGACCTCCGGGTTCCCTTGACTGAGGAAGACTGGACCCGTATCGATGACTGTATACATAAGGGGTCTCTTAATGTTGCTATTCAGGAAACCTGCTATAAAATTGCAACACACTGGTATAGAAACCCCGGCTCTCCTGCACAAATTCTCCCCAACAGTCCCGGATACGTGTTGGAGATGTGGAAGGGAGAGGGGGACCATGCTCCACATATGGTGGGACTGTGGCTCTCTTCAGCCATTCTGGAAGGAAGTACACAAGCTTATTGCACATGTCACTACCTATGCTCTAGATTACTCCCCCGGCGCAATACCTCCTGCATCACACGCATTTGACCAGACATGAGTATTTTAAGTCCCTGGCCATGCATATGGTAAACGCGGCGAGACTCTGCATCCCAGTACATTGGCGCTCTACACACACTCCGACGATTGGGGAATGGTTTAACAGGATTTCTAAGATTGAAGAAATAGAAGAGTTAATTCATATCTCCCAAGAGCGCGTTACGGCATTTACAAACACTTGGGCATGCTGGACCCACTTCAAAACTACTCAAAGCTTCCTGGCCCACGGTCCTTAGACAGTAAAGTAGATGGGCTCATCCCTACTGAATTAACGTCCCTTTGCCCGTATGGTTTGGTAGGCCTGGTGGAGGATCGCCGATACTGACGATTCCCCGTAGAGAATCTCTTTCCCTGTCCCCCCTCCCACCTCTTCTTTTTTTTCCTCTCCTTCCTCTTCTTCTTCTCCCTCCTCCTCCTCCCTCTCTTCCCTCCTTTCCTTTTTCTTCTTTCTTTCCCTCTTCTCTACTCCGTCTCCCCACTCTCTTCCTAGATCATATTCTTGGTTAGGATTTGACTTTCTGCCAAATTACTAAAGCTCAACAGTCCCAGCTGTTGGGATTGGGATCCTATCACATATAATGACCCTACATCACTCTATGCTGTATTTATAGTCCATGTACACTTGTATGACTATATGCCTATGTAAGATCAGTTTCCAACCATTTTTTTTGTTGTTTGGATCATTCTTAGTTTGAGTATTGTTAGTGATTTGTTCACCCCCTTCTTTCAGCATCTCACTATTCCCTATATCTTATGATGTTTCATTCTCATTTAATAAAATTGTTTACGGAAAAAAAAAATCCACGCATGCTCAGAATCAAGTTGACGCATGCTTGGAAGCATTCAACTTATTTTTTTTTCATCACGTCGTTGTGTTTTACATCACTGCGTTCTGACACGATCGGTTCATGAACCGATGGTGTGTAGGCACATCAGTCCATCAGTCAGCTTCATCGGTGAACCAATGAAAATGGTCTGTCGGACATCGGGTGGACCCGATCGTGTGTACAGGGCTTAATAGGTGATATGATCACTCAACAATTCACTCAATTGATTGTTATAAAAGGACTTTTCCATCAACCCCCCCCCTTTATCAGTGGGGTGAATTATGATATATTATATATATGGATACTTTTTCCCTATTCTAGGTGATTGATAATGCTGTGGGGCATTACCCCAAAAGGTTGTGGAGATGGGTACTGTTGATGCTTGTATCCCCCCTTTCCTGTTGGATAGGCCTTGCTGGCTGTTAATATTGGGTTGATTGACCAACCCTATTTAATTGCGATCCTCCACTCTGTGCAGATCCACCAATAGCATGTTCATTCCTATTCACTGTGTCATTTCCAACCATTTTTTTTTGTTGTTTGGATCATTCTTAGTTTGAGTATTGTTAGTGATTTGTTCACCCCCTTCTTTCAGCATCTCACTATTCCCTATACTGACCCCTGCCACACAAAAGTCCCTATTATATTTCTTGATCTTTTTCTTTTCTTTTTCACGGTATATTTTCTCACATTTTTTCTTCATATTCACATTAAATTCTTTAACCTGAGTAGAGTCTTTAATGGGTTTCAATATGGTTTGTATTGCATTAATTTTCTGATTCACTATTCCTAGTTGAATATGTTTCCTTCTTAAAACCAGAGCCTGAAGCTCTCTCCCCATTCTGTTAAAAAATTCAAGCCACTCATCCACGTGTTTCTGATCATTAAGACCATTCTGAGGGGAAACTTCCCATCTCACACTCCTAAAAATATTGGGGCAGATTCACAAAACAATTACGCCTGTCTAACTGGGGTTAGACAGGAGTAATTTCAAATTTCGCGCGGCGTATCACTAGTTTGAATCCTCAAACCATGATACGCCGGCTTCGGGCTTCGATCCGAGAGGCTTACGTCTTCGTAAGCCTTCGGATCTACGCTGCCATCTATTTGCGGCCGCTGGGAGGAGTTCGCGTCGTTTTGGTGCGTCGGGATATGCAAATGTGTTTTTACGGGGATTCACGAACATACGAGCGGGCGTCGCAATCGTTTTCGTCTATTTTTTTATACGTAATGTTAGAGCAGCTTTTTGCTGCTCTAACTTTACGTAGCCCATGTTAAGTATGGCCGTCGTTCCCGCTTCGAATTTATTTAAAATTTTATTTACGTAACTCGTCGGGACTTGGATCGCCCGTAAAGTACGCTACATAAACAACGAATGACGTCACGACGTGATTTCGCGCAATGCACGGCGGGAAATTTGCGAACGGGAGCATGCGCAGATCGATCGCCGCGGGAACGCGCCTAATTTAAATGTTTCACGCCCCCCTACTCGCGCAGATGGATTGCGACGGGAGAAATACACTACTCCGCCGTCGTTTACCGTAGAAAATCTACCTGAATTCCACGTAGAGCAAGGTAAAAAACGGCGGCGTAGTGTATTTCTGATACGCTACGATAATCCATTTCTCTGTGAATCTGCCCCAATGTTTTTTTTTTTTCTCTCCTCTCTCATTATTTGAGAGAGGCTTAAGGGTAGTGGGATACAAAAGTTCTTTGCGTCCCCTTATGATGAGCACCAAGCAGGGAGGGCACAGACAATTTGGTAATGGGGCACTTCTTCCCCCCCCCCCTTTTTTTTTTCTTTTTTTTTCCTTCCCGGGGGGGTGGAGGGAGGAGGGAGTAGGAGGTCTGGAGGAGGTAGGACTGTCCTTTAGGGTTGTGGTATATGTAATTGTTTATTGTGGAAATGTATGTATATGAAATGATGAAAGTATTTAAAGGAAGAATTTTATTTTGTAAGCGCCTTGAAAAAGGTGGTGTTGATTGTATAAATGTGATGTTGATTGTAAAAATGTCTTGAAAAATTCAATAAAAATAAATTAAATGAAATATGTAGAAGAATACGTATCGGTCTAAACTGAGTCAAAGAAAAAAGTAAAAAAAAAAATATGATATTTATTAAATCAAAAAGTAAAAAATATTGGCCCAGATTCACAGAGCGATTACGCCTGCGCAACTGGTGTTGCGCGTGCGTAAGTCTAAATGTGCGCGTGCGTTTAGATGCGCGCGATTCAGAAAACGAATTACGCCAGAAATCTACTTTTTTTTGTCCGGCGTAATTTCGTTAGACAGACGCATCCGTCCGCGCAAAAATGCGCTAGACACACCATTGATTTGCTAGTCAAATATGCTAATGAGGGAGTTGCGGGGATCCACAAAAAAAACGCAGTTGCTGCGCAGGCTACGCGATGTGCGCAACAGCAAAATGTCCTGTCTAAAGTTAGAGCACCTAAAAGCTGGTCTAAATTTTGAAAAAAAAAAAACGTCTACATCTCACAGAAAGCAACACCGTTACTGAGGAGCAGACCACACACACGTGTTGCACTACAATTTGACTGCCAACATGCCAGGGGCATCGTCGCTCATAGCTGCACTAGTGAATTTAGATGACCAAAGAAGGAGGAGGGCACAGAGGATGGCACGGAGGATGGCACGGGAGAGGGTATACCGCACACACATAGACCTCTTTGGCATGAGTGATTCTGAGGTGTATCGCATCTTCAGATTCCCCCCTCATGCCATCCTGGAATTAACCACAACCCTGCAGGAGGACATCACCAGCCCAACACAACGCTCACATCCAGTGCAGCCACTGGTGAAGGTCCTGGCAACACTCCATGTCCTTGCCAGTGGCTCTTTTCAGCGTACAAGTGGAGTGGTGGCTGGGATGTCACAATCCTCCGTGAGCAGATGTGTGCACCAGGTTGTCCCTGCAATCCTCACACGCTTGGCCAACCAAATCATCAAACCCACCACTGAGGACCTGCGGCTGAAGGCAATGACAGATTTCGACAGAATTGCCAGATTCCCACGCACCATCGGGGCCATTGATTGCACACATGTGGCACTTCAGCCCCCCCATGAGACAGAGCACATGTACCGCAATTGGAAGAATTGGCACTCCATCAACGTACAGGTGATAGTTGATGCCCAAGGCCTCATATGGCACGTCCGTGCCAAACACCCCGGATCCACCCATGACAGCTACATCTACAATCAATGCCACATCCGAATGGAATTCGATCAGAACGTGTATGGGAACACCTGGCTGGTTGGTGAGTGACATGGGAGTCAGGCATGACTATCCCCTCCCGTGATGCACACCTCACAAGTGGCACATGCATGACTAACATTCTCCTGTCTTTTCCCTTCCAGGTGACTCTGCATATGCACTGGGACCCCATCTCATGACTCCTATCCGGAACCCCCAAACCCCAGGGGAGGAAAGATACAATCAAGCACACATCAAAACCCGTGCAGTGGTGGAGCGCACCTTTGGCCTCCTGAAGTCACGTTTCCGATGCCTGGATAAGTCTGGGGGTACACTGTTGTATTCCCCAAACTTCGTGTGCCATATCATCGTTGCATGTTGCATGCTGCACAATCTCGCAGTGAGGAAGGGCCTGCAGGTTGAGCTACGTGATGACCTGACCCCCCAACCAGACAATCAACCCCTAACCGAGGATACCCCGTCTTCTGAGGGAAGAGCAGTTAGGAGGCAGCTCATATTGGGCATTTTTGCACGTTAAACACACACATTAATCATGGCACAATGAGAATGCATGCATGCACACCACTGTGGTCCCTAGCACACACACCCCACATCCTCATCAAATTGGATTGGCACCAGTCCACCATGCAGGACTGGTGAGCAGTAACGCCACGTCAAGGCTCCAATTATGTCACTGAACATTCATACACCAATCACACGGACCTGAGGATCACTTCTCCCTGGTCCTGGGGAACCCTTCTCCACCAAAATTGAGGATGACACCCCTTTTCCAGCAGGAATGTCACCCCCACATTCAAACAGCATGCACAACCCAAAATTTAAAAAAAATGTCAGCAAAAAAAAAAAAAAATGCAAAAAATGTCAGCAAAAAAAAAAAAAAAAAATGCAAAAAATGTCAGCAAAAAAAAAAAAAAAAATGCAAAAAATGTCAGCAAAAAAAAAAGGGGGAAAAAAAATGATTGCCCTCTGCGTGAGCCACGCCTGGGGCGCCCCCGGCCACGGCCCCGGCCCCTCAGGGGAGACTCATGGGGGAGGGGCAAAGCCGGGGAAGGAGGAGCAGCCCCTGATATCTGCCCACCTGGCGGCCTGCCCTCCAAGGCCACGGCAATTCTGTCCAGGGAAGCACCAAGTGTTGCCGTGTTGGCCTGGATAGCCTGGGTAAGGGCCCTCACATCCTGCCCAACGCCTGCTGCTGTAGTCTGCAGTTCATTTAGGCAGGTTGTGAAAGCCCGGGAGTGGGAGTCCAGGTTACCCAGCGTATCCTTCATGGAGGACTGGCTCTCCTCCACCCGCCCAAAAGTCTGGCAGAGCTGTCCCAGATGGCGGGTCTGGAGGGCCTGGTCCCTTCGCAGACTGGCGGGCAGGAGATTGGGCGCCCCCCTGGTGCTCTGGGATGACATCCTGCCTCCAGCTGATGGTTGTGGGCGGGGAGAAGGGGAGGCCCTTGTGAGGGGAGCCATGTTGGGGGAGGAGGGGGGGGGCTCCCCCTTAGGGAGGGCAGGCTTCTGCCAGCCAGAGGGGAAGAGTCCGCACAAACCACTCGTCCAGTGCCTGACTCCTCCTCCTCATGATCGTCCTCCTCCTCATGATCGTCCTCCTCCTCTCGAACCTCCTCCGCGGACTGTGGCCTTGTTGGGGGGGCCTCATTAGGCTGCTGTCCTGGTGTTGGAGCGGTCAGGCCAGATGGCCCTGCACCCTCCTGCACATCTGTGGATGACACAAACCATTCACAGGTTGGAGGATCCACACACTTGGCACATATTCCCTTTCACCCCCTCCCCCACACATGCTACACACCTGATAGAACAAAAAACCTTACCTGGCACCGCGGGGACCGGACTTGTGTCAAAGCCTGGCAGGCCCTCCACTTCATGCCGGTGAAAGGTCAGGGCCACCACATGCTCCGTCGCTGTAAGCCTAATACGGCATGGTGGGCCCCCTCCTGTGCCCCTGGCATGGGCATGCATTGCGGCCAGTTTTTTTTTCACCAGACGCCGGAGATCATTTATTTTTTTTTCGATCCCAGACCGGGTCCGTGTCTCCCCCTCCCCCGATGAATTTACCTGCTCCGTGATCCTATCCAATATCTCCCTCCTCCTGGCCGGGGTGGTGGTGGCACTCTGCGGGCCGTGGAGAAAACGCCCATACTCGCTAATGGCCCGGGCAAGAATTCTTTTTTCCCTCACAGTAAAATTAAGCTTTCTTTTTCTCTCAGTCATACTTCTAAACAAACTCACTACCAGTCTCCAAAAATAAGTCACAAATACAAGCACAACCAATCAGGCAAGAACACACACAAAGAGAAAAAGAACACCCAAAAATCACACTAGCACTCAGCAAGAAACAGTCACCAAAAAAAAAAAAAAAGCAAGAAAACAAACGAACAAAAATATATCAATCAAACAAACAGTCTCTCAAACACTTATCAAAAACACTTTCACAAATATACCAACAAGCACTTGATCACACAGAACACTAATCTGACAACTACAAGACACACTGCAACGAACAACAGGAACAAAAGCACTTGGTTCAATGGGAAGGGACTCAAAGGGATGTACTTTTGCAATGCAAGTGCGTTTGTGTGTGTCTATTTATGCTGTCTGCGTAGTTCACAACGTTGCCCTAGTCCATTTCCAATTTCACTGATTGCGCCGCTCCCGAGTTGTGAGCATGCGCACAGCGGAGCTGACATGGTCTCCTTCACGCACGCATGCGCGAGCCGGCCGGCCCTTCATTTGCATGGGGTCACGGCTCATTTCAATGTAACACGCCCACGTCCCTCCCAATTTGTATTACTCCTCCTTACGCCTCTGGAAAAAACCTTACGCTTGCGCAATTTCCTGCGCAAAAGCTACGTGAATCGGGGGATTACGCGGCTAGATGGCGCAAGTCTAACGTAAAGGCGGTGCGCTACGCCGGTCCAATAATGCGCCGATGTACGTGAATCTGGGCCATTGTGTTTTTTTTTTCAAAATTTACGCTTTCTTTTGTTTATAGTGCAAAAAATAAAAACCACAGAGGTGATCAAATAGCACCAAAAGAAAGCTCTATTTGTGGGGGAAAAGGGTGTAAATTTTGTTTGGGAGCCACTTCGCAGGACTGCACAATTGTCATTCAAAGTGCGACATCGCTGACAACTAAAGATTGGTCTGGGCAGGAAGGGGATGAAAATGCTCTGTATGGAAGTGGTTAAAGGCTGCTAGTCTGCTGGACCACGATAGATAAAGTTTAGAGATACTTTCTAATTCTTTATGTAAATATGGGGTAAAGTTTGCCTGGTAAAGAGAAGCCACTGTTTGGTTAGTTTAATTCCTAAACATGCTTAGATTAATTTGTTTGATTTCCAAAGAGCAAAATAAAGGATTTAGTTGCATTGACTTTGTAGTAAGACACAAGACTGAAATCGACAAGATTCCTATTTACCGAAGCTAGTGAGGAATTGGGATTAGTTAACATGAGAATGATATCATCTACAAATAGATTTATCTTGTGTTCTACAGTGCCAATTTTGATACCCTTAATATTTTCTTGGGACCTAATACTTTCTGCTAGGGGTTCCATGATTAAATTGAAAATTTAGGGGGACAATGGGCACCCTTGTCTTGTGTCGTTAGTAATAACAAATGGTGCAGATGGATAAGGAGTAAACTTGGGCAGAGGGGAAGGAGTAGAGGGCCATAATTGCAGAAAGAATGTGACCATTAAAGCCGAATGTGCGTAACGTCATCTCTAGATATGACCAATGGACTCTGTAAAATGCCTTCTCTGCATCCAAAGAGAGGAGCAGATAAGACATGCCATGTTTTTCCATATGATGAATGATGTTTATCATCCTACGGGTTGTGTCGGATGTTTGTCACCCTTTCGTGAATCCTGCTTGGTCCAGGTGGATGTAGGGACATGAGTCTGAAGTTTTGGGGAGACGTGGGTTCCTTACCTGGCTTCGGAAAAGTTATAATCAGGGCTTTAAGCATTCCTGGGGGAATGAGGCAGAGGAAGCAGCGGCATTGAATTTTAGTGATATGTGGTCAATGAGGCTAGATTTAAACTTTTTGTAATATTCCCCTACAAATTCCCCATCAGGACCGGGTGCTTTATTGTTAGGTAATTCATTGATAGCTTTCCCTATCTCATCTTTTGTAAATGTGGAGTTAAAATTAGTTAGTTGGTCGTGTGATAAGCTGGGAAGATGTATGGAATGTAGAAATGCTTGAGTGTTTGAGCAGTTAGGTTAAGCTAGGTTATGGTCATTTTTTAGAGTAGGAGCTAAAGGCATCTGCAATGGCTTGTGAGTGGAGTATTTTTTGTTTTGTGGTGGGGTGGTAGATAAAGGGGATGGGAGTTTTAGTGTGGCTGCCTTTAATTTGGTGTGCTAGCTATTTGCCTGCTTTATTACCTCCTACATAAAATTGCATTTTGAGGCGTGATTGAGTTTTAAAAAATAAAAATAAAGGAGAAGGGATCTCAGTTCAATCCTCAGTTTAAGGAGTTTAGATATAAGCTCAGGGTGTGGGTGTTTCTTATTCTGTTGGTCAATGTTTTGAATGTCAGTTAGTAGGTCATCAATGTGCTGCTTCCTCTGTCTCTTGAATCTAGCCCCCATTTGTATGAAGAGACCACACAAAAATGCCATGTGCATAGCTCAAATAGTCTGGGGATCAGAGACCTTATTCAATCTGAAGAACTCCTCAAGTTGAGAGCGGAGAGAGTTTGAGTATGGATCAGTTTGAAGTATTCTAGTGCTCATTCTCCATAGATACGCTGGGGAAGTCCTGGTGTAATTTTCAATAGTTATGCATATTGTTTAGTGATCTGACCAGGTGATAGGGAGTATAGAAGAAGAAGAGATCTTCTGCAATGTCCATTGGTCCATTAAGAATAAGTTTTTGTTTTTTTTAATTTTTATTGAAGGTTTTACAGTACAGAGTCAATACACAAAGTGTCACACAAACATGGTATACATTGTCATTCATGTATAGTGGGTACAACAGAGTATTTGCTTCGAGAGCATTGCCGAAATCAAGAGAAACCAATAAATGAATGCATAAACATAAACAGACAGAGTTCTCCTCGACCACTGGGGCTGGGTCCATAATGGACGTATAGCCTGCAAAACTTTGGAAGGGGAGGAGCCTATAGAAGCAATGTGGCTTTAAACTGAGGGGGCCCTGAGTGTCTCTTGGAGGGTTCCTATATAACAATCTGATCTCGGGCTCTACTGCGTGTGGAGATATGGCATGCACACTCTGTGAGTAAACCAAGTGAAGGTAATATATTGCAGTATGTTGTCAGGAGTTACGACAGAAGTACAAGTGTGGAACTCACTGGGCATTGTACAGACAAGAGGTAGGGGCAGGGCGGGTAGGGAGTCACAGGGGGGGTTCCAGGGAGTATGGGACGGGCGAGTAGAATGCGCTATGTGGTATTCGAAGTGTCCGCTGCTCTGGAGTCAGGGTCCGTATTACCCAGGGAGTCCCTGTAATGTGACCAGCAGGCCCAAGTGATCCTGAATGCTTTGTGCGTATCTTTGGTCTGGTGGATAATTCTTTCCATGTCCTCAATTTTATTGACCCGTTTGATCTAGTCAGCAATGGTTGGGGAGGTGGTGGTCTTCCAATGTACTGGGATGCATTTGGTGGCTGCGTTGATGAGGAGCAGGGTGAGGGATTTAGAGTAAGATTTCCTAGATAATGAAGTGTGGTGTAGGAGGTACTGAGCCGGGGTGAAGTCAGGGGTATAAGTGGTGATATGTGTGATGAGGTTGTGAACCTTCTTCCAAAAAGGTCTGATCTGTGAATATAAGTATAAGAGACCCCACGGCCGAATTACATCTCCATCACGTAGGGGGAACGTTAGGGAAGATTCTGTGTAACCTGTCGGGAACCCGGTACCAACGTGAGTACAATTTGAACCTGTTCTCCTGCGCGGAGACGTTAATAGACCCCTTGTGGGCGTGTTTCCAGACCCGCTCCCAATCATCGGGGGATATGTCGATCGACAGATCTGTCTCCCACGCACATTGTATTTTGTCAAGTGGAACCCTTTTAGGCAGAAGAAGGGCGTAAAGTATCGAGATCATATGGGTTTTGTGACGAGACCCTTGCTCGCCCAGATCCTGCTCTCCCGACACTCCACTGCTTCTATTCGATCAGCTTGCAGCTTGCAACATCTGATGGTCCAGTCATCCAAGATTCCGGGATCCAACCTACAGCTATGTACCGATTGGATCCATGAAGAACACACACCAAACGAGTTGTATATGTGCTCAACCAGAACTCCACTTTATTGAAACACTCTGCTGGTTATATACAGGTTACAGCTTTCCTCAATCAAAGAACAATGAAATCTCCACCCCCTTTTCCACACACTGGGGTTTCCATACAGAGACATCTCGGCACCGATGCCTTCAGCATGACTTTACTACCTCAGAAAGAATGACATTCCTGTAGACAATGGGCCAGATTCACGTAGATGAGAGTATCTTTCCTCTGGAGTAACGCTTCTCATTTACGTTACTCTGAAGACCCTTTCAGCGCAAGTCCTGTAATTCACATAGCAGTTGCGCGTAAACTTGCGCCAGAGTAACGATAATGCGCTGGCGTATCCCGACGCAAGTGAAACTGGGTGTGATCATATGTAAATGATGGGCGGAGCCCAGCGCAGAGGCTTACGTTCAGCGCATCATCCACGGAGCATGCGCAGTGAGTGCGGCTCCACTCGCCCCCTTGTGCGCATGCTCACAACTTCCGTCGGCACCACTTCCTGGGAAACGTCAGCGCAATGCGTTCCGCTGGGCGCTTAAAAGCGCTGGCGGAAACGCCATTCCGGCGCAAAAGTAGTTCCATTTCCCCCCACCCCAGGGAAGATACTTTTGCCCTGTAATGGCTGCTCCCGCTACCCCCAAAGAGAGGAGGAACCTAAATTATAATGCCCAGGAGGTCACAGTCATAATATCGGCTATGGAGGCATTTAATGATTTTCTCCATGGGAAAAAAAGCAGGAAGACCAGCCGGGAGAGAAAGCAGGCCATCCTGGACACCATAGCTGCCAGGGTCAATGTGCTGGGGTACTCCACCCGGAGTGCTTCAGACATTCAAAAAAAAATAAATGACCTGCGGCGCAAGGTGAGGGGCAAGGTGTCCACCATTAGGAGCCATGAGAGGGGCACAGGTGGTGGTCCCCCATGTCCTGTCACCCTGACCGCGGAGGAGGAGGTGGTCGCCCGCTGCCTGGACAGGGAGCAGTTGGAGGGGGTCCCAGGCTATGATTCCGTAGAGGAAGGCTCCAGGACAGGTAAGTGATTTTTACCCCCTTTTTGGTGTGTTGCATGTGGGGCGGGGGTGGGTACATGTGCCAAGTGTGTGGGACCACCAACATGTGTCTGCTTTGTGTCATCCACAGATGACGGTGCTGGGCCATCTCGTGCCGGCCAGTCCACCCCAACCCCCCAACGGGATGCTGCTGATGAGGCCCTGGGTGCTGGAGACACCGAGGTGGAGGAGGAGAGTGTCCACACCACTTCAGCAGAGGTGGTTGTGGAGGAGCCTGTCCCTGAACAGGAGTTCATTTTAATGTTGGAGGAGTCCTCCTCCTCTGCAGGGCCCTCTGTGATCCCCTCCCCCATCCTAGGTAGCCCCTCAAGGGCGACTCCATCCCCACGGGGACAACCTTCCTCTGCCCCCAGGAAGGCCACCCGGAAGACCAGGGGGGTGTGTGATTTGGTCGAAGACCAGGTGCTTTTGGACCACGCGAAACAGACCCAGCAAATGGGGGAGATGGCTGGCCACCTAGACAGGGTCGCAGACAGCCTGGGCTCTATGTCACAGCTGCCCAGTCGCATGCAGGGCGTTGTGACCAGCCTGGGGGAGGTGCAGGCTGATATCCGGCACTTGACAGCAGCTGTTCGAGACAACACTGCTGCCATTCGGGAAGAGGGGAGGCAGCGGCAACGTGACCAGCGGCATCAGATCACCCGCCAGCTGAGGATGCAGGCCCAAACAAATCTGTATCTGAGCCGTATCGCTGTGGCATTGGAGGGCATGCAGCCAACAGCTCCCAGGAGTGGCCCACCCGGGGATCAGCCTCCTCCTGATGCCCCCCCACCCCCACCACCACCCACTCCCTCCAGGCAGATGAGGAGCCCGAGAGTGCCCCCAAGGAGGAGCCCCCGTCATCCCAGATGAGGGTTTTTTTTTTGTTTTGGTTGTTATATCTTTTTGTTTATACTCAAGACATGAGTTTATTTTTATTTTTTATTATTATTGTTTATACTCAAGACATGAGTTTTTGTTTATTTTTTGGGTTCTCAGGTTATGAGATTTTATTTTTTTTTTGATACTGCACACGTTGCAGTGTGAATGGTGTGTGAATGTGAGAGGGTGGCACTCCTGAAAGTAAGGGGTGTCACCCTCGGCCGTGGTGGTGAAGTTAACCCCACGGCTGAATGAATGACGTGTGAAAGGTGTGTGAATGGACAGTGACATCATTGGGGCCTTGACGCTGGCGTTGCTGCTCCCAACTCCTACATGCTGGACTTGGGCTAATCCAATGCGATGTGCATGTGGTGTGTGTGATCTAGGGACATCAGTGGTGTACACGCGTGCATTGTCTGTGTTAGTAATGTTTTGGTTTAGTGTCCAAAGATGCCTACGGCGAGGACCCTCCTGACTGCTCTTCCATCAGCAGACTGGGTGTCCTCTGGCAGGTGGGGACTGTGTGGGTCGGGGGTCAGGTCATCACGTATGTCAATCTGCAGGCCTTTTCTCATAGCAAAGTTGTGCAGAATACAACATGCAGCGATGATCTGACACACGAAGGTAGGGGAATACAATAGGGTCCCCCCAGACTTATCCAGGCAGCGAAAACGGGACTTCAGGAGCCCAAATGTTTGCTCCACCACTGCACGGGTTTTGATGTGTGCTTCATTGTATTTTCTCTCTCCTCTGGTTTGGGGGTTCCGGAAAGGAGTCATTAGATGGGGTCCCAGTGCATATGCAGAGTCACCTGGAAGGGAAAAGACAGGAGGATGTTAGTCATGCATGTGCCACTTCTGTTGTGCATCACGGGAGGGGATAGTCATGCCTGCCACCCATGTCACTCACCAACCAGCCAGCTGTCCCCATACATGTTCTGCTCGAATTCTGCTGGGATGGGGCTCTGACGGTATATGAAGCTGTCATGGCTGGACCCGGGGTGTTTGGCACGCACGTGCCATATGAGGCGTTGGGCATCGGCTATCACCTGTACGTTGATGGAATGCCAATGCTTCCGATTGCGGTATATGTGCTCTGTGGCACTGGGGGGCTGTAGGGCCACATGTGTGCAATCAATGGCCCCCACAGTGCGTGGGAATCTGGCAATGCTGTAGAAATCTGTCATTGCCTTCAGCCGCAGCTCCTCAGTGGTGGGTCTGATGAACTGGTTGGACATGCGTCTGAGGATTGCAGGGACAACCTGGTGCACACATCTGCTTATGGAGGATTGTGACATCCCAGCCACCACTCCACTTGTACGCTGGAATGATCCACTTGCAAGGAAATGAAGTGTTGCCAGTACCTTCACCAGTGGCTGCACTGCTTGTGAGCGGTGTGTCTTGCTGGTGATGTCACCCTGCAGGGTTGTGGTTAGTTCAAGTATTACATCAGGGCTGAATCTGAAGAGGCGATACACCTCCTCATCCCCCATGCCAAAGAGGTTCATACGAGTGCGGTATATCCTCTCACGTGCCCGCCTCCTCCGTAGCGAGGGACCCAGTACTAGTCTTAGGACCACGAGTGCCCCTGGCATGTTGGCACACAGAGGTGTTGTCCTTGCTAGTGTTGTTGTTCAGCTTGCTAGTTTCGTCGGTAACGCTGCTGTAGCTGCTCTCCTGCTGACCTGTGACCGTCTGGAGTAAAGATAAAGCAGCCTTTTGTAGAAATAACTTTGCGCCGGACGGACCAGATACGCGCGGCGCATGTAGCCAGCGTATGGTGCTAATCCGTTCGCGAATTGGGAAATCTCCCTCATTTGCATATTTGCAGGGGAAATCAATGGGCGCGACTGATGCGCCCAGCGAAAATAAGCGCTGACGATACTCTGGCGTCGGAACGTTCCGCCGGTCGCAAATGTCCCGTTATTGGGCGCATCTAGTTTGGTGGGTACGGGCACATAGAAACGACGGCGCATCATCACAGTTACGCGGCGCATATCCAAATACTCCAGCGCAAATGTTCGTGAATCTGGCCCAATGACATCAGTGAAGTTTAACAGAATATGTTATCTAGCCGGCTTGTCTCCGCATAGAGAGGAGGTCATTACTACATCTGAGAGATCACACTTTTTTAGATAATGACATGCTAATCCAATACTCCTGATAATCAAAAGGCTCAAAACAGTGTTATCACACAATAGAAAGGTCTAAGAGCCGACTGAATTAACACCTCTACACACTGGACAATGAATGTCTTTCACAAGCCACTTAGCCTTTCAATAGTCCTCAATAGTCTAATTCAGTTCAATCCCCATCTACAGTAGACAGACACCTCATAATGTCCAAAGGCATCCTGCAATATGTCATATACATAATGTCTCATCTTATGTAATACATGAAGTATGATTTCAAGGTCCATGACAGGTTTGTATGCCCGAGTCCATACACAGTTTCTCAAAATGGGTGTGTTCCCTGTACCAACTAGTGATGAGCGGAATACGCCATATTCGATTTTGCGATATTTCGCGAATATTTCGAAGAATATTCGCAAATTTTCGTTAATATCGAATATTCGTGATATTTTATAAAAAAAATAAAAAAAATTGCGAATTTTCGCCAATGCGAAATTTCGCGTTTTTTTTTTTTTTATATAAAATATCACGAATATTCGATATTTACGAATATTCGCTATATTTTATAATAAAAAAAATAGCGAAATTTCGCATATGCAAAAGCGAAAGTGATTGCGAAATTTCGCTATTTTTTTTTTGGATAAAATATCACGAATATTCGATATTTACGAATATTCGCTATATTTTATAAAAAAAAAAAAAAAATACGAATTTTCGCTATTGCGAAATTTCGCGAATGCAAAATTTATTGCGAAATTTATTGCAAAAGTTATTGCAAAATTTATTGTGAAATTTGAAAAATACGAATATTCGAAATAGCGAATATTCGCCGCGATATTCGAGTTATTCGCGAATACTCGAATATGCAATATTCGTAGCGAATATTCGCAATGCAAATATTCCTGAGCAACACTAGTACCAACTGGACATCGTCGGGGTGCTCTGAAGAAAGTGTCTGACCTGTAAGAATTTGAAGAAGGGTATGTGAGGACATTTCAGCATGGGACAGCAGGGAGCCTGCCCTAAAGAATTGACCTGCCCTGGCGGGTGTAACAACGGAAGTTTGGGGTGATGCCTGGAGGGAAGTCAGGATTTTGGGTGATGGGCGTCATGGGCCCAGGGGAAGGAGTCAAATCTAGATTGCGGCATGCGGTTCTAAAGGTTGCTAGAGAGGGGCCTATCAGTGGGTGGTCTGTACACGTCTTTGGCACCGCATTAACGCTAATCCAGGGAGTGTGCGCTATTGGGAAGTTCACAAAGGAGTCCTCTATCGCTACCCAGTCTTTATTTTGCTCGTGTCTGTGCCAGTCCACTACCCTGGTGAGCTGGCAGGCCTTGTAGTATAGGGAGATGTCCGGGAGGCCCAATCCACCCCTCAGCTTCGGGAGAACATGTCTGCTCCACCCAGCCGGGGGGGGGAGTTCGCCCACAAAAAGGACCTACAAATATGTCTGAGAGATGTAAAGTATGCTGGGGGGAGCTTAATTGGGACGGCTTGCATCTTGTATAACAGCCTGGGCAAAACGTTCATCTTTAAAATTGCCGCCCTCCCAAACCACGAAAATCGGCCCCTGTGCCATGCGTGCAGGTCTTCCCGAATGGTTTGTAGCAGTAAGAAATTTTCTGTATATAGATCAGTCAGCACCGATGGAAGTTGGACGCCCAGGTATGTGATCGCGTTTGGTTCCCATCGGAATGGAAAATTTTGTTGACACAAGTGAAAATATGAATAAGCAAATAGCTGAATGCAAAATCTCCTTGGAAAGTCATAAAGACACTCCACCCTTTGCAACACTTACGAGCCAACTTAATAAGGTCCTGGAGCAAAAGGACCTTGAAATAAAGCAACGCAAAAGGAGGAAGTACCTTAGGGACACCAATGATTACCAAACATTTAAATGGAAATTGAATTTAAAACCTGACAGGGAGGTACGGATTATATCACCAGATAGGGAATTTAGGCACAGAACACCTGAATCAAGGAGAGTGTATGAGGATGATTACCATAGATACCCAAGAGATTTTGTCCCTGATCCACCCAGACCACCAAGAGCGGAACATAATGAACCAAGAACACCAAAACAATGGTGGAAAAATAAGAACAATAGCAAACCCCGATCCAAATCCCCAAAAAACCCGAATTGGAAGAATAAGGGGAATCATAAACCATCCAAACCCCCAAAAAATCAACAAGGACCGCAAGGGGGCTACACACAAGGGTACCAGTATGACCCTTATTACCATACCCAGGACAGAAGAGACCCAAGGGATTACCATGCACCCCAGCATCATCAGTATGTAGGGGAACAGACCTATCCCTACCAACAAAGGGGTCCACCAAACAATGAATACCATCAACAAGAAACAAGGAGAAGTCCAATCCAGACTCATAATAAATATGAGCCATTATCTAGTTATAGAGAGGATGTGGATCCCCGTTCTTCTTCTTTTTTAGACCAACAATGGAGGGAGAGGTCCCCAGTGCGGCAAGGGGAAGGACCACATTGTCGAAGCCCAAATCAAAGAGGGGATGCAGAGGGGGACACAAAAAGAAGAAAGGTCCAATAGGAGAAGGTATCATAAATTTAAGTGGGGTAGATCTAAGCCAAACTGAATTAATCACACTTGATAAGGGCCTCAAGTTTGCCCCCAAGCGCAATTTGAGTAAATTCGATGCTTATGTTGATATAAAAAAGTTTACACGCAAACTCAACATCAAATAGTATATGCTAACACAACCAATTAAGGATCAAACAGCACATAATCTACCAGGAAGAGTAGAACACAGCCACCTAAGAAACAAATCACTTTTCAACCCGCAAGTGGTAAACAACCATCATGTTGAGGTGTTTTCCAAAATGGTCCTGCAGGACTTGGATGGTCTTAAAGTGAAAAAAACACCAAACCCTATGGCCATACATAAGGGTATCAAGTTGTTGGAAGAAAACAAAAAAGTGATCATAAGACCAGCTGACAAGGGTGGGGCTATAGTGGTCCTGTCCAAGGACTATTACTATGAGGAATTGGCTAAACAATTGGAGGATGCCAATACTTATATTAAATTACGATCCAATCCTACAGGAGAATACAAAGAGGAGTTATGTGAATTGATACATAGAGGGAAAGAAAAAGGTGTTTTGAACAAAAGAGAAATAAAATACCTAATACCGGATGTATGCAGAGTACCCATTATATACACAGTCCCTAAAGTCCACAAGGACCCAGTAAAACCCCCCGGACGACCCATCATTAATGGCATCCAGTCCATTAATTCGCGCCTAGGGGAATATGTGGACAAATTTATACAACCACTAGTGCCCCAAACGAGGGCGTACCTCAGGGACACGAAGCATTTAATACAGATCCTTGAGAGCACAGTAATGGAACCTGATTGTGGCTATTTATTAGCCACAGCTGATGTGGCATCATTATACACTGTAATCAATCATCAGGAAGCCATTGGGGCTACTAAATGGGCGCTGAACAGCTTTGGCCACCTCATATCAAAACAAAAACGATTCATTTTGAGATGTTTGGCATACATATGGGCTACAGCATAACTACTTCAGGCATAAATCGGAGTATTATAGACAACTCAATGGTATAGGAATGGGTGCCAAATATGCACCAAGTGTGGCTAATGTTTTTATGTCTGAGTGGGAGGAGTCTTCCATATATGAGAATATGCCTGAACAGCTCACACTCTATAGAAGATTTATAGACAATTGTATCATCATTTGGAAAGGTGATGAGGGTTCCCTAACCCAATTTTTGGAAAAATTAAATTGTAACCAAAAAAACATAAAACTCACCTATACTATCAGCAAAACAACCATCCAGTTCCTTGATCTAGAGATCACTATGGAAAACCAACAGCTAAAAACAAAAACATACTTCAAGCCGGTCCAGAGAAACAGCTATATACCTGTAGATAGCTGTCATCATGACCCATGGCTAATTAATATACCAAAGGGTCAAATGCTAAGGATCCGAAGAAATTGCTAAGACCCACAGGTATTTCTGGACCAAGCACAGATGATTGGATCAAAATTTATTGACAAAGGTTATAATAAGGATTTTATTGAGGAACAAATCGTCAAGGTGTATGAAACACCACGCACCTCTCTAATACAAGACAAAATAAAACAACCTAGGCTGGAAAATTAATTATCAATAATTCTAAACTATAGTACCCAACATAAGCAACTGGAGACCATCATAAAGACACATTGGCCAATATTGAAAGCAGATAGGCAACTACAGGGAATCCTACACAGTTTCCCAAGGGTGGTGTATAGAAGAACTCCCACTCTAAGGGATCTGGTAGCTAAAAACATTCCTGATCCACCAATGAAAAATAACCTACTTACCTTTTATCAGGGAAAAGGATTCTTTCCATGTAGACGGTGTTTTGCGTGTAGACAGACTAATTTTAATGGACAAAAATGTTCAAAATTTATATCCACGTTAACGGAAAAGGAATATGATATAAAGGATCTTATCACATGTAGAACTGAGGGGGTAGTGTATGTATTGGAGTGCTCCTGCTCTCTTCAGTATGTTGGACGCACTAAGCGACAAATGTGGAAGCGCATTAGGGAGCATGTCCAAAATATACAAAAAGCCTTCCCTAAACACAATAATGGGCCAGATTCAGGTAGAGTTAGGCTGGCGGATCAATGGATCCGCCAGCCTAACTGTCACTTTAAGCCGGCGTTTTTGTTTTCTGTAACCAGAAAACAAGAAACGCCGGGTTGGAGTTCCGATGCGATCGGCGTAATTGAATTTCGCCATCGCATCGTTACTTCAACTTAAAAATGGCGCCGGGGGCGTTCCCGCCGATTTACGCTCAAAAAATATGTTAATGAGCGGGAATCGGCAATTCACGATCTTTTTCAGGTGCGACGCAGTGACTTTACGACGTTTCCGGAAGCGATACGCGGCGTATAGATAAAGCAGCCCCCTAGTGGAGTATCCTATGTTAGGTATAGCCGTCGTCATCGCGTCGTTTGCGTAAAAAAACAAACACATCGCGTCGTTTGCGTAAAACATTCCTGAATGGGGACGTGACGTCATTGACGTTCACTGACAGAACTTGGAGCATGCGCACTGGGATGCATTGACACTCGACGCATGCGCAGTATGTTCGCCGCAGGATCGCGCATAGTTAGAAAACTACACGCCCGTACCCGCCCAATTTGAATTCCGCTGGCTCATTTGCGATGCGCTGCCGCAACTTTAGGAGCAAGTGCTTCCTGAATAACAGCACTTGCTCCTAAAATTTCGGCAGAGTAACACAAATGAGAAGCGTTACTCCAGAGCAAAGATGCTCTGATCTACCTAAATCTGGCCCAATGTGTCGCGACATTTCGATGTGTGTCATCAAAAAAATCCCAAAGAAATTAAATTTTGGGCCATTGCCAAATACACTCCGCACTGGAGAGGCAGCCACAAAATAAGGGAATTGAGCAAATCTGAGTCTCGCTGGATACATGAGATGCAGACCTTATCTCCCAATGGCTTGAACATTGATTTTGATCTTAATTGTTTTATTTCTGATTTTTAAACCTTACCTTCATACACATTTCTTAATGTAGTTTTAATACATGTTTTAATGTATTGATGGAATTATTCTGTGTTTTTTATTGATGGGTTGTAATCTGTGCAGACTTACATATAATATCTTAACCAACCTTGGGATTTTTAATATATATTTTTTAATATATTTTTAACATTTTTTATAATACACATATTATGGCATTTGGTATTACTAGATATGTTCAGTTCACCAACCTGCCACCAGAGGGTGTATTCAGTATTTCAAAAGGATTAGTTGGTTTTAAACTCCTTTTTAAAATCTTTTAAAATCTTTTTTATGGTTCATGTATAAGTATTAAAACTATGTATGTCTATGTATCTGCATTTGCGCTCATTTAGAATCTCACTATGTGTGCAGGTTTTGGTTGCCTCTATGATGTTTTTTTATCCCTGCTGCTCACGCTAATAATGAGTAGTCTATTTAAGCCTAAGCCACCTAAAGCACGCAGTATCCCATGAATAAGTTGCGTGACCGTGACGTAACGCGTAGGGACGAGCTTACGATCGGATTCGAGCACATCGGATCGGATTGATGAGGACTGCACACTGAGCGGCGTTCAATGCTTGCATTAAGCGGGGATTCGTGAGTGCATTTGCTGTCATTTTTAGGATAGTACGAACGTTTTCTTTGATGTTTGTGCAATGAGGTTTTTTTTTCCTTTTTCTTTCATACAACATCCACCTGTGAGTGCTTGCTCAACGGATTGCAGCCTTGGAGTATCTGGGACTCGCATTCTTAGTGGAGGAAGACTTGTATGTTTTTTCCTGTTTGGAACTCTGATTTTGTGCACTTGGTTTTGGACTTATCACTTGATGTATGTTTTTACCACTGAATATTTGCACATGGAGATTGTCTCTCCCTGATCAATTCACATTATTATTATTATTTTGCAATTTTACGTTTACACTTGTAAGTTAACACTAGCGCATCCATATTCACAATGTTTTCTCATTTGTTGACACAAGGACACCGTCGAGCCTGGGAGGGAGACGTTCAGTGCAGTGGACTTGTGGAAATTAATTTTCAGGTTGGAAAGTCTGTTGAATAGTTCAAAGTCTTTCAATAGATTGGGAATGGTATTAATTGGGTCCTTAAGGAATAATAATATGTCGTCTGCATACGCCGCTACTTTACAGATTTTCTGAACAATGTTGATTCCCTTAACGTCTGGGTTATCGCGCAACCTGCGAAGGAATGGCTCCAGCAGGAGAACAAACACTATGGGGGAAAGTGGGCAGCCCTGCCTGGTACCATTGGCAATGGAGAAGGCGTCCGACAGTCGACCATTTACCCTGATTCGAGCCATAGGGGCGGAGTATAATGCCTGAATCATTTGTATAAGTCGATTCGGGAGGCCTAGATGAGAAAGAGCAGCGGACATATAGTCCCTGGCCACCCTGTCGAACGCCTTCTCCGCGTCCAACGACAGGAGGAACCCCTCAGTGTTCGTGGAGGTCAGCCAGTGGTGTACGTTTATGGCCTTGATGGTGTTGTCCCGAGCCTCTCTGCCCGGGACAAAGCCAACCTGATCGGTGGAGACAAATTTTGGGAGGAACGGCAGCAGTAGGTTGGCTATAATTTTTGTGTACAGTTTAACGTCCACATTTATTAGAGAGATGGGGCGGTAGTTGGGAACAAGGGTAGCGTCCTTGCCCGGCTTGGGGATCAGTGTAATGTGGGCCTCAAGGAGGTCTTGGTTTGGCTGGGGCGCATCTGGGAGAGCATTAAAAGCGTCTATAAATTTGGGAAGCAGAACGGAGTCAAAGGCTTTATAATACCCCTTCGGAAGGCCGTCCGGGCCTGGGCTCTTCCCCGTTTTCATTTGTTTCAGGGCGATTACGACCTCCTCTGATGTGATAGCCACGCCTAAGTGTGTTATATCGGCTGGGGGGACAGGGGAGGGACCATATGTGGCGAGGAAATTCTCCATGGTCGTCTGTCGGTCATTGGGGGGTGCGTGGTCCCTTGGTTTGGGCAAATTATATAGCTTTGAGAAGTATTATGCAAATTCATGGGCAATACGGTCAGTTCTGGTGACTGGCGGTCCCGACGGTGGAGTAATGGAGTGAATGGTATAACCGACTTTTTTCTTTTGCAGGGACGACGCCAACAGTTTTCCGGCCTTATTACCGAACTCGTAGAATAATTTGTGCGTGAAGGCGAACTTACGCTTTAAGGCTTTCTGGAGTTCTTCCAATAGTTCCTCCCTAGCTGTCAAAAGGTCGGAGTACGTTTGGGTCACTAAGGTGCGCTTATGGGCGTTCTCGAGTCGTTTTATGCGGTTGGACAGGTCAGTTCTCCTGGCCTTTCTGAGTTTATTGCGTCTGGCCGTTGCAATCAATTCTTCCCTGATGACGCATTTGTGTGCCGACCACAGGGTAACCGGGGAAGTGGCGATGTCGTTCTCTGCAAAGTATTGGGAAAGACGTTTCGAAAGCACGCGAACATTGTCTGGGTCGAGCAAGAGGGAATCATCCATTCTCCATATTGGGAACTGGGCGCAGTATTCGGGTAAGACCAGGGACAAGGTAATGGGATGGTGATCCGACAATGTCATGGGTTCTATCATCGCCCCCGAAAGGATCGTGAGATCTGGTTGTGAGAGGAAGAAGAGGTCTATCCTAGAGTACTTGTTGTGTAAGGAAGAGAAGAACGTGTAGTCTTTCACCTTCGGGTTGAGCGTGCGTCACGTGTCGTGTAGCGCAAGTGTACTGAGTTGCGTTTTGATGGCCCGTAGTGCTCTGTAAGAAAGGCAGGTCGAACCATTAGACGTGTCAACCGAGGGCGACAGGGAGACATTGAAGTCCCCTCCCACTATCAGCGTGCCACTATTAAATGCGGTCAATTGATAGAACATATCTCGAAAGAAGGAAACTTGTTTGGAATTGGGGGCATATATATTTGCTAGTGTATACATCCTACCATACATCGTGCCTTTAATAAAAAGGAATCTGCCCAACCCGTCCTTTTGGATATCGGAGACCTGGAATGGACAGTGTTTTGCAAACAGAATCGAGACCCCTTTTGATTTAGCCTCATTATTGGTGGCATGGTGTACCACAGGGAAGTAGCTATCCTGAAGCTTAGGGACAGAATCAGTGCGGAAGTGGGTCTCCTGGAGGAAAGCAATATGTGGTTTATCTTTACGAAGTGTATACAGGAGGCGAGAATGTTTTTCGGGGGTGTTTAGACCCCAGATGTTGAGGGAGAGTAATTTAAGTTCTGGGGGCTTACGTGTTTGGTTGAGGGCGTACATCGCAGGGGGCGGTCCGGTAGTCATGTAGAAAAAAACAGGGAAAGGGTGAAGAGTGGGGCGGGAGGGGGGAGACAAGACTGGGAGGACAATAGGGAGGGGGCCCAGCAAGTGTGTTGGAGCTAAGTACTTATCAAAAATCAACCTAAAAAGAAAATATACCGAAGAGGTAATGGGACCAAGGCCCTGTATCTAATAGGATTATTTTCAAATCGGGAGGGTACGGTGCCCGAAGTGATCCCGCACGCTTTAGGGCGTGCAGTCACTGCCTTGAATGACCGTGTGGGGGTCAGTCGGAGGTCTGCCCGAGAGTAGAGATACCATGATGTGTAGGCCTGTGACGTTGCGCCACCCCGGAACGAAACAATAAATGGTCAAGCTGTATGGAGAGATGTGTCCTCAGAAATTCCCTGGGGGGGGGGGGGCAGCCCCAGGTGGTGACCCATACCCCACGGGGCGGAGAAAAACCCAGCTCGGTCGGGGCAGAGGCCCCGCAGGAGGTGACATAGCTATGACGCAGAGCAACTCCATATCTTATTCATTTCCCCTCCCTCCCTCCCCCGAACGGGATGGCAAGTAGATCCGTCTGGTATCTGGTGGCCAGAACCTTAAGCCAACCTGTAGATACGGGCTGGGCACTTCCGGCCTATGTTGCCGGAAGCCTGCGTTGCAACGCAGTAAACAGTGTACCCGCCCAATCAGCAAACGTCTAACCTCGTATATTAAACCATTAACCCTAAAAACTGTTCATGATTCGAGAGCAGTATATCTCCCCTCTCACCAACAGTGAGTCAGCAGACCACGCCCCAAACCAGGGCTTTGGGAACTGTATGCAGAGGGGGATGCATGGCTCCAAGTGCACGTTGAACACTTAACCTTTCGTAAGCCTACCTTAACCATACAAGGGATGTCACCACATATCTCTAGTCTCTACTGGCCGTGGGCCATGAACCATAACCTTACGTAACCTCCGTCGGTGATGCAGTCCTCTAGCCGGGGATATATATGTGAGGGTCCCTAAATCACGTTTGCGACCCGCTGACCATCTCATTCGGCACAAACCGGCCTTGTTTGGAAAGTACCGTGAAAGTGTTTGTTCCCCGAGGGCCAATGGAACAGTCCGATGGCCTCCTGGCCCACGATGGGGTACATAGCAAGCCAACAATTGATCCTGACACCGCGATGCAGCTGTAATATGAGGTATGCAGGAGGGCCCGTGCCACTGCCGGAAGGCTCAACTGTAATCCGTCGGGGCTGCATATGTCCCAGGCCGAGAGGTAGACAGGAAGCCTAAACAATCGTTGGAAGTGGGCGAGCGTGTAGCAGCAGCCGCCACTACCACGGCAAGGCAGGAGCTGAAGGGCGTTGTCCGATGTTTAATGTTCGTGATGGACTGCGCGGAACTCGGGCGCAAAGACTTTCAGGTCCCTTTCGGTTGCCGGACAATAATATGGGATGGCCACTTCCTGTCCTCCTTCCGAGACTTCCTGTCGCGTTGCATCTTGGAGGTTGTAGTCAGGGAGGAGTCAGTTTCTCAATTCCCTCTGTAAGGATTCTCGGGGCGGTAATTTTTCGAGCCTCAGGCCTGGATGCAGACAGTCAGTATGATGCCATAATGCGAGTGATGCCACATCGACAGTATCGCTACGGGGTCGCATCAGGTGTCCCAAACAACGCTGAAAGTCTCAAAAGTAAAAAATAAAAAATAAAAATGTAAACTTCAACAGAAGGGGGGTTAGAAACTTAAACTGCAGTCCAGTCCATGCAAAACGGTAGAACGTGAAGAACGCAGATCTTGAGGAGTTGTCAGTGATCCCTGCGGGCTCTCCTAGCCCCGGGGGCAGCCTGGGAATCGCGGTCTCCTCGTTGGGCGTTGGCTCCAGGGGGATGCCTGGTCCCAGATGGCGACCTCCTTCTGCGGGTACTGGTGGGTTGAGTGTCCATCTTCTCTTCCGGCGATTTCCCCCATCTGCCCACCGAACGACGGTATACTGCATACCAATCCGGAAACCGATATTAGTAGGAGCCCCAAAGCCTCACAGAAGCGGGGTAAATCCTCCGGGACCTTGAGAGATGCAGTGCGGCCCAGGTGAGTCGCTGACAGGCAGAATGGGAACTTCCATTGGTAGCGTATGTCTCTGGCTCGGAGCACCTCAAGTAGAGGTTTAAGATCCCTCCGGAAATTCTGTCTCACCCTGTCAGCACAGCAAGTGACCTAGACAGTACTATTTAATAACTAACCTAAGAGGGGAGAGGAAGAAGGGGAAAGAAAAAAAGGAAAAAAAAAGGGAAAAAGACTCTGGGGTATCTGCAAATACAGCAGCTCATATGTGAGGTAATTTCCACTGGAGATAACCACATACTGCAGATCCCTACCAGGGGGGATATCACTAGTCTCTGTCAAATCTCCTCAGGACACTCTTCCACACTGAGAACCCCTGACTAGCCCTCACACCTGGCTAGATTAAGGTGACAGCATAAAGGATTAATATCATCTGATATGTTATCTTTCATCAATAGACTTTACACAATAGGATTCATTCCTTGTCTGAGGCCTCCCCAGCAATTCAATCTGAGTGGATACAATACACAGAGACAGGGGACTAGTGGTTACCTCAGCATCGCTCCTCAAGACCCTCAGTCCATATTCCCCCCCTGTCAGGCCTCGTACACACGAGGGGATATGTCCGCTGAAAACGGTCCGATGGACCGTTTCAGCAGACATCTCCGATCGTGTGTATGGGCTAGCGGACAGATTTGTCCATCAAAGCATGCTTTGAAATTTGTCCGCTACAAACCTGTCCGTCGGATATGTCCGCTGGTTAGTACGGGAAACCAGCGGACATATCCTCCCACACATGCGTCGTATCCTGTGAATGGATCCGACGCATGCGCGCGGAAGTGTTTACTTCCTGGTGCGTGACGTAGCGGTGACGTGGCGGCGTCAACGTCACCGCCGTGTCACCGACACGTCACCGCGCCGTCCGCCGGCGGGGAATTTAATCCGATGGTGTGTACACGCCATCGGATCAAACTCCCGATCGGACATATCCGATGGAAATGGTCCGCGGACCGTTTTCATCGGATATGTCCGATGGTGTGTACGCGGCCTTAGAGTACATTACAGCTTCTCAGATTATATCTACCACCTGAAGAAATATACACCAGATAAATTTAAGGCTGCAACCTTAAGAGGAAAACTTTCATTCAACAATATCTTACTTAATCTGCAATAATCGCAAGTCATTTACTATAATTCATTTCAGGGATACTTTTAAGGTGGCGACTTAGGGAAGACCCACCACTCACCGTCGGGTGTCTGATGACAACATTTTTTGAAGATCTTAGATCCCCCCCCATCTACAGTAATGACACCCACTTATTATATTAAACAGGGACTCCACCTATAACAGATTTTGTCAGATTTCACAGTTTGACTACAAGTCCTGGTACCCAGGTATGAACTGAGCACTAAAATATCATGCTCCTCCCAATGGTTGATTCAGGATACTTAATAAATCTGCCGACCCTAATATTCACTTAGCTTTGACTCATGTGGGTGCAAATATTCTGCTACACATTCAATACATGAAGGGAAAGCGAAACAAGAAGAACAAGAATACTATTAAAACTTTAGCCATCAAGGAATCTCTTAAAAACATGGACTCCAAACTCCAGACACATACGCTGGAAATTACCGAAAATTCTATGTCTGTCAAACAAATCTCATCTCACCTGTTAGCCATCTCACCACCCTCTTCATCAGACTCTATATCACATACAGCGCTATACTCGTCTGTTGTTAAAGAAGGAATAATATCCACAATGTCGGGTCAATTAACCCCTTCTGAGGCCCCTTCTCAAAACCCTATCTACATCCATTCTAATACTGAACGCTCCCCTGAAGCCCCCTTCAATGTTACTGACTTATTCAACAGGATATCGGAAATTCTAGATAGGGGCCTCGCCCAGAACGCTGAAAAAATCACTAAGGACATCAGAGCCGACTTCCAAAGTCTAGGAAACAGGATCGAATCCATAGAACGGAAACTGGATATTAATGTCTCTAGAATCGAACAAAATACTGACCACATACAACACCTGCAAGAACAACTGGAGGTGGCCCAGGCCAGAATAGATGATTTGGAGAACAGATCAAGGAGGGATAATTTCAGGCTCAGGGGGCTACCTGAGTCCATCACAGATGTACACTCAGCTATACAGGACATCATAAAAATCCTGATCCCATCCATGCCTATTCACAAAATGGAATTAGACAGAGCACATAGATCCCTAGGCCCACCAAGAAAAGACGGCTTACCGAGAGATGTGATAGTAAAGCCTCACTATTACTCCACCAAAGACGAGGTGATGAAAAAATCTCGACAACAAGAAAACGTTCAATATCAAGGTGCAACGATTCAAATATTTTCAGACATATCTCCCTACACCATTCAGAAGAGGAGAGCGATGAAACCACTACTTTCTGCCCTCATGAAAAAAGACATTAAATACAAATGGGCCTTCCCATTCGCCTTAAAATTCAACTATAACGGCAGACTCCACGTAGTACACAACTTTCAAGAAGGTGAAAGACTATTACTAGACCTGAAAATTATTTCACATGAACCAGCCATGGACACTTTACCACCGCAACAAACCTCAGCTAAAAGAAATACACCCAATAGTCCAACCTCAAATCCCTGGAATAGAGTCAAACACAGGAAAGTCTGAAATAACTCTACTAAACATCAACTGAAATGATTTAATCTTAGCTCCGGTGGTGTCCATCCCCCATTCATATAAGTTGTTGTGTTCTTTTTTTTTTCTCCCCAATAGGCCTTCTTTTAATATGAATTGTTTCTCAGTTCTTGATCAAATTACTTATAAGGATTTCTGGTAGAGTAAGAGTTAATATTTACTGGCTCACTTATATAATTTATTTATTTATTCTTGTGGTTTTTCAATATCTACTTACCCATATGGTTCTACAATTTTTATTTTTTCCTATGGTATTAAAAAATATATATATATATATTTTTTTTTTTTTGGGGGGGGAAGGTACCATCTCTTCAATTGTTATTTTTGGGGGATCAACCCTTTGTTTTTCAAAATTTAATTCATGAACTTTTTGATTGTCGCTGACAGTCGGCGGTGAGGCCCTGAGCCTCAACCTACTTCTTGGAGCGACACTTTGTCGCCCTGACAAGTAGGAAGTTAGTCCTCTAAATGGACTACTCTAATAAATTCTGTTTGATTGAAGGAAGGAGCAAACTTCCCTTCCTTCAATCTGGGTCATGGTTTGACCTTTTGCAATACTACATCTTGCTTTGTTGTTACCATTTTTGCCTTTATTTCCATGTATCTATTCTCCCCTTCTTTTCCCCCTTTACCTTCCCACCCTCCCTCCCAGCCTACCTGCCATCACAGGTGTCTTCTGAGCTATGGACTCAGTCTTCAAGACACGATCTGTCCATAACACTCTTTACGACCCATGGCTGGCTCAAATAACACTACTAAACCCCTGCGTGTTGTGACACACAACACCCAGGGGTTGAACTCTCCTATTAAAAGACGAAAAGCCCTCCAGGCATACAAGGCGCTTCATGTAGATATAGTGCTCCTGCAGGAGACACACTTCCCAAGGCGGTACTCCCCCTCATTCCTACACTCCCACTTCCCAGTATTCTACTTATCCAATGCGGAAAACAAGACGAAAGGAGTGGCTATCTTGTTATCCAAATTTTGTAATTTTAATTTACTAAAGGAATATGGAGACCCGGAAGGCAGATTTATTTTGGTAAAAGGAACTCTAGACGAGAAGCTATACATGTTTGTCTCCTATTACGCCCCCAATAGGGGACAGAAGAAGTTTTTCTCTCAGATGCTTGAAGTCCTCCATCCTCTTATGGAGGGCATCATTATTATGGGAAGAGACTCCAACCTGGCTTTCGATTTGGGTTTAGATAAATCCAAACCAAATAATAATAAACTCATAAGGCCAACCAAAATTAGCACACAAGTAGCTCGCATGCTTCATCAATCCCGATTGACCGATATTTGGAGAGAATTAAATCCGAAAACTAAAGATTACACCCACTATTCTAATCCTCACAAATCGTACTCCCGCATAGACCATATATTAATATCCAACCATCATGTCCCAGCAGCCTCTAAATCCACTATAAAGGATGTCCCTTGGTCAGACCACTCCATGGTTCTATTAACCTTGAGAAAAGAGGACACAACTCATAAAATGTCTCACTGGACACTTAACCAGTCGATCTTAAAAGATCCCACTCTCATGGCAGAAATTGAACAATCCATAAAGGAATATTTTGAAATTAACGATACTAAAGATATATCCCCCAAAACCTTATGGGCTGCCCATAAAGCTACAGTTAGGGGAAAAATAATACAAATTGCAGCCAAACTTAGAAGACAAAAGAAATTGACCATAGAGAAATTGGAAGAGACCTATTTAGAGTTACGTAGAAAACATAAATTAGACCCTCTCAGTGTTCCCACCCACGATCTTGACGCTGCTAGATCAGCCTTAAACCTAGCTCTGACAGCAAAATCAGAAAATGATCTAAAATGGACAGGTGCCAGGTTCTACCATTTAAAGGATAAAATAGGTCCAATGCTAGCACGCAAACTATCTCCCAGATTTAAATCGAGAACCATCCCTAAGATAAAAATGGCAGATGGTACCCTTACCCTAAATCCTCGGCGGGCGATGGGGGCCTTCCACGACTTCTATTCCAAGCTCTACGCTAAGGATAGTAACTTTTCTTCGGACAAAATAGGTGAATATTTGAACAGCCTGAATCTTCCCAGGTTGACAAAGGTTCACAAGGAGTTGATGGAGGCACCCATTTCAGCTGAGGAAGTTATGTCAGTGATCAAAAACTTTAAATTAAACACAGCTCCTGGCCCTGATGGATTCTCAGGGTCTTATTACAAAACATTTCCTATCATTCTATCACCCTACCTAGCACGATTTTACAATCATTTGACTGAGGGCTCCGCTATAGATAAACAACTTAATTTGGCCTATATTTCGTTGATACCGAAACCCGATAAAGATCATAGCCTAGTGGACAACTATAGACCGATATCCCTCATTAATAACGACCTAAAAATACTTACTAAAATAATAGCTAATAGGATGTCTGCCTTCTTAGGTCAATACATATCCAAAGATCAAGTAGGTTTTATCACAGGGAGACACGGCCCGGACCAGATCAGGAGAGCTATTGATCTTATCTCTTTAATGTACTCGGAGTGGTCTGGAAGCACTAGACAAAGAGGTATGCTTCTCTCACTTGATCTCCAGAAAGCCTTTGATTCAGTATCTTGGCCATTTTTGTTTTCTGTTTTGAATCGTTGGGGGTTTGGTTCTAAATTTTTAGGAATCATCTCCGCTCTCTATTCCTCCCCTGAAGCTAAAATCCGGTTACAAGGCATATTCTCGGAATCTATAAATATCCAAAGAGGCACAAGACAGGGCTGCCCTTTATCTCCTCTGATATTCGCTATTGTTATTGAATCTCTGGCCATAGCCATCCGAGATAACTCGAATATCAGGGGAGTTCATTGTAATAAAAAAGAACACAAATGCGCATTATTCGCAGATGATTTGCTACTCTTCGTGACCTCTCCTATCTCCTCCCTTCCGGAAATTTTCTCCCTGCTAGACGAGTTCTTTAAAGTCTCGGGTCTCACGGTAAACATGCCTAAATCTAGGGCCCTTAATATTTCTCTTTCAGAACCCACAGTGTCCCTCTTGAGAAACAAATATACTTTCAAATGGGACTCTACGTCTACTAACTATTTAGGTATCAACCTGACCCCAAATTTCCAGAATTTATACTTAGCCAATTACCCTCCTATGTATAGGAAACTCGAGAAGGACCTTACCGAATGGGGAGTGCAGAAAATAGGCTGGATCGGCAGAATTAATTCTACCAAGATGACTCTCCTCCCGAAACTCCTATATCTTTTTCGATTCCTTCCGATCCCGATAATAAAAAGCCATCTAAAATCCTTTCAAGGTAAAATCACCAAGTTTATCTGGAACAAAAAGGGACCCCGTCTTCCCTCTCGTAGTCTGTTTAACTTACCTGAACAGGGAGGTCTAGGAGTGCCAAACTTGTTATGGTATTATCAATCCACGAGGTTAGCGCAATTATCGGAGGTTTACCTTAAAAATGATCGCCCAGATTGGATAGAAATAGAAGAACAGGCTTCCCCATTGTCCACAATTGAAGAACTCATGTGGCGCACTCCTAAAAGTAGACCCCCTATACTATCCCCCACCCTATCACAAGCATTGGTATTATGGGATTCACTTAAAAGCAATCCACTCTTAATTTCTAGAGGCAAACATTTGTCAAGTATCTTTCTCGACCCATCTTTCTGCCCCAAAACGGAAGTGGACCCCTTCAAATGGTGGCTTGATAGGGGGGTTTACCGCATTGGACGTTTCTTTCAACATACAGGTCCTCTTCCTGAGCAATTCCTTATAGACAACCTTTGCCCCCCCCCCTCTGAAAGTTCCAGATTACACCAAATACATACCTTTGCTCAGAAACTTTGGAACGATAAAACAATTTCTGGCCTTTTGACCCCATATGAACACAAATGCGAACAAGCTCAGAATAGGAAAGGTAATATCTCTATCATCTACAAATCTCTTGCATCAAATAACATAAAATTACCTCATATGCTAGCTTGGGAAAGAGAGCTTCAAGAGGACTGGGACTTGGTGGACTGGCAAAAAAAACTACTCTAGATCTCTTAAGGGTTTTAAGAGTCCATCCCTCATTGAAGCTAATATAAAAAATTTCACTAGATGGTACTTGGTCCCCTTTAAATTGGCCACCATGTATCCATCATCCTCACCACTATGCTTTAGAGGTTGTCAAGGAATAGGCACCATGATCCATACTTGATGGGAGTGCCCTAGGATACGGGGATTCTGGAACAGGGTATTCCAGATTATCAGGAGAGTTACCAGTTGTAACCTCCATCAATCTCCTGCAATAGCCTTATTGAATGGACTAATACCACAGAGCTCCAAGGCCATTAGACAGCTGATTCTATTTATACTGACTGGCGCCAGAATCACTTTAGCGGCTGCATGGAAGAAACCGTCGGTTTCCATTTTACACATGAAGAGAAAGGTTACATGGATTATGGAACAAGAAAAAAGAATTAACTCTATGTTAGATACCTCTACCCAGTTCACTGAAATTTGGGAACCTTGGTTGATTTACATGGGAATCTCCCACAACATGTAAGTTTAGTTTTGGCTCTGGACTCAGACTGATGTAATCCTATGGCAGGTAGGCCCACCCTCCCTTTCCCTTTCCTCTCCTTCCTCTTTCCTCCTTCTCCCCCTCTCTTTTCTTTATTTTTATTCTTTCTCTTGAACAGGAGATATTCATTACATACATACATATTCTCCACTGGTCTCAGGTAGTGCTGATTTAGTTTAACTGGATGTATGTATTAAATTCCTTGTCTCCTTTTAGGTTTATAAGTTAAGAGTTGATTGAGAGATGTTTCTCTGGACAACATTTGGATCTGATTTTTTTTGTCATCAGGGGGGGCTGCCCCCCCTCCTCGACACAGATTGCTCCCGGTGGGGGTGTCAGGGGGAGGGGATGCCCCCGGAAACCTATCCTCTCCACGGTTCGGTATGATTTATTCCTTACATATATTTTAGTTTTATGATCTCAGCTTATAATAAAAGTTTTATAGATCGCTTAGTAAACAGGGAATTTTAGCCCTAAAATGTTGTCGCTACCTCTACTGATTCCCATCCCTCCTGATTATACACGTTTACACTCCCATGTTAGACTTACCAGGTATATAGTTGGGACATTGGGGGGGGGGGGAGGAGAAGGGGAAATCTAGTTAAGAAATGTAATCTATTGTTTACTACTATAATTGTCAACACGATGTTTCCTGATGCATTTATTGTATTACGTTTATTACTCTGTATGCTCTTTATTTTATTATAATAAACTTAAATTTAAATGAAAAAAAAAAAGATCCCTCCGGTGCTGGAGAGTGATGCCCGATAAGTCCTGGAAGATCTGTACAGGGGTGCCATCATGCAAAAGGCGTTGTCCCCGTGCTCGCTTCAGGATGTCTTCCTTCATGACATAGTCAACCATGCAGCATACAATGTCCCTCGGGGAGTCCGTATCCTTACCGCGGGGACGTAGGGCACGATGTATCCTCTCAAAAGCGATCGTCGCGTCAGGAGACCGTCCAAGAACTGAGTTGAAGATGCCCTTTACAGCCTGGGGCATCCGTTCTCCTTCGATCTCCTCCGGCAGACCCCGCACGCGAAGGTTATGGCGTCGGCTCCGGTTCTCCAGGTCTTCCAAGTGGCGATTAACCTCGCGGAACTGTAAGGTATGAGCGTTGATTTTCCTTGTGGACCTCTGCAGGACCATATCATGGTCTTCCAGAACCCTCTCAGTAGTTGAAACGCGGTCGTTCAGTGTGCGGATATCCACCCTCAATTCCGCGATGGCAGCAGCCAAGGTGTCCTTTATGTCCGTGGCGACAGCCCTCAGGTCTAGGATGCTGATGTGGTGGTGAGAAGGGGGTGAGAGCCAGCCGGTAGGTCCCACGGTGACGAGGGGGGAGCGGAGGTAGTGGCCGTAAGGATTATTTCAGTGTGCGGTGCTGGCTGGGCTTGTGGGTTTCCCTGAGAGGGTCCTTGGCGGGAAGCCACCATGTTATTTCGGCCCGCACCAAACATTTCCGGTATGTGTTGGCTCATTGCGCTATTCTGTTCCCTCGGTGAACGAGAACGTGAAGCCGACGATTGTCTGGAGGCAGTACCCATCGTCTGAACAAGAGTGAAATGTCAAAATCTCCGCTTATTGTAAAATTTCGGTCCGAGGTGGCAGGAGCTCAGAGCTCAGGCGTCCATCTGTTAGCTAGGTCCGGCCACGCCCCCTCCATTAAGAATAAGTTAATGCGGGAGTAAGAGTTGTGACAGGAAGAAAATAACATGAAGTCTTTTTATTCTGCATGCTAGCAGCTCCACACATCATAGAGACTGAGATGGGATAGTAGTGGGTTAAATTCGATAAATTATGGTCCTCATGGGTCCCTGTTCCAGGTTTAGCCTCATTGGACCTTGTTCTAGACCGTTTACTTTATTAGCAGAGAGGATACTGAAATATATGCTTGGTGGCTCCATAGCAGCGGTTTTATATCAATATTTCATGATAAATATTGTGAGATTGTTTGTCTGTATAGGTAAGATGAAAATATAATTTAGTGTAAGTTTGTAACGGTCAACCACCGTTTACGACCTTCCATCCAACCACGACAAGCTTATCCGACACACCAACAACCAGGCAGACATGATGCATTCCATTTCCCAGAATAAACGAGACTGTTCTAGAGACTGTCCGTTCTCTAGTTTCCAAAATGTATGAATGACTTTATTGGTTTTCTTAGCTTGCTTATATATCCAGTACAGCATAATACAGTTCATCACAGGACAATGCAGTCCCCACCCCCCTATTCACTCACTGAGGATAATTCTTTAATTGGTAGCTAGACATGACGGCACTGCATCATCAATAGAGTTCAATTAACCTTGAATAATAACACAGACATCTAGATCAATAAGTTATCTAGACAGCTTTATCACACAATGGCAGAGTCTTGTGAGAGTGGGTGCAACACCTTTTCAACGGAATGTCGTTACAATGAATAGCCAAGACCTTAAGATATTTCACTTCCGGTTCCGGCGCCACATGAGGAAGAGGTAGATTCCCTCAGCTCCCGCCGCGCTCCTCTCATACCCGGCCGATACACCCAGCTACAGCTTTGGGGAGACCCCCCTCCGCCCCCGCTACACTCTGGGCACAGATGGATCGCTTTGTAGAGCGATCGTACGCACGAGTGACGGCCGCCGCGATTCACACAGCGGGAGAGCCGACGGCTGATGCAGCCAAGATGGCCGCCACTCACACGCAGGCACAGCCGCTGTTAACACCTGCGCAGCCACAACTGCAGCCCCCCACGGCTCCTATGCCACCAGCAGCCATTGACCCTGCCTCCCCTGCAGGTATAGCGCAGGCAGTTGTAGCCTTGCTGGGCCCCACGCTCACTGCCACTGTGGATGCTGCAGTACACAGAGGGCTGGAACAACTCCATATTGAAGTGCAGGCGCAGGCACAGAGAATCACACATGCGGAAGACAGGATCTCCTCACTAGAGGATGACTCCTCAGCTGCCTCAGCTATGCTAGCACGCATTGATTCCGCACATAGGGATATCTGGTGCAAACTCGATGATTTGGAAAATCGCGCGAGAAGGAATAATTTGCGCATTATTGGACTCCCTGAGTCGGTTTCCGCCACTCAACTCACGAATATTTGCGTGAAAATAATTCCTGAGCAATTAGGTCTCCGCATACCCTGCACCATTGAAAGGGTGCATCGCATCGGGCAATACTCGGAAAGCCGTGTCAAACCTCGCCACGTCATAGTAAAATACCTCAATTATGCTGACAAGGCGGCCATTATGCAGAAGTTTCGCCGAACACGCATGCTGTCTGTGGATGGACTACTGCTTTTTGCGGACTATTCCATGGAGGTGATGAAACAGCGCAAGGCCTTCTCTGCGATCTGTACCACTCTTCACAATGCCCGAATCCGGTTCTCGTTGGCTTACCCGGCACTCCTTCGTGTCCAAACGCAAGACGGAGAACAACTCACCTTTGCCACACCTGACGAAGCAGAAAGTTACGTCGGCACCCTGGGAGCGGACATGGATCTCACCAACTTTGCAGAAATTTCATCCTCTCCACCGGCTCTTTCTCCATCTACACTGCCTAAACAAAATAGCCTGACTAAGCCCCCTTACAAACGCAGCCGTGTCACCCAGAAGGAGGACAGATCTGGCGGACGCTGAAAGTCCACGTTGGAACCCTCTTTTTTGTCGGACTCGCAATGGAAACGGGTAATATGGTCCCCTTTTCCTTTCTTTAGTCCTCTTGTTCTTGGTCCACTATGTTTGCCCTTGTTTTTTTTTTTTTTCTATCATTATTCTGTCCTTCTGCCCGACTGAACTCTGTGTTGCGGTGGAGGACCTTGAAAAGTGTTCGAACTCTACGCCTGATCCTGTTTAATGGTTACCTGCCTATATTCTTGTTACAATGGCGCTGTTCTATGGCTCCTTCGCTAGCACATGCGCCTCTGTCTGGAGTCACTGTGCCCGCTTCGTAAACCCCTGTGTGATTGGTCTACATGTCGCCCACTCCCCCCCCATCCCCGTAGCCTATTTACGGGCATAAGAAGAGGGGCTGATGAATGGCGGGAGCCTAACTAGGTAGTGGAACCTCATGTGGAAAAAAGTGAAGTGTTTAAAATGTGATGGGTGTCCTATACACCTAAATGTTGCTCTATTTTTTTTTAAGTACTTATGATGACTGTTTACTGTTTATACATATTTGTATTGCGTTTCTACCCTCAGGAGACCTGAACCGCTTTGGTGACTCTCATGCTGAAGACGCTCTGCCTACAGGGGTGCTTCTTGGCAACCCCCCACCTCAATGTATTGCTTTACCTCAGACATGGCCTCTTCAGCCGGTGGGAGTCACCTGAGGTTTGTCTCATGGAATGTTAAGGGGCTTCGTTCTCTATTCAAACGCAGGTCAATCCTTAGGCATTTGAAACGTCTCCGGGCGGATGTGGCTCTGCTACAGGAGACACACCTGTCCGCGGACGACCTAACACGTCTCCGTAAGCTATGGGTAGGCTCGGTATACGCCTCACCGGCTATAGGCCGTAAGGCTGGAGTGGCTATCTTGCTGCACAAGAATCTGCGGCACACTGTTAGGGAGGTCAGGGCAGACTCGACAGGCCGCAAACTGACTCTACACTTGACTTTAGGAACCAAACAAGTTGCCATCACCAATATTTATGCCCCTAACGCCCCAGACGCCTCCTTTTACCAAGATATGGTGCAGTGGATACTTACTGCCCCTGAAACCCTTCACCTGGTAGGTGGGGACTTCAACTCTGTCATGTCCACACTAGCCGACCGCACAAGTAAAGTTGCCCGCGGACCACACGATTCCCTCCCCCTGATGCCCGACTCGACTCCACTAGCGCGATCCATTGCCTCTATGCGATTTGTAGATATGTGGCGTCTGATGCACCCGACGGATCAGGAGTATACCTTCTTCTCACCCCCGCACAACTCTTTTTCCCGCATCGACTACTTTTTTGCCTCCCCTGCATTAACAACTACTTTGTGCGATTCGGAAATCGCGGATGCCAGAATTTCAGATCACATCCCCATTGTTATAAATATGGCACAGGCTAAGCTCTCTTCCCCCTCGCCCACATGGCGATTTCCTTCATATCTAGCGGACAATGATGACTTTAGCCACATGCTTTATGAAGCGTGGAACGAATACACCTCGACTAACGGGGAACACATCACCGATCCAAACCTCTTTTGGGAAGCTGGCAAAGCTTTCATGAGACGGAAGATCATCTCATATACCACCCAATTTAAAAGACATGCCAGGCAGCAATACGAAAGGGCGAGTGAAGCCCTACGTTTGACGCACGAACGTTTAACTCTACGTCGGACCCCTAATAATATACAAGAGTGGTGTCAGGCTAAGCGTACGTTTGACCTTTGGGCAGAACAGCAGGAAGCTGCTAAAATGTCATACGTTAATCTGCATTACCACAGATACGGCAACAAAGCAGGCAAGTTACTGGCTAAGTTGTGCTCGGGGCCAAGAAGACCCACTCACATTTCCTCCCTGAAAGATGCCACTGGCTCTCTGGTCACCTTGCCTGCTGAAATTAGTTTTGCTTACGAATATTCGCATTGCGAATATTCGCTACGAATATTGCATATTCGAGTATTCGCGAATAACTTGAATATCGCGGCGAATATTCGCTATTTCGAATATTCGTATTTTTCAAATTTCGCAATAAATTTCGCATTCGCGAAATTTCGCAATAGCGAAAATTCGCAATAGCGAAAATTCGCAATAGCGAAATTTCGCAATTTTTTTTATTTTTTTTTATAAAATATAGCGAATATTCGTAAATATCGAATATTCGTGATATTTTATCCAAAAAAAAATTGCGAAATTTCGCAATCATTTTTGCTTTCGCATATGCGAAATTTCGCTATATTTTTTTTTATAAAATATAGCGAATATTCGTAAATATCGAATATTCGTGATATTTTATAAAAAAAAAATCGCGAAATTTCGCATTGGCGAAAATTCGCATTGGCGAAAATTCGCAATTTTTTTTTTTTTTTTTTATAAAATATCACGAATATTCGATATTAACGAATATTCGCGAATATTCTTCGAAATATTCGCGAAATATCGCAAAATCGAATATGGCGTATTCCGCTCATCACTAGCTGAAATTAGTAACTTGCTTGCGGAGTATTACACAAAACTCTATGCAGCTGACCAGATGGACCATGTTGCTGCGGAAGCTCTCCTGGCTAAGGTCCGTCTGCCCAAGCTTCGACTTGCACAACTAGAGGAACTTAATGCCCCTATCACCTCTGATGATATCCGGCGCACAATCAAAAACATGGCGTCTGCTAAGGCCCCAGGCCCAGACGGCTACACAGCTGAATTCTTTAAATTGACCAAGGACTTTGTACCGGACGCCCTACAACGTGTATATGCAGCCATGTGGGAGGGGGGCCCTTACCTTCCTACTGGTACGCAGGCGCACATCAAACTGATATCTAAGAAGGGGAAGGATCCCTTACTGCCGGGCTCCTACCGCCCAATTTCCTTAATCAATGTAGACGTCAAAATCCTTTCCAAAATTATTGCGTCACGCTTGGTCCCACTGCTCCCCTCTTTGCTGCACTCGGCTCAATCTGGCTTTGTCCCGGGACGCTCGGCGACTCTAAACATCCGTAAGGTTTTGTAAGGTTTTGATGGCATTGGAACACGCTAAAATATTCGTGATATTTTATAAAAAAAAAAAAATCGCGAAATTTCGCATTGGCGAAAATTCGCAATTTATTTTTATTTTTTTATAAAATATCACGAATATTCGATATTAACGAATATTCCCGAATATTCTTTGAAATATTCGCGAAATATCGCGAAATCGAATATGGCGTATTCCGCTCATCACTAGCTGAAATTAGTAACTTGCTTGCGGAGTATTACACAAAACTCTATGCAGCTGACCAGATGGACCATGTTGCTGCGGAAGCTCTCCTGGCTAAGGTCCGTCTGCCCAAGCTTCGACTTGCACAACTAGAGGAACTTAATGCCCCTATCACCTCTGATGATATCCGGCGCACAATCAAAAACATGGCGTCTGCTAAGGCCCCAGGCCCAGACGGCTACACAGCTGAATTCTTTAAATTGACCAAGGACTTTGTACCGGACGCCCTACAACGTGTATATGCAGCCATGTGGGAGGGGGGCCCTTACCTTCCTACTGGTATGCAGGCGCACATCAAACTGATATCTAAGAAGGGGAAGGATCCCTTACTGCCGGGCTCCTACCGCCCAATTTCCTTAATCAATGTAGACGTCAAAATCCTTTCCAAAATTATTGCGTCACGCTTGGCCCCACTGCTCCCCTCTTTGCTGCACTCGGCTCAATCTGGCTTTGTCCCGGGACGCTCGGCGACTCTAAACATCCGTAAGGTTTTGATGGCATTGGAACACGCTAAAACACACCCCGACCAAGACGTCGCTATTATTTCGTTAGATGCCAAAAAAGCCTTTGACAACGTTAGTTTGTCTTGGCTGTTCAAAGTAATGGAACGATTCGGTTTTTCGGGCCCAATCATGCGATTCCTGCAACAAATGTACACATCACCAACTGCGCGTCTTGTTACCCCTGATTTTGTCTCAAACTCGATACCCCTAACAAAAGGGACAAGGCAGGGATGCCCCTGTCCCCCCTACTTTTTAATTTTGCCATTGAACCCCTATCCAGATTACTCAACTCACATGAAGGAGTCAGTGGCGTCCCTGTGGGTAACCAAGTTCTTCGCTCTGCCCTGTTTGCAGATGACATACTCCTATTCTCCACCGACGCCCTCGCAGACTTTGACAGACTCCAAGATCACTTTGCGGCCTTCCGACTATGCTCTGGCTTTCGTATAAATTTTGATAAAAGCGAAATTCTGGCACTCAACCCACGATTGTCTGCTAGATGGAGACCTCTTTCTCCGTTTGCTATGGCAACTCAACACATTACATACCTAGGCATCCGCATAGGCCGTGACCCCTCTTCTTTGTATGTACTTAATTACCCTCCATTAATATCAAAAATTGTCAAAGAGCTAGAAGCATGGGCGGCCCTCCCCCTGTCACTCTTTGGGAGATGCCACCTTTTTAAAATGGTGTCATTTGCACGCCTACTTTATCCGTTGCAGACCATACCTTTGTTATTGAAACATTCTGATGTACAAAAAATCCACAGGGCTCTAACCACTTTTGTATGGTCCCGCAAAAAGCCAAAGTCTGATGGTGGAGCAGGTCTACCCAATATTCGGTTTTATAATATTTCATGCTTGCTTAGACAGGGCCTAGACTGGCTGAGTGGAAAGTCAAAATATTGCAATATCCTACTTGAGGGTGCTCTGACTGCCCCACATACCCTTTCAGCCATCCTACACTCCAATCCTAATGCTCTACCATCCCACCTCAAATCAAGTGTACTTATTAGAGATACAGTCATTGCTTGGAGAGAGGTACGGAAATTGTTGGGCCTTCCATCAAGTATCTCGCGCTATCTACCAATCCAAGGCAACCCTATGTTTCTTCCGTCCACTCTTCACAAAGCATTTGCCCACTGGCAATCCAAAGGGCTCGCGAAAATAACTTCTGTCTACCATGGTGAACCTGCGAAGTTTAGGTCCTTTGAGGCCCTGTCGAGCGAATTCTCCTTACCACCGTCGCACTCCTTCTTTTACCATCAACTAATTGACTATCTGAGGTCGTGTCATGGACCTAACTCTGATCCCTTCCGGCAATCCTTCATTGATGTTGTACTAAAGAGAAATGATTATTCCATCTCCAGTCTTTACTCCTACCTTATCCAACACCAATCGGAAAAATATCACCTCGCACCGTTCCGTAAATGGTCCACCCTATTTTATGACAATGATCTACCGGAAAAAATCCTCGAAGGCTACAGACATGTTCGCAACCTAACTATATCGGAAACATGGCGTGAAACACAATTTAAGATCATACACAGAGCGTATTTCCCATTTTGCTTCAAAAAATTGGACCCAACTCAAGCGCAATGCTCCTGGTGCTCCCAGCCTCGCCCCACATTGATACACCGACTCTGGGACTGTACAGCCGTCTCCAAATTCTGGGACTCTATAATTTCCCACATATGCACAGTCAATAAAACTACCATACCGAAGGATCGGTTATTATGCTTGTTTGCCTACACGCCACCAGCATCCTCTACAACAGCACTGGCGCCCCTCAATATTCCACAATGGGCCCATCTATGCCTTCTAGTTGCTCGCAGGACTATTAGGATTTCACCAGCGCCACCCATGCTAGAAGCAGTGAAAAGGTCCATGCTATCGCTATTTTACTTGGAGAGGTTGGACACGATTACGCTTAACTTTCGCTCTACTTCCCGCTTTTTCGCAAGATGGCGTACCTATATTGTGGTCACCTTAACTCGGACGGTCCTACAAGAAGTCATGCAGCCATTTCGCTATACCGACTGGTACTTGAAAAGAGACCTCACTAACTCATTGGGCCACCTCAAGGTCTCTGATCTATCTGACCCCTCTACCTCTTGGCCACCATAATGCGACCATGGCCTGTTGGAGCTCCTTTACTTCCATGACTTTCCTATTCCTACAGCCAATAAGTCCAGTAGCTACACTAGCTATGGATATGATTAGACCGATATGTAATGTGTGACATTCAGTTTTTGGTATTTGCTTCATGCTTCTACTCCTGAGGGTTCTACTTTTACCTTTGCTGTTGCCCCTTTTTTTTTGTTTTGTTTTGTTGCTACAGTATAAGTCATCACTTTTGTTTGATTATGTCATACTGCTCTAGTATACTGCATATTGTCTACTGTTCTGGGGTTGTTTTTACCCTTTATATCTGTAAACTGAAAATCCAAATAAAAATATTTGCAAAAATAAAATAAAAATTGTCAATAGCCTATTATACAAAGGTATGAGTCACTGTCTGGTTGACCTGGTCATGTCATCATGAACTCCTTGTGATATCTCAAGACATCCACTTTGTAATATTCCAGTCCTGCAATATGAATTATTATTAATGTCCCATCTTCTGCAATATATGAATTATGATTTCTTTGTCACCCTATGGCCCTAGTGGACATAAGGTGACCCTAGACATAGGAATATCTCAGTCTGTCACGGTTCATTCCGTCACAAAGTTGTATAGTGTTTATTGTCTCAAATGCATGATTCTTACAAACGACAGTATTCTGTATCCAATGTGTTCTGGTCTTTGTATGTCTTATTTTTTTATGTTTTAAAAAATAAATAAAATTCTACCATCTAATTTTACCTTTATATATAGACTGTATACCTATACACCCTAAAAATGTAAACTATTAGAAGAGAAGAAAAGAGGGTAACACATATATCAGATTCCAATTCCAAGGAGTTTCCTTCCATATTGTTCTGCATCAACTTTCCCAGCAAAAGAAGATTTTGTTATAACAAATAGTCATGTGCTTAAGGTTCAGTCTGAAGACAGACACCACCAAGCCCTTAACAACCAATGATATTTCTGCCCCATCCACTTACTTGGTGGGTGACAACTGAACATGTATTGGTAGTGACAATTTTTCTCATGGCAGGTTGTCAGCCATTGGGCATTATGATTAACATGGATCTGCATCACTGGATGATGTGATTGATGAGGGATTTAAAAGGAGGAACTTTATTTAAGATTTTTATTTTTTAATAGAGCAATTGTCAAATGTCTGGGTGTCTTTATTTATAGGCTACACTTGTTTTGTGAATGATCTGGGTTTATACTGTATGTACCCCATACTCTTTCACATAATGTGAGCTAAATCTGGGGCCCTCCCTATTGTTGATGGGGGCTCCCAGATTCCAATACCCCCGCCCCTAGATTCCAATACCCCCTCCAGACCCTCACAACTGCTGTGCAAGGGTTGTGCGGAAGAGGCCTTTGTCTTCATGATGGATTTCCTTGAAGGGCCTAATGCATTTTTTTTTTGCATGTGTGAGGTACTCCATTAAAAATCCAATCTAGATTCAAAGGGTCTGGTATGCATTTGGGGGGGGGGGGGGCTCTGTGGAATTATTCCTTGCTGTATAATATTACACAGCAAAAATTGTATTTAAATTTAAAAAAAATATGAAAGAGTTGAAAAAAAATGAAGCTGCTACAAATGACATTCATTGCCAGCTTCTTAAAAAAAAGAATGAAAAGAAAAGCACACAATATCCTCCAAATGTGCTCAAAATACATAGGGCCAGATTCAGGTAGATTGGAGCATCTTTACTTTGGAGTAACGTTTCTCATTTACGTTACTCCGCCGACACTTTCGGCGTAAGTACTGTTATTCACATAGCACTTGCTCCTAAACTTGCGCTGGAGTAACGAAAATGCGCTGGCGTAACCCGACGCAAGTGGAAGTGGGTGTGATCATATGTAAATGATGGGCGGAGCCCAGCGCAGAGGCTTACGTTCAGCGCATCAACCACGGAGCATGCGCAGTGAGTGAGGCTCCACTCGCCCCCTTGTGCGCATGCTCACAACTTCCGTCGGCACCACTTCACGGGAAACGTCAGCGCAATGTGTTCCGTTGGGCGTATAAAAGCGCCAGCGGAAGCGCCATTCCGGCGCAAAAGTATTTCCGTTTCCCCCCACCCCAGGGAAGTTACTTTTGCTCTGTTATGGCTGCTCCCGCTACCCCCAAACAGAGGAGGAACCTCAATTTCAATCCTCAAGAGGTCTCTATTGTTATTTCGGCTATGGAGACCCACAACGATGTCCTCCATGGCAGGAAAAGCCGAAAGACCACCCGGGAGAGGAAGCAGGCCATCCTGGCAAGCATTGCTGCCAGGGTTAATATTTTGGGGTACTCCACCCGGACTGCTGGCGATATTGGCAAGAAGATCAACGATCTACGGCGCAAGGTTCGGGGCAAGGTGGCCACCATTAGGAGGCATTAGAGTGGCACGGGTGGTGGACCCCCATATGCGGTCAGCCTGACCACAGAGGAGGAGGTGGTCGCCCGCTGCCTGGAGAGGGAGCAGTTGGAGGGGGTCCCTGGATATGACTCCATGGAGGAAGGCTCCAGGACAGGTAAGTGTTTTTTAACCCCTATTTGGTGTGTTGCATGTGGGGGGGGTACATGTGCCAAGTGTGTGGGACCACCAACATGTGTCTGCTTTGTGTCATCCACAGATGACGGAGCTGGGACATCATCTGTCGGCGGCCAGTCCACCCCATCCCCCCAACGGCATCCAGTGCCCGTGCCCCTGGGTGGTCAAGACACCGAGGTGGAGGAGGAGAGTGCCCACACCTCACCTGCAGAGGTCGTTGAGGAGGAGCCTGTTGGGGCAGAGCAGGACATAATTTTATATTTGGACGAGTCCTCCTCTTCTGCAGGGCCCTCTCAGATCCCCTCCCCTATCATAGGAAGCCCCTCAAGGGCGACTCCATCCCCCTGGGGACAACCATCTACTGGCCCCAGGAAGGCCACCCGTAAGACCAGGGGGGTGTCTGATCTGGTCCAGGACCAGGTGGCGAGGGATCACGCCAGGCAGACCCAGCAAATGGGGGACATAGTTGGGCACCTGGACAGAGTGGCTGACAGCCTGTGCTCTGTGGCCCAGATATCTTCTGCAGTGCAGGATGTGAGCTGCAACTGCGCTGCAGTGGTGACCAGTCTGGGGGAGGTGCAGGGTGACATAAGGCACCTCACTGCAGCCGTCCAGGCAAACACAGCTGCCATCCGGGACCAGGGTAGGCTGAGTCGGCGGGCCCATCATTACCAGGTCACCCGGCAGCTCAGGATGCAGGCCCAGCAGCTCAGGGTGCAGGCCCAGAACAATTTGTACCTCGGCCGGATTGCCGTGGCCTTGGAGGGCATGCAGGCCACACCTGCCAGGAGTGGCCCACCCGGGGATCAGCCACCTCCAGATGGCCCCCCCCCCCCCACCCACTCCATCCAGGCAGCTGAGGAGCCAAAAAGAGACCACCAGAAGGAGCCCCCGGCATCCTCGATGATGTTATTTTTTTTTTTTTTTTGGAATGCTCAGGATATGAATTTTTTTTATTATTTTTTTGGAATACTCAGGATATGAGATTTTTTTATTATTTTTTTGGAATGCTCAGGATATGAGATTTTTTTATTATTTTTTTGGAATGCTCAGGATATGAGATTTTGATTTTGTGATTATACTCTGGATATGAGATTTTTAATTTTTGATACTGCACACGTTGCAGTGTGAATGGTGTGTGAATGTGAGGGGGTGGCACTCCTGCCAGTAAGGGGTGTCACCCTCGGCCGTGGTGGTGAAGTTAACCCCACGGCTGTATGAATGACGTGTGAAGCCGCGTACACACGGCAGAGAACCTCGACGGGCAGAACACATCGTTCCGCCCGTCGAGGTTCTCTGCCGGCCGTCGAAATCGGCGACCCGCCCGTCGGGAATGGCAACCAGCCATTCATCTAGGCGGGCCGTCGAGCAAAAAGAGAGCGTGCTCTCTTTTCGCTCGACGGGATTCCCGACGGGCGGGGCGAGCGTTCTGTGTACACACGGCCGAGGTCCTCGCTGGAATGCAGCTTCCAGCGAGGTTCTCGCTGGTTTCCAGCGAGAACCTCGGTCGTGTGTACGCCGCCTGAAAGGTGTATGAATGGACAGCGAAATCATTGGGGCCTTGACGCTGGCGTTGCTGCTCCCAAGTCCTACATGCTGGACTTGGGCTAATCCAATGTGATGTGGATGTGGTGTGTGTGATCTAGGGACATCAGTGGTGTGCATGCATGCATTGTCTGTGTGATTAATGTTTTGGTTTAGTGTCCAAAGATGCCTACGGCGAGGACCCTCCTGACTGCTCTTCCATCAGCAGACTGGTTCTCCTCTGGCAGGTGGGGACTGTGTGGGTCGGGGGTCAGGTCATCACGCATGTCAATCTGCAGGCCTTTTCTCATGGCAAAGTTGTGCAGAATGCAACATGCACCGATGATCTGACACACAAAGTTACGGGAATACAATAAGGCCCCCCCGGACTTATCCAGGCAGCGGAAACGGGACTTCAGGAGCCCAAATGTTTGCTCCACCACTGCACGGGTTTTGATGTGTGCTTCATTGTATTTTCTCTCTCCTCTGGTTTGTGGGTTCCGGAAAGGAGTCATGAGATGGGGTCCCAGTGCATATGCAGAGTCACCTGTAAGGGAAAAGACAGGAGGATGTTAGTCATGCATGTGCCCCTTGTGATGTGTGCATCATGGGAGGGGATAGTCATGCCTGCCACCCATGTCACTCACCAACCAGCCAGCTGTCCCCATACATGTTCTGCTCTAATTCTGCTGGGATGGGGCTCTGACGGTATATGAAGCTGTCATGGCTGGACCCGAGGTGTTTGGCACGGACGTGCCATATGAGGAGTTGGGCATCAGCTATCACCTGTACGTTGATGGAGTGCCAATGCTTCCAATTGCGGTATATGTGCTCTGTGGCACTGGGGGGCTGAAGGGCCACATGTGTGCAATCAATGGCCCCCACAGTGCGTGGGAATCTGGCAATGCTGTAGAAATCTGTCATTGCCTTCAGCCGCAGCTCCTCAGTGGTGGGTCTGATGAAGTGGTGGGACATGCGTCTGAGGATTGCAGGGACAACCTGGTGCACACATCTGCTCATGGAGGACTGTGACATCCCAGCCACCACTCCACTTGTACGCTGGAATGATCCACTGGCAAGGAAATGAAGTGTTGCCAGTACCTTCACCAGTGGCTGCACTGCTTGTGAGCGGTGTGTCTTGCTGGTGATGTCACCCTGCAGGGTTGTGGTTAGTTCAAGTATTGCATCAGGGCTGAATCTGAAGAGGCGATACACCTCCTCATCCCCCATGCCAAAGAGGCTCATGCACGTGCGGTATATCCTCTCACGTGCCCGCCTCCTCCGTACCGGGGGACCCAGTACTATTGCTAGGACCGCGACTGCCCCTGGCATGTTGGCACACAGAGGTGTTGTCCTTGCACGTGTGGTTGTTCAGCTTGCTAGTTTCGTCGGTAACGCTGCTGCTGTAGCTGCTCTCCTGCTGACCTGAGGCCGTCTGGAGTAAAGATAAAGCAGCTATTTGTAGAAATAACTTTGCGCCGGACGGACGAGATACGCGCGGCGCATGTAGCCAGCGTATGGTGCTAATCCGTTCGCGAATCGGGAAATCTCCCTCATTTGCATATTTGCAGGGGAAATCAATAGGCGCGACTGATGCGCCAAACGAAATTATGCGCTGACGAGACTCTGGCGTCGGAAAGTTAAGCCGATCGGAAATGGCCCGTTTTCTGTCGCATCTAGTTTGGTGGGTACGGCCACATAGAAATGACGGCGCATATTCACAGTTACGCGGCGCATATCGAAATACTCCAGCGCAACTCTACCTGAATCTGGCCCATAGTAGGGCTTTGAAAAGGGAGATATTTGAGACTTTTTTTTTTTTTTTTAAACCACCAGTGACAGCTATCAAAGCCATTTGCAGGCAATTGAAAAAAATATTTCTTTGTAAATGTCAGGCCGCGTACACACGATCGAACATGTCCGCTGAAACTGGTCCGCAGACCAGTTTCAGCGGACATATCCGATCGTGTGTACGGCCTAGTGGACATGTTTCCGTCGGACATGTTCGATGGTTAGTACACTAAAGCTTCGGACCAAAATCCTGCGCATGCTCAGACAAAATGAGGGGATGGGAGCGCTCGTTCAGGTAAAACTCGCGTTTGTTTGTGACATGGCACATTCGTCATTTTAAATATCTAGTGTCTCGTTTATTGCCTCGTTTTTTTTCTTCGTTCTCTTGCTAGAATAAATCCGTTCTATTGCTGATGCTATTTAGACTGAGTTGTCCCATACTGAAATGTTACATTTTTTGCTTGGGATTTTTGTTTTTGTAAATGTTTGCTAGCCAGATTCCCCAACTTTTTTGTCCTCCACATGAATATATTTTTGTTCTTTTTACTTAATGTTGATCTTATATTTTTCTTTTCCAACTTATGTGAACATTTTTTTTTAATTGCATTTTTTTTTTTGCAACTTATGTCAACATTCTTTTTTTTATTGCATTTTTTTTGCAACTTATGTCAACATTCTTTTTTTTTATGGTTTACCAAGTTGTCACACCAAATGTTCCCCCCAAGGAGTTTGTGTCCTTTGTAAATGACACATTGTATTTTTCAAATGTTTGATGCCTATTCACCACAGTATAAAACACAATAGACAAGGTTTGAAAGTAAATAACAAAGCCATTTATTTTGGCACAAAACAAAATTATAAATAACCAGAACAGCAGCATTTGATCAGTTAGCAAAATACATGCAGACTTGGGAATTCCAACATAATCAATGAGAAAGTGAATAACCTCAGGAGACACGAAAAATAAATCAGAAGCAGCAGCACATGACCACACAATCCCAAGCTGTGCTACTCCAACAAGCTCACTTTTTGGGTTAATCAACTGGAAGGCAGGGAATCACTATCTCGTCTTCTTTCTAGCCTTCCTTGGAAGGCTAAAGCAGTGATTTTAATAATGTTTAAATTTAAAAAAATGAAAGATTTCTTTAAATATTGTACCTGCTGGGTGTCTATAGTTTGCCTGTGAACACGTCTTTGAGAACCCGGGTCTTGCCCGAGGGAACATGTATCGATGGAAAAAAGTTTTAAAACGGTCACTTTTTCAGGAGTCCTGCTCCTGAAAAAAATACAGTTTTTTAAACTTTTTTCCATTGATACATGTTCCCTGGGGCAAGATCCGGGTTCTCAAAGACGTTTTCCAACAATAACTTGATTATTGGTCTTTAACCACTTAAGACCCGGACCAATACGCTGGCAAATGACCCAAGGGGTTTTTGCGATTCGGCACTGCGTCGCTTTAACAGACAATTGCGCGGTCGTGCGACGTGGCTCCCAAACAAAATTTGCGTCCTTTTTTTCCCACAAATAGAGCTTTCTTTTGGTGGTATTTGATCACCTCTGCGGTTTTTATTTTTTGCGCTATAAACAAAAATAGAGCGACAATTTAAAAAAAAATGCAATATTTTTTACTTTTTGCTATAATAAATATCCCCCAAAAATATATAAAAAAACATTTTTTTTCCTCAGTTTAGGCCGATACGTATTCTTCTACATATTTTTGGTAAAAAAAATCGCAATAAGCGTTTATCGGTTGGTTTTCGCAAAATTTATAGCGTTTACAAAATAAGGGATAGTTTTATTGCATTTTTATTAATTATTTTTTTTTTTACTACTAATAGCGGGGATCAGCGATTTTTTTCGTGACTGCGACAATATGGCGGACACTTCGGACAATTTTGACACATTTTTGGGACAATTGTCATTTTCACAGCAAAAAATGCATTTAAATTGCATTGTTTACTGTGGAAATGACAGTTGCAGTTTGGGAGTTAACCACAGGTGGCGCTGTAGGGAATGTGTGCCCTAATGTGTTGTTTACAACTGTAGGGGGGTGTGGCTGTAGGTGTGACGTCATCGATCGCGTCCCCCTGTTACAGGGATGACGCGATCGATGCTCCGGCCACAGAGAAGCACGGGGAAGCCGTGTGTACACACGGCTCTCCCCGTTCTTCCGCTCCAGGGACGGATCGCCGCACTGCAGCGGCGATCGGGTCCGCGAATCCCGCGGTCCCGGTCCTGGAGCTTCGGACCGGGTCGCGGGCGCGCGCCCGCGGGCGCGCGCCCGCGACCCACGGCTGGGTACTAAAACCAACGTATATATACGTTGATGTGCCCAGCCGTGCCATTCTGCCGACGTAAATGTGCAGTAGGCGGTCCTTAACCACTTAAGACCCGGACCTTTACGCAGCTAAAAGACCCAAGGTGTTTTTACAATTTGGCACTGCGCTGCTTTAACTTGTAATTGCGCGGTCATGCGATGTTATATCGAAACGAAATTTGCGTCCTTTTCTTCCCACAAATAGAGCTTTCTTTTGATGGTATTTGATTGCCTCTGCGATTTTTATTTTTTGCGATATTAACGGAAAAAGACCGTAAATTTAAAAAAAAAACGATTTTTCTTATAACAAAAAGTAAAAAATATCGAATAAACTAAATTTTAGTCAAACATTTAGGCAAAAATGTATTCAGCCACATGTCTTTAGTAAAAAAAATCGCAATAAGCGTATATTTATTGGTTTTCGCAAAAGTTATAGCGTCTACAAACTAGGGTACATTTTCTGGAATTTACACAGCTTTTATTTTATGACTGCCTATCTCATTTCTTGAGGTGATAAAATGGCAGGGCAGTACAAAACCCCCCCAAATGACCCCATTTTGGAAAGTAGACACCCCAAGGAAACTGCTGAGAGGCATGTTGAGTCCATTGAATATTTTTTTTTTTTGTCCCAAGTGATTGAATAATGACCAAAAAAAAAAAAAATTTACAAAAAGTTGTCAGTAAATGATATATTGCTCACACATGCCATGGTTATATGTGGAATTGCACCCCAAAATAAATTCTGCTGCTTCTCCCGAGTACGGGAATACCACATGTTTGGGACTTTTTGGGAGCCTAGCCGCGTACGGGACCCCAAAAACCAAGCACCGCCTTCAGCATTTCTAAGGGCGCAAATTTTTGATTTCACTCCTCACTACCTATCACAGTTTCGAAGGCCATAAAATGCCGAAATAGCACAAAACCCCCCCAAATTACCCCATTTTGGAAAGTAGACACCCCAAGCTATTTGCTGAGAGGCATGTCGAGTCCATGGAATATTTTTTATTTTGACACAAGTTGCGGGAACATGACAAACTGATTTTTTTTTACACAAAGTTGTCACTAAATGATATATTGCTCACACATGCCATGGTTATATGTGGAATTGCACCCCAAAATACATTCTGCTGCTTCTCCCGAGTACAGGAATACCACATGTTTGGGACTTTTTGGAGCCTAGCCGCGTACGGGACCCCAAAAACCAAGCACCGCCTTCAGCATTTCTAAGGGCGCAAATTTTTGATTTCACTCCTCACTACCTATCACAGTTTCGAAGGCCATAAAATGCCGAAATTGCACAAAACCCCCCCAAATTACCCCATTTTGGAAAGTAGACACCCCAAGCTATTTGCTGAGAGGCAGGTCGAGTCCATGGAATATTTTTTATTTTGACACAAGTTGCGGGAACATGACAAACTGATTTTTTTTTACACAAAGTTGTCACTAAATGATATATTGCTCACACATGCCATGGTTATATGTGGAATTGCACCCCAAAATACATTCTGCTGCTTCTCCTGAGTACGGGGATACCACATGTGCGGGACTTTTTGGGAGCCTAGCCGCGTACAGGGCCCCGAAAACCAATCACCGCCTTCAGGATTTCTAAGGGCATAAATTTTTGATTTCACTCCTCACTACCTATCACGTTTTGAAGGCCATAAAATGCCAACATGGCACACAACCCCCCCAAATGACCCCATTTTGGAAAGAAGACACCCCAAGCTATTTGCTGAGAGGCATGTTGAGTCCATGGAATATTTAATTTTTTTGCCCCAAGTCATTGAATAATGACCAAGAAAAAAAAAAAAAAAAAAACATTTACAAAACGTTGTCACTAAATGATATATTTCTCACACATGCCATGGTTATATGTGGAATTGCACCCCAAAATACATTCTGCTGCTTCTCCTGAGTACGGGGATACCACATGTGTGGGACTTTTTCTGAGCCTAGCCGCATACGGGACCCCGAAAACCAATCACCGCCTTCAAGATTTGTGTGAGTGAAATCAAAAATTGATGTCCTTAGAAATCTTGAAGGCGGTGATTGGTTTTTGGGGTCCCGTACGCGGCTATGCTCCCAAAAATTCCCACACATGTGGTATCCCCGTACTCAGGAGAAGCAGCAGAATGTATTTTGGGGTGCAATTCCACATATAACCAGGGCATGTGTGAGGAATATATCATTTAGTGACAATGTTTTGTAAATTTTTTTTTTTTTTTGGTCATTATTCAATCACTTGGGCAAAAAAAATTAAATATTCCATGGGCTCAAAATGCCTCTCAGCAAATAGCTTGGGGTGTCTTCTTTCCAAAATGGGGTCATTTGGGGGGGGTTGTGTGCCATTTTGGCATTTTATGGCCTTCAAAACTTTGATAGGTAGTGAGGAGTGAAATCAAAAATTTGCGCCCTTAGAAATGCTGAAGGCGCTGCTTGGTTTTTGGGGCCCCATACGCGGCTAGGCTCCCAAAAAGTCCCACACATGTGGTATCCCCGTACTCAGGAGAAGCAGCAGAAAGTATTTTGGGGTGCAATTCCACATATAACCATGGCATGTGTGAGAAATATATCATTTAGTGACAACTTTGTGTAAAAAAAAATCAGTTTGTCATATTCCCGCAACTTGTGTCAAAATATAAAATATTCCATGGACTCGACATGCCTCTCAGCAAATAGCTTGGGGTGTCTACTTTCCAAAATAGGGTCATTTGTGGGGTTTTTGTGCTATTTTGGCATTTTATGGCCTTCAAAACTGTGATAGGTAGTGAGGAGTGAAATCAAAAATTTGCGCCCTTAGAAATGCTGAAGGCGGTGCTTGGTTTTTGGGGCCCCGTACACGGCTAGGCTCCCAAAAAGTCCCAAACATGTGGTATCCCCGTACTCAGGAGAAGCAGCAAAAATTATTTTAGGGTGCAACTCCACATATAACCATGGCATGTGTAAGCAATACATCATTTAGTGACAACTTTTTGTAATTTTTATTTTTTATTTAAATTTTTTTGTCATTATTCAATCACTTTGGACAAAAAAAATAATAATTTATGGACTCAACATGCCTCTCAGCAGTTTCCTTGGGGTGTCTACTTTCCAAAATGGGGTCATTTGGGGGGGTTTTGTGCTATTTTTGCATTTTATGGCCTTCGAAACTGTGATAGATAGTGAGGAGTGAAATCAAAAATTTACACCCTTAGAAAGCCTGAAGGCGGTGATTGGTTTTTGGGGTCCCACACGCGGCTAGGCTCCCAAATGTGGTATCCCCTTACTCAGGAGAAGCAGAAGAATGTATTTTGGGGTGTAATTCCTCATATGGATTGATCGGTGGGTATGCCCACCATTAGAATACCTCCCTTCATCCACCCACTTCTAATGATGGGCATACATGCACCATTTATATATGCCGAAGCATGGGGGCATCCTCCCGCAAAAAAGTTATGCCGCGTACACACGGTCGGACTTTTCTATGCCGCGTACACACGGTCTGACTTTTCTATGCCGCGTACACACGGTCAGACTTTGTAGGAATGTCAACCGTATGTACGCGGCATTAGGAGCAAAATCACTCCTCCGCCCCTAATGCCCCCATGCTTCGGCATATATGCTCTTTTTTTAACTGTGGGGGTGAAATCACCTCCTACAGCACTGGAGTCACGGCTTTATATATCGTGGGAGCAAACGCTGTTGCTGTCACGCTAAATAATTCCGCGCAACAGCTGAATGGCATACCTGAAAACAGTAAAGTAAATTACATACCTGAAAAGCAAGCATGAAAAAACATAACAATAAAACTGTGAATATAATATAGTAAAAAAGAGCAGAACAATAAAACTGTGAATAGAATATAGTAAAAAAGAGCAGAACAATAGAGAGAGAATAGAGAGGGAGAGAACAATAAAACAACAACTATTTTTGGTTTTTTTATTTCATATTTTTTTTGTGTCTTTTTATTTTTTACTTTTTTTTGTAACTGTTGAACTTTTCGGTTCCAGGTTTGGGTCTCTCAAAATGCGATGGCATCTTGGGAGACCCTGTGTACGTGTGCCTAGCCTGTGAAAGTTTTGCCCTACACTAATACTTCACTCGTGTGTGGAAGCGTTCAAAACATTCACCAATACAAAGACCAGGATCGGCAGGACATCGGGGACAAAAATAACGGGTGTCACGCCTCCATCCGCGCTTGGTACAGACACGACATTTTCTTTGGGGGGCTCGTTGGGTAGGGGTACTCTCGAGGGCATATATAAAATGCCTCTCATGCAGTCGGCTTACTGCATTTGGTAGGGGATGGTGAGGTGGAAAACCTCCTGGATACAGGAGTCCGTTGATGATATCCTTCTGGAATTGGAGGAAGGATCCATTCTGTCCTGAAGTTTTGCATAAGACAAAAGCATTCAGCAAAGTCAATTGGAATAAATGTAGAGACACTTTTTTGTACCAGCGTCTCGCCTTACGGGCAATATGATACGGCGCCATCAACTGGTCGTTGAGGTCCACCCCTCCCATGTTTTGGTTATATTCGTGGACACAGAGGGGTTTCTCCACAACACCAGTCGCCGTACGAATTTGTACTGTCGTGTCTGCGTGAAGGGTGGTAAGAAGGAAAACATTCTTATTGTCCCGCCACTTCACAGCGAGCAAATTCTTACATCTGCAGCAGGCTCTCGCCCCCAGCTTTATACGGGCATCTACAAGCCGCTGGGGAAAGCCCCGGCGATTAGGTCGCACGGTGCCACATGCTCCAATCTGTTGATCAAACAAGTGACTAAAAAGTGGCACGCTGCTGTAAAAATTGTCCACATACAAGTGGTACCCCTTTCCGAATAAGGGTGACACCAAGTCCCAAACGATCTTGCCAGCGCTCCCCATGTAATCTGGGCATCCTTCCGGCTCTACGTGACTATCTTTGCCCTCATAAACCCTAAAGCTCCATGTGTAGCCTGTTGCCCTGTCACAAAGCTTATAGAGCTTGACCCCGTATCTGGCACGCTTGCTGGGAAGGAACTGCTTGAAAGACAAGCGGCCAGCAAATTTAACCAGGGACTCGTCAACGCAGACAACTTGCTGGGGATTAAACAAGGCTGCATAACGTTCGTTGAAATGGTTTATGAGGGGCCGAATTTTGTAGAGCCGGTCAAATTCAGGGTCTCCACGTGGACGACAGAGTGCATTGTCGCTGAAATGCAGGAACCGCAGGATCGCCTCGTATCGTTTCCTGGCCATGTGAACAGAGAATATGGGCATTTGGTCAATTGGCTCTGTGGACCAATACATGCGCAATTGAGGACATTTGTGTATGCCCATATTGAGGGTAAGGCCCAGAAAGGTCTTAAATTCAGAAACCGTAAGAGGTCTCCAATTTTTGGCAAGGAGGGTCTGGGGATTAGCGGCGATGTAGGCACCAGCATATAAATTAGTCTGGTCCACAATAGATCTATAGAGATCTTCCGTGAAATACAGCGAATAAAAATCAAGTGGCCTAAAATTCGCTGTATCCACCTGAATTCCGGGTTGGCCAGTGAATGGGGGAAGTACAGGTGCTGCAGAAGTGGTGGGGACCCAATCAGGATAGGCGAGATCTGCAGGAAGGGCACTATGGGCACGACGGGCCTGTCTTTTTCTTCTTCTTGGTGGAAGCGGGCCACTACTTGTGCTTGCCACCTCGCCAGCTTGAACTGCACTTATGGGACTCGCCACGTCACCAAGTGTTACTGCAGTGCTGGATGAACGACCAGGGTGTACTAGGCCGCTGGTGCTTGCCAATCCACCAGAAGGAATAGCGGCGCTAGTACTCGCTCTCTGCTCCATACAAGGGTCCTGCGGTTCTTGCTCCTCAACAACCTCAAAATGGGGTCGGGTACGCCTGGCCTTAGCAGGGACCACACCTCCGTCGTCAGAGCTATCTGACATGGAGCCACTGTCGTAAACAGGATCATATTCTGAGCCAGAATCTGTCAGATGCGTGACCTCCTCATCATCATCTGACGACATGCACATGAACCTAACAGCCTCTTCACCACTGTACATCCGCTTTGCCATTTTGGGCTCTAAATTTAGTTGTAGACTGGTGATGATTCACGGGTAAAAAAAGCACCTGACTATAGAAAAGCAAATGTAGAAAACGCTTCAAAAAAACTGTTAGCGATCGCAGGGATCAGGCCTGTCTCTGCGAACGCTGCAGTTGTGTGTGATGTGTTTTTGAAGTGACAGTGATCGATCGATACTGCACTTAAGTGGGTTGGGCTGGGCTGGGCGGCAAAACGCAGGTGCTAGCGGGTATCTGGGCTGATTCCGCTAACAATGCGTTTTTGGGTACCCTAAACTGCTGGGTACGCTAGTATAGATATGATCAGATCAGATCAGGTATCGATCCGTTCAGATACTATACCACTAAGGGGGGGTGTATGCTTTGCGAGTGGGTGTAAGCGTTACTGGCACTAACCTAACGCTGCCTGGGGCGACGCTGACCCCTAACTGGCGCTAAAATTTTATTTATATCACCCGCCGGGCGATCAGGGGGTTAAACCTTTATTGGGTAATATACAGCGGGTGCGCTGATGCTATAAACAGCAAACTAACTAACCAGCGTCAACCGTAACACTTATACGGTGATCACTGGTGAAAGGGTTAACTAGGGGGCAATCAAGGGTTAAAACTTTTATTTATGGGGGTACCTAACGCTATAGAACCTGGCGGTGAACCTCAAAAAAACCTAGCTACCTGGCGGCAACAGTGACACTAATACAGTGATCAGAAAACCGATCGCTTAGTGACACTGGCAATAGGGGGTGAAAGGGTTAACTAGGGGCAATCAAGGGTTAAAACTTCTATTTATTGGGGTACCTAACGCTATAGGACCTGGCGGTGAACCTCAAAAAAACCTAGCTACCTGGCGGCAACAGTGACACTAATACAGTGATCAGAAAACCGATCGCTTAGTGACACTGGCAATAGGGGGTGAAAGGGTTAACTAGGGGCAATCAAGGGTTAAAACTTCTATGTATGGGGGTACCTAACGCTATAGAACCTGGCGGTGAACCTCAAAAAAACCTAGCTACCTGGCGGCAACAGTGACACTAATACAGCGATCAGAAAACCGATCGCTTAGTGACACTGGCAATAGGGGGTGAAAGGGTTAACTAGGGGCAATCAAGGGTTAAAACTTCTATTTATTGGGGTACCTAACGCTCAAAAAAACCTAGCTACCTGGCGGCAACAGTGACACTAATACAGTGATCAGAAAACCGATCGCTTAGTGACACTGGCAATAGGGGGTGAAAGGGTTAACTAGGGGCAATCAAGGGTTAAAACTTCTATGTATGGGGGTACCTAACGCTATAGAACCTGGCGGTGAACCTCAAAAAAACCTAGCTACCTGGCGGCAACAGTTACAGCGATCAGAAAACCGATCGCTTAGTGAACTTCTATAGGGGGTGAAAGGGTATGGGGCAATCAAGTACCTAATGGGGGTACCTAACGCTATAGAACCTGGCGGTGAACCTCAAAAAAACCTAGCTACCTGGCGGCAACAGTGACACTAATACAGCGATCAGAAAACCGATCGCTTAGTGACACTGGCAATAGGGGGTGAAAGGGTTAACTAGGGCGGTGATCAAGGGGTTAAACCTTTATTGGGGGGGGTAGGGGGCTACCCTGGACCTAAAGGGACCTAAAACTAACTGCCCTGCAGCTTTTTTTCTGTAACAATGACACTAAATGCAGTGATAAGTAAATATAAAATCACTGCATTCAGTGACACTGTGACAGGGGAGGGGGGGGGGGTGATCAGCGGTGACTGGGGGGGGGTTTGTGTGCCTATGTGTAACGTGTCAGTGTACTGTTTGGTGCAACTCACGTTACTGATGTCCTCTCTCCTCGGTATCCGGTCAGAAAGACCAGACACGAGGAGGAATACAGCACTTCCCTCTTCCTGTGTTTACAGTTAGCACAGGAAGAGGCGGGAGGCGGACTCTCATTGGCTGGGAGCGATCGCGAGGGGGTGGCTGGAAACGAATGGCCGCCCCCTCATCCCGGATCGCTCCCGACCACTTACCGACCACCGCACGGAGCGGGGGGGGTCCCGATCGGACCCCCGACCCGCACTAAGGCGAGGACGTAAATATACGCCCTTGTGCCTGTACGTGCCATGTTGTGGACGTACATAATCGTGCGGGGGTCCTTAAGTGGTTAAGTGGTTAAAATGAGCGTTTTTTAATTTGAACGTTCGAGTCCCATAGACTTCAATGGGGTTCCAAATGTTCGCGCGAACAGTCGGTCTGTTCGACGGTTCTGGTGCAAACCGAAAGCGGGTATGTTCGGCTCATCCCTACTCCTTAGGCCTGGTCGCCTCAATCTGGAGGGGAGGAACCTGGCAGATGGTGCTGAGCCTGGGCCTGGGGACCTGCTGAACTCCACTGGGCCCGGCCTCCTCCTGGCTGCCACTCACCCCTTCCACCTGGCTGACATGTTCCTCAGGAGCTGCCACCTCCTGGCTGGTCTATTCTTCCTGTGTATAAAAAAGGGACATGTTGTAATAATTTGCACAATCAATCACACACATTTTTGTGCTCTAGACTGTTTTAGTTTTTCTTCATTTAAATTGAACAGACTGTCCTTCTGACCCCTCAGTTGGCATCCCTGACACCTATTTTTATGCCCACGACATGTGTTTTTGTTTCCAAGCTTGTTTTTTTGTTTACAATATCAACTTTATAATCAAACAAAAATTAGCAGCCAAGAAATATGTTGGAAACTACTATACCTCACTGAAGATCGCCAGATCTGGGTCCATGTCAGCCAGCCCCTCGGCGGACTCTGCAGGGGTGTGGGGATCTGTGGAAGTTCCGCTGGAAGGAAGCGTGGAAGGAAGGGTGGAAGGAAGACTTGAAAGTGACTCCCGGCCCTCCAGTTGATCATCAAAAAAAGCGAGCTCCTTGTAGTACCACAGCTTGGGCTCCTTTGGCTCACGTGCTGCTGGTCCTGATTTCTTATTTTTTTTCTCTTTGTATACTCTTCTGTAAATGCTCCTGAGGTTATTCATTTTCTCCTTGACCATGATATCTGTGCAATCTGGAACCCAAGTCTGCATGTATGTTGCTATCTCCTTCAGTGCTGCTGTTCTTAGGTCGGTTTTATGATAGGCATGGTGCCTGGTATCCCAAAGGATGGACATTTCTCTAAATTTTTCTATTAAACGGAGGGTGTTTTCTTGGACGTTCAATAGGTCCATCTTTTTTTTTTTTTTTTTAATAATGGCTAGAATATCAAAAGATAAATAAACAGAAAACACAAATTAAAAAAGGCTCAGCTTTGACATTGTCAGAATATGTGCACAATCATTGTCGAGCTACTATACAAACACATTGTCTCCTGCTGCTACAATGCTGGCCAGCTCTGCCCCATTGTTGTGCAAAAAAATGATTTTACATGCAGACCCTTTGGTTCCATTTCACTAAATACATGGCATTTATAACCATCCACAATTATTATTAATGATAGGAATCATCAAGGCACTATTTCATGTGTAGATATCATGCCCCTCAGCATTGATGACATAATACACTACCTAATTACCTCTGTCCAACCAACACAGAACAATACTTGCATGATCTGAATACACAAGACTAAAATAAAGAGGTAGAGCATTCTCACATATAGATTTTGTGATGTGTCCAAGCAGTTGTAGAACAAAATAGCATGGTGGGCCCCAAGATACATAATAGCGCAAAGGGTGCAAACAACATACAAAACCCCCATTCCATGGGGCTCTCAAGTTTCTAGGCCTCTGCTGATCCCATGTTGTAATTTACCTTTGTCTCTGTAGCTCCTCGCTTACGCTCGAGTAATCTCCGCGTAACCTACGTAATCATGTCATTCTCATTATATACCCCGCGCAAGCATGAAACGCTGCCCTCTTCATCCGCATATTCTATGCCCGCTTTTAACCCCCCCATACCATGCCTCAACTTTCTAGGCCTCATGTTGTAATTTACCTTTGTCTCTGTATTTCCTCGCTTACGCTCGAGTAATTTCTGCGTAACCTATGTAATCACATCATGTTCCTTATACACTCCGTGCATGCGTAAAACGCCACCCTCTTCGCCGCCCATGACAGACCCTTTCCTCTTTTCCACGCCCCTAATCACTGTGAAATGAAAATATGGCGATGTCACACGAGCGTGCATTACCCTCTCATCATGATCAGGAAGGGACAGAGGCAGAAACGTCCCGATCCAGGCCCAAATGCTACATGGCAACAAATATGTCTTTAGAAGAGATGGTGGAGATGGTGGACATACTGCGGAGGAAGGATTACGACGGGATCATGGGCCATACAACACCCCTAACCGGAGGAAGGCTAAAATCATGGACAAGGTTGCGAGGAGACTTTATGACATCTTTGGGGTCACCAGGTCCAAGTAGCAGCTCCGCAAGCGTTGGTCGGACTTGAAACTGCGTGAGCCAGAGCAGTTTCGGAAGATCAAGAAAATTATTGATAAAAGTAGGTCCTTTTATTTATTTTGGTTGGCAATTGTGTTTCTTCATTTTTTGACATGTATATTTCTACATCTGCCTCGTTGGCCTGGTTGTACTTTGGAACACATGTATACGTTTTTGTAAATATGACGTTTTTCCACGATCGTATTAGTAAACATCGTTCCATCACATTGTTTCTCACAAATCCTATGTTGTTCCAGGAACAGCACACCTGGACATGGCTATTTGGCGTAAAACTAAGTTTAGGCTGCATTCACATCTTGGCGTATTTACGCCCGACTCCGTGCCGCTGGAGGGGTGATTTTACATTGTTGTCTATGGAGATGGTTCACATCTCCTTCGCCGCACGCCTGAAGCTCAAAACAAGTCATGGTCCCTTTTTTTCAAGTGGCTTTCGGAATTCGGCATAGACAACAATGTTATGTAAAAAAAAAAAAAAAGGTTAAAACGACCCGTTTTGTCGCGGCAAATCGCGGTACAATACACCGCAATTTGTCGCGGCAAAATACGCCACGTTACAGTGTGAATGCAGCCTTAGAAACATTGGGGAAAAGATGATGTGTTTGTTCAAACTTACTAGAATGTGAAAGGCAAACCGGATTCATTCACACAGTGATTATAAGCAGCTGTTTTCACATCTGGACTCAAGAGCACCTGTGTCTCCCCCATAACTAGATTATTTTTTTAGGGTCTCCGACACATCATTTTTATGGGGGCTATCCATGTGTGTCACTTCGCTAACAAGGGGCAGTATCACAGCTTGGGATAAGTCATATAAAAACAAAGGTTAGGTTTGGTGGATTAAGCCCAAAAACACAATTGTAACCCACTTCTAAGCAATGTTTGCGATTTCTGCCCTCCAATATCCGTGTGCTGATGAGTATACCTTTTGATTCATGTTATTTAGGGGAAAGAAGAGGACAGCATTTGGAGGAGGCAAGGAGGGCCAGACTCACTCCAAAAAAAAAAAAAACATCTGCATGTGGAGGAGGAGGAGGATGTGGAAGAAGGAGTCGTGGAAGGAAGAGAGGAGGAAGAAGAAATTGTGGAAGGAGGATTTATGGAAGAAGGAGGATTTATGGAAGAAGGAGGAGTTATGGAAGAAGGAAGAGTTATGGAAGAAGGTGGGGTTGTGGAAGAAGGAGGAGATGTGGAAGAAGGAGGAGTTGTGAAAGAAGAAGGAGTTGTGGAAGAAGAAGGAGTTGTGGAAGAAGAAGGAGTTGTGGAAGAAGGAGGAGTTGTGGAAGAAGAAGGAGTTATGGAAGAAGGAGAAGTTGTGGAAGATGGGGAGGTGGAGATTATCAGCACAACAGGTCAGTGTCACCCCAGCTTCACAGGGAAAAATATATGTAGATAGGCCTGCACATGACTATTTTTTTTTTTTTGTTAGGGGATGAAGATGGTGTTAGCACATCTGCTAGTCCGCATTTTTCACGTGCAAGTGCACAAATTGTTATTCAACAAATCATGGAATGTAGCACAAAAATGGACAATATGAGGCAATGGATGATTGTGATCGAACAAAATTTCAAAAATATAATTGACATGATGGGCTGTATCCAAGACTGAACCCCGCCCCCCAAACCACTTTTAAAGTTTAAAATCAATACGCCAAAATTTGAACATGCAAACACAGCGTGTCCACATGTGCTATCTGCCATCACAGGATATCGATTGTCTGTGCTTTGTGGGTACAACCCCTTCCTCCCTTCTCAAGTAGGTGAGAGGAAGGGTTTGCAGCCACAAAACACATACATTAAACACCCATGATGGCAGATAGCACATGTGGACATTTGTTATGGTATCTCAGGAGAGAATCCCCATTTGGCCCCTCACACAGAATGTGTGCATCTTCAAATTTTGGCGTGTATCGGAGTGACATCAGACCATGACTGTTGTTGGGATTAAAATGTTGAATTTTGTAAATTCCATTGTTTGTAAATTTTTATATTTGGATTAAAAAACTGGTTTTGATAATCCAGAACTTCTTAAAACATTTTATAAAAAAATAAAAAAAATATTAAAAAGGCCACATTTTGTCAAAAAAATAATTTTTTTTTTTTTGAGGAAACAAAAAAGTTGAAAATAAAAAAATTAAACGAAAAAAAGAGTGGCTTATTCTTTCTATGCTCAATACCCAGTTTGTAGATGAGTGACTAATGTGCAATTGTGGTTATTTACTAAAACATGAAAACTACATTTGGCACTAGAAGTGCACTAGTTGGATAACCAGGAAGACAGAGAAAAAGAGAAAAAGCAATAATGACAAACAACTGTATAAAGTCCAATGGTCTAATTATTTATTATTTCTTGTAAAATTTCTTTCTTTTGGGGGCCGAATTAGAAAGAAATATGATCAGGCATAGCAATGGGCCTCCGACCCATGAAGTAGTGTTCCCGTACCTCACAAGCAGATTGGGTGGCCAACCCAGCGCGACCAGTGTCCAGCCCAGGAAGGGTATCTGAGGGTAGTCCTGCCTCAGCACCGATGTTGGGTAGGTACGACAAAATGCAACAGGCAAAAACAGCAGAGTTCAATTTATATTCCGCCAGGTGTATCGCTGTCTGGAACAGGCGAACCGGCTGGCGAGTATCCCAAAGGAATTCTCGACTACCCTCCGGGCACTGGCCAGCCGAAAAATTGAACACCCTCCTCTCCGGGGTGAGGGTCCTCTGGGGAAAAGGCCGCATGAGATGAGGTCCAAGCCCGAAAGCTTCGTCCGCTAAAAAAACAAACGGAAGTCCTTCCACATTGTCTTCATCCTGTGGCAGTTCCAGACCACCAGTTTGTAGACACCTGTAAAATTCGGTCAGGGCGAATACTCCCCCATCAGACAGCCGGTCGTTCTTCCCCACACAAAAATTTGTGGTGTGCCGACACCATGGTCATCAACACGATACTATGAAAACCTTTGTAGTTAAAATAGTACGACCCTGAACGGGGTGGCGGCACTATGCGGACGTGTTTCCCATCTATTGCTCCTCCACAGTTTGGAAAATCACACCGCTGGGCAAATTGGGAAGCCACAGTCTGCCTTTCTTGTTGTATGGAGGGAAACTGTGGGGACAAACAAAAAAAAATAGTACTTTGGCACATAAACATTGCAAACACAATACAAAAACCATCCTTGTGCAACATCACAGTATTAACATTTCTGAATATTATTGTGGAGGATTTCTGGCCACGAAATTGACCCACTTATTATCAGACTCCCCACCCCTCTGATGGGGCAAGAAATTTTTTAGGGGCGGGGGGGTCAGAACTACAATGGAGCAGACAAAAAAATGCCTCTAAAAAAATAGGCTAGGTGTGTTTGTCCCTAGGATAGCATGCTGGACAGGTTAATAGTGGTGTAAGGTAAAAATATGCAGGTAGGCCAACATAAAGAACATGGAAAGCTTATCAACATGCATGGGGAGAAAAGGGAACATTCAACACACAGCATATTACAATCATGGTAATTAGGGAAAAAAACAATAAATACAATACATTAGTATACATTATTAACCACTTGGATGTGTGATATGAACCTGCGCTGGGACTACAGGTCTAGGCTGCTTCCCCCCTAAACCTAACCCCTCAAAGAGGAGGTAAGTAGAAGTAAGTAATGGAAAAAATGGGGGTAGTGGCGCTACCTAGAATTGCATCAGAAACCCATATGTACTCAAGCAGTAATACTGATCTATTAGTGTAGATCAAGTACAATATGGGGCGTAAAACCCAATATAATGGCTAATATCGGGTGTGTGCCCAAGACAGAGTGAGTGTCAGTGTGCCAGTGTGTAATGTGCACAGTGAAACCAATAGTACCACAAGAGAGAGGCTCAGTGCAAGCCCTCTACCGACCCGTAAACTCACAATGGGTATTGTCTAAGTGCATACATGTGTGTAATAATAGATGTATGGGGCTCTGAGATGCGCCCAAAATGGAGTATCAGGCCACAAATGAATGCGTGATAGTAACCATCCACTAAATGATACAAAGCCAGTTACACAGTATGTCAGCATATATTGCAATATCTCAACATGTACCAACTAGTAAATGCTAGTGAGAGACCAATATAAATGTTATGAAGTAAATTGCTAGCAAAAAACTGCACATAAGTCTCTCAATCACAGGTCATCATGTAGTAAGGTCCGGCTAGAAAATAAATGGGGGAGGTGTCTTGCTGTGAAGGGAGTGCTTCTGTGTACAAAAAAAAAACGACGAGGTGGTCCTGGTGCTCCCCTCAGGGTTCCCCACTCACCAGATGGCCAACCCCACCAGGGGTAGCAGGCATGTATCACAGACTCCTCAGGTCACAGCTGGTGTTCACTCCTCCCCAGAGCTGCGGCTCTCCAATAGTTAATCCGGCCGGTATTAGCCATTCTATTGGGTTTTACGCCCCATATTGTACTTGACCTACACTCATAGATCAGTGGAGCTATTTTGGGACGACGTCCCTGGGACGTCATCGTGCACTTCCGCGATTGCGCGTCCCCTGGGACGCGCTCGTGTAAGTGTCCGTGCTCGCCGGGTCTAGATAGCCGATAGCGGCCGTTTACCACGTGATCGCGCCGTCAAATGACGGCGCGATCACTTGTAAACAAACCGGCGTCATTTGATGACGCCGGTTCCTCCCGCTCCTCTCTGTACCGTTCGGTACAGTGTGAGAGGAGAGGGGGGGAGCCGGTGGCAGCAGCAGCGCTGTGGCTGGATCTGTGACAAATGCAGTCAAAGATCCATCCATCCCAGCTCAGCCATCCCTGCCCCATACTCTGCAATACCACAGTACCCTGCACAATACTCTGCAATACCCCAGTACTCTGCAATACCCCAGTACTTTGCAATACCCCAGTACCCTGCACAATACTCTGCAATACCCCAGTACTCTGCAATACCCCAGTACTCTGCAATACCCCAGTACCCTGCACAATACTCTGCAATACCCCAATAACCTGCGCAATACTCTGCAATACCCCAATACCCTGTGCAATACTCTGCAATACCCCAATACCCTGTGCAATACTCTGCAATACCCCAATACTCTGAAATACTCGGTACAGTGTGAGAGGAGAGGGGGGGAGCCGGTGGCAGCAGCAGCGCTGTGGCTGGATCTGTGACAAATGCAGTCAAAGATCCATCCATCCCAGCTCAGCCATCCCTGCCCCATACTCTGCAATACCCCAGTACTCTGCAATACCCCAGTACCCTGCACAATACTCTGCAATACCCCAGTACTCTGCAATACCCCAGTACTTTGCAATACCCCAGTACCCTGCACAATACTCTGCAATACCCCAGTACTCTGCAATACCCCAGTACTCTGCAATACCCCAGTACCCTGCACAATACTCTGCAATACCCCAATAACCTGCGCAATACTCTGCAATACCCCAATACCCTGTGCAATACTCTGCAATACCCCAATACTCTGAAATACTCTGCGCAATACTCTGCAATATCCCAATACCCTGCGCAATACTCTGCAATACCCCAATACCCTGCGCAATACTCTGCAATACCCCAATACCCTGCGCAATACTCTGCAATACCCCAATACTCTGCAATACCCCAATACCCTGCACGATACTCTGCAATACCCCAATACCCTGCGCGATACTCTGCAATACCCCAATACCCTGCGCAATACCCTGCGCAATACTCTGCAATACCCTGCGCAATACTCTGCAATACCCCAATACTCTGCAATACCCTGCGCAATACTCTGCAATACCCCAATACTCTGCAATACCCTGCGCAATACTCTGCAATACCCCAATACTCTGCAATACCCCAATACCCTGTGCGATACTCTGCACAATTCCAATACTCTGCAATACCCCAATACTCTGCAATACCCATTTTTTTAAAGCACCCCTGTCCCCGTGAGCTCGCATGCAGAAGTGAACGCATACATAAATCCCGCCCACATATGAAAACGGTGTTCAAGCTACACATGTGAGGTATCTCTGCAAACGTTAGAGCGAGAGCAATCATTTTGGCCCTAGACCTCCTCTGTAACTAAAAACATGTAACCAATAAAAGTAATTAAAGCGTCGCCTATGGGGATTTTTAAGTAGCGAAGTTTGGCGCCATTCCATGAGTGTGCGAAATTTTGAAAAGTGTGACATGTTGGGTATCTATTTACTCGGCGTAACTTCATCTTACACATTATGAAAAAAATTGGGCTTAATTTACTGTTTTTTTTTTAGCACAAAACTGTTTTTTTTTAAAACACGCGTTCAAAAAATGTCTGCGAAAATACCATGCAAAATAAAAAGTTGTAATGGCCGCCATTGTATTCTCTAGGGTCTTTGCTAAAAAAGAATATATAATGTTTTGGGGTTCTATGTAATTTTCTAGCAAATAAATTATGATTTTTCCATGTAGGAGAGAAATGTCAGAATTGGTCTGGGTGTTCCAGAACGCCTGATGGCGTTCCCTGCATGTTGGGCCTCTGTATGTGGCCACACTGTGTAAAAGTCTCACACATGTGGTATCGCCATACTCGGGAGGAATAGCAGAATGTGTTTTGGGGTGTAATTTGTGCTATGCATATGCTGTGTGTGAGAAATAACCTGCTAATATGACAGAAACAAGATTTTTATTTATTTTTTACAGAATTTTCAGTCGTTTTTCTTTTATAGCGCAAAAAATAAAAAAAACCCAGAGGTGATCAAATACCACCAAAAGAAAGCTCTATTTGTGTGAAAAAAAGGACAAGAATTTCAAATGGGTACAATGTTGTATGACTGAGTAATTGTCATTCAAATTGTGAGAGCACTGAAAGCTGAAAATTGGTCTGGTCAGGAAGGGGGTTTAAGTGCCCAGTGGTCAAATGGTTAAAGACATAGATTGCTATGTTAAAAGAGGAAACTTACCTTAATATACTCCTCCTGCAGAACTTGTATGATGGCAGAACACGTCTCCGGTATGACGATCCCAAGCACCTGGGGAGAAATGGCTGTCAAGAACTTGAGGTCCTGCAGGCTCCTCCCAGTCGCCAGGTACCGCAACGTGGCAATAAGCCTCTGCTCGGCCGTGATATAGGGGGACAGAAGATCCAGCAGATGGTGGAAAACGGGGTCCGTCATACGGAGAAAGTTCCTGTAGTCATCAGGATTATTCTCCCGGATTTCCCTAAGCAGAGGCATATGAGATAATCGGTCACGCTGTTGCAACCAATTCTTGGCCCAGGAACTCCTCCTCCCCCTGTTCCTGGCCAAAGCCCTGGAATGCTGATAAAAGCCCATATCCAGCACAAACTCAAGTAAAGTCACGCTGCTGCTCCATCATGGCTTCAAACCGGCCGGCTGATCAGTCAAGAACACACTCAAAGAGAAAGCACCTCCAAATCCAGCAAAACCTGCAAAGAACGCACAACAAACAGATACGAGCGGACAGGACGCCACTGCAAAGCAGAAACGACCCGAAAGCCAGCTCTGACTGCCAAATACGAACCCACAAGCACACACTGAACCCGAGAATACGACCTGTAAAGCGCGGAGACTGAAAATCGTGAATCGGCTCTAACCAAACCTTTGCTAACACGCTGGAACACGTAACTAGCAAAAGCGGAACAGAGGGCGGTGCTGTAGGCTTTGGTCTTCCCCTTTATAGTGACGTTGTACGTGGTTTACGTGCACACGTTCTGGTCCGAGGGGATTTTTGTCCGATGGTGTGTACGCACATCAGACCAACGGACAATTCTGCCTTGTCCGCTGGAAACGGTCCGTCGGACATGTCTCCTTGTGTGTACGCGGCCTCAGTGTTAGAAAATAACTGATCCTAGCTGCATTGAAATAAAAAAAAATAAAAACATTGGTTCATGCTTTTTTGTGACACCCCCTTGACTATTAACCCAGGACACTAACATTTTAAATTTGACAAATTTAGCTCCTATTGATTTCATTAGTTCAGGTTCTGCATCCAAATCTAATGATCAACACTCCACGTATATAGAAAAGTATTTACAGATATATAAGCATATATAAGCATAACAATATTAATTGAAGAAAGTTGCATGGACTGTATGCACAGTCCCACAAACAGACATTTTTATTTCTAGGGTATTTTTTTTTAGATTATTAATCATCAGATAGGCCTTGTCTAAACGTCAGCCAAGGGGTTTGGAGAGGACACCAGAGTACCAAAGCCAAGCAGGATAACATTAGTTAAATATAATACAGTTATAGTTTCTGACAGTCAAGCAAACATATATACAGTCCCTAGCCAGGTATTACTGTATTTTTGATAACCTGCTTTTGTATGCTTCTTAAGGATATTACAAAGCCATCTATAACTTTGCCCCCAGTTACATCACTAACCTAGTCCCAAAACAGCAACAAAGCCACTCCCTTCAGTCCTGCCAAGACCTCCTGCTCATAGCTCCCTTGTCACATCCTCCTATGCTCAACTCCAGGATTTCTCCAGAGCTTCACCCATCCTTTGGAACTCCCTTCTCCAATCTGTCCGACTGTCCCCTAATCTATCCATCTTTAGACGATCCCTAAAAACCCTCCTCTTTAAATAAGCATATCCTGCTTCTAACTAATACACTGTTTTACTTCCTCTATCCGCTCATCCCCCACAGCTATGATCTTTTGTATCAATTGACTCTCCCTTTTAGATTGTAATTATTATAATAATAATAATAATAATAATAATAATAATAATTATAATATTATTTTCCTTTCAATGTATGTGTTACTTGAGACATTTACTCTTGCACCAGAGACTTTTTAACAATCAACTGCAACTATGCAGCCATTCAGTGAAAGTCTTTTTTTATTTCTCTTAGCACCACTCCCCCAAGGGTACAACAGCAAAAGACCTTTCAGATGTAAATGTTTGAATTAAATTAAATTGCATGTTGTGAATAATATTTATAACCATTAACAAGAAGGCTTTTAGTAATCTTTCCTCTACTAATCTGCAGAATAGACAAGTTCTATAAAATGTTATACAATCAATGTGGTATTGTGTTCCCCTCTTGGCAAGGGCATCTTCTCAACCTTGCATTGGCATACCACACATTTTAGTAATGTAAACAATTAGCAGAGGAGGATATAGATTAACATGCCCCCCATTTCAACTACTAGCAGTATTTACCTACACATGGGTAAGTACAGTATACGTCAAAACATTTTAAAAAAAATCTTGTTATTCATAAATGATAAAATCTCCTTGTTATCTCCTTGTTATGACAGTCTTAATAGCAATAAATAACCTCTTAAACAATTACTGCAGTCATGCAAATTATTGTATTTACAGATATAAGTGCTGAAGACTAGATTTGATTTGTGGTTCATGATTTTCCAGTAAAATATAAGGAGAATTCAAGGAGTTAATAACTATGTTTATCTCTTAAAAGAATTTACGGTGTTAGTGAAAAAAAACACCAAGTCAACAGATTTACAAACCCTAAATAACATTACACTGTCACTGATGGATTAGTCTGCTTAGTTTGTAAAAAGTGCACCATCCATTATAAGCCTCAAAATAATGAAGATGCGTGACATGACTTATTTTCAATTGATTAATTTAAAAATTATTGCTAAATTAGTTTCTACTATATTCTTCAATGTGAAATATACAGTATATTGCGTAGTTTTAATACTTAATTGTGATAAAAAAAATATAAACCGATTCTTTGCAAAACAATGGTTTGCAAACATTTTAAACCTTAAGATGAGTTTCCAATGCACATTGCAATTTTTCAACCAGACAGATTATATCATACAACGACAGCCTAGAGAATTGTGGTATAAGCAATTACCACTGTATGCTTAGTAGAGTCAGCATTGTATAAAGACATTTGGCAGTTTCAATATATATGGAAAACTATTATTTAGACCATATCTAAAGCCTAACTCCTTCATTTACTTTGACTACTTTGTTTTTTTGATTGGCTGAGCTAGGAAGCCTTTTATTCATTCATAAAAATACAAAGCTTCAGTAAATGGCTGAGCAACACTCAACTCAATTTATTTCAGAGAATGGGACAGAAAGGCTTCAGACCGCTGCTGTAACACAACACTGTATACTTTATTTATTTGATACTACATACATTTTATACAACGCTAATGATTGGCACATGTATTAGTAATGGATATAGATAAAGTGATATTTAAAGCAAAAGTAAACCTCAAGTTAGTCTTTAACTGTCTTTACTTTATGCAAATATCACAATGGGCCAGATTCAGGTAGATGGGAGCATCTTTGCTCCAGAGTAACGCTTCTCATTTACGTTACTCTGCCGAATTTTTAGCAGCAAGTGCTGTCATTCACGAAGCACTTGCTCCTAAAGTTGCGGCAGCGTAACGAAAATGAGCCGGCGGAATTCAAATTGGGCGGGTACGGGGCGTGTAGTATTTAAACTAAGCGCGATCCCGCCGCGAACGTACTGCGCATGCGTCGAGTGTCAAAGCATCCCCGTGCGCATGCTCCAAATTCTGTGAATGAACGTCAATGACGTCACATTCCCATTCATGATCTTTTTACGCAAGCGACGTGATTTTTTTTTTTCCCGACGCGATGACGACGCCTATACCTAACATAGGATACTCCAACCCCATGTAGGTATATCTTCGCGCCGCGTATCGCTTCCGGAAACGTCGTACCGTCATTGCGTCGCGCCGGAATTCGCTTGTGAATTGCGGATTTCCGCTCATTAACATATTTTTTGAGCGGAAATCGGCGGGAACGCCCCGGCGCCATTTTTAAGTTGAAGTAACGATGCGATGGCGAAACTCAGTTACGCTGATCGCATCGGAGCTTCAACCCGGCGTTTCTTGTTTTCTGGTTACAGAAAACAAAAACGCCGGCTCAAAGTGACAGTTAGGCTGGCGGATCACTGGATCCGCCAGCCTAACTGTTCCTGAATCTGGCCCAATGTCTGCAAATAAAGTAACCACTTTAAGACCAGCATGATAAACCCTCTTCCTGTCAAGGCCATTTTTAAATTTTCAGCATTAGGTTACTTTGACTGACAATTACATCATGCAACACTATACCCACATTAATTTTATATAATTTTTTTTGGAACAGAAAGGGGGGATTTACTGAACCTGGTGCACACAGAATTGTGTGCAGCTGTGCATACTAACCAATCACCCTTCTAGGTTTTATTGTCAAAGCTTAATTAAGCTAAAGTTTTCATAGGAAAGGCGATACCAACTGTGGAAGAAAATGCTGCACACCCCTGATATAATTCAGAAAAAAGAAAGGGTACCTCTAGGGACTTTGAATTGCAGCAATGAGTCAACATAATGACAATTGATGAAAATGTGTATAAACGTATAAAGATTATTGATATTCAAATGGTATCAAAAAGATATATAGAACAAAAAATTCTGATTGGAATCAGGACATGAGCTCCAAGAGGAGACATAAAACAAGGGCAAATACATACAAAAGGCGGCCATCAATGGTCAATACAACATACTGTAAGAATAATTGCTAAGCTAAAGTTAGAAGCTGATTGGTTACTGTGCACAGTTAAACCAGATTCTATGTGTACCAGCTATATTAAATCTGACCCACAGAGTTTTTTTTTGTTGCATTTAATCACCACTGTTATTCAAAAATAAAAAAGTTTCCCTTAACTTCTATTCGAAAATGTTGCTAATAAGTTTTCTTTCGTTATAAATGTATATATATATATATATATATATATATATATATATATACACTCTATACTATATTTTCAAAAGTATCGTGACGCCTGCCTTTACACGCACATGAACTTTAATGGCATCCCAGTCTTAGTACATAGGGTTCAATATTGAGTTGGCCAACATTGTGCAGCTATAACAGCTTCAACTCTTCTGGGAAGGCTGTCCACAGGGTTTAAGTGTGTGTCTATGGGAATGTTTGACCATTCTTCCAGAAGCGCATTTGAGAGGTCAGATACTGATGTTGAATGAGGAGGGCTGAATTGCAGTCTCCAATCTAATTTATTCCAAAGGTGCTCTATTGGGTTGGGGCCAGGACTCTGTGCAGGCCAGGCCACCCCAAACGTACTCATCCACTCATCCATGTCTTTATGGACTTCACTTTGTGCACTGGTGTGCAGTCATGTTGGAACAGGAAGGGGTCAACCCCAAACTGTTACCACAAAGTTGGGAGCATGAAATTTACTGAAAAATTTATTGGTATGCTGACACCTTAAGGCTGTGTACACACGATCGGTCAAAACCAATGAAAATGGACTGAAGGTCCGTTTCATCGGTCAAAACCAATCGTGTGTGGGCCCCATCGGTCAGTTATGCTTTGGTCAAAAAAAAGAGAACTTGCTTTAAAATTTACCCGATGGACGCCTAACCGATAGGGCAAAACCGATCGTTAGTAAGCACGACCATAGGTTAAAAATCCATGCATGCTCAGAATCAAGTCGACGCATGCTTGGAAGCATTGAAATTCATTTTTTTCAGCACGTCATTGTGTTTGGACTGATCACTGGAACTAGGGGGCCAGGCCCAACCTCAGAAAAGACATCCACACACCATATTCCCCTTTCCACCAAATGATGTGGACCAGTGCTCAAAGCAAGGTCTATAAAGACATTGATTAGCAAGTTTCGGGGGGAGGAACTTGATTTGTCTACACAGAGTCCTGATCTCAACCCGAGAGAACATGTTTTGAATGAATTAGAACGAAGACTGCTAGCCAGGCCTTTTTGCCCAACATCAGCGCCTGACCTCGCAAATGTGTTTATGGAATAATGGTCAAAAATTCCCATAGACACACTCCTAAACCTTATGGATAGCCTTCCCAGAGGAGTTGAAGCTGTTATAACTGCAAAGGATGGGCCAACTCAATATTGAACCCTACGGACTAGGACTGGGATGCCATTAAAGTTCATGTGCGTGTAAAGGCAGGTGTCCCAATACTTTTGACAATCTAGTGTATATTAAATGTATCAATCCTGATTTTCTGACTGTCTATCTAATTTATGGCATTCCTAAAATGCAATGACTATACAAATTCTATAAAAATTACCCATTGTTGTAAAGTACACACTTCAAGATATTGGGTAAAAAGCATGATGAGTTTTGTGAAGTTGATTTTTTTTGCAACAATTTTTTCGAAAGTAAATCAAATGATATTCTTGTTTTCATTGCTGTCATTTTAACAAGTTATTTCTTAGGCATAACAAGAAAAATTGATGTCTAATGTGTTTTGTTGATGACCCAACTTTCTCAGAGACTGGCAGTCTGGCAAAACTAGTTAGATGTCAGCTTTTCTTCTCCCATGTGATCCATTGGTGCTGCTCTCCATATGTCTGTGTGATCAATGGACCTTTACATATATTATGAAGACTTTACCTATTGAATTTATTCTTCTGTGAGTGGACTATCTTGTATCTGCCTCTACTTTGATCACCTAATTAAAAGGCTCCTATGTACCTGGGGTGACATCTAAGCCATGCATGTAAGGTCCCTGAAGAACAATTCAACACAAACTTGGGGGCACACCCTAAAATGCATTTAAATTCAAGATGGTGCTGCTATAAGACTAACAAATAGTACAAAACAGATATACAGCACACACATTCAAGAATGACATTTATCCTGCACACTATGGGCCAGATTCAGGTAGAGTTAGGCTGGAGTATCTGTGATACTCCAGCCTAACTGTCACTTTAAGCCGGCGTTTCTGTTTTCTGTAACCAGAAAACAAGAAACGCCGGGTTGGAGTTCCGATGCGATCGGCGTAATTGAATTTCGCCATCGCATCGCAACTTTAATTTAAAAATGGCGCCGGGGGCGTTCCCGCTGATTTACGCTGAAAAAATATGTTAATTAGCGGGAATCGGCAATTCACGATCGTATTCGGGCACGACGCAGTGACTTTCCGACGTTTCCGTAAGCATTACGCGGCGTAAAGATAAAGCAGCCCCCTAGTGGAGTATCCTATGTTAAGTATAGCCGTCGTCATCGCGTCGAAAAAAAAAAAAATCCCGTCGCTTGCGTAAAATGTTCATGAATGGGGATGTGACATCATTGACGTTCACTGACAGAATTTGGAGCATGCGCACTGGGATGTATTGACACTCGACGCATGCGCAGTACGTTCGCCGCGGGATCGCACTTAGTTTAAATAATACACGCCCCGTACCCGCCCAATTTGAATTCCGTCGGCTCATTTGCGATGCGCTGCCGCAACTTTAGGAGCAAGTGCTTCATGAATAACAGCACTTGCTCCTAAAATTTCGGCAGAGTAACGTAAATGAGAAGCGTTACTCCAGAGCAAAGATGCTCCCATCTACCTGAATCTGGCCCTATATGGTCATGGGGGGACGCCAGGAGGGAGATGCAGAAAAGCTCTATTGAGGGATATATCTGAACTATCACCTGCACTGTTGGAACCCAGTCGGAGATTAATATATGGGAATCATCCTAGGAGATATACAACCAGAATACGCCATGAAGGAAAGCAGAGATATACACTTAAGGATTCATTATATCTACAAGGAGGTAAGCGCTCGTGAGCCCACTTTTTGAGGATTTTTAGAAGATCACTGAAAGAACATCAGTTTATTCAAAAAGATCGTTGATTATCATCATATGGACATTTGAGCTGGAGGTCCGCTAATTGCAAATCCCTGTTGTAGGATGTATCATTTTGGGAATTATGTGGGTTTTTATAGGTGTCAACGGTCATAAACAGTAAAACTAAACAATTAAAACTCCAAAAGTCCCAAAGTTATATGTAGAACTGTAGCAGCGCTACTTTCAAACTTGCGTTTGAAATTCTTCTATAAATCAAGTAAAAATATAGGAATTCAATGATAGTGCAGACGGATCACACACAAATTAGTCCTTACAGTACTGTATGAAATAAATACACACCCTCTTTGTCCCTAGTGGTCTGCCCAGTGTCCTGCATGCACTTTTATATAATAAATACTGTTCTTTCTGCCTGGAAACTGTAGATTGTCCATAGCAACCAAAAAGTGTCCCTTTATGTCAAAAGTGGTTTTAGACCAACTAGAAAACAGCGATAATAAATTAGAATCACTTGCAGAATTGAGCGATAGCGATTTGTGGGGAAATTCGTCATCAAACAATAAAAGTAATGACAGCGACAATTCTGCAACTGAGCAAATTTCAGTGTTTTTGATTTGATTACATTATTGAATGATTATTATAATTACATTATTATTTGTTATAATTATTTATAGTTATTTATTATACTATAATTTATGATTTTGTGTTTCAAACTTTATCATACCCATTTATCATTAAGTGAGTTATTCCTAAGAATTACAGACCTACCACATAAAACGCTAAATTTTCATGCAAAATAATTGTACCGCTTTCAGCACCTAAAACCAGAAAGAATCATACCGCCAGGGAGGTTAAGAAATATATTAACACATCATCTGAGGCGCATGCGGGGGCTGCTCCAAGATGGCTGCCTGAGCTAGGAGCTCCGCGCTGCTTTGGCCATCCGACGCACACAGTGGGGGAGTCGGGGGCCCGGGGGCTTGGGTGACTGCACCATAGGGCAGCGGAACACTCGGGGCACACGTCCATGTCGGCTGAACCGACGAGGAGGAACCTGGGACCTCAGCTGGCAGCGGCAAGTGCGGCGGACTATTGCAAAATGGCGGGCGTCTCTCAGGTACAACACGCAGGCACGGAGTTCCCTGCTAACAACAGGCCATCATATGCATCTGTGGCCCACTCACACGCTTTTGGGACCCCTGTATGCCCGATAGCGAACATGGCTCACTCCCCAGCCTCCACTGAGTCACTATTGGAGCAGACTATGGAGGAGCTGCTGAACTCTCCATTAGGGCCTATCTCCCCACAGACAGCAGACGAGCCTGTCATGGCAGCGGTTACCTCAAACCCATTAATATCAACACCAGACCTCTTTTTTTTCAGCTGTCCTTATTACTGGACAGAGGATTAGCACAGACTGCTGCCAAAATTACTGGAGACTCAAGGGGCGATTTCCAGATGTTAGGCTCCAGGATGGAGGCCATAGAGAGCAAGCTAGATCAGACGATCGCCAAGACCAGGCAAAATTCCGATCACATACAGGTCTTACAGGACCAATTGGATACGGCCTTATCGCGGATCAATGACCTTGAAAATAGATCTAGGAGGGAGAACTTTAGGATCAGGGGGCTCCATAAAGCACTCACCGATACTCTAACTATAGTGCAGGATTTCCTAAAGCAGCTCATGCCCAACATTCCTCCGCATAAGCTGGAGATCGACCATGCCCACAGAACCCTGGGACCCCCGAGGAAAGATTGCACCCCCAGAGACATTGTGGTTAAACCGCACTACTTCTCGGTGAAGGAGGAAGTGATGAGACTGTGCACCAAGACCCTCTCACTTGCCGGGGTTATGCCATTCAGGTATTTGCGGATCTTTCACCAACCAACCTATTCAGAAACGGAGAGAATTGAAGCCCCTTGTCGCGGTCCTGTCGCAATGTGATATTAAATATAAATGGGCCTTTGCCTTTGCCTTGAAGTTCAAGTACAAAGGTAGAGCGCATGCCTTTCACAACTTCCAAGAGGGAGAGCGTCTGCTCCTGGACCTGCGTCTCATCTCTCAAGAAACTGCGATGGACCTCTCCCACTCCAGTACAGGATCCGCTAAGCGCCCTTCTCTTGCGAGCCCTCTGACGAACACCTGGGACAAACCCAAATTTAAGAAGACCAGGGACACCAGGCCACCATGACACCCGGAGACCAGCTTCCTGGCACCATTTAAGGAGGATCTCCTCTTTGAACTTCCCCCAGGCTCCGAAGGGGGGCTTAATTTTTTTAAATTTTTTTTCTTCTTCTTCTTCTTTATTTCTTTTTCCTAGGGTGTTGAAAAAAGTTTTTTGTTGTTCCACTCTATTCTTACAGTGATGGTCTCGGATTGTTTCAGTATGGACCTCTCACTTTGGTATACTTTGATAGATAGGTCCTCAGTGTTCATAACATATTATTTGTTCCCTCTGCACAATGCTTAACTATAGAGCTTGTTGTTGTTGCCCTGGCCGCGGGTGGTGCGTTTCTGGGGGGCTCGGGCTCCCTCTGCATGTTTTGCGTGGGGGGGGCGGACCCTCCGGGGACGGGCACCCGGGGTCCCTTGCTTCCCTAATTATTGATGATGTTTTTAGTTCTGTTTTTATTTACTTGGTGCGTCGGGGTTGGAGCGGTGTTGCTGCGCCTCCTCCTACCCCAGGGATTTGGCAATGCCTTCTCCCTGGGCTAGGTGCTCGCCCTGTTTACAGGGTATGGGAATTCAAAACAGGGTTCTAGGTGACGGGTATATTAGTACTCGCCACTCGCCTGAGTCCCTACCAGACTTGGGACTCCCCATCCCTCTCCCCCTTCTTTCCCTTCTTTTCTATTCTGCTCTGACTCTCTTCTCTCTTGCAGACAGTCACTGGTCAGCAGAGGAGCACCCTTATCTAGAGAGGTTGCTGTTTTCCCTCCGGATAGGCCCCTACGTCTGGCACGGACACTACATTCAGGTAGGTGACGATGATTTGGTGATCTACCCCATCCTCCTGCTCCATGGCTGACTCTCAACCCTTGGCTAGCCCGTTAAGGATAGCTTACCACAACGCGCAAGGTCTTAACTCCCCCTCTAAAAGACGGAAGGTCCTAGACTTCATGAAATCAAGCAATTTAGATGTCTTTTTTTTTTACAGGAAACTCATTTCCCAATCCGATACAAACCTAAATTTCTACACGCTCAGTTCCCTCAATTCTTCTTAGCTAGCGCGGAAGATAAAACTAAGGGGGTGGCGATTCTTATTTCCAAAAACTGCAGATTTTCACTGAAATCTGAACATGGGGACCCCATGGGGAGGTTTCTTCTCGAAAAGGGCATGATTGATGGTCACCTGTACTCTTTGGTGTCCTACTACGCCCCCAATGTAGGTCAATTGCGATTCTTCATTAATCTTTTCAAAACTTTAGAACGGCTGCTTGAGGGCTCGGTTATTTTAGGAGGGGACTCAAATGTCGCCTTTGACCAGGGCTTAGATAAATCAAAACCACTGACAGCACAGAATGTACGCCCCACCAGACTTAGTTCTTTTTTTTTTTTTTTTTTTTTTTCTTTTCTTTTTTTTTTTTAAAGTGTATTTTTGTGCGTGAACTCGAGAGAGAGGAGCCGGACTGCAGGAGTTGGCAGTAGGCAGACCCTCCCCCCGGAGGCAATCGCCATCCTTCTCCATGCCCCCGGTGGCAATGGCGGGTGTGAGGGGGGGCCTCCCACTCACCCCACCCTACCTGCTCCACTTGGGAGCCCGACTGGGGCCCAATGGGACCCCAACGGGGCAGAGGGACTCCCCCTATGAGGGAGTGAGGGGGTCTAGCCCACCCAGCCAGCCCCGTAGGTCCTTCGCCTCTCATTTTTAGGAGACCGCATGGCCAATGTGCGTGCGTGGTAAACCAATTTCGTGTGCGTGCAAGTGTGGTGGTTTTTGTGGGGGGGGGGGCGTACTAAGCACAGGCGTACCTTGCATAGCACACCCACCGGGAGCCGGGCTGAGACCACCAAACTCAATTCACATGTAGCCGAGACCGGGATCCTAACCCTTGGCTGCAGAGGTGAACAGCTTGTCAGCGCAGTGCCAATCACGTTGAGCCACCACAGCTCCCCATAGACTTAGTTCTAAGATAGCTAAAATGGTATTTCAGCAGGGCCTCACTGACGTTTGGAGGGAAATTAATCCTACCCAAAAAGACTACACACACTTCTCCCACGCGCACCAGACCTATGCCAGAATTGATCATCTCCTGGTTTCAAATGCCCTGATTCCCTCGGTCAGTAAGGCCCAAATCACTGATATGGTCTGGTCAGACCACTCTCTAGTGAGTATGGTAATACATAACAACACCTCGCCCTCCAAGTCTCCCCACTGGCGACTTAACGAAACAATATTGTCGGACCCTGTTCACAGAAGAGACTTAGAAATGGCCATCTCGGAATATTTCTCACTGAACAGCTCCCCTGATGTTTCGGCAGAGACACTATGGTCAGCGCACAAAGCCACTATTAGAGGTAAGCTAATTCAAATTAAAGCTAGAATTAATAAGGCCCGGAGAGTGGACATTGAGAACCTGGAACTGAAGTTTCTAGCGCTTTGTGCGGAACACAAGAATGATCCATGTCTCGTCTTGACTCCGCACGTCTAGAACTTAATTTAGCCCTTACTGCTAATGCTGACAAGAGTATGCGATGGCAGGGGGCAAGGTTTTATCATATGAAAGACAAGCCGGGGCATCTCTTGGCCTCTAGACTTACGCTGCGCCCTCGCACTTACGCCTTCCCCAAAATAAACATAGCGGGCAGACCCCCACAGCGAACCCTCATAAAATTCTAACTGCTTTCCATAACTTTTACTCCGATCTATATAACGAACGACAAACTCAGAGGAACCAAGTCGTGAACAATTTCTTGGACAATGTCCACTTTATCAAAGGACCACAGAGACCGACTTGAAGCTCCTATCTCGACGGACGAGGTGTTAGAAGTGATTAAGGGTCTGAAGAAAAACTTGGCATCGGGGCGTGATGGGTTCTCCATTCCTTACTATAAAGCTTTTGCACATACCTTAGCGCCACACCTGACAAATTTCATTAATTCCAAGACTAGAGGGGACCCACTGGACTCGCAGCTGAATGCAGCCTTCATTTCTGTCATTCCGAAACTTGACAAAGACCCAGGGGAAGTTAGCAATTACAGGCCGATATCTCTGATCAATAATGATCTGAAGAAAATGACTAAATTTATGGCCGATCGCCTTGCGTCCTTTATAGGAACCTACATCCACAAGGATCAAGTTGGGTTCATACCCGGATGCCAGGGCCCAGATCAAATCAGGAGGGTAATAGATGTTATGTCTATTTTGCAGTCCGGGTGGGATGGAGGGGGCAATCAAGCAGGAATGTTGTTGTCGTTGGACCTGCAAAAGGCTTTCGACTCGGTCTCTTGGTCCTACTTATTTGCAATACTAGAGCGATGGGGCTTCGGCCCCAGATTTATCTGGTTGATTCGATCTCTCTACTCCAACCCTGTAGCTAAGATTAAATAAGGCCTTCATTCGGATTCCATCAAAATTCGGAAGGGTACACGTCAGGGTGATTTTCGCTATGGCAATTGAATCTCTAGCAATCGCTATTCGATCCAACCCAGACATAGCAGGGGTCCGCTGTGGGTCTAAAGTCCTCAAGTGCGGTTTATTCACGGACGATCTGATTCTTTTTGTCACATCCCCCGTCACATCCTTTCCGGTTATTTGTAAGACTTTGGACGATTTTGCAGAACTATCAGGTTTACGGGTTAATTATGCTAAGTCCCAGGCCCTCAATGTCTCACTTCCGTCGCCCCTAGTTGCCCAACTTAAGGACTCTTTTCAGTTCTCATGGAGTGAGTCTTCCATTCGGTATTTGGGAATTAACCTGACCCCAAAATATGAATGTCTATATCAAGTAAACTATTCCTCCGCGTACAAAAAAATATTAGTAGATCTCAAACAGTGGCACATACATCAACTCTCCTGGCTAGGGAGGATAAACTCTTTGAAAATGACCCTGCTCCCCAGGCTTCTCTATCTATTTTTCTCACTCCCGATCTCTATTAGGAAAGACCACCTAGCCTCCTTCCAGAGTAAAGTAATTGGATTCATATGGGGTAACTCGGGCCATCGCTTTGCGAAGCAAACCCTTTTTAGACTTAGGAACAGAGGGGGGTTAGGTTTATCCAACCTGTTCTAGTATTATCAGGCGGCCAGACTCTCACAGCTTTCTACGGTTTATTCTAAAACAGCCAAACCTGATTGGGTGGATATGGAAAGACAGGTAGTCCCCATATTCACTCTTGACTTCCTCTTGTGGTGCGCTCCTAAGGCCAGACCTCCAATACTCTGCCCATCCTTATCGCACTCCTTTGCAATTTGGGATAAACTCAGGAATAATCCGGTTTTGGTCTCCCCTTGTAAACCCTTAGCGCACATTTACAATAACCCAACATTTTCGCCAGGGATGGACATTAGAGCGTTCAAGTGGTGGTTAGACAAAGGGATGTATCGGATTGGGCACTACTTCTCCCTTGTAGGCCCCATCTCCCTTCCTCATTGTGTTAAGAATCTGAAAATGCCTGACTCAGAAAGATTCCGATTTTGCCAACTGTCACGTTTTATCCATTCTATATGGTCCACAAAACCTAATCCCCCCCAATTCACAATATACGAACAGTGGTGTGGAAGCCTTCTGGAGCAGAGGGGAGGGATCTCCAAAATATATTCGTCACTCGCCATGGACACCCATAAAACGCCATATATAATGGCCTGGGAGACTGACTTGTAGATGACTAGGGACTTGGAAACCTGGCACAAGGCATTTGCAACATCATTCAAGGGTGTCCTCAACATTTCACTTATTGAAGCTTATATAAAGGTTTTTACTAGGTGGTACCTAACACCTCTCCGACTCTCTGCTATGTACCCCACGACTTCCCCTCTGTGCTTCAGAGGGTGCCAGATGAGGGGTTCCATGCTACACATATGGTGGGAGTGCCAAAAAATCAGGTTTTTTTGGGACAAAATATTCAAAATAGCATCCAAAGTCACAGGTATAGCGCTTCCCTCGTCTCCTTTGACTGCTCTTTTCAACCGGCTACTCACCAAGGCCCCGAAATCCACTCGTAGATTGATATTCTTCATCTTCCTAGGGGCTAAAATCACACTGGCTAGGGCGTGTAAGCATTCCACGGTCTCCATTTTATTAGCCAAACGGAAAATATTGTGGATTATGTCCCAAGAGAAGATGATGGGCTCCATCTTTGATAACTTTGCTCAATTTAGGGAGATCTGGGAACCGTGGGCTAAATACATGGGAATAGGGGACTCTATCTATATGTCATGCACTTCAGATAAGGTTTAGACCTAGACTGTCTGCAGCCGTCTTCTCTCTCTTTTTCCTGTCTTTCTTCTTTCCTTCGTTTCTTACCCACCCTCCCTCCCCCAACATTCCCACAATTCCCTGTATTGTTTGGGAATAGCACCTGGGCACTGTTTTTTTTTCTTGTTATATTTGATTCTATTTCTTAAACCTCACAGTGCTGAAGATTGAGATTTCTCTGTATTATTACCATCTGATAGCTTAGACGGTATGGGATGTCACAGTATGACTACTGAACTGGCTGATCTCTTTTGCACGGAGCCCCCTGACAGACACTAATTTATGAGATCTGCAAATGGATGGGGGCCGATCCCCTTCCTCCCGACACAGCTAGTTCCCATGAGGGGTGTGTGGGGGTTGAGGAACGGGTCTCGCCCTCAGGGGCTCACGGTAACCTATATCTATGGGGTGATACTGACAGGGAGTTATTGTAGATGGTTGTATGTCAGTTGTATCACTACATAACGCTGGAATGCCGTGTACTGTGCCATTGTAATACCATACTTTTGCCTGTTTATGTCTTGTTCTGTCATGACATACTTTGAAAACCAATACAAACCTTAAACATAAAAAAATTACACATCACAAAGAAATATATTAAAACTATTCCTGCTTTGTTTGATTCTGAACTATACATGCTCATTAAAAGAGCTGGTCACATTGATCCTCGTTTCATGTACTTCAATGTAGGAGCCGGAGAGTCTGGAGCTGGTGTTCTCCTGCTATTGTCTGTTTATTAAGTTGTTACGTGTTTTCTGCAAAGAATGTCAGCCTTATGGTTAATTATTAATTGGGTCACCCATTGTCTGATTAATCACAACATTGTCTGCTAGTATTGTGTGCACTCCACCTAGGCTGGTTTAAGCGTCTAGTTAATTGGCTTAAGCTAATTAAATCACTGTTGGCTATTAGTTTCTAGTGGGGAAGTATTATACTGTATTCCTTAGTTATGTTAAGTATATTTCTGAATACAATTTTATCTGCATACAATAATGTAATCAGACTCACCTTACCTGACCTGGTGGGGTATATAAACAGTTCCAGATCTCATGCAAGCTATTTGTCAGCTGGTTTTGTATGCTATGTGGCTATACTATCTGGTATCTATGAACAGACTGGAGGAAGCTGGTATACTGACAAAAGCAATCAAGTGGGGTGCTGAGACGTTTCCGTCACATTGGTGGCAAGTGGTGGGGTGCTTCCTGAAGTCTGAAACATCAAAAACTCCACGAAATCCAAGGTCCAGATAGCAAAAGAGGAGAGGTACAGATATCAACCACAATGAAAAAGGAATTTGGAAGGAGGTTACAAGAGATGTGGCTAAAGCACAGGGGGCCAGTGTCAATGCAGCTCCTGCTGGGAAGGTAGGACTCTGTCCCCTGGGAACTCTGGAAGGAAGCACTAGCCCGTGAGTAGTAGACAGCTGAGATAAACAGGCTTTGTGAGCAACAAAGGGGTTAAGGTTTATGGTCTGAAAAACATGCCCCTGTTCTCTTTTCCTCGTTTGCCCATATGCCCCTCCCCTTTTTCTTATTTAAACATTGTGGGTGCCTCATCCCCTTGACTTTAAAAAAGCGCATTGAGCGCGAAACGGGTTGTCAAGGCAACCCCCTTTTTTTTTTTTTCCCCACATCAGGCTTAACCCAGGGTTTTAAAGTGTTGGAGGGGTTCATCTTTGTTCCGCCCTTCATATTTCCACCTCGGATTTGCATCATTTGTGGGTAGTTCTATATATTGTAGTTAATTTATCTCATTTTTTTTTTTTCCTCTTTTTTTTTTTTTCAATATATTATATATTATATGAACAATAGTGTAATTACAGATAACTGCACATGTTCTTAATAGTTAGCACAACCATTCCTCCCCACAGCACCCACCTCCCTAGGTCTCTAAGTGTTTATTTATTTCCCCCCCCCCTGTTGTTAACCCCCCCCCCCTTCTTCCCTCTTTTCCCTGTTGGATCGGGTCAAAACATTTACTGATTTATTTCTAGTAATATTGCAGTAACTTTTTCCGTTGTTTTATAGGTTCTCCACTGATCCCAAATCTTTCCATCTCTTCCTCCCGTCTCATCCCCCAGGTCAACCCTTCTTAAATACTCCATCTCTGCTGTCATGGACCATGAAATACTGAAATCCTAATTCATGTATTACAGATTTGATTCTGAACCCCAGCCAGGTCAACAGACTCATAAGTGATACTTATTGTCCATTGTGTGATAACCCTGTTTAAAGCCTTTCTATTATCAGGTGTAAATGACTTCTGCCCTGTCTCTGGTCTCCAGACAGTTCCATTGTTCTGTGGCTGGCTATTGTGTACATTGATTAACCCCCTGGGGCTTTTTTCTGAACACACATATTCAGGCTATTCAAGCTTTGGGACCAATCTCTGCTGAGACATTTGCATGGTTTAAGAGGACCAGATTGAAGACTGCATACTTTACAATGGACCAATAAGAAAGCGGTTGTTGGGGGCGGGATGTTCCAAATCCTGTATAAAGTGTGCTGTGTACTTTCAATAAAGTGTGTCCTGTTACATTCAGCATTAAGCCATGGCTCATGTGTGGATTATTCAGCGATTCCAGGGATATTCCTAGTCGGGAATATTGGGTGATTTCTTTTATGGGAGAAGAAGGGAATGGATGGCGGAGATATGTTCGACGACCGTCACAATTGGTGTCAGCAGCAGGATTTTCCCTTCTACTTTCCTTTACACCAGGATTCCAAGCAGACACTGGGAACAGTGAATGGAAGACCGGTACACCCTGCTTAAAAGAAATACACTGAAAGAACTAATGGAAGTTTGTGGAAGGATTGCTAGCAAAAAAACCGAGCGTGTCATCATAGCAGAATAAATGGAGCTAGACCAGGAGAACTCGGTTGCAGCAACGCCAGCAGTACAAGAGATGGGGACACCAGTGATTCAGGATGAGGAATCACCAGCCAACAAGCTAATAAGAGAGAAATTAGCATGGTTCGGTCCGAACCCAACGGCGGATGTGGTGCTGAAAGTGATGACCCTGTTAGCGGAGGAGGCTAAACAAATAAGAGACGCAGAGCTACAGTTAAAACTGGCAGCAGTCCAACAAGCAGCCGCACATTCTCCAAACAGTGAGTACAGCACAGCAGACACAAGGAAGATTCCGTTTAGCGCTTTTGAAGCTTTTTATGAGAAAGAACGAGAGCGGCAACATGAGCTGAGAATTGCAGAAATACGACGATCGGTGACAACGCCTAAAGAAGCAGCACCAAATGAAAGAGGAGGAGAGGTACAGATACCAGTAACCATGGAAGAGGAATTCAGAAGAAGGTTACAAGAGATGCGGATACAGCACACAGGACCAGAATCAGAGGAGGTCCTGCTGGGATGGGCGGATGTGATTCGGTGCCAACTCTGGAAGGAAGCGCTAGCTCTGGAGCAGCAACACCAAGGAGAGGTCCTGCCCTACATCTATGCAAGGTACTGGCCGCAGTATGACGTACGACTGCCGTTGTTGGGGGAACAACCGAAGCAGGAGTGGATAGCGGAATTAAACAGGCTGATCTGGGCAGAGATGCAGCTGGATGAGAGCTACAGAGCCCTCCGGTGGTATGTAGCCCAAGAGTGCCCGTGGTCAGCGGATGACAGCCCCACAGAAGACTATGACTATGATGACCTGGGATTGTTGTAGTGGAGGATGTCCAGTGATCCCGACTTTGGGGATGATCAGGAGTGGCGCTTGGAGGACATAATGGAGCACAGAGAGAAAAAATTGAATATCTCGGAAGCGCACTGGCTACAGGAAGATTTGGAATTTCTGCCCGCTCTGGAATGGGACCTTGAGATCGCCTACAAACAGCTGCTAGACTCTGCTGAGCGCCAGGACCGGGCTCCCTTTGCCTGGGACTATCAGAAAATACCAGTGGACAATGCAGAAATCCTGGCTGAAGAATCATCCATGGGGCAGGGTAACAGTGTGCTCTTCCAACCTGCCCCTGCAGCTATGGATGCGGAGGTCTTATGGCGGATGCAGCAAGTGCCAACTGACCTTGATGATCCTGTTTCTGCATGGGATGATCTTGAAGGGAGGAATGTGCCTGTCCAGCAGTATGCCAGTGAATCGGCAGTGGAAAATCTGGAGATTGCCATTCCCAAAGCTGAAGTTCTGACCGCAGGGCCGAGCTCTGCTAACCTCTGCTCAGTACCTATAGCATCTTCTGGGTTCCATGGACAGGAGATGGTGAACCTCTATCCCCAGACACCAGAGACAGGGGATTTAATAGATTTTTCTGCTGAGGACAAACAACCTGATGGGCCTCCTGCAGAAGAGCTGGTATCAGGGCCACACTTCACTGTGCTCTGCCCAGCACCAAGAGCAGTATTTGTGGAGTTACAAGGAACTTCCCCAGCTGAAGCGCTGGTCACTGGACAGAGGGTTCAAGACCTCTGCCCCACCCCTGTGGCAGTTTCGGAGGCTCATGGTGAGAAGATGGCGATCACTCCCCAGCCACAGATTACAGAATGCATGGACTGTTCAGAGGATGTTCTGGATTATGCGCCCCCAGCAGAAGTGCTGGCAACAGGGCAGAGTGCCAGCCATCTCTGCCCAGCACCGGGACCAACTGTGGAGTTCCAGGGAGCCGGGGCAGTTGGCCCCCCTCCCCAGCAACCAGCTGAGGTGGTAAAGCTCTTACTCCCAGCTGAACCACTGGCAGCAGGACAGGATGCTACTGGCGGCTGCACCCCACTACAGCTTGAGTGGATATCAGTGGATGGGACTGTGGTCTCCACTCACAGCAACCCAGCGGAAGAGCTGGCAACAGAGCAGAGTGCCCCGGGCCTCTGCTTTCACCTAACAGAAGAGGGGGTTCCTGTGGTAGTGGATGGGACTTCAGTCTCCACTGGCACAACCCCAGAAAATGGTACAGGACTGAAACAGGAGGATGTCAGCTTTGCTTTGCAAGCACTGGGGGATTTTCACCTCACATCAGTGGATGGGACTTCAGTCTCCACTGGTATACCCCATAAATGGTGGCCAGTTGGCCCAGACCCCCGACAGCATGATGGACTGAGCCCAGCCACCCTGTCATCTCTCCAGCGGCTGAAAGGACTCCAGGGAGAAGGGCCAGTCCAGGCCTCTCCCCAGCGGCAGACGTGTTCCCTGAGAGTGGCAGAGGATGGCGGGGTGAGTAATGCTCGGTTTGGAGCAAGTGATTTGGGGTACTGTATGGATACCGGCATTGGGGGACTGGAACTACTGACTGAATTCAGAGACAACCCATCTGGTGTCTCCTACTGGGTTAGTCCCCTGCCAAAAGGGGAGATGTGTGACAGGCCTAGCCGGGACAGGGGCTTTTGGAGAAGACTGAATGCGAGCCTCTTGCCGTCCGATTATGGGCCAGGGCCTCAAACCAGGAAGGCGGATGGGTTATCCTGGCAGACAGTCCTGGAACCTTAAGACTACTTGCCCAACATCCTCGAGTGACCCGTTTGGGTCCCACTGCGGATGTTGAACTATTTCCCAGGGGGAGTAATGTCATGGACCATGAAATACTGAAATCCTAATTCATGTATTACAGATTTGATTCTGAACCCCAGCCAGGTCAACAGACTCATAAGTGATACTTATTGTCCATTGTGTGATAACCCTGTTTAAAGCCTTTCTATTATCAGGTGTAAATGACTTCTGCCCTGTCTCTGGTCTCCAGACAGTTCCATTGTTCTGTGGCTGGCTATGTGTGTACATTGATTGACCCCCTGGGGCTTTTTTCTGAACACACATATTCAGGCTATTCAAGCTTTGGGACCAATCTCTGCTGAGACATTTTCAAGTCCTCATTTGCATGGTTTAAGAGGACCAGATTGAAGACTGCATACTTTACAATGGACCAATAAGAAAGCGGTTGTTGGGGGCGGGATGTTCCAAATCCTGTATAAAGTGTGCTGTGTACTTTCAATAAAGTGTGTCCTGTTACATTCAGCATTAAGCCATGGCTTATGTGTGGATTATTCAGCGATTCCAGGGATATTCCTAGTCGGGAATATTGGGTGATTTCTTTTATGGGAGAAGAAGGGAATGGATGGCGGAGATATGTTCGACGACCGTCACATCTGCGATATGGTCAACTCTGTATATGAATTCTTTTAGAGGAGGTTTATGAGGGTGGAGCCAGCATTTCGGGATCAGTCCCTTTGCTGCGTTTAACAGCACTGGGACCAATGTTGAGGCATATTTTTTTTTCCCTTTTAATAGACCTTGTCTGTGAAAAAGGCAGGTCAAAAAATCTAATGGGATCTTTTCCCCTGAGATTTCCTCAATCATTTTGAGGATCTCAGTCCAAAATTCCCTAATTTTCGGGCATTCCCACCATATGTGCAGAGCAGTTCCTACTTGATTACAGTTCCTCCAGCAGAGGGGGGAGTTAGCTGATGATATTTTATTTAGTCTAGCTGGTGTCAAGTGCCATCGCATCATGCATTTATAATTAGCCTCTACTGTTGTTATATCTTTTGCATAGGTGAATGTCGCTCTGATCATTTGCGTCTCTTCTATTCTTTCTCCACTTTCTTTCTCCCAGGCATCTATGCTTTGTAGTGTATCTTTTGTCCCTATTTTTGTAAGGATTTTGTAAGTCGTCGCGATTCCATGTTGTAATGGTTCTCCCCTGGTGCAAAGTTTTTCTATTGGGTTTTGTGCTATATTATCTCTTATTGGTGCTGGGAGTGTGTTTACAAAGTGCTTTAGTTGTACGTATTCCCAATCCGTTATCTGTTGTGTCCCTGCTGCTACGTGAATCTCATCTTTATTTTTTATTTTTCCTTGTGCTACTATATCCCCTAGTCTTTTACTACCTAATTTTTTTTCCTAATTTAGTCCTATTTCCCGGTGCAAATAAATTTGTGTTTACTAATGGGATTAATGGGGAATTATATTCCCATTTTTCCTGCTTATGTACCAGATCCCATATCTTATAAACCTGTTTTGTTATACTATGTGTATTTGGATTAATTATTCTAAATTTGGGTGGTATCCATATATTTGTGTTTAAGTGCTGTTTACTTATCTCATTTTCAATGTGAGCCCATTTTTTTAGAGAATTCTTATTTGTCCATTCAACTAGTCTCGCTAGAATTACAGCTTGGTAATATCTTTTTATATCTGGGAGAGCCAGTCCCCCTCTTTTTTTCGCTCGAGTTAGGGTTGCATAGCTTATTCTAGGTTTTTTATCTTGCCATATAAAGTTTGAAATTATATTTTTTATTACCTTGAAGAAACTTTGTGGGACATTTATTGGGAGCATTTGAAATTTATAAATAATCTTTGGTAGGACTGTCATTTTAAATAAATTAATCCTCCCCATCCAGGAGATCTGTTTATGGGAGAAGTTTTTAAGATCTCGTCTTATTTAGTTAAGTAAGGGGATGTAATTTGCCTCAAAGAGGGCCGCCACTTTGGGGGTTATTTTTATTCCCAGGTAAGTAAGTGATTTTTGTTCCCACGTAAAGGGAAATGCGCTACGTAGTGCCGCCTCTTCCTTTTTTTCAATCCCTATATTCATAATTACAGTTTTTACTGGGTTTATTTTAAAATTAGAGAGTCTACCATATCTTCCAATTTCAGCTAATATGTTAGGGATTGATGTTTTGGGCTTGGTCACGTACAAGAGGACATCATCAGCATATGCTGCCAGCTTCTGTTCCTCTTCTCCAACTCTCACCCCCCCTATCTCTGGATTATTCCTAATCATGCACAGCAGTGGTTCCAAAGCTAATACATATAGGAGGGGGGAGAGCGGGCATCCCTGCCTGGTTCCGTTCATCATGTCAATCACCTGAGATTCCCTCCCATTTACCTTTACTTTTGCCGAAGGGGACTTATATAGATTTCCTACCCATTTCATATATCTGGGACCTAATCCTATATTTCTTAAAGTCTCCATCATGAACCCCCAGTCAACCCCCTTTTTAATCTATTTTAGATTTTGCATCACGATCCAGTCCATGATCCTCTCTACATGCTGGTTAAAGCGCAATAAGGCTCTCTACTCTGGGTGAATATTTTCATTCTTCTTCATTAGAGTGCAGCAGTATACTCATGCTCATAGTGAAAGAACTAGACCTACAGCACTGTCCATCCACAGCACTGCTTATTCTCTCAGACGGCAGCTGGCGTCGCAGACGTGTGACATCCTGCCTTCAGAGGGACGGAGGTGGCGTGTTCTCCCTGTCCTAGCCGCGCTACAACCCCAGTCTGTGCTGCTTGTGATGGAGGGCTCCTTTCCCCTCCCCTCCACCAGCGATCACCGCCGGTTGGTAAACAGAAACCTAAGGTACTGTGTACTCTATCAATCACAGGAGTTTATTTCTGAGCCATGAAACCTTAATCCATCTTTGCTCTATGGATCGCGGATGATATTATTGCCTATTGTAAATTGCAAGTCTTTTTCTTTATTTTTATCTTTATTATATGGACAATCTTTTGATTTCTTATTTTTATCCATGCCTGGATTGGATCCATCATATGCATTTGTGACTAATAAATGGACTAATTTCCTCACTTTCTGTCATTAAGCTCATATGTGGTTGAGTGTCATGATTTTAGTGTTTATTTTATTAATTTTAATTGTATTGGGTGTTGGTGACAGGTTTTGAGTGCCTGCTGGTATTTATGCAATTGCAATTTATATATATTTTTCTACCAATACATTTTCATTTTTGCATGCAGTGTGGTCCACCCGTGGCTTCTTTATCTGGGGGTTCCTCTCATTTCTCCCCGTTTTTTTGTTTTTGCATTGGGCTCCCTTTGCCTGGGACTATCCAAAAGTAGCACCGACGGTACTAAAATCCTGGCTGGAGTGTTGGTAATGGGACAGAGTAACAGTGTGCTTTGTCCATCTCCACCCGCAGCTATGGAAGAGGAGGTCTTATGGTGGATGCAGCAAGTGCTGATTCACCTTGACAATCCTGTTTCTCCACAGGATAAGCTTGGGTGGAGGAATGCATCTGTCCAACAGCTGGATGAGGGTACGGGAGATGGAGCAGTTGTCACATCTCCCCAACCACAGATCACAGAAAACATGGATTCAATTGACTTTTTATCGGAGGATGTTATGAATTATGAGTCACCTGCCAAAGTGTTGGCACTGGCCACCAGCCCAATCCCTGGATTTTCAGCAATTCCAGAGACTTGGGATTTATTAGACTTTTCTGATGAGGAAAAACAACCCAGTAAACCTACAGCACAAGAGCTAGCATCAGGGCAGAGAACTGCTGACCTCTGCCTGCAACAATTGGTGAACATGGTAGATGTGTGTGTAGCACTAACCCCCGAAAGAGCTGCTGAGTATTTTTGGGTGGCACGTTACCTCTATCTTCTCGATGTCCAGGGTGTAAAAGAGAGTCTGAAGTATTCCAATGTCCACACGATACACTTCTTTTTCTTGTAGATAGAGGCTCCTGCGCTACCGAGGGGGGTGGTGGAGTGGGATGGGGTCACTGCTGCAAACACCTGACACTCTTTCCTGGGCAGAGAGAAGTAGCAAATGGAAAAACAAGGGGGGTGGTATCTGCGCTGTGAAAAGTGGGTGAAATCCAAAGGAGGTACGGGAATAAATCCCTGGGCTGGTGAACTTGGGTGGACGGGGGACGGGGGACGGGGGGTGGTGTATTTAGAACAGAGTGATAGCGTACATAAGTTTTGTGTCAATACGTAAACCGTCAAAATGTAGCACCAAAGATAATATTGAATACTAAACAATGGCAAGTGACAAAGAAGGAGTACAAATTCACAAACAGTAAAATGTACACAATGTGCTGGTCCAGGTAATGTGAAATCAGGGAGAACTTCCACTAGGGGCGCCCCTGAGTGTGTAACACAGTGAACAATACAAATAATAATATATAAATCAGTGAAGAAATGCAAAAAAGTCTCTGAAAGTGTTTCCCAAATGTCCCAGAAGACAGGTTAAAGATGTCCCAGAAGACAGTTTCCAAAAGATGGAAGAAATGGTGCCTAGGGATCGAGGAGCATCAGAGTCCACACGCCTGACGCAGCAAGACCCCCTGCTGTCCGTTTGGTTTCTGTGCCCAGTTTTTATCATCCAAATGTGAGTGCACCTATATGTTTTAATAAACCTGTTCCATTTTTGTGGGGCTGTACAATGGTCTTTCTTTCTCCCATCCTATATGCTGTGTGAGGGTCCCCTCTATCTGCTCCAAGTGTCCACCCAGCTCAGACACAGAAGAAGAGGAGCCAGGTGTGCATCCAGGACTTAGGACGAACTCGGTGTTCGTGGGAGATAGGCCCACCCTCCATCACCTCCATGTGAGTGGATGTATGAGTGAATGATGTTGCCTGTTTAGACACTTCCATAACACCATATCCTACTTGCTTTGTATGCTCTCCATGCCTTACTGCTGAGGAGTGCTGATGTCGTTTCTGTCCATTGAAGTGTATTCCTCCTCCCCCTGCCAGAGGTGGTTTTATTTGGCTATCCGTGCCATAGCCGTGAGGTGAGGGGCTAGGGACCACCTGAGGTGTTCACTGTACCACGTCCTTTCCCGGCACCATTTCTTCAGGTTTTTGGAAACTGTCTTCTGGGACATCTTTGGACCCTGTCTTCTGGGACATTTGGGAAACACTTTCAGAGACTTTTTTGCATTTCTTTACTGATTTATATATTATTATTTGTATTGTTCACTGTGTTACACACTCAGGGGCGCCCCTAGCGGAAGTTCTCCCTGATTTCACATTACCTGGACCAGCACATTGTGTACATTTTACTGTTTGTGAATCTGTACTCCTTCTTTGTCACTTGCCATTGTTTAGTATTCAATATTATCTTTTGTGCTACATTTTGACGGTTTACGTATTGACACAAAACTTATGTACGCTATCACTCTGTTCTAAATACACCACCCCCCGTCCACCCACGTTCACCAGCCCAGGGATTTATTCCCGTACCACCCTTGGATTTCACCCACTTTTCACAGCACAGACACCACCCCCCTTGTTTTTCCATTTGACACTTCTTTTTCTAGGATTTATCTGTAGAAGTTAGTAGAAAATAAGTTGGAGGGGTGGAAGGGTAGATAAATAGTTTCAGGTGTATAGTAACAAATAGGAAACACTCCTGCTTCCAGCAAACAGTTCTCATTGACACTGTAGCCAGAGTGGGTATTGCTCACCTGGATAGGTCCCTTTCACTGGCCTAGCAGCCGGAATGACGTACAGAATAAAGTACAGTCTCTGCCACAGACCTTCCTTTATAAGGAGACACTTTTGGTCCAGAATCCCCTGCCACAGGATTAGCATCCGGATCTCTCAAGAGAGATCTTAAATCTGACAGGCGACCATCCGTCGAGCCTCTCAGTATATGGTGCATCCTTCAAAGAAATTTTCCAGGCCTTCCCCCAAGGTACCAGCCTTTTGCATGGTCCTCTCCAGGATAGGTTCTCCCCTGGCTTTCTTCATCAAGTGGCTTCCTCCCGCAGGACAGACAGCACAGGATCACCTTGCAAATGCAGACCCAGTCTGACTACTGGGCCTACCAAGCAAAGCCGCAACCCCAGACCAACGTGGTCCCAGAGACAGGATTCAGGAACATGCACCCCAGGCCAGGTGGGCCATGAGGCGTGTGGGACAACCACACCGCCAATGGAATCTGTCCCTTTAAGTACCCCTCCCCAGCATGCACAGAGGAACGATCACTCCCACTCATTCACTGCCAAGGGGTACACCCAATACACCCTGACTCTGCTGCTGCCACCCTTGACCTGGAATGGTAATAACACTCCCAGGCAAACAATGGTGGTTACACAGCCATGGCTGGAACAGAGGCTAAATTGCCCATAATTACACTTGTCTGAGCCAAATAACGACTCAGGCCCCCTCTAAATTTACAGAAGCGCCTGTTCAACAGGAGCAGGGCACTACATGAGCAAAGCCACTGACTTTACAGTTCACTTCCCCATGGAACAGCTGGCATCTGGGCCAAACATCACTGAGCTCTGCCCAGCACCAACAACAGCTTCAGCCTTCCTGAGAAAAGATACAGCCAGTCTTTCTCCCACACCACTGACAGAGACAGTTGGGATTTCCTGCCAGCAGCATCTGTGGATTTACAAGAAACTTCTCCAGCTGAAGTGCTGACAACTAGACAGAGGTTTGAATACTAGTGTTGCTTACGAATATTCGCATTGTGAATATTCGTTACGAATATTGCATATTCGAGTATTCGCGAATAAATAGAATATCACAGTGAATATTCGCTATTGCGAATATTCGTATTTTTTTTAATGTATTTTTAAAACAGATCACATCCTAGTGATCTCCATCGACGTCTAAAAGCATTGCTGGTATGATTAGAGACCCTGGGCCGAGTAGCTGAGGCGATCCTTTTATGTTGCCGAAAATTCGCAATGTGAATATTCGTAGTACGAATATTCGCGAATACTTTCTCTGCCCTTCTGTGTTTTGTGTATAAAAAAAAAAAATTGCTTTAGTTTAGTCATATAAGTTTGTGTAAGTAGAGTTAGTGTTTAGTGCATATTAGTTTAGTAATCCAGGAAATGATCTCCGTTTTCACGTGTTGAATTTCGCAATCAATTTCGCATTCGCATTAGCGAAATTTCGCATTCGCATTAGCGAAATTTCGCAATTTTATTTTTTTATAAAATATCATGAATATTCGATATTAACGAATATTTCGCGAATATTTTTCTATATATTCGTGAAATATCGCGAAATCGAATATGGCGTATTCCGCTCATCACTATTGAATACCAGAGCAGAGGAAACTGTCATCCCTCCCCAGCGGCATATCCACAGTCTGAGAGTGGAGAAAGCCAGCCTCACTTCCCAACAGTTAATGGTGTTAGCCCTGGTTCACACTGGTGCGTTTTGAGATGCGATTTGGCATGTCAAATCGCATGTCAAAACGGCAGATTTTGCCTCAAATTGACGGCAATGGCACCGTCCTAATCGGTGCGACGCTGCATCTGCGGCATTGCACCGATTTCAAAAAGTAGTCTCTGTACTACTTTTTGCGATTTCAGCCTGTGATTTACATTGACATCTGTGCAGAAACCTGCACAGATGTCTCTGAAATCGCGGCTGAAATCGGGACTGCCGGGCGGGAGTGAAATCGTGCGAGTTCAGTTGAACTCGCACTGCTTCACTCCCGCAGCCCAGTGTGAACCAGGGCTTAGTGTTGGTGTTAGTTAGTGGATAATGTGAGGTCCCCAGCTGAAGTGCTAACAGGGCAGAGCACCACTGGCCTCTGCCTTCAACAAAAGATGGATTTCCTGGGAAAGGGGATGGGACTTTGGTTTCCACTGACATAACCACAGAAAAACACCTGGCAGTGGGACAGGAGGGATTTTCATCTAGAAAAAGTGGATGGGCCCCTATGGCCAACGTCATGATGGAGTGAGCCCAGCCACACTGTCATCCTCAGAACACTGCAACAGGTGAAAACATGAGTGAAATTTTGACTTGTGTTGGTGTTCAGATAGTGGTTACTGCAGTAACATAGCATATGTGCATTCAAACCTAAACGTTTAGTTCTTCATGTTTTTTTTTCTTGTTTTGTTTTTAGCTGGTCTATGATGAGCAAAATGCAGTGGAACCTTGGATTACGAGCATAATCTGTTCCAGGAGAATGCTTGTGATCCAAAGCACTAGCCTATCAAAGCTAGTTTCCCCTAGAAGTAAATGGAAGCAAAGATAATTTTTCCGCATTGACTTCTATTGCATGCAATACCGCATGTGGCAGGAGGTGAGGGCGCTGCAGAGACTCGGAAATACTCAGGGGCAGCTCAGCTGAACTCAGAATCCCTTGAAAAGGTTTGGAAACACTCGGGAATGTAGTATTTCTGAGTGTTTCCGAGTATTTATGAGTGTTTTTGAGTATTTCCGAATCATTCCGAGTGTCACCGGCGCTTCCGCACCTCTGGCTAAATGCAGTACTGCACACTGCAGAGGCTTGAATCCTGCTTGTTTTGCAAGACAACACTTACAAACTGGTAGAAAAATATATATATACACTAGTACATATAACACCGCGCTACCTAACCAAACATAAAATAGCTGCCAGACACCACAGAATTGGATCAATTCTACACAAAAAACAAGTGATAACAAAAGAAAAGTGTAGCGCTAAAATTGTGCGAAAATTAACCATATCACACAGTGAAGCATCATATAAACATATGAATGAAAAAAACACATAAATCAGTCCCCCTGTCCAGCACACAACACAGCTCTCCCTGGGGGTGACTGAAGATTTCAGCCCTTTACTTCACTCTGAGCCTATTGGATCCTGTGTAAGGAGCCTACGGTCCCTGTACGTTGGCCCTGGTACTAAATTTTTGGCTTCCATCTACCACATGAAGAGTTGACCAGCATTGAGATTCCATCTCTTCTTTGCCATTGGAAAGTTTGCTGTCCGGATATCATCATATACACGCTACAGTGACTCATTAAATATATGCTTAGTTGAGTCCACGTTTTCTGGTAAGCCTCCTATTTTTCTCCCTGGTGGTGGATCTGCTATCAACACTATTCTTGGGGGGGGGCGTGGCCGACCGGCGATGGAAGCAGCAGCCTGATCACCTCGCTCGTCTACCCAGGGGAAAACTATCACGACGACAGCCTGCTTAGACTCCTGCTACACGGCCACATCACCGCAGTGAAACCCCAGGATCATGGAGGTAGCATCGCGGAAGAGGTTTTCGGACTACAAACCCCAAAAACTCACGGCCTTTGCCTTCAAGCCAGCAGAGAAGGTTAGTGCTTCCCAAGATGGCGCCGACCATGCCGCGCTGCGGCGCTCGCACACAGATCTACCTGTGACAGAACTATCCTCTCCAGTGTCCCCCGAGCTACTGGATCACCCCTACGGAGGTGACCCGCTCACAAGCAGCCCGGCAAAAGCGAAAATGCGGCTGGATAAGCCGTCACGTTGCGCGGCACGCGCAGAAATCGAGGCCCCGGCTTACAATCCCCTCACGTCGAACCAGGCCTTGCATTCCTCTATGGCGTCATTCCCTACCTCGGGTCAGCCTGTACTCGATTCCACTTTAAAGGACATGCTGTTGTCCCTACAAACCTCACTGATGTCTGACCTCTCATCTATGTTCCACAGAGTTACTGCAGATATTCACTCCCTAGACAATAGAGTGACACACATAGAAGAAAATTTGTCTGATTGCGCCTCCACGGTAAATGGGGTCATAGATATGTGTGAAGGCATTAAAGAGGATCAGGCATGGATGCGTTCTAAGCTAGCAGACCTCGAGGACAGATCTCGTAGAAATAATATCAAAATAAGAGGTGTACCTGAATCTATCTTGCCTGCTGATCTGTCTAAATATGCGAGAGAACTCATGCACCTGATTCTACCTGAGGCTTCCCCCAGAGACCTCCTGATCGATAGAATTCACAGAATTGCTAAACCATCCCACTTAGCTGCTTCAATCCCTAGAGACATTCTGATGAGAGTACATTTCTTTCACATTAAAGAAACTTTGATGATGAGCCTCAAATCCAGGAAACCCCTCCCATCTCCTTTCACTGACGTGCAACTTCTCCCTGACCTCTCCAAGTATACTTTGCAACTTCGCAGACAACTCAACCCGGTGACCAAGGGTCTGCTAAACCACAAAATACAATACAAGTGGAGATACCCGGCAACACTACTTATCACCAAAGAGGATAAATCCTACACGATCAAAGATCTAGAGAAGGGCCTCAAATTGCTCCGGGCCTGGGGCATTATTACAGATGCACCGGCTCCCCTTCCCCAGAGGGCCAACAAAACCACGACCCAAAATGCCCCAGAGATGCCCTCCGTTGAGATGTCCTAATGTGGCTGTATAGATTATCCTACAGGCTTATTACGTTGTCCTACCCGTTCCCCTGGGCTTTGATGATCGTTTTCGGACGCTATTTCTTGTTCTTCTTGCTGCTGTTCGCCCGTGTTTGGACTCTCGTGAACCCCGAGTAGAGGTTTTATTTTTGAGCAATCTGCTCGCCCTCTGTATTGGTGTACCGCCAAGGCGATACATCTTCTGACATCGTTTTCTCCTTTTTTTTCCTTTTTTCTGGTTTTTGGTTTATAGATCAACTTGCTACATACCCGATCTCACCTGACAGTGTGCATTTTTTGATTACCTACTGCTCCTTTGGCTACTACATACCCCTAGATGTCATAAACTCTAACAGTACTCTGACACATTGTTTTGTTTCACAGCTCCACTGACAATACTGCAGGTCTCCTTGAGGCCTCCTCCGAGCGACCACTACAGGCTGTCCCTCCGTGCCTGGATATCTGTGTGATACGTCTGACTGTAAGTTTTTGCCGCACATCAATACACCAGACGTCACAATGCCACTCTCGCTTCTCTCACTGAACGTTAATGGGTTGAACCACCCAGTTAAAAGACACTCACTCTGGAAGACAGTCAAAGATCTTCAGAGCGATCTGGTCTTTATACAGGAGACCCACCTACTTCAGGATGACTGGAAGCTATGCACGCATAGCAGCTTCCCACATATCTACCAAGCCTCGCACTCCTCTAAAACCAGGGGTGTTATGATCGCGATCAGGGACTCACTGGACTTCCAACAACTATAACTGTGTATTGACCCCGAGGGTCGCTTCATAATACTTGTGTGCTCAATTGATGGTCAAATCTACACACTGATTAATGTTTATGCCCCAAATGTGCACCAAATTCGTTTCCTACGGAAAGTCCTGAGAACAGCTCAACCTCTCAAGAGAGGTCAACTCATAATCTGCGGAGACTTCAATCTGGCCCCGAACATATCCCTAGACTCCACTTCACCCACCAAACGGAGACCGTCCCCATTACAGCACCTCTTGGCTATGAGCGATCTCTATGATGTCTGGAGGTGCCACCATGGATCAGAGAGGGACTACACCTATTATTCCCCCGTTTTAAATCTTACTCGCGCATTGATTTGATATTGGTGGACAAATGGCTATTACAAAATGTGACAGCCTCGGTAATCCACACTGCCACCTGGTCAGACCACTCCCCAATCTCAATCTGCATAGGCGATACACGCAAAAAACATAGTTCGTTCTTATGGAGAGTGAATAATTTTATACTACAACACAAGGAGTACTCTTCGGTTATCGCTGACCATATCAAAGAATTTTTTGAACTCAATATGGGTTCAGTGGCAGACCCTGTGGTAGTGTGGAGAGCTCACAAGGCATTTATGCGAGGTATTTTAATGAAACTATCCGCTGTTCATAAAAAAAAGAGGACGCAGCGCATAGAGGACATCACAACCAAGATTCAGGACCTTGACTCGCTTCACAAATCTTCCCCTACCCTACCTATCTCTGACCAACTTTTCACCCTGCGACAAGAACTCCGTTCTCTGTTGCTCCAATCTCACGACTATCTACATCGGAAGCTACGGGCTACCATGTACTCCACCTCTAATAAGGCAGGTAAGCGCCTTGCTCAGCGCCTAAAAGGCAAGAGGGTTAAATCCAAAATTCACCACTTATCCCACCCCCACACCCAATCCCTATTGACTAAACCCCAAGACATTGCCAACGCCTTTAGTGACTACTATGGAGACTTGTACAACTTGAAAAGAGACCTCCTAACGCCACAACCCACTCAGGAGGACATTAACGCCTTCCTAGACAAAGCACGCCTCCCCTCTATCACCCATGACCAACTTCGAGCACTGAATGCCCCTTTCTCGGAACAAGAGATACATAAAGCAATACAAGCCCTCCCCATGAACAAAGCCCCCGGCCCTGATGGTTATTCCGGGGAGTACTATAAACAATACTCCGAACACCTAGTACACCACCTAGTAGCAGTATTTAACCGCGCTGCCTCCTCTTCTTGTTTTGATCCAGAAATGCTTAAGGCACTAATTGTTACTATACCAAAGCCAGGGAAGGACCCGTCCGTTGCCCAAAATTTTCGCCCAATCTCACTCCTTAACTTAGATGTCAAAATATATTCTAAAGTTATCGCACTGAGGCTTCTAGACATTATGCCCTCTCTCATCCACAGGGACCAGTCAGGATTTACTACGGGTCGACAAGCGTCCGACGCTACTAGACGACTGATTGATTTGATTCACTTTGCAGAATCCACGGGAACGCCTTCTCTGCTTCTATCTTTAGATGCAGAGAAGGCGTTCGATAGGGTCCACTGGACTTACCTAGCCTCAGTGTTGCAGAAATTTGGATTTACGGGGCATATCTTCGATGCCATTATGGCACTGTACTCGACCCCTTCAGCTCAAGTTTTCGCCGAGGACATGTTGTCCCGCCCCTTTAATATATCTAATGGTACCCGTCAGGGCTGCCCCCTGTCCCCCCTCATTTTTAATCTGTTGATGGAACCCCTTGCATCCCAGGTCCGAACCCTCCCATCAATATCGGGCATTCATATTGATCGAACGATACACAAGATCAGCTTGTTCGCTGACGATGTCATACTGATCCTCACGGACCCCGCTTCCTCCCTGGCAGAGGTACATAGATTGCTTACCTGGTTTAGTAAAGTGTCCTACTATAAGGTCAATACGACTAAATCGTTTATTCTAGACTTACACTTAGATGCTACTACTAAGAATTTACTGCAAATGCAATATGACTTCCAATGGGCGGAGAGGGAAATCTCCTACCTGGGCATCAAGCTAACCAGATCTACGAAGCTATTGTTCTCATCCAACTTCCTCCCACTGCTCCACAAATTACGCCAGGACTCTTTACAAATAGCAAAACATGAACTCTCCTGGTCTGGTAGATTAGCGGCCTTTAAAATGATGTGTCTCCCACAGGTTCTCTACTTCTTTAGGACATTGCCTATCCCGATCCCTCTATCATACTTTAAGTCCCTTCAAACGATTCTTAATGCCCTCTTGTGGAAAGGCAAAAAACCCAGATGTGCCCACTCTAACCTCATCAAGAATAAATTCTCGGGAGGTGTCGGCTCAATTGATTTCAGTGACTACTACCTGGCCTCCATTCTTGCCCAATTGGCGGATTGGTTCCAACCCTGTCCTAATACTCCTTGGGGGCAAATAGAACTCTCCTCTCTCCACCTCAAAAACTTGAAGGCTTGGATACTGAGCGTGCCATTAACTTCGGGGGTTCCCTCATCCCTTCCACCAACCATGAAAGCCACAGCGTTGGCCTGGGGCAAATTTATCGCCCGAACTAAAACTGACCCCGCCTCTCCTACATCCCAAATTCCGTTAGAGTCCCTTCAATTTTTATCTCCAGACCTATCCGTCTCCAGATGGCGCACGAGAGGTATACACCTCGTGCAAGACATCCTACAAGGTAACCTCCTCAAACCTTTCACACAGCTCCAGCTAGAGTTCCAGCTCCCTCCCTCGGAATCCTTTACTTACCTGAGAATATCCCACTGCCTGAAAACAGTCCCTCTCCCTCTCTATATCGTTCCGCCTAAGACGTGGAAATTCCTCTCAGCTGAGAAACCTAAAACTAAAGGCATATCCCATTTCTATAATGCCCTCCAACACAAATTACTATTCACCAAACTACCTGCTCACATTCGCTGGGAATCCGAACTCTCTTGCTCTTTCTCCACAGACCAATGGTCCTCCGCCCTAGATGCCTCCTATAAATTCACTAAATGCTCCGCCCTATGGGAACTCACACAAAAAATTACACTCCGTTGGTACATGACCCCAGCCAGAATAGCTGTTTTTGACCCCAAGACCTCCAATCTATGTTGGCGTTGCACCTCCATCAATGGTGACCTCCTTCATATTCTTTGGACATGCCATAAGCCCAGTCATTTTGGACCGATGTTTTCCATCTCCTGTCCACTACTCTTGGTATTATGATAGCTCCTACCCCTGAATTGGCATTGTTAAGTCTAACAATAGATAACATACCTTCCCCTTCCAGATGTGTAGCATCCCATATTCTATTGGCGTCCAGATTGTGCATAACTCGGAGGTGGCGCTCGGAGGAGCCCCCAGTAGTTGCCCAAGTGATAGATCTGGTTAACCTGCACTTCTCCTATGAGTACATCATGGCGGTCAATACAGGCCAGACTAATAAGATTAGGAAGGCCTGGCTTCCATGGGCATCCAACCCCAGATCTGTCCCTATGATGTGAATTACTTACTGCTCTTCTTGTTCTGTGTTAACTTTCAGCGTGAATTTGATACCTTACATATTTGGAGGTACATAATGGGTAAGTGCTCTCTCCTGCCGGGCCACAAAAGTGCTCCCAACAAGGGGTGGCCCCCCAGGAGAGAGTACACTAATATTGCGCATTGCATTTGCTCCCCATGTACCCCCCAGGCTTGCACGCCACTAGGTCCTACATGTTAACGTCTACCTTGCACATTGTTATGTTACTTACACGGTTGATCGTTTATGTATTATATACAGTACTCTTTCCTGTTATCTGATGCAACTTGTATGCTTTTGCTAAATTCAATAAAAAAAAAAGATTGAAGAAAAAAAAAAAAACACTATTCTTATTATTGTCACGTTTATTTGGACAACTGGATTGAGAATCAATACCGAGACTCATCCCCTAGACACTTTATATCTATAGATATGAACTTTTCTGTACACAAGTTACACATTTTTCATTATTGATTTATCTGTTTTTTTTATTCATATGTTTATATGATGCTTCACTGTGTGATATGGTTAATTTTCGCATAATTTTAGCGCTACACTTTTCTTTTGTTAACACTTACAAACTGAGCCAGGATTTAAAAAAAAGTTGCTTGTAAACCGCGTTACTCATAAACCAAGGTTCCACTGTATACTTGTATGAAGACATGATAAATTTGTGGAATGTGTGTTGTTTTATCTGTGGCAAATGTGGCAATATTAACTGAACGATTTTGCGATTTTCCTGCGATTTTGCCGCGATTTTGCTGTAATTTGGGATCAGTACAACTTCGACTTTGCCACAACTTTGGCATTAACCAAAGAAAACATACATGGTGTGAGGCAATTCCTTTTCCTGCCACCAAAGTTGTCATTGCTGCTGCAGCAGTAGCAGTGCATGAGGAAGAAGAGGAAGAGAAGCAGAGGCGGAAAAGACGTTGATATTGGGTACATCCCATCATTGCAAATCATGAAGATAGGGGTCAATTTTGGGTCCTCTATAATGAAGAATGAAAGAATGCTCCTTACATTGGTGGTCAGTGGGAAGAATGCTCCTTACATTGGTGGTCAGTGAGAAGAATGTTCCTTACATTGGTGATCAGTGGGAAGAATGCTCCTTACATTGGTGGTTAGTGGGAAGAATGCTCCTAACATTGGTGGTCAGTGGGAAGGATGTCTCTTACATTGGTGGTCAGTGAGAAGAATGCTCCTTACATTGGTGGTCAGTGGGAAGGATGTCTATTACATTGGTGGTCAGTGAGAGGAATGCTCCTTACATTGGTGGTCAGTGGGAAGGATGTCCCTTACATTGGTGGTCAGTGGGAAGAATGTTCTTTACATTGGTGGTCAGTGAGAAGAATGCTCCTAACATGGGTGGTCAGTGGGAAGGATGTCCCTTAAATTGGTGGTCACTGAGAAGAATGCTCCTTAAATTGGTGGTCAGTAGGATGGATGTCCCTTACATTGGTGGTCAGTGAGAAGAATGCTCCTTACATTGGTGATCAGTGGGAAGAATGTCCCTTACATTGGTGGTCAGTGAGAAGAATGCTCCTTACATTGGTGGTCAGTGGGAAGAATGTCCCCTTCATTGGTGATCAAAGAAAAGAAAGGAAAATAGCAGATTGGAGTTGACAACCTTTAAATTCCTTTAAAGCCAGCAAAACTTCCATTATTCTTTGCCACAACTATTATATATATTAGCGAAATCCAATTGGTACTTATTAATTAATTAATATGAGCTTATAAAATATTGATAACAGTGCACTTATAACTCAACAAAACAAAGGCCATATGATTTTGTGTAATTTTATTTTGTTTAATAAATATTTGCAAAGTATCTAACCAATCATTAATTTCTAGGAGGGAACATTAAAGGGTCACTAAAGGATTTTTTTTTTAGCTAAATAGGTTCCTTTACCCTAATGCAGTCCTGATTTCATGTCCTCATTGTTCGTTTTTGCTGTAATCCTTCTCTGTTCTGCACACTTCCTGCTTGTCTGTTTCCTTATGAAAAAAAGTACTGGGAGCTTCTCTCTGTGGTCTCTAATCAAGGAGGTGTGATTACTATGGCCCAGATTCACGTAGATCGGCGCATCTTTATATCGGCGTAGCGCATCTCTTTTCTGCTACGCCGGCGCAACTCAGAGAGGCAAGCATGGTATTCAAAAAAACAAATACTCTCAACTTTGCGCCAGCGTATCGTAAATTCCTCGGCGTAAGCCGGCGTAATTTAAAGTAGGAAGGAAGTGGGCGTGTTCCATTTAAATAAATTGTCACCAAATGCAAATTAAGGGCCGGACGAACGGCGCATGCACCGTGACGTCGAGCATAAAAGTACATCCGCTTGTTTCCCCCCCTGAAGCAAGGTACTTTTGCTGAGCGATGGCGGCAGCTGGAAATGGAGGCAAGGAGAGGAGGAAGAAGAACTTTTGTAAGGAGGAAAGGGCTATTATTATTTTGGCAATAGCCAAATATGATAAGTTCCTCCATGGTGCCCACAGTTCCCAGACCAGCAAGGCACGCAAGAGGGAGATCCTGGAGGAGGTCACCCTGCAGGTCAATGCCGTCGGTAATGAGACCGTGACCCCAACGATGTGTCCAAAAGGATAAATGACCTGAGACGTCAGGTCCGCGAGAAATTGGCCCATATGAGGAGGCACGGCAGGGGCACGGGAGGAGGACCATCCTTATCTCTGCGATTGACCGAGGAGGAGGAGGTTGTCACCCAATGTCTGCTGCAGGAACAGATGGAGGGCATTGAGGGCTATGACTCCATTGATCATGTCTTGAGGACAGGTAAGTGTGTTTTATCCTCCATTCGGTGTATAGCATGTGACAGGGTGGAAGGGAACATGTGTCAAGTGTGTGGGTCCACCAACATGTGAATGCTTTGTGTCATCCACAGATGTGCTGGAGGGAGCTGGGCCGTCTTCGGCTGCTGGGCGACCCACGCCATCCCAGGAGGAGTGTGCCCACACCTCTCCTCTGGAGGAAGTTGTGGAGGAGCATGGGGACCTATAGGAAGTTTTCTACCTCGTTGGGAGGGTCCCTGGACCCTCCCAAACCTCCTCCCACATCAGGGGAAGCCCCTCACCCTCCTCCAACATAAGGGACCCTCCTCCAACATAAGGGAAAGCTCCTCACCCTCCTTCCCCATCAGGGGAAACCCCTCAAGGGCCTCCCCATACACACGGCCTCAAGCCTCTCCTGCCCCCTGGAAGGCTACCCACAAGACAAGGGGTGTTCCTGAAGCCATTCAGGAAAATCTTGCCAGGGATCAGGCCCGCCAGACCCACCATATGGGTGCTGTAGCCAGGGACATGCGACGTGTGGCAGAAAGCCTGGCCTCCTCGGCACATATAAATGACAGCCTCAAGATTGTCAGTGGGAACTGCGCTGCTCTGGTCACCTGCGTTGGTGAGCTGCAGGCCACAACATCATGCCTCGTGGCTGAGGTAAAGAGCCTGTCAGTGGCTGAAAGGCCAATACAGCTGTCATTGAGGCAGAGGGGAGGCAGACGAGGCGCCTCCAGCGCCACACTACCACCCGCCAGCTGCAGATGCAGGCGCAGACCAATACCACTGGCATTGCTCTGGCGTTGGAGGGCAGGCAGCCAGCCAGGGAGATAACAGGGGATGATCCTCCTCCTCCTGATGCCCCACCTCCCCCACCCGAGGCTCTCACCAGACAGCTAAGGAGACGGAGCCGTGGCACCAGGCTTGGACCACGACAGGGCAATAGATTGCCTTTTTTTTTCTAAACTAAAGGTTATGAGCGTTTTATTTTTGGTTATGCTCAGGTTATGAGCGTTTTATTTTTGGTTATGCTCAGGTTACAAGCTTTTTGTTTTTTGTAGTCAATGCACACATTGAGGAGTGGAGGCTACAGTGTGACTGGTGTGTGAATGTGGGGGACATTCCTGCCAGTAAGGGGTGTCACCCTGGGTCGTTGGGGAGAGGTTATCTCCACGACTTTGTGAATGTGGTATGAATGGACAGTGACATATTTGGTGCCTTGGTGTGGCGTTGCTGCTCCCAAGTCCTGCACGGTGAACTTCGGCTAAACAAATGTGAGGTGGATGTGGTGTGTGTGAGCTAGGGAGCACAGTGGTGTGCATGCGTGCATTGTCTGTGTGCCATGCTGAATGTGTGTGTGTTTAACGTGCAAAGATATGTTCCACGAGGCAACTTCTGACTGCTGTACCTTCAGCAGATGGGGTCTCCTCAGGCAGGGGGGGACTGTCTGGTTCGGGGGTCAGGTCATCACATATGTCAATCTCCAGGCCCTTTCTCATGGCGTAGTTGTTCAGCACGCAACATGCACTGATGATCTGGCACACAAAGTTTGGGGAATACAACAGGGTCCCCCCAGACTTATCCAGGCATCAGAAACGGGACTTCAGGAGGCCAAATGTGCGCTCCACCACTGCACGGGTGCGTATGTGTGTCGCATTGTATCTTCTCTCTCCTCTGGTTTGGGAATTCCGGTATGGAGTCATGAGATGGGGTCCAAGTGCATATGCTGAGTCACCTGAAAGGGAAAAGACAGGAGGATGTTAGTCGTGCCTGTGCCCCTCGTGATGTCTGCATCATGGGGTCGGACAGTCATGCCTGGCTCCCATGTCACTCACCAACCAGCCAGCTGTCCTTGTACACGTTCTGTTTGAATTATGTTGGGATGGTGCTTTGACGGTATATGTAGCTGTCATGGCTGGCCCTGGGGTGTTTGGCACGGACGTGCCATATGAGGCATTGGGCATCGGCTATCACCTGTACGTTGATGGAATGCCACTTCTTACGATTGCGGTACATGTGCTCTGTGGCACGGGGGGCAGTAGTGCCTCATGTTTGCAATCAATGGCCCCGATGGTGCGTAGGAATCCTGCAATTCTGTAGAAATCATGCATTGCCTTCTGCCGCAGATGCTCATGGGTGGGTCTAATGATGTGTTAAAAGAACAAAGAAAGCGGCGCCCTCTAAGCGTAGTATTACATTTATTAAGAATGAATAAACAAATGAATTCATATGAGATAGGTACTCACAAACATGCATAATTTTGGGGCGTATCAATACAAAGTCATCCGTGTATGGGATCCCGGATAGGTGAGGTCCGCTGGAAGTGATAGTAGGATGGTAGTAATTCTCTTTGCAAGGAGAAGCACTCGGCAGGTGATTCCTCCGGCACATACAAGTCACGACCTATGTGAGGGTCCCTGGATGGTCATCCGACGCTGCTGGACCAGGGAACGACAAGGAAGCCGTGTAACAGCCGTATAGTAGCAAAGGAACGCAGCCGTGGAACGCAAAAACGGCGGAACGTCACTTCCGGGATGGGTCACGGGGCGGTGCACGCGTTCGAGGCATGCGTGCCTCTTCGTCAGGCTCTATGGGGGCCATGTTGGTTAAGGGACATAAGTATAGCTCGGACGGAGCTGATTGGTTGAGAACTACACACGAAAAAGAATCGATACCGGGTCATCACATACAAAGGTCACAGGATAAAAAGACACACTTCTAAGCTTAAAAGGATTAATTGAATGAAATACAAAAAGAAGATAATAGTTGGAACTGGGTATATTAGAAAGCATATTATGGCAATATAGATAATAAAAAATATCTATATAGATGCTTAGTCTAATACACTAAAACCTCATAGGGAATGTGCAAAATAAATGGAAATAAAAATAGAATTAAAAATTAAAAATTAACAATTAAAAATCCTAAGGGAACATATATAACCTACCTGCATGTGGAACATACAGGTATGTGGACATACTTCAGAGTTGGGATATATCAAACAGGAATTATTGTATAGAAAATAATTCTTAGAATAGGTGTTTAAAAAGATATTAAAGATAAAGATATCAAAATATCTTTATCCCACTCCTAATAAATATTAGGACACAATGTCGGTTCAGAATATTAAAATATTAAAATATTAAAAAATAAAAAATTAGAGTAGAATATTGATTTCAAGGCCCTCATTTAACCCTCGGGGCGACAAACAATCTAAGGTAAAAATCCAGTAGTTTTCCCTTTCACATAATTTCTTATATCTTTCAGCTTGTGGGAGGGACCTGGGGATAGCCTCTATAACCCAGACCCGGAGTTCAGAAGAGGATTCTTGGTGAAATTCTTTAAAATGTCTGGCGACACTGTACTTGTCGAGACCTCTCTCAACAAAGTTACGGTGCTCGCCAAACCTCTTCCGTAGGGTCCGAATGGTACGGCCTACATAGAAGGGGCCGCAAGGGCAAGTTAGACAGTATACCACATATTCAGAAGAACATGTGAAAAAGTCCGACAAAGTATACTGCTTGCCCCTGCAAGTAAAATCCTTTTGTCGATGCGTAACATGGGGACAGGTGAGGCAGCGGGCTTTCCTACACTGGTACATCCCTTTGATGTGAAAGAATGTTAGAGAGGGAGAGGCAGTATTTCTTTTGATTTTATTATTAATTTTACTCGGCGCTATGCTCGCCTTTAAATTTTTAGCTCTTCTATAACTCACCGTCGGGCGTTCTGACAGAGAGGATTTTAGATGTGGGTCCTCTTTAAGTATAGGCCAGTGTTTGGCCAAGATTCTCTCCATTTGTCTAAATTAACTGTGGAATTGTGTCACAATTAGGGTCTAATGATGTGGTGGGACATGCGTGTGAGGATTGCGGGGACAACCTGGTGCATGCATCTGCTCATGGTGGATTGTGACATCCCAGCCACAACTCCACTTGTACGCAGGAAAGATCCACTGGCAAGGAAATGGAGTGTTGCCAGTACCTTGACCAGTGGCTGCACTCCATGTGAGCGTTTTGTCTGGCTGGTGATGTCATCATGCAGGTCTGTGGCTAATTCCAGGATGGCATCAGAGCTGAATCTGAAGATGCGATACACCGCCAAATCCCCCATGCCAAAGATGTTCATGCACGTTCGGTATATCCTCTCCTGTGCACTCCTACACGCCTGTGGACACAGTAGTAGTGCTAGGACCACGGCTGCCCCTGGCATGTTGGCATACGGATGTGTTGTCCTGCAAGTGTGGATGCTCAGCTCATCCGTAATGGTGCTTCTGCAGCTGCTCTCCACTGACCTGTGCAGGTCTGGTGCAGAGTTACACCTGCTTTATGAGGGGTAACTTTAGGCCGGACGTACAACTTACGCGCACCACACGTAGCCTGCGCTGGACACACGTACGTTCAGGAATTTACCGTATATTCCTCATTTGCATATTTGAATAGGAAATCAATGGGAACGCCAGATGCATCCAGCGTAAATATGCGCCCACAATACGCCGGCGTAGGAAAGTTACGTTGGTCGATAGAAGCCTATTTTCCAGCCTAGATACGGCGGCGCATATTTACACTTGCTTTGTGAATCTGGGCCTGTGTGTCTAAAACCCCTCAGAACCAATCACTTTTGTTTTAAAAACAAACACGGCATGTATTGGCTCTGTATCTCTGTTTTTCACACAAGCATGAAACTAGATGAAAAACGAAACTGAAACTGCAGGCACATTATATCTATTTTTAATCATTTTTAAAAGGAATCAGTTAACTATTATGTCTCTACACCCTGTAAACAGTAATTTCAGCAAAAAAAAATGTTTCCTTTATAACTCCTTTAATAATACTCCACTAAGGCCTTTTTATTTGTGTTTAGTTCCTAGATGGTACTAAACAGCATCAAGTGTCTTGTCTGATATGGTTGGATGTAACAGAACTAAAGAAAAGCACTCCATAGACAATTTTTGTTCTTTTACTGTTTTAATATTTCTGTGTAATTAATGCAGGGCCAATCCGCCCTATACGCTTGCTACGCAAAGGGGGCCCCTGATTTTTCACCACCGCTAGGGGTCCGCGGTTTCACGTAGAGCGGCGTATATTTATGCCCGCGTAGCGTATCGTCTTCATGCTACGCCAGCATGCTATTCACAAAGAATATGCGCTCCACGTTGCGCCGGCGTATCGCATAGTTGTCGGCGTAAGCCGACGTAAGTCAAAGTAGGTGGAAGTGGGCTGGAAGTAGGCATGATATATTTAAATGTAGCTTGACCATGTGCAAATGATGGCCACAGCTTCAAAAAAATTAACTGCGCATGCGTCGTCTCTTGGACACATCCCAGTGCGCATGCTCACAGTTACGTCGAAATAGCTGCCTAAAATACATCAACACTGCCTACGATGTGAACGTAACCTACACACAGGGAAGTACTACGTAAACGGCGTACACAACGTAAAATTCGAAGGTGCCGTTTCTTGGCCCATACCTTTGCATTTCTTGCGCCTGCTATATGGGGGGTAACTTTACGCCGGACGTAAGCCTTACGCAAATCGCATATATGAAGCGGGTGCATCTACGTTCGTGAATAGGCGTATCTTACTCATTTGCATATTTAAATGGGAATGACGAATGCGTCCAGCGTAATTATGCGCTCATGATACGGTGGCGTAGGCAAGTTACGTCGGGCGGCTGAAGCCTTGTTTCACGGCATATCTAGCTTTGCGAATCGGCGTAACTTTACGACGGCGCACATTTGTACTTACGACAGCGTATCTATAGATACGCCGGCTTAAAATGTTTGTGGATCCGGGCCAATGTCTCCACCAGACGCCATTTTCTTGTAGATCAAACAATAGGAATTGAGCTGTGGCACTGCCCACCCCGCTGATGTCTGTCTGTGAAATGATCACGGAAGGGGCGGGGGTGGGTGGGGTCGCAGCTCAATTCCTATTGGCAGCCACCCGGCTCCTCCACTGTCCTGTCCACTCTGTACTGTAATGGCGGTGGAGAGAGGCTCTGCTGCTGGGGCATCATACCTGATGATGTAAGGGGGGCTCCGCTGGGAATGCCCAATGTAAGGGGGAGATCCCCTGTGAATGCCTAAAGTAAGGGGGGACTTCACTGGGAATGCCTGATGTAAGGGGGCTCCACTGGGAATCCCTGATGTAAGGAGGGACTCCGCTTGGAATGCCTGATGAAAGGGGGGCTCCACTGGGAATGCCTGATAAAAGGAAGGGCTCCGCTGGGAATGCCTGGTATAAGGGGGGCTCCGCTGGGAATGCCTGGTATAAGGGGGAATCTGCTGGGAATGCCTGGTGTAAGGAGGGACTCCGCTGGGAATGCCTGGTGTAAGGATGGACTCCGCTGGGAATGCGTGGTGTAAGGGGGGACTCTTCTGGGAATGCACGGTGTAAGGAGGGACACCGCTGGGAATGCGTGGTATAAGGGGGGACTCTGCTGGGAATGCCTGGTGTAAGGGGGAACTCCGCTGGGAATACCTGATGTAAGGGTGGGTTCCGCTGGGAATGCCTGGTGTAAGGAGGGACTCCGCTGGGAATGCCTGGTGTAAGGGGGGACACCGCTGGGAATACCTGATGTAAGGGGGGCTCCACTGGGAATGCCTGATGCAAGGGGGGCTCTGGGCTTCCACTGATTCTGCATTATGGTGAGTTGAATAATTTCATTCTATATTACAATGTAATAAATAGAAATAATGTGTTTTAATCATCCTGACACGATAACAACCATGGTGTCGGGATGATTGAAGCACCAACACCAGGGGCCAGATTCTCGTAGATGCGCGCCTAATTATGCAGGCGTTGCGCATCTCAGATGCACTACGCCGACGTAACACGGAGTGGCAAGTACCGTATTCCCTAAGTAAATGCGCTCCAAGATGCGCCTGCGTCGCGTAAAATCATGGGCGTAATCCGGCGCAACTCCAAAGTAGGAGGGAAGTGGGCGTGTTGCATTATAATGAAGCGTGACCCCATGCAAATGCAGGCCGGGACGAACGGAGCATGCGCCGTGACATGGATGACCCGCGCCATGACGTGGTTGACCCGCGCCGTGACGTGGATGCCTTCTGCGCATGCGCAAAGCCTCCCTACGATGCGCCGGCGCAGGGTATATAATGCGCCCACACATGCGCCCGTGCAGCGCAAACGTCTCCCATTTTTTGGATAGTGACGGCCAAAGTTTGTGCTGGACAGGATGACAACCGTGGTTAAGGAGAGGAGGAAGAAGAATTTCTCCCCAGAGGAGAGGGCCCTTGTCGTCAGGGCCATGGAGAAGTTTGATTCGCGGCTCCATGGTGCTGACAGTGCCCGTACCAGCAAGTCCCGGAGGGATCAGATTTTAATGAGGGTCGCGTGCCAGGTCAATGCCCTCTCTCATGAGGTCCGGACACCGCAGGACATTCAGAAGAAAATGAATGACCTGCGGCGTCATGTGAAGGGCAAGCTGGCTGCCATAGCTCGGCATGCCAAGGGCACTGGAGGGGGCCCACCCTGCCCTGTCCGCCTGACTGAGGAGGAGAAGGTGGTTGCCCGCTGCCTACAGACGGAGCAGGTAGATGGAGTTGGGGCTATGAGTCCCAGAAGCCAGCCGTGAGGACAGGTAAGTGTGTTTTATATTCTATCTGTTGTGTACATGTATGGGGGTGGAAGGGAACATGTGCCAAGTGTGTGGCTCCACCAACATGGGCATCTTTTGTGTCATCCACAGATGTGCAGGAGGGAGCGGGGCCATCTGTTGATGCCAGGGCCCATCAGGATCCATCCCCTTGAGGATTCAGTCCCTCTGGCTGCCCCCCTGGAACAGGACTTGGAGGGAAGTGGGCACACCTCAACGGAGGAGGTGGTTGAGGAGGGTGTGGTAGTCCATGACCAGGCCCTCTATGTTGTTGTGGAGGAGGATGGTGGGTTGGCCGGACCAGCCCAGGCTATTCCTCTACCTGTAGCGTCCCCCTCCAACCTCTCCAGTCCCTCTCTTTCCCCCCCCCCTCATCTCCGGCCCCTCAACATCCTCCCCTTATGCCCGGACCCCTGCCACTCCCCGCAAGGCGACGTGCAAGACCAGGGGTGTTCATAAGGTCCTGCCGGAAGAGCTGGTCAGACAGCAGGACCAGCAGAATCAGCACCTGGCCGAGGTCGTGGAGGAGATGAGGCGCCTGGCCGACAGCCTGGCATCCTCGGACAATATTACTGATGCCATCCAGGATGTTGCTGTTAACAGCGCAGCAACGCTGACCAGCTTGGGGGAGCTGCAGGAAAACACCTCGGAACTTGTGGGGGAGGTTCGTGCCCTGCGCCTTGCTGTCGAGGCGCAGACTGCTGTGCAGACCCGCATAGCGGTTGCCCTGGAGGGCATGCAGGCAGCCAGGGAGGGACGTGGGGATGCTCCTCCTCAACCTGCTGCCCCCCCCCCCCATCTGTGGCTGCCCCCAGGCAAGTGAGGGGCAGGACCCGTGGCACCAGGCAGAGCCCCCGCCAGGCCCATTAATTTTATTTTTCTTTATTATTATGCTCTGGATAAGAGCTTTTTTTGTTATTTGTTATGCTCTGGATAAGAGCTTTTTTTATTTATTTTTGTGCTCTGGATAAGAGCTTTTTTTATTTATTTTTTAATACTGCACACGTTGCAGTGTGAATGGTGTGTGAATGTGAGAGGGTGGCACTCCTGACAGTAAGGGGTGTCACCCTCGGCCGTGGTGGTGAAGTTAACCCCACGGCTGTATGAATGATGTGTGAAAGGTGTATGAATGGACAGCAACATCATTGGGGCCTTGACGTGGCGTTGCTGCTCCCAACTCCTACATGCTGGACTTGGGCTAATCCAATGCGATGTGCATGTGGTGTGTGTGATCTAGGGACATCAGTGGTGTACACGCGTGCATTGTCTGTGTGGCATGCTGTATGTGTGTGTTTAACGGTCAAAGATTCGTAACATGAGGACCCTCCTGACTGCTCTTCCATCAGCTGACGGGGTCTCCTCTGGCGGGGGGGGGCTGTGTGGTTGGGGGGTCAGGTCATCACGTAGGGCAATGTGCAGGCCCTTTCGCATGGCAAAGTTGTGCAGAATACAACATGCACCAATGATCTGACCCACAAAGTTGGGGGAATACAATAGGGCCCCCCCAGACTTATCCAGGCATCGGAAACGGGACTTCAGGAGGCCAAATGTGCGCTCCACCACTCCACGGGTTTTGATGTGTGCTTCATTGTATCTTCTCTCTCCTCTGGTTTGGGGGTTCCGGAAAGGAGTCATGAGATGGGGTCCCAGTGTATATGCAGAGTCACCTGGAAGGGAAAAGACAGGAGGATGGTAGTCATGCATGTGCCACTTCTGTTGTGCATCATGGGAGGGGATAGTCATGGCTGCCACCCATGTCACTCACCAACCAGCCAGCTGTCCCCATACATGTCCTGCTCAAAATCTTCTGGGATGTTGCTTTGACGGTAGATGTAGCTGTCATGGCTGGACCCGGGGTCTTTGGCACGGACGTGCCATATGAGGTATTTGGCATCGGCTATCACCTGTACGTTGATGGAATGCCAATGCTTCCGATTGCGGTATATGTGCTCTGTGGCACTGGGGGGCTGGAGTGCCACATGTGTGCAATCAATGGCCCCGATGGTGCGTGGGAATCCGTCAATTCTGTAGAAATCTGTCATTGCCTTCTGCCGCAGGTGCACAGTGGTGGGTCTGATGAACTGGTTGGACATGCGTCTGAGGATTGCGGGGACAACCTGGTGCAGACATCTGCTTATGCTGGTTTGTGACATCCCAGCCACCACTCCACTTGTACGCTGGAATGATCCACTGGCCAGGAAATGCAGTGTTGCCAGTACCTTCACCAGTGGCTGCAGTGCACGTGAGCGGTATGTCTGGCTGGTGATGTCATCCTGCAGGGCTGTGGTTATTTCCAGGATGGCAGCAGGGCTGAATCTGAAGATGCGATACACCTCCTCATCACCCATGCCAAAGAGCCTCATGCGCGCTCGGTAGATCCTCTCACGTGCCCCCCTCCTCCTACTCCTCCTTCTATGTGCCTCTTCCTCTGCATACCTTAGTAGTGATAAGACCATGGCTGGCCCTGGCATCATTGGCATACGAATGTGTTGTCCAGTAAGTGTGATTGCTCAGCTAGTCCGTTACGGTGCTGCTGTAGTTGCTCTCCAGCTGACTTGCACACGGCCTTGAGCAAAGTTACCCGTGCTTTTATGAGGGGTATGTTTACTCAAGGCTTTCGAGTTACGCGCACCACGAGTAGCCAACGCCGGACGCGCGTAGTTTCGGGAATACGCGCATCTCCCTCATTTGCATATTTGCATGCTAATTCAATGGGAACTGAATATTTTTCATGCGTAACTATGCGCCTACGCCGCGCTAGCTTAATGCATTTTCGCCGCACAGACGGAAATTTTTTACGCGCGTATGTGGTTCTGTGTTTACCGCGTATCGATACGCAGGCGAACATTTACTATTACGCCGCGCATATACATTTACGCAGGCGTAGCGCCTCTGAGAATCTGGCCCCAGATGTTTGGAGTATCTTTATGTGATGATTTGGTTAAACTTTTTGGAATACACATATCTATTGTTGTGTAGGATCTGGGCCTGCTGTCCCTTCATCCCTCTTTCTTTCTTTCTCTCCCTCTCCCTTTCTCTCCCCCTCTTTCTCTCCCTCTTCATGTCCCTCTTTCTCTCCTTTCTTCTTTCTTTCTCTCCCTCTCTCTCTCTCCCTCTTTCTTTTTCTCCCTCTTTCCTTTCTTTCTTTCTTTCTTTCTTTCTTTCTTTCTTTCTTTCTTTCTTTCTTTCTTTCTTTCTTTCTTTCTTTCTTTCTTTCTTTCTTCTTTCTTTCTTTCCCTCTTCCTTTCTTTCTCCCACCATCCCTCATTCATCTCAGACTCTAACCACAACCCTCCGGGCTGCGCCCATATAAGCCACTCCCACTATTTACAGTAAACCACGCCCATTTCCACCACCTCAGAGACCCCCTTAGCAGAATTTTGCTAAGGGCAAGGAATGCAAGGAAATGTTGCCCTTTAGGAGAGTAAAAGAGAGCAGCTTATAATCTTGATGCTACGTTATAGTTATTTAAGAGTTTTTCTCTGATTAAGATAAATCTAAAGCAGTAGATAAAAATAGTGTTTGATTGTGTCCACATTCAGAATAGTATTCTTATTTTGATACCTTAGAGGATATCTGAACACAAACATTTAAACTAAACATGTATATGTCCCTCTACTGTGCCAATGTGTAACATTGTACTAAAATTGCAATGCACAACAAATGGTGGAACACAAATGCATTCATAGGAAGTTTTAAAAACAAAATCCTCAGGACGTGTACAGTATAGGGAAAGAAAATGTGAATGGAACAATATTTTATAAGTTTAAAGGATTAAACTTAAAGGGGATCCTGTACTGAATGAATAATGTAGCAATATAGGCCCAGCTTAGTAATATACTAAGCTGGGCCTATAGTTTGAGACAGTTTAGCTTAGATGCAGAATAGTATAGAGCTTAGGTGGTAGATGGGCAATGTAACTGTAACAATGCCTAATTTATTACCAAAGAAAGCTGAGTTTATTTACTGTTAGGCCATGCAACCAATGATCATAGATTTGCCACGGCATAAATGTACAATGAATCTATATGGGCAATGTTGTTAATTATGAAATGTTGGACCGACATTCTGAGTGACACCTGCCTTGATGTCAATCATAAACATGTTGGAGGAGACAAACGCTCTTGATAGCAAAAATCTTCTATAGAGTTTGCCATTTAGCAGCAGCTGAACTATTTGTGCACAAAAGCCAAAGTTACATTTGCTATGATGGTCAAGTACCTACACATCTATGACTTGTGAACTGCAAAATCCTGAGGATAATATGGACATTATTTGAGTTCTACATCATTGCAAGTGTTGTTATTGCCATCTGATTACTGGATGTTTAAGACTTTGCTACTCATAACCAGAAATGGAGTACTTTGATAAGTGTCTATGCTTCTGAAATATTGAAAGAAATATTTGCCTGTTAATATATTGTTAGTCCAACATGTCGATTTTAAACTTTTGAATGTTGGATGTTTGTTATATTCTCAGCGCTAAGGCAGACAAATTTGGGAACTCCGAACCAAAAAATGTGTTGGGACCCCCCCAAATTCCATTAGATCTATATGATATATGCATGTTTGAAGGAGTAATAGCGTTGCATGCAGCATTTAAAGTAATATTGTGATAACACATGGTTTGATATAGGCTAGGCAAAATAAGGGGTAGTGCTGTGAGTAGTGTTTTTAGTAGTTTGAGGTTCATGTCTTAGTAAAAGCAGCAAATCTTCAGATGATTTTTTTTTTATATACACATAGGCTACTAGTGGGGGTTTCATAAATGTTTTCTTTTTTTGGATTAAATAATTAATGAGAGATATCATTTTAGGTTAACATATTGAAATAAAGGGGTAGCACTGTATTAATTTAGATATAACTATTGACAGACTGCATCATATGCTGTATGCAATTTAAAATGTTGCCATTAGTTACACTTCAAAACTTTTAGGGTTAGTATGAATCATGAAAAGAGGTTTTAGCTCATCTTTTCACCCAAAGAGCACAGTCTAATGCCCTGTACACACGATCGTTACATCAGACGAAAACGGTCTGATGGATTTTTCCATCAGTTATCCGATGAAGTTGACTAATGATCAGTCGTGCCTACACACCATCAGTTAAAAAACCGATCGTGTCAGAACGCGGTGACGTAAAACACAACAACGTGCTGAAAAAAATTAAGTTCAATGCTTCCAAGCATGCGTCGACTTGATTCTGAGCATGCATGGATTTTTAACAAATGGGCGTGCCTACAGACGATCGTTTTTTTTCTATAGGTTTTTTATCCATCGCATCATTTTAAAACAAGTTCCTAATTTTTTAACCGATGGTGCCCACACACGATCGGTTTAGTCTGATGAAAACAGTCCATCAGACAGTTTTCATCAGACAAACCGATCGTGTGTACGCAGCATAAGTGACAGCTTGATGGTGGATGAGCCAGAAACCTTAATAGTCCCATTTTCTTTACTGAAAGCTTTCACTGGGTCACTTCTGTCAGGATTGTCCTTTTTGGGTGAGAATAGCAGAAACAGAATGGCTAAGGTGTGGGAACTTTACTAAAAAAAGATAGGCAGATAAGTGGCAACCTGGGGGCAGAGGTTGTGTGCAAGCCCAGAGAGTAGTCTGGTTCAAGCAGAGGTTATGGAAAGATGGCAGGTAAGAGATTAGTTAGATTATTCCAAGTCAGTGACAAGAAAGGCAACCAGGAAGTATACTTTGGGGGGGATTTACTTAAACTGGTGCAGTCACAATCTGGTGCAGCTGTGCATTGTATCCAATCAGCTTCTAGCTTCAGCTGGTTCAATTAAGCTTTGACAATGAAACCTGGCAGCTGATTGATTTCTATGCAGATCTGCATCATATTTTGCACTCTCTAGCTTTAGTACATCTCTCCCCATATGTCAGTACCAGGACTTGGCCTAGGCTTTGAAGGCTGAGCAAAACTCCCCTGAGGCAGTCTTTGCCCGGAAACAACAGTGATTGGCCATCTCATTGATACCCTTGTTTAAAGGACCTGTTGCGCACACCAATGCTTGTGATAGTAGACACTGCCTGGTGTGGTCTTGCTTGATCCAGCTTGTATTTGCTTCTAGAACCACATATACTGTAAGACTCACTTTCCACCCCAAGACCAGACCATCCCCAGCTAAATGTATTTTTAGGACTGCTTCTAATTCATGGCAATAATGGCCTGGAAGACCATTTCCACAGGAGATGACTAGAAAGTTAGTTTGTTACCACTGCCATAAAGAGGGACATGTAGTGGCAGTTTGCCAAGCTATTGATGAACCAATGCACTGTGATTTTATTACAGATAGATGGCAGTCTCTATTTACAACTACACACAGTGCAGTAAAGGGAAATAAGAAACCCTTATGCAAAAGGTGTATAGATGGTAAAAATGTGGTTATATTGTTGGATTCAGGTAGCCTGGTTAACTTGGTAAAAACTGTACTGGTGGTGGGAAAAACCTTAGGTGGTAATTTGTGTACACTGGGACACTCAAGAGTATCTGGTGACCACAGTGTCCTTTGAAACCTCCCTCGGTAACACTGTGTCATCAGGTGGTTTTGGTTCCCCAACTATCACATGATGCCATGGTGGGAAGGGATTTTCCAAAATTCTGGGAGCTCCGGGATCGCCCAGATTCACCATTAAGTGGTCCTTCAGAGCCTGAAGGTTCTCCTAGAGAATCCTCTAAAGCCCCATACACACTATCAGTTTTCCTGCAGTTTTTTCTCTTCAGGTTTACCAAAACCATGTAGTGCAAGGGCCTGCCTGATTGCATACAAATTTAAAACTCTTAGGCCGTGTACACACGGCAGAGAACCTCGACGGGCAGAACACATCGTTCCACCCGTCGAGGTTCTCTGCCGGCCGTCGAAATCGGCGACCCGCCCGTCGGGAATGGCAACCAGCCATTCATCCAGGCGGGCCGTCGAGCAAATAGAGAGCGTGCTCTCTATTTCTGCTCGACGGGCTTCCCGACGGGAAGCTCGCCGAGAGCGTACACACGGCCGAGGTCCTCGCTGGAATGCAGCTTCCAGCGAGGTTCTCGCTGGTTTCCAGCGAGAACCTCGGTCGTGTGTATGCCGCCTTAAGGTTTGACCTCATATTAGATGTTTTTGGTAAACCCGAAGAGAAAAACCTGCAGGAAAACTGATAGTGTGTATGGGGCTTAAAGAAACACTAAAGGTTTGTTTTTTATTAGATCAATTGATTGCTGTAAGTTAGAGCATTTAAATATCACTTACCTCGTTTTTCCTTTTGACCTCCAAAATACAGTAATCCAGGTTTGAAAATGCCATTTCCTGTCTCTCTTCTTCTTGTTTTCCACCAGCATCTGAGACATTTTGCAAAACGTAAAGCAGAATGTGCTCACCCCCTCCCTATGACTGCAGCCCTGCATGAAGATGCTCTCTTATCCCTCACAGGCATGGAGGCTAAGCCTAATGGGAATTATAGTTCCCATTAGACTGTGATGAAGCAAGAATGAATGTTCACCACAAACCAGGAAGTCAGTGAGAATAACGATTCAGGAGTGATGGTGGTGAATAAAAAAGCTTGAGTTTAACAGGTATCAAACTATTTATAATGCAAAACATTACTTTTTACTTTATCAGCTACTGTCAGACTTTAATTTAAGAGGAAAATATGTTTGTCTTTACAACCCCTTTAAGTGTGAGGATTCCCCTGAGTTTCCCTTGTCAGTATTAGCAGGGGAAACAAGAGGGTCTAGGGAAGAGCCTGCAACCTCAGAAGAGGAACTCTAGTGTTTGATGATCTAGAGGTACACAGCATCAATTTAGCCACTGAAAAGTTGAAGCACCCCATTGCTAAGGGTCTGGAAGAATGTAGCCAACATAGATGTGAAATTAGTTAACCCTGAAGAGAGGATTGCCCTCCCGTACTTCATCATGGAAAGGTACCTGTCATATCGGGTGCCACAGAGGGTAGAGGAAACTATTGAGCAACTGGTGGTGCCCAAACCTTACCACAAGTTAGTCTTAGGCCTCGTACACACGAGTCAATCTATCTGTTCAAATCAGTCGGACCGACCGATTTGAACAGATCTGTCTGCTGGCATTTTGGTTTGCTCGCGTGTACACACGAGCAAACCAAAATCCCCGCCAGCAGACAGCGCGCTGACGTGTCGGTGACGTGGCGGTGACGTTGACGCCGCCACGTCACCACACCAGGAAGTAAAACACTTCCGCGCATGCGTCGAAATCATTTGGCGCATGTGCGAGAAGACATGTCTGCTGGTTAGCATACTAACCAGCAGACATGTCGGGCGGACGGGTTCCCAGCCGACAGATTTCAAAGCATGCTTTGAAATCTGTCGGGTGGCCAAATCTGTCGGCTTGCCCGTACACACGGTCAAATCTGTTTGCTGGGACTGTCGGGCCGACCGTTTCCAGCAGACAGATTTGATGGTGTGTACGCGGCCTTAGAACTAGTCCATGGGCACATTCTTAGGGGGACATTTAAGAGCTAAAATGACCCGGGGAAGAATCACACAGGGGTTCTATTGGCCTGTGATCACTAAGGAAGACAAAATGTACTGTTACTCCTGTCCAATGTGTCAGATTTCTTAACCCATGCCACATTTCCGCAGTCATTTGGTACTCCTGCCCATCATTGTAGTCCCTTTTGAGAGGACCACCATGGATTTGGTTGGCCCCTTACTAAAGTCTAGAGGGGACCAGCACATCTTGGTGACAATGGACTATGTCACTCGTTACCCAGAAGCAATTCCTCTTTGAAACCCTTCTGCCAAAAACATTGCTAGGGGTATATATATTTTTTTTAGCTGTGTGGTACATGCAATATTTTACTTGAATACCAAAAATTTTAAGGTGAAAGTTCTGGCAGCTCAGTTTAATGACAGACAACACAATTTATTTCATTTTTTTGCCTTTAAATATACACACACGGGGTCAATAAATGAAGCTCATTATATTGACAGCTTGATACAACTTTCAAGCTACTTATATACTCATTTTGACCTAACACATCTCATGACAATTACTTAATCGTCTTATGACTTGATTAACACATCTAATAATAGAAAATAAAATACATTTTCCTGGTCAGCAGGACATTGATCACAGCAGTGCGAGCCTTGTGGATTCATACTTCTTACAGACAATCAATTTAAATTGCCATTTTCAAACTACTTTAAAGAAAAAAGAACTGTAAGGCACATATTTGAAACATGAATTTAAAATTATTTGTAAAGATAAAGAGGTCACATATCACAACCAAAAGCCATTTTTTTTCCTAAACCTTAGGCGGCGTACACACGATCGGACATATCCGATGAAAACGGTCCGCGGACCATTTCCATCGGATATGTCCGATCGGGAGTTTGATCCGATGGCGTGTACACACCATCGGATCAAATTCCCCGCCGCCGGACGGCGCGGTGACGTGGCGGTGACGCGGCGGTGACGTTGACGCCGCCGCCGCGTCACCGCCACGTCACCGCACCAGGAAGTAAAACACTTCCGCGCATGCGCCGAATCCATTCGGCAGTGGCGCGGCGGAGGTGGGGGCCGACATGTCTGCTGGTAAGTGTACTAACCAGCAGACATGTCGGGCGGACAGATTCCCACCGGATAGATTTCAAAGCTTGCTTTGAAATCTGTCGGGTGGAGAAATCTGTCCGCTAGCCCATACACACGAGCGGAGATGTCTGCTGAAACGGTCCATCGGACCGTTTTCAGCGGACATATCCCCTCGTGTGTACGAGGCCTTACTGTACGGCAGCAGATACATTTCCTACATGTGAAAAAACCTTTTAGATCAAAACTTAATCTGGATTGGTCAGGTGGGTCCAGAATTTTCCAGACCACCTGGTCACCAAAATTAGGGGCACGCCTATAGATGAACCGTGGCTGATCTGGTAAGATTTCCGCCAGATGTCTATCCTTACCCAGAAACCCTGTGCATGAAACCCTGTTAGGAAACCCAATTGATGTTGATTTTTCGGTAATACAACCTCCTTCTTTTTAAAACATTCCTCCCTGGGTGTTTCCGCAATTTGTTGGATAATAGTATTCATCTCTATTTCATTGTAACCCTTTTGTACAAATTTGTGTTTCAGAACATCAGCTTGTGAATAATAATCACCCTCTTCTGTGCAATTACGCCGCACTCTTAGGAACTGCCCTTTAGGGATGTTCTTGATCCACGCGGGATGATGGCCGCTTCTAATTGACAAATAACTATTGCGGTCAGTTGGTTTAAAGTAGGCTTTGGTGGTCAACTTTCCATGGGATATCATAATAGTCACATCCAAGAACTTCACTGAGTGGTCACTGATTACATGCTCAAGTCTAATATTATTGGTGTTTCCATTAAGACTTTCTAGAAACTGTAGCACTTCATCATGTGTGCCCTCCCAGATGAACAACAGATCATCAATGAATCTCCTATAGAAAATTAACTGTGACTTTTGATTGTGGAAAATGACCTTGTCTTCCCACTCAGCCATAAACAGGTTGGCGAGGCTGGGGGCATACTTAGCCCCCATTCGCTCTTTTGTTTAACATTTCCGTTTTGTATGTTCATTTTTCACTGTATCAGGTGATTTCTGTTATACGATATATGTTATGTGTCACATATAGTCACATTATTCAGTTAGTGGAATCACATTTTTTCACTACTTTAAGCGCTGCTTTTATATATTACATGTCACCTGTTTAGTTTAATGGTGTAGTACATATATATTATTTTTCACAAAAAATTACACTTACTTACAATCGCAAGTGGAAGATTTGGACAACCGAAACCGAAGGAACAACCTAAGGATTTGCGGAATCCCGGAGACAGTTACCGAACTGGTGCCGGTGGTCTCCAAACTGTTCCACAATCTCCTTCCTGATTCACCCCCATCCTCTTTTGCGTGTGATAGAATTCACAGGGCCCTGCGTCCTAAATCTCCCCCAGATAAGCCTCCACACGATATCATACTATGCATGAAAGACTTTATCACAAAAGAAAATGTTTTAAGAGCTTCAAGGAATATGCATAACATCGAATTAGATGGCACGAGAATTCAAATTTTCCCAGACATATCTCAAGCTACTCTAGAAAGGAGACGCAACATGAAGGAGATAACATTGGTTCTTCAATCAGCCCGAATTAGATACCGCTGGGGTTTCCCGTTTAAATTAACAGTGTCACACAATGGTACCACCTACACCGTCTACAACGTCTCAGAAGGAAAAAAATCTCCTTATGAAACTGGGCCTTTTAGATCCGAGTGCAGATGCAAGACCTCCTTCTACTCCACATACTTCACCTATCTGGGCCACCCCAGCTACACGTCGTGACCAAAGAAGATGGCGACAGCCATTCAGAAACCTAGAGGTTTGAACATGAATGAAGCGGTCTCATTCCTACAGATACCAACTTTCCCTGTTCCTTGTCTTGAACACTTTTCCCCCTCCCCCTCCTTTCCCCCCCCCCTTTTTTAAGATTCAAGGATCAATGACTACAGTCCCGAAAATACGATAGTTGGAAGGTGCAAAGCTCACAGCTGACCTATACTTTGATAATAAGCTACAAATTGCACCTATACATGCACGTGTGTGTATGTAGGTGTGTATATATGTCTATATATTTGTAGTTCGAGGGGCGATATCTCCTTTTTTTTTTCTCATCCCTTCCCTTTTCACGCTTTTGCACGACTTAAGGAAATGACACAATAGTTCCTAAAATATGATAGTTTGACAGCACCAAGCCTATAGCGGATCTACATTTTGATAATATGTTTAATATGTTGCAGTACGCTCTTGTGTGTATGTATGTGTGTATATATATATATATATATACATATATATATGCAGATAACTCCCCCCCCCCTTTTTTTTTTTTGCCTGTCACAGGACTCAGGGAAAAGTTATTACAGTTCTTGAAAAATGATAGCTCATTTGTCCATGTGAAATTTAACAGTGGAGCTATACATTGATAATACATTGATAATACGTTTGAGGCTGTTCCGTTCCGCCTCAGCTTGTTTGTTCCCCCACTCACAAAGGACTCCTAAAGCATGGTTCACCTAGTGGTAACTTCTCTGCTACTGACCCTGCTTTGCAGAGCAGTAATGGTGTTGGATGTTCCATTTGTGAGTAATGGACGTCATTGTCCACTTCAATATTTTTTCCGGTCAGGTAGTGCTCCTCACCCTGACCCCCAAAGTTTATATTATATTTTTCATAATATCAGAGAAATTCTCTATTTTTACAAAATTTTGAAAAGGTCAAACAGGATGCTTCCAATATACCTAGTGTTTTACTTCATAACGATGTTGTACTATACTTTTCTATCATTTTTTATGAGCTCATCATCTCCTCGATTCTATAGTTCAGGTACCCTATCCTCCATAGTCCACACGTATAAGTACAATATATTAGCTGAAATAGAAAGGGCTGGTGGAGAATTCCAAGTCTACAAATTGGTAGATGTTTCGGTGTATTATATAGGTGGACGTTTAGAAAGTGGCACGTTTGTTTCCAGATTTCCCCCCAACCCAGGTAATTCTTCATTCACAGTGTCAATTTTGTCTATCATATTATTACTACCAGTACAAGTTAGTCCCTGGTCTTTGTGAATATACACCTCTACCCAGAGGCGTCGTTAGGCCCTGGCTAGGTAGGCTGAAGCCCCGAATGTGCCCGCGAAAAGCCCCGAGTCTCATGGCCGCAGGTCTGAATTATTAGCCCCGAGTGAGCGCCGGGACTGATCTGATCCCGAGCGCCATTGCAGCAGGTCCGCCTTCTGGAGCCAGCGCAACGCCTGTGATCCCAGGATTGGCCAGTGAGCTGTCCATCAAAGGCGCGCGCTGCGCTGTTATGATGGACATCACAGTGGACCAATGGGCTATCGTGATTCGCGGCCGGGACGTGATGACGCGTCACGTCATGCACGGCTGGCCCCTTCAGAACGGGAGACAAATCGCGCCAATCGTGACGTCACGCACAGCCAGGCTGGAGTCTGTGATGAGAAGGTGGACTGTGGCGCCGGCGGCCAGCCAGGCAGTGTGACAGGAGAGAAGGACACCCGAGCACTGCAGGTGAAAGGAGGCTACAGAAAATGATTTTACAAATCTTCTGAAACAAAAAATTACTCTTTAAACGAACAGCTCTCGGCTCTCTGTTTGCACTGACAGGGGATGGATGGATGTCTTCCACTTATCTGATCGGATTTCCTCCTGGTGTCCAGTGGTGAAGGCTAAATCCCCAGTATGTTCCTCGATGGTGATTAAAATAAATATAAATAAAATAATATTAATACAAGTGGTGTAGTGAAAACTGTGCAGTAACACAATACCCAGAAGTATTGTGTTACTGCACAGTTTTCACTACACCACTTGTATTAATATTATTTTATTTATATTTATTTTAATCACCATCGAGGAACATACTGGGGATTTAGCCTTCACCACTGGACACCGGGAGGAAATCCAAAGTGCTCCAATAAAAAGTGCTGCTGTGCAAATGTAAACGGACACAATATCTGTAGATATGCAAGATATTAGAGTAGAGTGCAAATCAGTGCAAAAAAATGCAAAAAGAGTGTGCTAGTAGTGCCACAAATTGCACCAGTATTCACAGTGTAAAGATTGTTCAATAATGTAAAGATGGTATTGGTATATGCAATTAATAGATTAATGTCCCATATAATAAATGAGAGGGTCAATGCTCCAGTGTTTCCAAATTCCTGATGAGATCATTTCTTAATTGTAGTATTGAACCATGGTGACTCTCACCTTACAAATAAAAAAATGCAGGCACATTGATACTGTATCTTCCACCATATGGGTGTTTGGATGCCCAGATAGATATTGCACTGCTTCTCTCCTCACACATCCACGATTGTTCCGTTAGCAACTTATCACTGGAAGAGGAGAGGGGAAAGCGGGGGGAGAAGGAAAAGAAACTCCAGCCCGTGCCCAAGGATAAGCAAGGAGGAGAGGAAACTTCTATGTTGTAGTTTTTTTTTTAATTGAATTTGAATTATTTTTAAATTAACTTAAATTTTATAGTGTTACTAAACCCACAAAAGTAAAAGCACCGTGGAACCTAAAGGTGTTAATCCCCTGCATTGTGTAAAAAGGCTGTTTGACCATGTGTTTTCTGATCCTCCCCTTCCACTGTCCCCAATCCATCTTTTGATAAAACAGAGCCTATGGAGTCACTCTGCAGATGCTCAGTTTTGTGTGTATTGTTAGAAAGATTTTTTTATTCTTGGGAAGGTGCCTGCGATCACCACAGGGCCAATCAGAACTGTCCAGACAGAGGGTCAGAAGTCATGCAGCCTTATAGGACTGTCAGAGTAGAAAACTCCTCCTACAAACTTTACCCAGACACTGATAGAAGTCACAAGACTGCTATATACCACTCATGAGAAAAATGTAATTAGAAGTTTATATTTACTTAGCCAGGTCAGTGTAGTGTATGTATGTCAGGTGTAGGTAGGTGATGAGGTCAGTGTATGTCTCTTCTGCCCATCAGTGTAAAAGTAGGTGAGGTTGGTGTAATAGTCAGTGTGTCAGGTAGGTGATTTTTAGTGCCCATCATTGATGCGCAGCACTGGTAGGCCAGGCAGAAAGCAGCAAGTTAGCTTACCTCCTGTCACACAATGCCACCTCCCTGCGTAAAACACCCGCAAAATTACCACCCCGGATCCCCTCACGGTGCCACCTCCGGCCTTCGGGCTGAAGCCCCTGGTCTTTTTGACACCTAGCAACGCCCCTGCCTCTACCTCATAACCACTATAGTTCTTTAATACCAATACAATGGGTCTCAGGGTGATCTCCCATAATGTCCAGGGCTTTAACTCACCTCAAAGAGAAAAAAAGCCTTTTGCCACTACAAAAGGCTGGGCGCTGATATAATATTGATGCAAGAAACTCACTTTGCAACAGAGAAGCATCCTAAATTTTTCAACAAAAGTTACAACCAATTTTATTGCTCTACTTACAACACAAAGGCTAGGGGCGCTGTTATTTTTGTTAGGAACTCTGTGATTCTTGATGTTCAAAATGTCTTTAAAGATCCAGACAGACGTTATTTGATTCTAAAAGGCTCAATTAAGGGACGTTCTGTCACTATTGCCTCTTTGTACGCTCCCAATGATGCCCAGTCTAGCTTTTTCAACAAATTTTTCAAAACATTAGACAATTATCACTCCACTCACCTGATATTGGGTGGAGATTTTAATCTGGCTGCTCACTCAGCTCTAGACAGGAGCAAAGTTGTCCCATCCTCAAAGGCTTTCCCCAAATCTTTGAACAAAACACTATATAACCACCAATTAGTGGACACCTGGAGAGCCCACAACATTGGCATCAAGTCTTACACATTCTACTCTCACCCTCACAACAGCTTCGCCCATCTTGACTACATCTTCTGCACCCCAATCCTACTTGCCAACTCCTCCAATGCTGATATCCATGCATGTCCGTGGTCCGATCACCACATAGTCTCCTGTAATACCTCTCACATAGGTCTAGCCAATACTACACCCTCTTAGCGAATGAACGATTCCTTGCTAACAGACCCATCGTGCAATCAACAAATCCTATCTCACCTTGATAACGTAACACCAGACTTATCTCCTGCAACTATATGGATGGCACATAAAGCAGTAATGAGAGGCCATTTGATAAATATTGCCTCTATCAAAAACAAGTCCAAGCTTGCAGATATTAAATCCCTCACGAAAGAATTAGACCAATTATACCACAGATATAACCAGAATCCATCCAGTGATCTCCATAAACAGATCCAAGAGAAACGCACTTCCTTAGACACTTTATTAACATCTGACACTGAAAAAGCCCTCAGATGGGCTAAAGCTAGATTCTTACTCAACAGCAACTCTTACTCCACCATGTTCGCCAGAAAGTTAAATCAATCTGTGATAGGGATCGAGGAGCATCAGAGTCCACACGCCTGACGCAGCAAGACCCCCCTGCTGTCCGTTTGGTTTCTGTGCCCAGTTTTTATCATCCAAATGTGAGTGCACCTATATGTTTTAATAAACCTGTTCCATTTTTGCGGGGCTGTACTATGGTCTTTCTTTCTCCCATCCTATATGCTGTGTGAGGGTCCCCTCTATCTGCTCCAAGTGTCCACCCAGCTCAGACACAGAAGAAGAGGAGCCAGGTGTGCATCCAGGACTTAGGACGAACTCGGTGTTCGTGGGAGATAGGCCCACCATCCATCACCTCCATGTGAGTGGATGTATGAGTGATTGAAGTTGCCTGTTTAGACACTTCCATAACACCATATCCTACTTGCTTTGTATGCTCTCCATGCCTTACTGCTGAGGAGTGCTGATGTCGTTTCTGTCCATTGAAGTGTATTCCTCCTCCCCCCGCCAGAGGTGGTTTTATTTGGCTATCCGTGCCATAGCCGTGAGGTGAGGGGCTAGGGACCACCAGAGGTGTTCACTGTACCACGTCCTTTCCCGGCACCATTTCTTCCATCTTTTGGAAACTGTCTTCTGGGACATCTTTGGATCCTATCTTCTGGGACATTTGGGAAACACTTTCAGAGACTTTTTTGCATTTCTTCACTGATTTATATATTATTATTTGTGTTGTTCACTGTGTTACACACTCAGGGGCGCCCCTAGCGGAAGCTCTCCCTGATTTCACACTACCTGGACCAGCACATTGTGTACATTTTACTGTTTGTGAGTTTGTACTCCTTCTTTGTCACTTGTCATTGTTTAGTATTCAATATTATCTTTTGTGCTACATTTTGACGGTTTACGTATTGACACATAACGTATGTACGCTATCACTCTGTTCTAAATACACCACCCCTCCCCTCCCCCCCCCCGTCCCACTGCACCACCCCCCTCGGTAGCGCAGGAGCCTCTATCTACAATAAAGACATCCACAGCCCCTGGCCCCGACGGCTACTCCACATCCTATTATAAAAAATGTGGGCGCCAGACTTCTGACGCCACAAGGCGGCTAGTCAACATCATACATGGTGCTAATAGGACAGGAACGCCTTCTCTGCTCCTGGCATTGGATGCAGAGAAGGCGTTCGACCGCGTGCATTGGGGCTACCTGGCCAGGGTACTGACCTCTTTTGGATTCACGGGTCCCATACTTTCAGCTATCATGGCCTTGTACACTTGCCCTTCGGCGCAGGTCTATACTTCCGGAGCCCTATCGAGCCCCTTTGACATTGTGAATGGGAAGAGCCAGGGTTGTCCGCTTTCCCCTCTGATTTTTAATTTAGTTATGGAGCCCCTGGCGTGTCACATCCGCAATCATCCTCAAATAACTGGGTTTACTTCCCTTAGATCTTCTCATGTTATAAGTCTATTTGCCGATGATGTTATATTAATGCTCACGGATGTGGAGAACTCCCTGGCTTCGGTACATCAAGTGTTGCAGATGTTTAGCCATCTTTCTTACTATAAAGTAAATGACACCAAATCATATATCCTAGGTTTGAATGTCAAACGTGAAGTGGAGGGAAAATTGGTTGCCACCTATCCATATATTTGGGACCACAATGGGATAAATTATCTGGGTATCACCCTCACACCCTCCTCAGCTAAACTATATGGAGCTAACTATATCCCTTTCCTCGACAAATTAAGATCTAAACTCCAAGACTTAGCTAAGGTGGAACTCTCATGGTCAGGCAGACTGGCAGCGTTCAAGATGATTATTCTCCCCCAATTAATTTATCTATTTAGGACGCTTCCAATACCAGTACCCAACTCCTTTTTCAAAACAGCTCAATCTATCGTAAATTGATACCTATGGAAGGGTAAGAGGGCAAGGTGCGCTTTCTCTAAATTGGTTAAGTCCAGAGGGGTAGGGGGGGTGGGGATGGTGCTATTGAGAGATTATTATACAGCCAACCTCTTAGCTCAAATTAAAGATTGGTTTCCCACATCAGTGCAGAAGAGGTGGGTGGAACTGGAGAGCTCCCAGATACCTGGTCATAACTTGTATTATCGTCTTCTTGCTCATTGCTTTAACATTCCATCCCAAAAGGAACTATCCCCTACTGTGTTAGCATCTCTCAGAGCTTGGGATTTACTGGTTACCTCCTCCTTTGGCTCTACAGCCAACGTCTCACTTTCCCTCCCAGTGCAGTGCTTGTCCTGTGTTTTACCGGATTTGAGAATCGGGGGATGGGTGGACAAGGGTATCAGAGATATTGCAGACTTATTGGTGGGCCCCGCCCTGAAAACCTTTCGGTCCCTTCAGGTGGAGTTCAACCTGACTCCTACGGACATATACACTTATTTACAATTAACCCACATCATTAGATCAAACAAGGTGGCAGCCATTTCTTTGCCATGGTTCAGCCAAAGCCAGACCCAGGCTAGACAGGGAGGGATCAATGCAGTCAGCTAGCCCTATGCCTGAATCAGGGGATGACACCCGGGAGCTGCCAGACTCTATCGAGTCCTTCCCCACCACCCACCAACCTGTCATAGACACTGTAATGAAGGACATGCTGCTATCCCTAAGAAGTTCACTGCAATCAGACATGATGCAGTGTATGCACAAATTCCATTCAGATATACAGGCCGTGGAGAATAGGGTGGAGCATATTGAGCACAAGATGGGGGGGGGGGGGGGGGAATACGCTGTCACTATAAATGACCTGGTTGACTCGCATGAGGAGAGGGAGGGTGATACGGAATGGATCAAAGCCAAACTCGCAGATATCGAGGACAGAAACAGACGCAATAACATGAAAGTACGGGGGGTCCCTGAGTCCGTTTTGCAATCTGATCTGCGCTCTTTTGCCTCCTCCCTGTTCAAAGAACTTCTCCCAGATCTTTCTGACCTAGAGCTCACATTGGACAGAATACATAGACTGCCCAAACCTGCCTTCTTGCCTGAACAGGTCCCCAGGGACGTTATTCTGAGGTTACATTTCTTCCATGCTAAAGAGCAACTAATGGCGGTTATGCGCAAAAAAGAGAAGATTCCCTTGCAGTATCAAAATCTGCAGTTTTTTGCAGACCTATCCCAATATACTCTGCAATGGAGGAGAAATTTAAACACCATCACCAAGGCCCTCAGAAACCATAAGATCATTTACAGATGGGGCTACCCTGCTAAATTGTCCGTCACCAGGGAGGGCCACACGCACAATGTGGACACCCTGGAAAAAGGCATCTCTCTGCTAGAGGAGTGGGGGATTCTCCCGGAAGAAGCGGATGCTCCGACACCCTCCCCCAGACCCAAGGCACGGTCTGACCCCGCGTGGAAAACTGTCACTAACAGGAACGCCAAGTCTCACAACTGAATCCGGTTGGGGTACCTACCTACATGTTCTCTCCTGGTAGGAGTCTCGGAGAGCCTTTAGGCCTGGACTCACCCCCACTTAACTTGTGCAGCTTGCTGCTGCTTTCAGATATCCCTTCTAGGGAGCGTAGAGTTCATAACCAGCTCATGTTGGCTACTCGCCAATTGTTTGACTGTTTTTGTTATTTTTTTGTTTTCCTGTTCATCCTTTTTCCTTTTGTGTTCCTCCTTTTTTCTACACATCACCCTCAAGTGTTGCTTCACCGTTGCAATCACCGTCTATGGAAGAAGAGCTTCCCCCCGCATGGAGAAAGTGAGAAACCTGGCCTCTTCTACCTGCCTGCCATCGTTCGGGACACCTTTACCCTCTCAACTAACCGTGAGTGCTCTCTTGACCTCTTCTTGGTACAAATAATTTATTACTTGCCATGCCCGGTTTGGCCACTGGAGGGAGACCTTCTCTTACAAATGAATCCCTGCAATAATTCACCACCAACTGTCCTATTGCTGTAACAATGGGGGTAAAATTTCTTTCTATCAACTCCAATGGTCTAAATCACCCTGTTAAGAGGAAGTCCATGTGGAAAGAGGCCACTTCCAACCGGGCGGACGTTCTATGTGTGCAAGAAACGCACTTTTCCTCACTGTCTCCCCCTCAATGTTCACATGGACGCTTTCCACACGTCTTTACAGCCAATTCGTCTAACAAAACAAAGGGTGTCCTCACAGCCATAAGTGACACGGTTGCTTTTAAACTCCATGAAGTTATCCTTGATACGGGGGGCCGTTTCATTGTTTTGATATGTGACATTAACACCACCACGTTCACTATTGTGAATATCTACTCGCCGAACAAGCACCAAATTTGTTTCTTCAATAGATTAATGGCCAAGGTAGTGACGCGCCAAAAGGGGAAGCTGGTCATATGTGGAGATTTCAATGCTACCCCGGACCCAGGTATTGACTCTTCCTCGGGCGCCAAACGCTCAAGCCCGGCATTGGCAACCTCAATACACAACCATGATCTATTTGACGCTTGGAGGTGCCTACACGCTGGGGAACGAGATTTCACTTTTTTTTCCTCGCCCCATGGGGCTTACTCCAGAATTGATCTCTTTTTAGTCGACCAGCTCACCCTCTCCAGGGTGTCAGACACTGCCATCAATTCGATTACGTGATCGGACCACGCATCCATTACTCTCACCCTGGATGATGGCATGGCTGACAGTGCACCATCTCTATGGAGGGTCAACTCATTCTTGCTGCAGCAAGCAGAGGCTAGGAACCTCATTGAAAGACACTTGAATGATTTTTAGTACTAATGACGGTTCTGTTCAGGATCAATTTGTCTTGTGGAACGCCCATAAGGCGTATGTCAGAGGCATCCTCATCCAATTGGGGACGAGGGCTAAGAGGCAGCGGCAGCAGAAGTTAACAGACCTAACCAAAGAAATATTAAGGCTTGAAACGTCTAACAAACAAAATCCCTCCCCGGTACTCTCCCAAAAATTAAACATACTGAGACATGACCTCAGGCTCCTGTTACTGGAATCATTCGAAAAATCGTCCCGTAGATTAAGAATGACGTACTATGCAACAGGTAACAAGGCAGGTAAATTATTGGCCCACAAAGTGAAAGGTGTAAGACATAAATTCAAAATTCCTTATATTATCCACCCCGTTAGCAAATGTAAGCTCCATCATCCTCAAGATGTAGCAGATGCTTTCAGCCACTACTATAGTTCCCTGTATAACTTAAAAAATGATGCAGATACCTTCCAACCTGAACCAGAAGCCATTGGCAAATTCTTGCAGGGCTTGAATATCCCATCTATATCTCCTGATCAACTACGATCACTAAATCAGCCCATTAGCAAAGAGGAAATCCGTAAGGCTATTGAGTCCCTCCCTAAAAATAAAGCCCCTGGCCCCGACGGGTTTACGGGGGATTACTACAAAACCTTCAATCAGATCTTGACCCCTTACTTGGAGGGTGTGTTCATTGCTGCTGCTGCCTCGGCCGCCTTCCCTACTGAAATGTTGTCCGCTGTTATCGTGACCTTGCCGAAGCCGGGGAAGGAACCTACGTCACCTTCGAATTTTAGGCCAATATCCCTACTTAACGTAGATGTAAAAATGTATGCCAAGATTATGGCCACACGTCTATTAGACATTCTCCCTCTGATTATACATCCCGACCAGACAGGATTTACAAAGGGGCGTCAGACTTCGGACGCCACTCGCAGGTTGATCAATGTTATTCACTTGGCCAATCTGCATAAAAGGCCTTCTCTGTTCTTGGCTTTAGACGCAGAGAAGGCCTTTGATCGCATTCACTGGACCTATATGGCTCAAGTTTTGGAGAGATTTGGCTTTGTAGGTCCTATCCTGTCCGCAATTATGGCCCTATATTCCAACCCCTCCGCCCAGGTGCTTGCGTCAGGAGTTTTGTCCAGTCCGTTTTTAATTTCCAATGGCACTAGGCAGGGGTGCCCATTATCCCCACTAATTTTTAACCTACTAATGGAACCCCTAGCTATATACTTTCGCTCACATCCTGACATTAAAGGTTTTCCTGGCCAAAACTCCACCCACACCATTAGCTTGTTCGCAGATGATATCATCTTAATTCTCACAGACGTGGAGTCCTCCCTGGCTTCGGCACATGCGGCTCTGGAAATGTTTAATAAACTGTCTTACTATAAAGTAAATGAAAGTAAGTCCTACCTTATGGGGGTGGGTATAGCCCCTCCACTGCGGAAAAGACTTGCCGCTAGGTTCCCTTACACCTGGAAAGATAGTGGTCTGAAATACCTGGGTATATCACTAACGGCAACTAATGGTGAATTGTTTGCAGCTAATTATGCCCCGCTTCTCGGCTCTATGAGCAAATCACTACGAGATTTATCCAAAATGAATACAACATTTTATACAAAATGCTTTGGTCCGGCCGTTTAGCGGCATTTAAAATGATAGTCCTACCACAATTACTGTATCTCTTCAGGTCGCTACCGATCCCTGTCCCCGCCTCCTTCTTTTCCAAACTTCAGTCTCAACTGAACAATTTTTTATGGCAAGGTAGGAAAGCGAGATGTTCCTTTAAAAAGCTAATAGCGAGTAGAAGAGTTGGGGGTATCGGTCATGTCCTCCTAAAGGACTACCACTCAGCCGCAGTTCTCTCGCAGGCTAGGCTATGGTTCGTGCAAACCCACACCCCTAGATGGTTAAAATTGGAATTATCACAGGTCCCGGGTAATTGTTTATCCGACATTTTATTATCCAGTCGAATCCTCATGCCGGCCCTAACTCAACTCTCTCCCACGATGGTAGCCACTATTCGCGCTTGGGAGAAGTTTGTTTCTCACACCTTTTCAGGACAGGACGTTAAAATGTTACCCCTTCCCATCTCCAGTTTACCATTGATCATACCAGGCATATCTGTTGCGCACTGGTCAATTAAAGGCATCAAAACAGTAGGAGACTTGATGTCAGGCCCCACTCTTAAGTCATTTCAGACTCTACAGGGCGAATTTGGCTTAGCGGACACTGACTTGTATAGGTATCTCCAACTATCTCACTTCCTCAAAACATCACCTCAAACGTCTACCGCACTTCCCTGGCGAGCTATGCTATATTTTACCAACCCCACGACTAACATCAAGGGGATATCGCTATTTTATAATCTTTTAAGCAATAAAAACATATTTATTAAAACCTTGTATATGGAAACGTGGGAGCGAGATATAGGTGCAACGTTCTCCGATGACCAATGGCAATCAGCTTTGCGGAGTACATTCTCTGCGACTAAGAGCGTGAATCTGTGGGAACTATCTCACAAAATTCTGGTGCGGTGGTACCTGACGCCGTCTCGCCTGTCTAAATTTGACCCCAAAATCTCCTCCCTATGTTGTAGGAATTGCGGAGAGGTAGGGACGTTGCACCATATCCTGTGGTCCTGCCCCTCACTTAATCGACTGTGGGTGAGTGTATTTAATCTAATATCCCAGCTCGCGGGGGTCCGGATTATCCCCTCGGCGGGGGCGGCGCTTCTGTCCCTGGGCTTAGATAGAGTCCCGTTCTCCTAAAGAACCATAATCACTCATTTACTAGTCAGTACTAGGTTAAGTATCGCAAGACACTGGAGGGATACGGGTCCACCTTCGATGAGTGAAGTGGTGGAAACGACTAATACCCATGCCTCCTATGAACTATTGTTTGCCGCATCACAGGGCAAAATGACCAACATGGAACGTAAATGGTGTAAGTGGCATAGATGGTATAATTTGGTTCATAAACATTGATATGTAACAGACTCATGCTGATCACTTCTGTTTAAGGGTTATAAGGAGGAACAACACTTTACACTTTATTGTTTTAGTTTATTTCTTGTTCTTGTTCTATTTTATTTTGTTAGATTTCTTTAGTTTACTCATTATTCTCGGCCATATTGTCTTTATATGCTGAATATCTGAGGTGCTCATGATGTGCGGGCTTTTTCGCCATAAAGTGCGGGCCTCGGTCGCCCGGGCCCGTGGTCTATGTCAACGCTATGGGCCTTGATGTCTTCGGGTGTCTTAAGGGTGGACATGTGGACGGCCGCCGTCAGCTCTCCCGACGCACAGAGTGCTCCCAAAGGGGTGCGTGGGGGAGAGGGCGGTGTGCCAGCTGGGGGCTTTGACTGAGAGGCCGTACTAAGATTGATCGAGCACTGTGGTTATTTGATGTTCAATGTTTCATAGTCAATGGTTCACAATCAATGTTTCATTGTTACAGTGTTCAATGCTTTAATATTCATTGTCTCATTCTTTCATGTGTTTTGAATGTATTCGATGAAGCTATACAGACCTCCATATGCTTATGGTCTATTTTGTTTTGTCTTATCTTTTATTCCTTTGTTTGCATAAAACTTCAATAAAAACCTATTGAAATGAATATACAATATAAGCATTGAAACTATTATCAGACTTCACTGTTTCCCTATTCTAAGGTTTTCCAATGCATAGAGGTTGAATACATCTTAATTGTGTTGCCTATAGTTGATGATGAGTCAGCCTATTGCTTTGTTGATTTGCTGTAATTTGCCATGTTAAATTTTCAATAAAGAAATATTGAAATTAAAAAATTTGCCTCTACTATTACCCCACACCTTACCAAACTATATAATAGATATGTGCATTCCCGTTCGTATGAATGTTATTTTCGTACGAAAATTTTCATTTTCGTACCCGCAGGATAATGTGTACATACGAAAAAATTAAAGCACCAAAATACGAAAACTACGAGATTACGAATGAGCCGCATAACGAACAACCGCAAATACGAACGAATGATCCGACGAAAAAAAAAACGACAAAACGAAAATGGCAAAAGAACAAAAATGACATCTATAACAAAAGATTTACATTCTGTATTTTGTTTGAATCCTTTTTCTGTTTGTTTTCAGTCCTATGTTCATTGTTCATATGACATCTATAACAAAAGATTTGCATGCTGTATTTTGTTTCAATCCTTTTTCTGTTTGTTTTCAGTCCTATGTTCATTGTTCATATGACATCTATAACAAAAGATTTGCATGCTGTATTTTGTTTCAATCCTTTTTCTGTTTGTTTTCAGTCCTATGTTCATTGTTCATATGACATCTATAACAAAAGATTTGCATTTTGTATTTTGTTTCAATACTTTTTCTGTTTGTTTTCAGTCCTATGTTCATTGTTCATATGACATCTATAACAAAAGATTTGCATGCTGTATTTTGTTTCAATCCTTTCTATATTTGTTTTCAGTCCTATGTTCATTGTTCATATGACATCTATAACAAAAGATTTGCATTCTGTATTTTGTTTCAATCCTTTTTCTGTTTGTTTTCAGTCCTATGTTCATTGTTCATATGACATCTATAACAAAAGATTTGCATGCTGTATTTTGAATCCAAAATACGAACAGAAAAAAGGAATTTAAAATACAGAATGCAAATCTTTTGTTATAGATGTCATATGAACATACGACAAAATGAAAATAGCAAAAGAAAAGGGTTTCAAGATACTGCAAATCATTGACGAAAATTCATAAAATTATTGTCTAACAAGTAACGAACATGAATTAAACAGAATAACGAACCATCCCGCATGTACGAAAATAAAACAGTAACGAAAATACGAAACGATCGGAATACGAAAAAATCGCGTCATACGAAAAACGAACGGGAACAAACAGGAAAACGGGCGCCTTACGAAAAATGAACGAAAACGAAAAAACGGAACGATACGAAACAGAACAAAAAAAAAATATTTTTTTTTCTGTGCACATGTCTACTATATAATAATATCTTACAGGGTGGCCAATTCCCACCGGAGATGCTTTTGGTTAACATGTCCTTACTTCCCAAACCAAATAAAGATCACTCCACCCCCCAAAATTACCGCCCAATATCAGTTATTGACAACGACTTAAAAATATTTGGGCGCATCTTGGCAGATAGATTATCAACGACCATTAGTGGACCCAGATCAAACAGGCTTCATCCCCAACAGACAGATAACAGACAACATACGACTGACCGCCAATATCATTCAGGATTCCAACATATACTCTAAAGCCACTCTTTTGCTCAGTCTAGACATACACAAAGCTTTCGACAGTGTGGTCATATCTTGACAATTTGCTCCCCAAATATGGTATTAAGAATGAATTCCTTCATGGATTTAAGGCTCTCTATCACAACCCTCAAACACGTATCAAACTCCCAGGCAATAATTCTGACTTTTTCCCTCTGACGAAAGGCACCAGACAGGGTTGCCCCCTTTCCCCCTTACTCTTTGCCCTCGCTATAGAGCCCCTCGCCTGTGCAATCAGAAATAACACAGACATCAAAGGATATTTTAAAGGAACCAAGGAATACAAACTGAGTCTCTATGCAGATGACGTTCTACTGTTCATAACTGACCCTCTTATCTCCCTACCTAATCTAACTAAAACTCTAGACATATTCCACGACCTAACAGGTCTGGGTGTAAATCTGTCAAAATGCTCAGCTTTACCGATCAATATCCCCTCAACCTTAACAGCCTCACTTAAAGACAAATTCCAATTAAACTAGCAGATCGACTCACTCAGATACTTAGGTATCCACATTACACCCTCGTATAACACAATATACCAAGCAAACTACCCTCCCTTATTTAACAATATTAAAAATTTACTAAAACTTTGGTCATCGTACCAGATTTCATTCTCGGGCAGAATTGTGGCTGTAAAGATGATGATATTACCTAAGCTTTTGTTCTTTTTTAGAGCCCTTCCTCTTATTCTACCTAAAAAAACACTAGAATCATTACAAAGGGAGATTAACAGATTCTTTTGGCAGAACAGGAAACCCAGATTTAGTTATTCTCTTATGTTTAGACCGCACTTAAAAGGTGGCCTCGGCATCCCTAACCTATGGCTTTATTACTTATCGGCCAGATTTACCCAATTAGCCCAATGGTACGCCCCTTCACTCCAAATTCCTTGGCTCCGGTTTGAGGAAGAATCTATCCTACCTTACAATCTTCAAGGACTCCTCTGGTCCAAAACTACCCCACCACAGAAAATAAGACCCTTAAACCTTATTGTCACTCACTCTCTCCAACTATGGAACAGACAGAAGTAAGATATAAAAGTGTAATGATGAGCGCAAACTTAAACTAAACAAAATAATCAATCCAAACAAACATGTGAGCATCACTATACAAATAGTGATTAAATGATAATCAAAATATGTGCAATACAGTGCAGCAGCAAATGTCCCAAATAAGTGATTAAATTAATAATCCAAATATGTGCAATAAGTGCAACAACAAATGTCCCAAATTAATGAAATCCAGTGAGGAGACTAACATAAATCGATCAGTGACAAGGCTTCTATCCATGTAACAACGAACTCATCCAGATGAGACTTCACAGATGAACGTGCTCACAGAGCGATTACCTTCCACAAGGAAGAAAGGGGCATCGAACACATGCAATGATGATCCTGTAGGCAGCCGTATCCAATGCAATCCTTAAGCCAGTCTCAGCCACATTCGACGTCCGGTCGAAAATGTAACGGATGTTCCAAAGGGAAAAATGAAGCTCACATGGTGAAGTACGTAAACTTTAAAATGGTTTAATAAAGTAAACACACTTACAGAAAGAAAAACGAATAAAGACACCAAACAATGGCACTTCCGGTCTGATGGTCAGGGTGTCACGTCACTTCCGGTTGACCTTACGCGTTGCATCACGTCACGTGACTTCATCATTAGTTTAATTATTTCCTTTATTGGGCCTATTCACTGTTGGCTAGCGCTTTAGTTTTTCCTTTTTATGGAACAGACAGACCCCAAAATTTAAGCTATCTTCTGACACTCCCCCCCTGGCATCTTTTCTAGGTGACCCGCGTTTCTCCCCCCTAGATAGTGCACAAAATCAAAACTTGCTATCAGTTTGGAAAACACGTAACCTAACTAATTTAAAATCGCTATCTCACATTAACTCATTTCTCACTTTCCCTAGTCTACAAAAAAAGTATGATCTTTCTCTTAATGAGCTAGAAAATTATACGAAAATTAGATAATTCTATCAGAAATACTACTCACTTACACTTCACCCTCCCCCCCCCCCCATATACACAATTCGAACAAATTTGTATTTCCACTCCTCGTGCCAGGGGTTTGATCTCCAGAATATATAAAAGTTTGAATGAAACAAACATGCCTGAGAAGTCGCATCGCATGTTACAATGGGAATCAGATCTTAATACTTCATTTACTCTGGAGCAATGGGATACCATGTTCTTTAACATCCATAGATGCACCAAGACAACATCTATCAGAGAATCCGCTATCAAATTGCTCTATAGATGGTATCTTACACCGGCTAAACTTAATTCATTTTATCCTTCACTGTCTCCACTCTGCTTTAGGGGATGTCCCACCCAGGGTACACTATTACATATTTTTTGGGACTGCCCCCACCTAAAGGACACTTGGCACAAAGCCAGCATTGTGATTGATAAAATCGCCGGCCGTAGGATCCCTCTTACACCCCAAGTCTGCCTTTTATTCTCCACTATTCAGGACATTCCAACATCTAGCACAAGGCTTATCCACACATTTCTCACCTCTATTCACTGGGCCATAGCCTTTATCTGGTGCTCCGCTTCAGTACCTTGGCCACAGATCCTCAACCGTATGACAAACATCAAACTCTCTGAGAGAATTCATCATACATTATATGACTCTATTGCCGTGTACACACGATCATTTTTTGTGATGAAAAAAAACGACGTTTCAAGTGATGAAACAAAACAACGTTTTTCAAACTTCATTTTCCAAAACGACGTTGCATACACACCATCGTTTTTCCAAAGTGCTCTAGCAAAGTGTGGTTACGTAAGACACGTTCGACGGCACTCTGTTCCATTGAAGCTCCGTCTCATAACTTGCCTCTGAGCATGCGCGGCTTTAAAAACGTTGTTTTCAACATCGTTTTGCCCACACACCATCACTTTTTATGACACAAAAAACAACATTTTGAAAAACGACACAAAAATTTCAAGCATGTTCGAATTTTTTTTGGTCGTTTTTTTGAAGACATAAAACAACGTTTTGCCCACACATGGTGATTTTAAATGATGTTTTTGAAAACGTCGTTTTTGAAAACGTAGTTTTTTTTTATCACAAAAAATGATCGTGTGTACGCGGCATTTGCCTCGGTATCAAAAAAAATGGTTTCTCTGGGACACCACCTGTCTGATTCATGATTAACTATTACTAACCATACCCTTTTCTTCCTGTACAATGTTCACCATTATTGATACTTGTATACATTCCTGTACCAACATTGTTAATTTTTTTTTCTCTTGTAAACTGACCTTTTCTACAATAAAATCGTTGTAAACAATAATCCACTTGCGATGATATTGTGACAGAACCAAAATCAACAATAAATATAAATGAAAGGGTCCTATAATCCTTAGGCCACCTTAATCTAGCTAATGTGGTTTCCCGTTGAGAAGGCTGAGGCCTGGATGGGAATATGTCATGTGCATCAATATGCGCCTAAATACAATAAATTAACCTCTAGTGCAGGTTCTTATAATACAGCAAACAAATATATAAGGTAATGAACCACTGGTGATAAGGCTGGAATATACAAAATGTAGATAAAGTAACCAAAATTAGGCAATAATATGCAAATGTCCCATCACAGATATGTGTCCAAAAATAAAGGAAAAATCTCATAATAAACAGTCCCAAAAAGATGTGAGAACATAAAACATCCGATAGATAAGTCACTTGTAGTGCAGTGATCCGTGATAAATATTCAATAAATGCAATGTGTGATTCCGCTGCGACTCCGGTGCTCCACCACCAGGGTTTCCACTCGCCAGAAACACTCACCCCTGCAGGGGTAAAGTGCATGTAATTCCACACTGTGGGCCTTAGGTTAGTCCTCTCCTCCCGTCAGCTGTCATGCGATGTGGAAGCCTCTGTATGTGCAGTAGGAACAATTCCTAATTGTCCAAGTTCCTCTGGGAGAAAAAACAGACTACCATAGTGTGGTATGTAGAAAAAATATATGATTTATTGCATTTCCACCAACAAACCATACGGGGAATGCAGAAAAGCTGATATGCATACAAGGGTTAAAGCATTAACCAGTACACACAAAGAGATAAAAAACAACATAAAAGATTTAAAAAAATACAAAAAGTAAAAAACTTCTAATTAGAGGCACAGTCCGTTGAAGGTGTAATATGCCGCCAGACTGCAGGAACGGCGTGCGTTCCAAATTGCGTGTCAGCTTGCTCACCCAGATGTGCGTGCGTGCATGCATCCCGGATGCGAGCGGAAAAGGACGCAATCTAGTGGAGCTCCGCGAACCCAGGCCTAATCCTCTGCCATCCACGACTGGGGTTCGTTCTAGCGCCTCATAACATCCCCATCCTGGTTCCTGGTGCTGCCCTGTACAGGTACATACCTGTTTGGTGACCCCCAGACAGCCGTCCGCTCCATACTTCGGCCCGAGACAGAAAAATTCCACAGACGACCCGCCGCCATATTGAGGCCTACAAAGCCTCTGCAAACACCTTGTTTGAGTATCGCGGCCGCGATATGATCGGAGATCACCTCCGGACACACTGGATTCATCGGTGAGCCTGCCTGGACTATAGGACCAAGGTGGTGGAGATCCGTGGACCAGCAGAGGTGCACTGGGATGGCCGGCAATCAGTGTGTGGCAGCCATCTTACTACACCTAGGCCTAGAAGAAAACCCAGACCAAGGGCTCCAGAAGACAATCCTCCCAGGGACATCATTTGCTGTTTACCTAACTTTGGCTTAAAGGAGGATGTCCTACAGAAAGCAAGATCTAACGACCAAATCTTGTTCAATGATGCCACAGTACAACTATATCAAGATTTGTCCCCTATTACTCTAAAGAATAGGAGGGCACTGAGACCCCTTCTGGCAGTTCTGAGAGAGAAAGGCATCATTTATAGATGTAAATTCCCCTTTGCACTGCAAGCCTCCTTGATGGGTAAGCAACATATGCTTAAAGTTCCTGAGGACTTGATTTTTTTTTTTTTTAAACATCAAAAGTTTATTGTATAAGAAATTAAGCAGTACAAATCAAAGCGTATTCAGCGTATAGATAGCACGTTACAGAGCAAACAGCATGTACATATCATATTCAAAGGCCGGATAAAGATTCATGTCCAAAATAAGAATAGCGGGAACAGGCAAGACCCCCATTGGTAACAGTTATGAGATGCTGTCGCTGGCTGAGTAACAGTAGAGATCAATGTAATGGCAATTGTTCAACACTCATAACTATCCATAAAACAAGGCAATTAAACGTTTGACAGCTTTGACTGCAGTCAGTAGGGAGCAGAAAGATCAGAGATGAACAAAAAGGTGAGAAAGAATGAACTGGGAGGTAGAGGGAGAGGGGGAGGGAAGGGATCAAAGGGGAACATCTCGGCAGGGTGCAGCAAGATGTTGTCCAGGAAGCGGAGAATTACCATCAGGTGCAGACTGCTGACCCCGAGAACCCATTCAAGCAATCACGGCTAGAGCCACTGTCCATCTTCTATTTCCCATTTTACAGGCCCATCAGTGTTTTATACTTGTGCGAGAATTTAAAAGCAAACCACGGAGACCACGTTTCATGGTATCTCTCAGCGCTGTCAGTGGTCTGAGCAAGGGTATCTTCCATATAGCAAGTCTCCAACACCCTCCTTAGCCATTCCTGCAGGGAGGGGGGTGAAGTACTCTTCCAGTGTAGTGGTATCAAAGACTTGGCTGCATTCAGCAAATGCTTGGTCCTCCCTAACCTTGTTCCAGAAGGGGCTCAAAACCACCTCCCTAACCTTGTTCCAGAAGGGGCTCAAAACTTCACAGTCCCACCAGATATGTATGAAGGTACCTGTTTCTTTACCGCACCTCCAACAATGATCCGAGGTGCATGGGTACCACCTCCTAAGCTTATCTTTTCAATTTGTTTTTATTAAGTTTTGCTTTCTCGAAAAAGACATGTACATAGGTAATAATATCAAAAAACAAACAATTGGACAACGCAGGTCCTCAAACAATTTTCAACCAGTATGTTGCAAAAAGTGTAAACAAGGGTCGGAGACCGTGCGTCCTACTACACAATGTGGAGCCACAGCCCCCTACATAGGAAGATGACGGTAACCTGGCATCTATCCCGAGGAACTACCCACCCGTTGTTGCAGTTCGGTGCAGTGTGAGAGTGCCTATTTAGGTGGAAGCAGCCCTCCTGTTAGGCCGCCCAGAAGGGCAAGCCGCATACGTGGGGTCATACGTTGGTATGGAAACCTAATGTCAGCATAATAATAGTAACGTGTTTCATACATATCAAAAAGGGGAGAATAGCAAATGGTAACAATGTAATCATACAGCGAACAAAACAAAGGAGAAAAGAAGAAAAGAAGAGACAGTAAAACAAATAAACAAAACAAAACTCCTGTACCAAAGGTCCATATCAGTTTCCATTAAATTATTGAGGGAAAGCTATGGATTGGGAAATTTAGAGATCCAAGGTGACCATTGTGCGAGAAAGGCCTGGGAAGTCCCAGATTGGTAGGCAAAGTGTTTCTTGTATGAGTATTGCGTAGAGACCCTATGTATTACTTCGGTGAGGTTGGGAATTTGGGTGGTCTTCCATTTAGAAGTAAGGGCCAACCTGGCTGCTATCAAAACATGTATCACAATACTCCTCATGCAGGCTGGGATAGGGGTAACAGTGATGTTCAGTAAAGCTAAAGGCGGGGTAGGGTGCACCAAGGTACCTATGACAGAGGATATTAGTTTAAAAACCTTGTCCCAGAAGTCGCAAATGTGTTTGCAATTCCATAATATATGGAAAATATTGCCCCCATCACCACATAGTCTCCAGCATAGGTGTGATTCAGAAGGGAAGATCAATGATAGTCTAACAGGTGTGAGGTAGGACCTATGTAAGATTTTTAACATATTAGCGGTACCCAGTGGTTGGTACAGTGGGTGTATCTATATGTCATTTTAATCGCTTTCGTCCAATCCGCAATTGAGAAGGAGGAGCCCAAATCCCTTTCCCAGTTTATCATGTGTGAGGTCTTAGAGAATCTCTTGGTATGGCGTAGAAGATTATAAAACCAAGAAAGTCCCTTGGGTTTGTTATAGGACGAGCAAAGGTATGTCCATATATCTATGGGCATGTCAAAGGTGAATGTAGAGTGTGACCTTTGGAAGTGTTGTAGTCTCATGAGAGAGTATGCATGGGTACCTGGTTGATTAGTCAACACCTCCTGGATAGTTGTTAAACCGTCCCGTTTCCATGCAGTAATATTTAGGTCCGGGATCAAATGTTCCACGGTTGTAAGGTCAGTAAGTCTGCGCTTATTTGTAGTCGAAGGGTCTAAATAGGGTTGAATGCTTCCCCACACTAGTAGGGTAGTGTCAATAGAGGGTAGACTAATATGTTGTAGGGGTAGGTTTGTTAGTTTAGCTAATAGTAAAGCCGTAAGGTCTTTCCCCTTAATAGTTGCCTTTTCGATCTTAACCCATAGTTTAGATGAAATTGGGTCAAACCATGCCTTCATTTGGTCTAGGATCGCTGCTCTATAGTAGTTTCGCAGAGTGGGGAAGCTTATTCCCCCCTCTGTTTTATGTCTTTGAACCGTAGCGAATGTTACTTTAGGCATTCTACCCTGCCAGATAAATCTCCTAAACAATTTGTCAGTTTGTAAGAAGAAGGATTCTGGAATCCTGATTGGGAGGGTTCTAAAGTAGTAAATGATTTTGGGTAATAGAGTCATTTTAAGTGCAGCTATTCTGCCCAGCCACGACATTTCAAACGTTGTGATATGTTCTAGATCGGCTTTAATGGTTGCCAGGAGGGAGTTGAAATTCACTTTATAGGTGTGGGTAGAGGGAGAGACTAATCTAATACCCAGGTAAGTGAGGGAGTTGGTCATCCATTGGAATGGGAATCTTCCTTTGAGGTAGGTAATCAGGGATTTGGAGAGGTTAATTGGAAGAATACAAGATTTGGTAATATTCAGTTTATAATAAGATACTGCACCGAACTGTTGCAAAATTTCCTGAGCTTTTGCCAAGGAAGAAGCCGGATTTGTCACTGTCAGGACAACATCGTCCGCGAAGAGACCTATTTTGTGGGTATCACCTGCAACATCAATCCCCGAGATGTCTTTGGTCGACCTAATAGTTTCAGCTAGGGGCTCCATCATCAAGGTAAAGATTATGGGAGACAGTGGACAGCCTTGATTGGTAATGTAGAATTGGTCGGAAATGGCACCGGACGAGAAAACTCTAGCTGACGGGCATGTGTACAACGCAGATATGGCTGACAGTATGGTGCCTTGCATACCAAATTTTTGTAGGGTAGCGCTGAGATATCCCCAGTGCACCCTGTCAAAGGCTTTTTCTGCGTCCAGTGCCAAAAAGGCCGCCGGGGTTTTTCTACTTTCTAGTAAATGTATCAAATTAAGTAGTCTCCGAGTACCATCAGGGGCTTGGCGCCCTTTTACAAACCCTACTTGATCTGGTTTTACCAGGTGAGGGGTGACATCGGCCAACCTATTCACTAGGATCTTAGCATAGACCTTGAGGTCTGTGTTTAGAAGCGATATTGGCCTAAAGTTCTGTGGGGTATCCGGCTTCTTCCCTGGCTTAGGCAGTGTAACAATGGTAGCTTGTAACATTTCTTCCGGAAACATAGAGGAGGAGGCAACACCGTTAAACAAGGCGCATAGAGATGGAGCGAGAATGTCAGAGAATGTCTTATAGTACTCTGACGAGAAACCGTCCGTACCCGGAGATTTATTGTTGGGAAGGGCATGTATGGTATCTATAACTTCTGTGAGAGTGATCGGGGAATTAAGCATGGATAGTTGGTCAGTGGTTAGAGAGGGTAGGGAGATTGCATTAAGAAACGAGTTAATGTTTAACTCTGTAGGTTGTGTAGTATTGGTGTCTTGTTGGAGGTTATAGAGGTCCTTATAATATTTCATAAATGCATTGGCAATATGTGTCGGGTGACTTACTGTTTTAGTGGTGTGTGGGTCTTTAATATTAAGTAAACGAGCTTGTTGCTGACATTTAGTAATGTATCTCGCCAATAACTTCCCTGCTTTGTTGCCATGAGCATAATACATCGCTTTAGATCTCCTTAAATAAGTTTGATGAGTGGTGATCAATAATAGGCGAAGGTCGTGTCTGCATTTAAATAGGTTATCTTCTTCTACCGAAGTAGGTTGTGTTTTGTGTTGGGTTTCTAATTGTTTAAGCTTCTCCAGCAAGTCGTTTAACTGTTTTGCCTTCCTCCTCTTTTGTCTAGCTGCAGCTTGAATCAATATTCCCCTGCTAAATGCCTTATGCGAGCACCACACCGATGCAATAGAGGTATAGCCATTGTTGTTAATAGCAAAGAATTCCTTAAGTTGCTGTCCAATCCTATCCGTCAGGACAGGGTTAGAGAGCAATCCAACATTGTTCCTCCATAGATAGGTCGGGGAAGAGGAGGAGTCATCTCGCATGAGAATTGTCACAGGGGCATGGTCCGACCATGTTATAGAGTGTATAGTGACCTCTAGTGTCTTCTGCAGTAGAGGTAGGTCTGTAAGGATCAAGTCAATTCTGGAATATGCCCGATGGGGATAAGAATAGTGGGTGTAATCCCTCTCTGAGGAATGCAGGCATCTCCAAGTGTCATACAAATTGTGGTTATGAATAAGAGATTGGATTTCTATCCTGCGCGAGGCCTGTTGTTGTGAGCAGTCCAGAGATTGGTCAGGAACGCAGTTAAAATCGCCACATAGGAGTAGTGAACCTTTTTTGATCTTTTCCACTTTCCTGAGTAGAGAGTTTAAGAATCTTGGCTCTTGTTGGGTGCATAGATGTTAACCAGGGTGTAGGTAGCATTATTGAGATCACAGATCAGTATGATATATCTTCCATTCGTGTCGCATACTAACTCATGCATTTTAAATGCCACAGAATGCTTGATGGCCAACAGGACTCCCCTCTTTTTGACTGGAGCAGTAGATTGGAAGATGTGGATAGGCCTTGTGTGTACACTTGGGTTGTTTGGAGGTCATAAAGTGCGTTTCTTGGATGCATAATACATCTCCTTTAAGCCTGGCCATTTCTGACCACATGGAGGACCGTTTAAAGGGGCTGTTGAGTCCATGGACGTTCATGGAGACGATAGATATTGTCATTGTGGTATTAGAACGGTATGCTTCATGTATGGCAGAAAAGTCTCTGTATGCGTATGCAGTGAGATGCAATTACCTGAAGGTGGCGTTGCTGCCTCAAGTTTCCAAAGTTGTAGAGATCCTGTAGTTCTGGAGGTGCATGAGAATTGAGGATTCGCAGAGAAGGGATCATGGTCAGAGTGGGAATCCTTTGGTACAGTGAGAAAACAAAACAAAAAGGTAGACAAATAACATGAGTCAAAACATAAAAAGAAAAAACGAACAGTTCTATTAAGTGCGATGATTCCGCAAGGAAAACAGGGGGATACGTCTCCCCGAGACCCAGAGCCAGCCACTCTGGTATTGAACTCAGTAAGGCAACAAGGTTTACTGCGTCAAGAAGGAAGAGAAGGGAGCAACACTGTGCTCTAATTCAAAAGTGACTGAATGTCATTTCTGCTGCCACTCAGGGGACATCCTCGGTATAGCCTGGTTCAGCAATGGGGCATCTGCATCATCCGGGATCAGTTTCCATTTTTTGGCCAGGGCAATCCCATCATCAATGGTGGTGATCGCAAACGTGCGACCCTCTCTGGTGACTAGCAGTTTTGTTGGGAAGCCCCAGGAGTATGGGATTTTATGATTCTGCAGGATCTTGGTCAGAGAGGACAGGTTCTTCCGCGCCATCATGGTGTGCTTAGATAGGTCAGCAAAGACACTGATGCCAGAGTAAGGGCCTGGTAGTGGTTGATTCTTCCGTGTAAATCGCATGAGGTCATCCTTAACATGGAAGAAGTGTACACAAGCAATGACATCCCTCGGTACCCCGTCAGGCAGATATTTAGGTTTGGGGAGACGATGAGCTCTATCCACTATGATTTCACTGGCAGAAGCATCAGGAAGCATTGCTGCTATGAAGGCTTGCACATAGGGCCTGAGTTCTGCGGGGGATCGCAAGGACAGGCCTCTGGGGATCGGTCCACCCCCCTCAGTTTTATGTTATTCCTTCTCGATCTGTCTTCTAAATCAGTTAACTTCTCTCTCAAGGCCTGGATGTCACCCTCTGCATCATTATGTGCATCTACCAGTTCATTGTGAGCCGTTGTGAATTCCCCCATCTTGTCTTCAACATGGCAGACCCTATCCCCTATGGCAGACACATCTCTCTTTAGCTGAGTAACACACAGCATCATGTCCTTATGCAGGGAGCCCCTAAGAGTGATCAACATATCCCTCATTACTGTATCGCTGAGGGGCTGACCGGTGGTAGGGAACTCATTAATATGTTCCACAAAGTCACTAGTGCTGTTCTGTGAGTTACATCCGTCCCCCTGCTCACCTGCATATCTGTGGGTTGAAGATTTCTTTTGCGCCGACTTCTGCGGGCTGTTGATGGGCGATGCTCCGGGAGAGGATCCTCCGCTGGCGTTATGTTGTGGTCGGGCGCCCGTGCCATAGTGTGGGGACGATCCGTTGCTGCCTCCGTGGTGCGAGCCGTACCGCGAGTCCGAGGCCTCGCCGCCATCTTGCGGCCTAGGCGTGCTCGCGGACGGATAAAAGTCCGTTAGTTTTTTCGGGCCCTTCTCCTTTTTCCTTTTCCCCATCGTGATCCAGGGGTTTCCCGGGGGGTAAGTAGGCAGAATGGTGCCTTAATATGCTGTGTCAGTCGCTGGATGGAGCTGGCTACAAGCGGGTCTCACGGAGCTCTCTCCTTACACAGCCATCCGCCTCGGCTGCCGGCCACGCCCCCCTCCTAAGCTTATCAGGTGTGGCGTATCACTGTGTGAAAAGTTTGTATGAAGTTTTTTGTGTCTTGGTGCTGATTGAGCACTTATGTGAAAGGATGCAGGCTGTTGCCCACTGGTTATCAGTAATGTCCATGTGAAGAGTTTGGGATCACGACTGGTGGAATCTGTCGTTAGCATTGGCGTGAGAAGTCTGTAACCAGGTGTAAGCAAGAGAAGTCGTCCTGTCACATCGAGACCCCTTAGCACAAGTGTTCTCCAGGACAGTCAATTTCCAAGAAAAGTTAGGTGCTCTTGAGACATTGTTAGCATAGTTGCAAATTTGCAGGTAAGTCTACCAGTGAAGTTTCAGAAGGTTGTTATCTTCCCTGAGTGCTATGTGGCTCTTGAATTGTCCCCCTCTAAAGCAGTCCCCCATCTTGAGCAGACCCCCCCGTCCTGAGACAAGAGGTTAGTGTTATCAATTCCAGGTGGGAAGTCTGGGTTGTCCTTCATAAGGGACAGTGGGCTGAGAGTCGAGGTCAAGTCAGTTTTGTCAGCTATTTTATTAAACAGACTGAGAGTGGTACCTGTCAGCTGGTGGTTTTTAAGAGAGATCCTCTGATTCTGCCAGGATGTCCACAGAGAGAATTTCAGACAGAACTGATTCAGGGAATTCTCAAGAGGAACCCAGTCCTTGGAATCACCATGGCAGTGCTAGTCGATCACCCTGGTCAAGTGCGAAGCCAAATAATAACTGTAGAAGTTAGGCAACCCCATCCCTCCACGCTCTTTTGGCCTGGTAAGCAGGGAGAATTTGATTCTCGTTTTTTTCTGTTTCCATAAGAATTGCAGGAGGGCAGACTGTAAGGTGCTAAAGAATTTCTGAGGAATCCTAATCAGAAGTGCTCTAAACAGGTACAACAGTCTCGGAAGGATGACCATTTTTAGAATCGCAGCCCTTCCGAACCATGAAAAGAATTTGGCCGCCAATTCTGCAAGTCTCTCCGGATTTCAGATAGTAGTTTGGGGAAGTTACGCTCATAGATTGACGTCAATCTTGGCATCAACCATATACCCAGGTATTTAAGCTTGGTGACAACCCACCTAAAAGGGCAATTAGCTTTGGCTCTATTCAGCGGATCCGCATCCAGGGAGATGTTCATTGCTTCTGATTTGTCAAAGTTTATTTTGAGGTTTGATAAATAGCCATATAATGTAAAATGTCGCATCAGATTGGGGACCGTAGTCTGGGGATTAGTCAAGAAGAACAAAAGGTCGTCAGCATAGGCTGCGACCTTGTATTTCGACCCTGCAATTTCAAATCCTGAAACTGCCCTGTCCTTGTTCACCATTCTAATGAATGGTTCCAGCGTCAGAATAAATAGTAAGGTGGACAGTGGGCATCCCTGTCGAGTCCTGTTCGTAATCCTGACCTCCTCGGACAAAGTGCCATTCATTTTCAATCTACCGGTTGGGTTATCATACAAGGCAGCAATCCAGGACATCATACATAGTCCCAGGCCCACGTGCCGGCAGACGGCCAGCATGTAGTCCCAGGCGACCCTGACGAAGGCCTTCTCCACGTCTGTAGACAGGAGAGGGCCTCCAGGGCTCCGATCACACACACCATGAATCAAGAGCAGGGCTTTTTTTTAGCACATTGTCCCTAGCCTCCCTGCCCGGCATGAAACCCACCTGTTCCGAGCCGATCAGGGTTGGGAGGAGTGGACGTATTCTGTTGGCCATCACTTTTGCCACTATCTTGATATCCAGATTCAGTAAAGAAATGGGCCTGTAGCTAGAGCATACAGTTGAGTCTTTCCCCAGTTTTGGTATAACAGTAATGTGGGCAGAGAGAAAATCCAAGGGGACCGGTCTGGGGGAGGACAGGGAGTTAAATGCCGTCAAAAGGGGCGCAGACAGGAGGTCGCAAAAAGTCTTATAATAGATAGACGTGAAGCCGGCAGGGCCGGGATTTTTCCCCGCTTTAAGGTCCTTGATCGCTAGTCTAATCTCAGACTCTGAGATTTTGTCTTCTAGGGGGGCCAACTCGTCGATTCCTAATTTTGGTAAACCACTTTCTAGTAAATAGTCCCAACTAACTTGGCGCCTATTAGGACCAACGTCGTGTGGCCTGTGCGGTTTTGGCAAGTTGTACAGCTTTGTGTAGTACTGATGGAAGTGAGTGGCAATGGTGTCTGTTGTGACATCAAATGTCCCCTTCTGAGATCTAATCCCCGCTATATGGTTAGCGGTACTGGCTTCCTTAAGAGCCCTAGCCAGGATCCTGCCCATCTTGTCACCCGCCTCATAGAATAATTTTTTCCTAAAGAACAGCATCCATCTAGTTTTATCCTCAAATATTTGTTGTAGTATCTTGCAAGTTTCGAGCAGTTTCTTAGCAGACTGCAACGAGAAGGATTGTTTATGGAGGCTTTCTAGGCTGTGGATTTTGTCCGTCAATCTCTTGACTTCTTGTTCCTGTCTTTTCTTCTTTTGAGCCCCCAACCTGATCAACTCCCCTCTGATGCAACATTTGTGTGCTTGCCAAATCATCATGGGGTCCATGTCTGGCGTGTTGTTGAGTGTAAAATAGTCTGTCAGCTTAGCAGTCACTAGAGGAAGCAGGTCAGTGTCTGTCAGTAGTGAAGGGTTCAGTCTCCAGGTGTCCGGCCTATGTGGCGTGTACTCAGGTCAGCTACCAGGGACACCGGTGCATGATCAGAAAGCGACTGTATGCCTATATGGGTGACCTTCACGGTCTGTAGATCCCTTTGGGTAACAAATAGATAGTCTAACCTAGAATAGCGGTTATGTGGGATTGAGTGAAACGTAAAGTCTCTAGAGTCTGGATGCTTAAACCTCCAAGAGTCTATCAGTTGCAATGAGTTTAGTAGTAATTTAATTTTCTTAAGGGCTCTGTAGGTGATACAGGATTTCCCCGAGGAGGAATCAACCGTAGGGTCTAGGGTAAGGTTGAAGTTGCCTCCCAGAATTAGCACGCCTGTTGCAGAGCCCTTCAATTCCCTGACTATCTTCTGACAGAAAGTCACTTGTGAATTGTCGGGGAAGTATACGTTAGCTAGTGTCACAGTCTTGCCATAGTAAGAGCCTTTCAGGAAGACATAGCGACCATCAGGATGTGTCTGGCAGTCCGAAAGTGTAAAGGGGGCATCGCTACTGATCAGAGTCGAGACCCCTTTAGTTTTCGCCAAGTCATTGGTGGAGTGGTATGCAGCTGTAAAGAATGGATCAGTGAGTTTCTGTATGTGACCCGTCTTGAAGTGGGTTTCCTGCAGAAAAACAAAGTGCGGCTTACCCTTCTTAAGCTCCCTGAGTAGTGATGACCTCTTTTCAGGGACATTCAGGCCTTTCGTGTTGTGCGAAACCACCATGGGATGTCGACCCAACAAGGAGTAAGCCATTTGTGTGACCTTTGTGGCAAGTGATATCGGTAATGCCTGTAATAAATCTACCGTGAGATGTTATATGTCAAAACCCTAAGGGATAACCCCTATAGGATATGTGCAAGGGGGAGGGGATTAACAAAGAGAAAGGGACAGTGGGAGGAGCCAAGATCGAAAGGGGGGGGTGGTTAGGAGGATCAGGAGGGGTAGTGGAATGGGTACAGGGAAGGAAAGAGAGGAGGGAGGGAACAACACAAAAAAAAAAATGTTTCTCTTTGTCTTTGTTGCTTTGGGGGGAGAAAGTCTGAGGCTGTCGTAGGTCCTTCCTGATTCTGGCGCATTTCGTAGATATCTTAACTATGATCCTAGGAGACAACACTGCGCCTAGCCCGGTCTAGTGGAGACTGCGAAATGTCCGCTCTCACGATAACCCGCATCGCAGTAGTGTCGGTCAGATGGGTCTCGCTGCAACCGCACCATCATCCGGCAAGTACGGACGGGGACATCTGCAAAAAACGAGGAGTCCCCAAATCTACAGAGCACGCTGTGCCAGAACAGAAACAGGACTTTAGACTCCCGTCTTCAGCAGTTGGCCCCTGTGTGCAGTTGAAAGAACCGTCGGGACAGTCGGGGAGGCTGGTTTAACTGAATAAGAAAAAAAATTGGGAAATAATAAAACCAGGCAGAGAAGGGAACATCAATCAGCGTTGCGAGATCTGGAAGGGGTAGCGCATGGTGCTGGGGTCCCCATCTGTGAACCGCCGCCATGGCCATGCCGCATTTTCTTGTATGACTGTTTGTCAGGTGTAGAGAGCCGGGGGGGGCTCCGGACCGGGGGCGGCAAGATGAATTCCTGATACCATTCAAAGAGAGCAATCAGATCTAGATTTAGGGCTTCACAAAAAGCAGGCAGCTCAGAGGGGAAACGCAATACATGTTGTTTACCAGCAGCAGTGACCACTAAAGCGAATGGGAAGCGCCATGTGTATCCAATGTCTCTCTCCCTAAGCTTGTCAAACAAAGGTCGCAAAGGTCTTCTGTTCTTCAGCGTGATCTGAGAAAGATCCTGATAGAGCATAATGTGCACGCCATTAAGCCATTGGTCATTCCTTCTCGCTTTCCTCATCTCCTCCTTAAGGGGGTAATTCTGTAGGCAACAGATGACATCCCTCGGGGGTGCAGTATGCGGACCCTTGGACCTGTGAGCTCTAACAAACTCAATGGCCGAGTCCTACTGTCTTTCTAACAGGCTGTTAAACACTCTCTGGAGAGTGGGGATAATCTGCTCAACTTCCACGGATTCTGGGATCACCCTTATATTCTTCCTTTGTCCCCTGTTATCAAGGTCTTCCAAATGGCGGTTTACATCAATAAAATGTGCTGTTTGCAGTTCCGCCAACTTCTCAAGCCGATGCAGCTTTCTGTCTCTCTGTTTCCCTTGGACCTCCACCTCCTCCATCTTGTCCGAGAGGATAAGCAGTCTAGACTTTAGGTCCGTAACTGCTGCAAAGAATGTAGCCTTTATGTCTGCTGCAAAGCCGGACATATCTGCATATGTGAGCGGCTTGTTAGAAAGAGCCCGACTCCTACCTGAGTCTTCAATTGCGGATTGCAAGTCCTCACTGAAGTCTTCTTCATCCGCCTGGTACCGCGCCATTTTGTGTGCGGCCACGTTGCTCCGCTCCGATACTTTAAATCCGAAAAGATTGGGGATGCTCCTGCTCGTGGATGCGGCTGAGCCTCGGCGAGATCTGGTGTGTGGGGTCTGGTGAGATAGCTTGCCCATTTCCAGGGCCAGAAAAGCAGATGAACGTGCTGGTGGCTGTGTTTTTTCACGGAGCTCCGCTAGTGTGCTTCCATCTCGGTCGCTCGCTAAGCCACGCCCCGACTTGATTTTTTTTTGTGAAAACCTACAAATAGCCCCAGTGGATCTTCCAGATTGGTACTCAGAATTTCTGTTGCCCCCTGAAATCAACAACCCTCAGTTCAGAGCTGGATCAACACCCATTCGCTCACCCTTTCAACAAGGGAAGATTCGCAGAAATGCCAACAGGAGGAATTTTGACTCTCCCTCATTCTCCAAAAGTGCTAAAAGCCCAAGGCTTAAATAACTAAGTTACAGTCTAACCTCTCACCCATCCTTGGATACATACACATTGTATGTTATGTGCTGCATTTTATTCTCTTATGGTAAATTAAAAAAAAAAAAATGATGTTCCTGACGATAAAAATTTACAGGACTAACAAAAATAACCTTTTATACCGTGTGAGACAGTCTCATCCAAGAATACCCACTAGGGGATGCCAGTTTGTAAGTTTTGATTTACGGTCAAAATAATTTAATTGTCCCTCCTCTTCTGAAAATACATCACTATTGCTCGAGAGACAAGCCCCTCCTGGAATGAATACTACAAGAGACTTGGGTTCCCTCTTAATACCCCTAGCCGGCAGGTTGTGTGCTGTTGGTACACAAAAAGACAGACTTATTGGAACCCATCACAAGAAACTCCTACAATTTCTTTTACAGAAGGCTGGTGACATGTGACAGGTCTCTTTGATGTTCTTGTATGGTTTTGCTATGCATAATGATTCCTTTCCTTTTTGTAGGGGCCTAGCCTGCGTGAGGAAGGAGAACAGCCAAAATAGATGTGTTTCCTGCTCTTCTCATTCCTTGAATGCCCTAGGCCTAGCACACCTGATATCTACTATAGGCGGGAAGGTCTGAACACGCATCCCTCCACCGAGATATTCTGTCACAATCCCAGCAGAATAGTGAGTATACTAATTATTCATCGTACATATTTCCTAGGACAGAATCACCAAATAATTGAAGATAGGATGTGGTCATATCTGCTGTACTAGCAATGTGCTTTGTTATAAGCCAGAACACACTCAGATTGGCCTTCTTAATCTTTTACACTAGAGGGCATCATATCTTTTCTCAGTCTCTGTACAGTAGTTCTGCTTAAAGTGAGGAGAAGGGAAATTCACCTTGCAGATTCTGAGGACCTTGCTGACAGCACAGCGGATACAATGTCCAATTTTAGCAGTGTTGTTATTAGTGTTGCTCACGAATATTCGCATTGCGAATATTCGCTACGAATATTGCATATTCGAGTATTCGCGAATAACTCGAATATCGCGGCGAATATTCGCTATTTCGAATATTCGTATTTTTTTTCGCAATCAATTTCGTAATCAATTTCGCATTCGCACTAGCGAAATTTCGCAATTTTTTTTTTTTTAATAAAATATCACGAATATTCGATATTAACGAATATTAGCGAATATTCTTCGAAATATTCGCGAAATATCGCGAAATCGAATATGGCGTATTCCGCTCATCACTAGTTGTTATATCCACCTTAGATACTAGTCCCTGGTCTAGACCAAAAGTTTTTCTCATTCATATCATAGGAGACTATAGATACACAGACAATACTTACTGTTATATTTTACTTTGAATTTCTAGGGGTGATCTATCATTACAGATTGTTGCTGATTTTGTAATGTTCAAATGTTCTCAAAATAATATTTTCTTTATTATCTGTGTTTTACCCCCTTGTTATCCCATGTGAGATAGTATAATACTTGTATCATATGGGATATAGGGACCAGAATGTTCATGGTTACAGATATATGCTTATATTTGTCTTCAATGGCTCATGTGGCAGAAACTATTCTTGTTCACCAAATATGCTTACTGTTGTTTTAAAGTTGATAGTTTAACATGTTGTTTTATATACAAAACTCCCAGGTTTCTAGGTTATATCTCAGTTATATACGAGACAAAACTCTACACTTGACCCAACTAAGTTATTTATTATTGGTAGTCTCCACTGGGCTGCTGAAACTAGTGCCTTGTTTTGTAGGCTACTAATTTGCTCCTCACCTCCTAGGTGAGATCTGAGCAACTACTTAACCACCCCTCCCTGTCCCTTACTCCCTATCTATCCCTACTCCCCCCCCCTTTTTTATATATATCTTTTCTAATAGAAGGCTTCAGAGCAATCTATAATCTAATCTTTGCTCAGGTAAATCTTGCTTGAATATTACCTTCTCGCTAATACTCTGCATAGGCTATAACATGGCATACGCTTTTTTAGGGAAATCACCAACCTTAATATCCCACAACATTAACAACCTTAATATTCCCGAGAAGAGGTCTAAACTGCTAAAAGAGCTTAAAAAAACACGCCCGTCAATAGTGTTCCTACAGGAAACACTTCAAAAGCAAACATGTCCCTAAATTCACAGACAACGTATTTACAAAAATGTGCCATGCCACTAATCCCCTAGCCAAAACAAAAGGAGTCTCTATATTAATCAACAAAGATTCTTCTTTTAAAGTTAAGCAGCAACTTTTAGACCCTGATGGACACTACCTTTTCCTTAAAGGTGAGTGGGCAGGTTCCCCTATCACACTGACAAACGTATATTTCCCGAATAATGCACATATCCCCTTTTGTCATAAGATAACAGATGAGCTGAAATGGTTTGAAGAGGGTTGTGTGATTCTGGGAGGAGATTTTAACATCCCCCTCTCTCCCCTTAAAGACACGTCTACAGGTCATACTAGAGTAACATGCAGGATCCTTAAACGCATCAAATTGCTCCTGAGCTCTTTATCCCTGGTAGACACGTGGAGATCAATACACACTACCGATAAGGACTACACCTTCTTTTCCTCCCTGCATAAACATTACTCCTGGATTGACCTTATTCTTATCTCACAGAGGGATCTGTGCAATTTACAGGCAGCTGAGATAGGTATCATCTCCCTTTCAGACCACGCCCCTACAGCTATCTCCTTGAAAATCAATCCCCCCAAACTTTCAACCTTTAACTGGAAACTTAATGCTTCACTCCTGACTGACCAAACTATAAAAGACGAAATCTATAACACAAATAACAAATACTTTTAAACCAATGTAGATGCTGATACTGATCCCTTAAATAACTGGGAGGCTCAATGGAGTGTTATAAGAGGAAAACTTATGAAGTGGGGTGCCAGGAAAAAAAAAGAGAGAGAGAAATAAATTGCCAAATTGTCCTCACAAATGTGAGAAGGGGTATTACCGTGCTACCAAAGGACTTGTGGAAGGGAAAAATAAAGGGAGGGGGGATGGAGGATGGAGGAGTCGGGAAGGACAGTGAACAAACAAGGGGAGAAAAGGTAAAACTGCTGCAGCACTGCAAGTGTATCAAAACCATTCAAAACCAAAGAGCATCTAAACAGTGTAACAGTACACGACTTTAGTGATTCATAGTAACAAATCCAAAGTGAACACAATAGTGCTAGGTGAATAAGACAGTGGGCGCTGCTAAAGCCAGAAGGCTACAAAACTATACACATGGGTGATAGCAAACATATAAACAGTGAAAACAACATAAGTGTTCATGCAGGCTGAACACTACAGCAGGCTGAACGCTACTGGAACGCATGTAATAAAGTGCTGGTGCTGGTGCCAAGTGTCCAAACATATAGTGCTTGCCAGGGAAGGGTTGCAAAGTAGTGCAGATGTCCCCTTACCTTACTGCTGTAAGGTAAGAGCATAAAGCAACTCTATATGGATAAGTGCAGCAACGAAATTTCAGGCCGTTGGAGGGAGCAATGGTCCTCACGTGGAAAGATAAAGGAAAGCACCAATAGCATAATAACGTAGGGGCAATTTAATAGTATAAAAACAGCTTATACACTAGGTACTCACAAGGGTAGTTTTAAAATACAGCATATAAAAAACGAGTGGCGGACTCACTAGCATCACATCCGGTACCTCTTTAAACAGGACTCTTGCGTGCATTCGTCACTCACAAGTGACTTCTTCAGGCTCTCAATCAATCACTCTCTATCAGTGTAGAAGAAGATTTGACACACTGCAGGAATTCTCTTAAATTTATACTAGATCTTAAAATTAGAAAGGCACTATTCTTCTAAAAAAAGCATCTACTTTGAACATGGAGATAAAGGCGGTAAAATGTTAGCCAAAGCGCATAAAGACACGACTATGGCGGGACACGTACATTCTTTAAGGGACAAAGATGGAATTCCTAGACACAAGTCCATGGATATAGCAGATCTTTTTTTTAAGTTCTATTTGAAACTGTACAATCTCCCAGAACAGCACACACACCCACATCTGTCATCCATGAAACAAGAAACGATCTAGGAGTTCCTACGAGATAGCAAAATTCCTGTACTCCCTTAGGAGGATGCAATTAACTTGGAAGAACCCATATCCACAATTGAAATACTGGAAGCCATCAAAGACCTCAACACTGGGAAAAGCCCTGGACCAGATGGCTTCACTTCACAATATTACAGTATAAAACTTACACACATCTACTTGTGAAACCCCTCTTATCTGCATTTCATTTCCTAGCAAAAAATGATCATAACCCTGACTCCTTCCTCATGGCGCATATTGTGGTAATACCCAAACCTGATAAGGACCACACAGACTGCGCAAACTATAGACACATTTCCCTATTGAATACTGATCTGAAACTCTTAGGCCTCGTACACACGATCAAATCTGTCTGCTGGAAACGGTCTGCTAGACCGTTTCAGCAGACAGATTCGATCGTGTGTACAGGCTAACAGACGGATTTGGCCACCCGACAGATTTCAAAGCATGCTTTGAAATCTGGCGGCTGGGAACCCGTCCGCCCGACATGTCTGCTGGTTAGTATGCTAACCAGCAGACATGTCTTCTCGCACACGCGCCAAATGATTTCGACGCATGCGCGGAAGTGTTTTACTTCCTGGTGCGGTGACGTGGCGGCGTCAACGTCACCGACACGTCAGCGCGCTGTTTGCTGGTGGGGATTTTGGTTTGCTCGTGTGTACACGCGAGCAAACCAAAATCCCAACAGACAGATTTGAACAAATCTGTCTGCTCGTGTGTACGAGGCCTTAGCCAAAATATTAGCCAACAGATTGAAACCCCTGCTATTAGAGATTATAGGACCAGAACAAGTAGGATTGATGTCAGGTAGGGAAGCCCGCGATAATATTACCAAAGCATTAAACCTAATACATTTCTCCCGAAACTCTAAGGCCTCGTACACACGAGGCAATTCATTTGTTCAAATCGGTCGGACCGACCGATTTGAACAAATCTGTCTCTTTGGATTTTGGTTTGCTCGCGTGTACACACGAGCAAACCAAAATCCCCGCCAGCAGACGGCGCGCTGACGTGGCGGTGACGTGGCGGTGACGTTGACGTCGCCACGTCACCGCACCAGGAAGTAAAACACTTCCGCGCATGCGCCGAATCCATTCGGCGCCGGTGCGAGACGACATGTCTGCTGGTAAGTGTACTAACCATCAGACATGTCGGGCGGACGGGTTCCCACCCGATAGATTTCAAAGCATGCTTTGAAATCTGTCGGGTGGCCAAATCCGTCGGCTCGCCCGTACACACGATCAAATCTGTCTGCTGGGACGGTCTAGCAGACCGTTTCCAGCAGACAGATTTGATCGTGTGTACGCGGCCTAAGACAGAAGGCCTATTGCTCTCTACCAAGAATGCTTTTGATAGGGTTTCCTGGGATTATATGATGGCTACATGCTCCCATATTGGATTAAATGAGAATATGTTGTCATGGATCTCAGCTCTCTACCGAAACCCCCAAGCCAAAATTAAAGTCAACAATACTTTTTCTGACCCTATTAGAATTCGGAACGGTACACGTCAGGGATGTCCTCCCTCCCCCCTCCTCTTCATTATCTTTCTAGTACCCTTAATAAGGAAAATAAACTTAACCAAGGACATAAGGGGATTCAGGGTTGGGAAGAGAGAATATAAAGTAGCCGCTTATGCAGACGATCTCTTATTTTTCTTTTTTTTTTCGTAAACAATTTTATTAAATGAGAATGAAACATCATAAGATACAGACATGGATCTTACATAGGCATATAGTCATACAAGTGTACATGGACTATAAATACAGCATAGAGTGATGTAGGGTCATTATATCTGATAGGATCCCAATCCCAACAGCTGGGACTGTTGAGCTTTAGTAATATGGCAGAAAGTCAAATCCTAACCAAGAATATGATCTAGGAAGAGAGTGGGGAGACGGAGAAGAGAAGAGGGAAAAAAGAAGAAAAAGGGAAAGGAGGGAAGAGAGGGAGGAGGAGGGGGGAGAAGAAGAAGAGGAAGGAGAGGGAAAAAAAAAAAAAAGGAGGGGGGACAGGGAAAGAGATTCTCTACGGGGAATCGTCAGTATCGGCGATCCTCCCCCAGGCCTACCAAACCATACGGGCAAAGGGACGTTAATTCAGTAGGGGTGAGCCCATCTATTTTACTGTCTAAGGACCGTGGGCCAGGAAGCTTTGAGTAGTTTTGAAGTGGGTCCAGCATGCCCAAGTGTTTGTAAATGCCGTAACACGCTCTTGGGAGATATGAATTAACTCTTCCATTTCTTCAATCTTAGAAATCCTGTTAAACCATTCCCCAATTGTCGGAGTGTGTGTAGAGCGCCAATGTACTGGGATGCAGAGTCTCGCCGCGTTTACCATATGCATGGCCAGGGACTTAAAATACTCATGTCTGGTCAAATGCGTGTGATGCAGGAGGTATTGCGCCGGGGAGTAATCTAGAGCATAGGTAGTGACATGTGCAATAAGTTTGTGTACTTCCTTCCAGAATGGCTGAAGAGAGCCACAGTCCCACCATATGTGGAACATGGTCCCCCTCTCCCTTCCACATCTCCAACACGTATCCGGGACTGTTGGGGAGAATTTGTGCAGGAGAGCCGGGGTTCTATACCAGCGTTTTGCAATTTTATAGCAGGTTTCCTGAATAGCAACATTAAGAGACCCCTTATGTATACAGTCATCGATACGGGTCCAGTCTTCCTCAGTCAAGGGAACCCGGAGGTCAGATTCCCAGGCAACACGGGCTGGGTCTGGAGATATGGAAGTGCTATCCGAAAGGATCTGATATATATTGGAGATCAGGTGTCTCTGTGGAGAGGACTGCACGCACAGGTTTTCAAAGGGCGTCAGCTGTCGTGTCCAAATTTCGGATGACGGCTGCGAGGAGAGGAAATGTCTCAGCTGTCTGTAAGACCAGAAGGGGAAAGAGTCGGACGGGGATTCAGATAACAAATCCGCGAGGGGATCCACGGGAGTAAAAGTGACGTGCTTGAACCCGGTCATGAGGGCAATCTCGTTGCAGGAATGAGGAGGATAGACCTGGCAAAAAGTCCGGGTTACCCCTCAGTGGGGTTAAAGGCCCCGGAACCGAGGAAAATAATGGGATTTTTAATGCACGCCCGAAAGCCCTGAGAGAGAGGTGGATGAGCGGATGGAGTTTAACTTCCGGGGGCCAGAGTCGAGCAGATATCCAGGGGAGCGATTCAAGAGGGAGCTGCGTGAGCGACTTTTCCAGTACCACCCACCCCTTCCTGGTCTCATGGACGTTCCAGTCCACTATACGCATAAGGTGGCCCGCCAGATAATATTGGAAGAGATCTGGGAGGCCGATACCTCCTCCAGTCTTCGGGCGAGTAAGCCTTGTGTACCTAATGCGAGGAGGTGAATTCTTCCAGATAAACGCTAATGCAGCTTTCTTATATGTCGCAAAGAAGAAGGGAGGCAAGCCAATCGGGATGCATTGCAAGAGGTACAGTAGGCGCGGCAGAATTATCATTTTCAAGAGGGCCGAGCGGCCGAACCAAGAGACATTAAGGGCCCCCCAGTCTTTTAAATCCTGTTGGGCCTTTCTGAGGGCAACTAAAAAATGATCATTATAGAGGTGAGCTAGATCAGCCGTAATTTGAATGCCCAGGTACGTAATAGCCCTTTCATTCCACAGGAATGGGAAGGAGGTTCGGCAGTCCTCCACCTCACGCCTCGGGAGTGATACATTCAATGCGTGGGATTTTGAGTAATTGATCTTAAAATGGGATAATTTCCCAAGAGTTCCAAATCCAACAACAAGTTCGGTAGGGAAAGTCTCGGCAGGGTCAAGGAGAGGAGAATGTCATCAGCGAAGGCGGCTACCTTATACTCCCTACCTCCCACCATCATGCCTTTAATATCGGGATTAGAACGTAGTTTGTTAAGGAAGGGTTCCAAGGTTAAAACCAAAATTAGGGGAGATAGGGGACAGCCCTGGCGGGTACCATTGCTTATGGAGAAGGCGTGCGACAGGTGACCGTTAACCCGCACACTCGCACTGGGGGTAGAATACAATGCGGAAATATGTGCTAACATGCGCGGGTGAAGACCGATTGTCTTCAAGACTTTGCGCATGTAATCCCAGGCCACCCTGTCGAACGCCTTCTCTGCGTCAAGGGACAGGAAGAATCCCCGTGTCTCGGAGACAGTAAGCCAATGGTGCAAGTTCAGTGCCCTGATAGTATTGTCCCTGGCTTCTCTTCCAGGGACAAAACCCACCTGATCCTGGGAGATCAGACCGGGTAAGAGAGGGGACAGCCTATTAGCTAGGATCTTGGCGTATAGCTTAATATCCACATTGAGAAGTGATATCGGTCTGTAATTCTGGACTTGCGTAGCGTCTTTACCGTCTTTCGGTATAACCGTTACATGTGCCTCCAATAGACGACCCATTGGGGCAGACGGGGATGCTAAAGCGTTGAAGGCGGCTATCATTTTGGGTGATAAGGTAGTCAAGAAGGACTTGTAGTATTGGAGCGTGAACCTGTCGGGTCCTGGGCTCTTTCCCGGTTTCATTTGCTTCACCGCAGCTTGGAGTTCCTCCGCAGAGAGGGGCATGTCTAATTCTTCCGCACGTGCCTCCGGAACTTGCCTAGGGCAGTACTGGGCCAGGAAGTTCCTAATTGCCTCCATCCTCCGTTCTTCCTGGACAGGGTTCTGGTTAGAGGGTTTCAGATTGTAAAGTTTTGTGTAGTATCGTTCAAAACATTTTGCTATGTCTTCGTTTTTGGACAGGGCAGCACCGTGTTGATCACGGATCAGTTGGAGGGTCTGGAGGCTCGCACCGTCTTCGCCAAAAGTCTCCCGCATTTATTACCTTGTTCATAAAACACTCTCTGACGCAGAACATAACATCGCCTGGCCCGCTTACCTAGTTCATCTAGGAGTAACGAGCGGGTGCGGGTAAGCTCCTGCAGAGAGCCTTGAGACAGAGAGGCTTTGTGTAAGGCTTCCAGTCTCCTGATCTTAGACGTTAGTTCCGCTATAGTCTCCTGGCGTATCTTCTTTAGTTTCGCCATCTGGGCCAGCAGTTCTCCCCGGACTACACATTTGTGGGCTTCCCATAAAGTAAGTGGGGACAAGTCTGGAGAAGCATTTTCCACAAAGTAGTTGCGTATCGTGGCTTCCAGTTGTGCAGAAAAGCTTGTATCCTTAAGTAAGGATGAGTTCAGTCGCTACGTCTTGGTCCTGGGGAGTGACTCGGGAAAGGCCAGGGTGACCGAGATGGGGTGGTGATCGGATAGGAACATAGGGTCTATGGTAGCTTGGGTAAGGTAAGTAAGATCAGATTGGGAGAGAAAGAAGTAATCTATGCGGGAGTACTTCTGAAGAGAGCAGAGTAAAAAGTATAGTCTTTGGTCGATGGGAACAAGGTGCGCCACGTATCGTGTAGTGTGAGACCCTGCAATTGCAACTTAATTTGACGCAGGGCCCGATAGGGCAAGACAGAGGCACATGTGGAGGTGTCAACTTCAGGGTTGAAAGGGACATTAAAGTCCCCTCCTAAGAGAACTATGCCTTCCTTAAAGGAGAATAGGAGGTCGTTAATCTTTTTAAAGAAGGAGACCTGGTGCTCATTTGGGGCATAGACATTCGCCAAGGTCAAGGGTCTGGATGCATACAGGCCTTTGATAAACACAAATCTGCCCTCTGGGTCCACCAAAGAGTCCGATATCTGAAAAGGAGCATGCTTAGAGATTAACACAGAGATGCCTTTGGTCTTTGCCGAGGGATTCGAAGAGTGCAAGACAGTAGGATAGAGGGTGCTACAAAGCTTTGGAACTGAGTCTGATCGGAAGTGGGTTTCCTGCAAAAAAATGAACTGGGCTTTCTGCTTAGATAATGTGGATAGGACCTGGGATCTTTTTTCGGGAACATTCAGGCCTTTAACATTAAGCGACACACACTTCAGCGACAGGGAGCCACAGGGTCTCGAAGCTCTCTGCATATTTAGGTATCGATTAAGAAATCAGCAAGATAGCAAACGGTGCAAGGACTAGGGTGGGTATGAGTGCCACTGGGTAGAGACCGGCCCGGGCGGAGGATACGCCGACAGCAACAATGGGATATAGGTGGACAAACGGGGGGATGGGATCGGGCAGAAGCACCAAGGGGAGGGAGGGGAATAGGCAGAAGAGAAAGAGGGGAAGAGAGAGAAAGAAGAAGAAGAGAAAAAAAAAGAAAAAAAAAAGGGGGGGAGTGCTAGATGGCTAAATAAAGCAAGAGAGGAATAGAAAACCAAGTATTGGCACAGGGCACCAAGAAGGGAAAGTACCAAAGGTGGGAGTAGTCAGTCTAAACCACCTAGTAATTACAAGGCTGGAATGTCAGCAGGCTATTCAAGGCACTGCTGCTGGGGGGACAGTAAGTATGACTGAGCGCGTGCTGCCACAGTACAGAGGAACTAGCAAATGTTGTGATGTGGTGGGGAACCCAAAAGAGGGGCAGGGAGTGCATTGGCAGGGCAGCATAGGTGGAGTAAAGTGTGGATAGGAAGAGCCAAAGCGGGGGGGCTTCCCAACAGCCAAGAGTATAAGGAGGGCTTGCGGCCAGTGGAATCAGAGTGACAGCAGAAGCAGGCAGAGGTAAACAGTATCAGAACCTGCCTATGAGTGTCAAACACAATTGGGATAAACGTAAACCGCTCCATCGGGATGAGAAAAAACTGAAAAATAAAAAGTTAACAATACAAGACCCGTCAAAAAGAGCATATGAGCAGTGAGTAGCATAAACCAAGAACAGTTAAGACATATCAGGTATGGGTGCGCCTTGTCCCTGAGTGGCACAACCGGTGATCTGACCATTTAGGTATAGCGAACAACACCCCACTAGAGTAGGCACATGGCGCATAGCTAGAGCGCATCCCCATCAGAAATGGTAGGGAGGCATGTCAATACATAAGGTCCCAGATGGCTAGAGAGGGGCCACAGTCCCCTCCGCGCCAGTTGGGAGGCCACAACCATGACTGGATATAGTAGTAAAAAAAAAAAAAAGAAAAGGGGGGCATTAAGAAGTACAATAGAGCCATGTGAGAACAGGTGACTAAAATCAAGTAAAACAAAGCAAACAAAATCAGGAACCGAGAGGTTGTCCATGAGCCGCCAGCATCCACTCCACAGCACACCCAGACATGAGACCCCGCACCTAGAAAGGGTGCAAACACAGAGCCAGGGGCTGGGGGACATGGACCCTAGCAACCCGCAGAGAACCCCGCGGACTACATTCAACTGTTATGCATATCAGTGGTATCAGAAAGAGACAGATAGCAGACAGCGCCTCAATGGCCTGGTCATCTGGTCTCCCCAAAAAAAAAAAAAAACAAGAAAAAAAAAAACCTGAAAGCAAAAAAAAAAAAAAAGGAAGAAAAAACCCAAAATATGCATACGTTTCAGGAAGCTATTTAGTACATGGGAGGTCCACGTGTAAGGTCCCAGTTGGCGAGGGGGGAGTCAGTCTCTCCCCTACACCAAGGGGGAGGTTCCCGGTCGTCATCTTACCCTTGCTGCTGAGACAAAAAGGGTTATCCATACAAAATAAGAACAAATGAAAATAAAATAAGGATTACAATAATAATGGGAAGAAGAAAAAAAAAAAAAGGGGGGGGGGTTAAGACACCTCAAATCCACAGCAATCTCGACCAGTCTCATATCATAGATTCGCAGCAGTCCAAGAGTGGCAGACAGGGTGTTGTTCAATGTACTTAAGGCAGTATGTAGTTCCCTGCTGAAGAACCCCGGCTAAGGTGGGGTCGACGCTACTTCAAGGCAGCAGTCCCGGTGGCAAATCTGAGGCAGTCAAACTGGCGGGGTTAGGGTAACAGTGGTCAAGGACAAGATAATCGTGCAGGGGAGAGACATATTGGGATCAATAGTCAGCGAGAGGCTTGTGGCAAGATCGGAGGGAGTCCTGTAGCAGCTTCAAAGCAGGATAAGGCAGTGTGCAGTTCTCCCTAAGAGGTCCCATAGAAATCACCCGGAGTGATGCGGCGTGGTGCCGGCGTAGGAGACTATGGGGGCACAGATCAGTGGTAATGGAGCGAGGACATGGGACGCCACCCAGGGACAGGAAGCGAAAACAGGGTCTTCAACTTGAAATAACTTGTAGAAATCAGCAACTGGCGTAAACTAAAGTCAAACCGAGAGGAGCAGATATAAAAATAAAATAAAAATAAAAGATAAAGACACTCACAGGTAGGGAAATTCAGCCAACACGTGCGTCTCAGGCATCCAAGCGCTCTCTGCGTGGGGTGGTCGGGGTACCAGGCAGGGAAGAGTCCGATTTCCGCTGCCCGGAGTGGTGCTTCTGCGCTTTCGGAGAGGGGTGATGCGACACTGGACGCCACGGCTCCATCGGGAAGTGAAAGGTGCACCAGTCCGGCAGCTCTACCGTAGGTATGTCAAGTTGCTCGCAGAATTGTTGGAGGTCATCCGGGGAGCGTAGGAAGGCGGATCGACCCCTAGCCGAGGCAGTCAGGCAAAAAGGAAACTTCCATCGGTAAATTATATTGCGATTCCGCAAGACATCCAGCAGGGGTCGCAGAGCTCGCCTATTTTGCAAGGTGATTTGGGAAAGATCCTGGAAGAGTTAAATTTCAGCGCCATTATGCACAATGCGACCTCTTTCCCTAGCCTTCCTTAATATCTCCTCTTTAAGTGGAAAACTCACAATGCAGCAGATGACATCCCTCGGAGGTTCACCATCATGAGGGGGGGTTCTGTGTGCCCGGTGTAACCTTTCCATCCCCACTGGAGAGTCAGCCGGGCGGCTTAGGAGATCATTGAAGATGGCGCAGATCGTCTGCGGCAGGGCCTCCGCATCGACCCCCTCCGGGACCCCCCTGACCCTCACATTGTGTCTGCGACCCCTATTGTCGAGGTCCTCGACATGACTGTGCAGTTAAAACAAATAGGAAAGTTGGGCATCATGAGCATGTTGCACTTGCCTGATGGCCGCCGAGTGCAGCTGCGATGTCTGCTCCACATCCGTGAGGCGAGCTGCAACCACCCGAAACTCTGTCTTCAGGTCCATGATGGCTGCCGACAGGGTGTTAGTGATGCCGGATGCCACCCTATTGAGGTCTGATAGGCTCACTGAGGGACCCGCGGTGCCGATGAGCGTCTCCCTATCCTCTGATTGCGAGTCCGAGGCGGCACTCGGGGAGGTAGGCTCCGCGGCCTGCAAGGTCTCGTTGGTTTCGGAGCGGAGCGAGCGAAAGAGCTCAGGTATGTTCCGGCCGGGCTGTGTTCCAGAGTCCTTCGGTGCCCTGGAGGCTGAGGCACTCCTATTAGACTTGCCCATGGTTGGAAGCTTAGTGGTTCCCCAAAGAAAGCAAATTTCTATCCTCTGTCTGCCGGAGCTCTCCGTTCAAGCGGCCATCTCCTTGCTCAGCCAGGCCATGCCCCCTCTTATTTTTCTTATCACAACCTCATATGTCTATCCCAAACCTTAACCACTTAAGACCTGGACCTTTAGACAACTAAAGGACCCGGCCAGGTTTTGCTATTCGGCACTGCATCGCTTTAACAGACAATTGCGAGGTTGTGTGACGTGGCTTCCAAAAAAATTGGCGATCAGCATTTTTTTTTATGATTGCAACATTATGGCGGACACTTCGGACAATTTTGACACATTTTTGGGACCATTGTCATTTTCACATCAAAAAATGCTTTTAAAATGCATTGTTTATTGTGAAAATTACAGTGCAGTTTGGGAGTTAACCACAAGGGGGTGCTGATGGGGTTATGTGTGACCTAATGTGTGTTTACAACTGTAGGGGGGTGTGGCTGTAGGTGTGACATCATAGATTGTGTATCCCTATAAAAGGGATCACACGATCGATAACCCTGCCACAGTGAAGAATGGGGAAGCCATGTTTACACACGCTCTCCCCGTTCTTCAGCTCCGGGGACCGATCGACAGACTTCAGCGTCGATCGGGTCCGCGCCCCACGGCTGGGTACTAGTACAGAACGTACCTGTACTTGCATGTGCCCAGTCGTGCCATTCTGCCGACGTAAATGTGCAGGAGGCGGTCCTTAAGTGGTTAAAAAAATCTTTGAAACCTTTAGCTTTATCTCTAATTTTAGAATTAACCAATCTAAGTCTGAAGCCCTAAATATTAATCTCCCACCTAGCCAACTGAAGTTAATGAAAGAAAATTATAATTATAGATGGAAACAAAAACCCTGAAATAGCTAGGAATAAACCTGACTGACAATCTAGACTCACTCTTTCATCATAACTATAAACCATTACTCTAGTGCTGATTAGAGATCTTTGAAAATGGTCCTCCAAGACCATCTCGTGGTTTGGTAGAGCCTTCATTTTGAAGATGACAGTCCTCCCAAGACTGCTCTATCTTTTTAATGCCCACCCCATTAGAATCCCGGAGGCCTTTTTTTATAGCCTTCTTAGAGCACAGAGGCGTTTCCTATGGGCAGATAAGAAACCAAGAATTAAATTCAGCTTATTGACACTTCCTAAACACAGAGGAGGAATTGGTTTGCCTGATTTTAAGAAATACCATCAAGCCTCCCGCATCACAAGTAGGGATGAGCTCCGCGTTCGATTCGACATCTTCTGTTCGACCTTTTAATCGAAATTCGAACGTTATGGGCCGTTCGTGCCAAATTCAAGTGGGGCGTCACGGCCCATAATTCACTGCGCCATTGCGCGCTGATGATTGGCCAAGCATGCACTATGACCCGCATGCTTGGCCAATCACAGCGTGCAAAAAACGGAGAGCCATAATTGGCCAAAGCCATGGTGGCTTTGGCCAATTATGGCTCAGGGGGTTTAGTACAGGCCCCACACTATAAAAGGCCGTCTGCAGGGCAGCCTTGTGTAGTGTGTTGCAGCCGTTAACAGAGAACAGAGAGAGACAGAGAGAGTGTCATTTTTTGCAAGTAGATAAAGCAGGCAGGCAGGATAGTCAGTTAATGTTACAGTGTGTAGAGGATATATATACATCCCAGGTGTTGTACATATGTTTATACACTGTATAGTATAGCTAGATCAGTTCTTCCTAAATATTTATTTTTTAAATTTAAATTTTTTAAATTTAAGCATCATTAAAATCACTGCTCCTGATGCAGGAGCAGTGATTTTAACCACTTAAGGACCGCCTACTGCACATTTACGTCGGCAGAATGGCACGGCTGGACACATCAACGTATATATACGTTGGTTCTAGTACCCAGCCGTGGGTCACGGGCGCACGCCCGTGGCGTGCTCCCGTGAACCGGTCCAGGACCGGGGGACTTGCGGACCCGATCGTCGCTGCAGTGCGGCGATCGGTCCCCGGAGCTGAAGAACAGGGAGAGCCGTGCTTCACTGTGGCCGCAGCATCGATCACGTCATCCCTGTTATAGGGGGACGTGATCAATGATGTCACACCTACAGCCACACCCCCCTACAGTTGTAAACACACACAGGGAACACTCAAATCCTACAGCGCCCCCTTGTGGTTAACTCCCAAACTGCAACTGTCATTTTCACAGTAAACAATGCAATTTAAATGCATTTTTTGCTGTGAAAATGACAATTGTCCCAAAAATGTGTCAAAATTGTCCGAAGTGTCCGCCATAATGTCGCAGTCATGAAAAAAAATCGCTGATCGCCGCTATTAGTAGTAAAAAAATTATAATTAATAAAAATGCAATAAAACTATCCCTTATTTTGTAAACGCTATAAATTTTGCGAAAACCAACCGATAAATGCTTATTGCGATTTTTTTTTACCAAAAATAGGTAGAAGAATACGTATCGGCATAAACTGAGGAAAAACAAAATTATATTTATTTTGGGGGGATATTTATAATAGCAAAAAGTAAAAAATATTGCATTTTTCTCAAAATTGTCGCTCTATTTTTGTTTATAGGGCAAAAAATAAAAACCGCAGAGGTGATCAAATACCACCAAAAGAAAGCAGGTAAATACAATCTAGCCTCAATACCTGGACCTCTAACCCAAATTACCAATAACCCTGACTTTATCCCAGGCCTCAACTTGAAGACTTGCACAGCCTTCCAATGCCTAACAAAATCAAAGGTCAAAACTTTAAACGCTCTGGAGACAGAATGGGACGGACCATTTCCCGGTCTCTGGTTTTATATACAAATGAAGGATTTCCTGATTAACCCCCCCCCGAGTGCGATTTGGGGTGGATTTTCAATGTAAAAATCGGTAACCCCGAGTCACGCTCGGGGTGTATGTGCAGAGCCTGCAGCGCGCGCTGGCTTACCTTTTATCCAGGCAGGGTACTGTACTTACCTTGTTCCTGGATCCAGCGATGCATCCCCGCTGTGTGAGCGAGCGGCGTCCCCGCTCGACTCACACAGTGCCTCCGTGTGCCGCCGATCTCTGTTCCCTGCGACGTAACGGCGCAATGGGGGCGGAGACCGGCGCCAAATTCAAAAAAGTAAACAAACACATTACATACAGTACACTGTAATCTTATAGATTACAGTACTTTATGTAAAAAATACACACCCCCCTTGTCCCTAGTGGTCTGCCCAGTGTCCTACATGTGCTTTTATATAATAAAAACATTTTTTTTGTGCCTGCAAACTGTAGATTGTCCATTGCATCCAAAAGTGGCCCTTTATGTCAAAAGTGATTTTAGAGCAGCTGGAAAACAGCGATAATAAATTATAATCACTTGCAGAATTGAGCGATAGCGATTTGTGGGGAAATTCATCATAACAAAATAAAAGTAATGACAGCGACAATTCTGCAACTGAGCACATTTCAGTGTTTTTGATTTGATTACATTATTGAATAATTTTTATTATAATTACATTATTATTTGTTATAATTATTTATAGTTATTTATTATATTATAATTTTATGATTTTGTGTTTCAAACTTTATCATAGCCGGGATGTCTACTAGACTCTGGTTTGGACACATTTAAGTGAGTTATTCCTAAGAATTGCAGGCCTACAGTATAAAACGCCAAATTTCCATGCAAAAAATTGTACCGCTTTTGGTACGTAATTCCAGACAGAATTATACCGCCAGGGAGGTTAATAGCAAATATAGGTCTTTATACTGCCTACTAGTGTTGCTCACGAATATTCGCATTGCGAATATTCGCTACGAATATTGCATATTCGAGTATTCGCGAATAACTCGAATATTGCGGCGAATATTCGCTATGGCGAATATTCATATTTTTTCAAATTTATTTTTAAAACAGATCACATCCTAGTGATCTCCATCGACGTCTAAAAGCATTGCTGGTATGATTAGAGAGAGACCCTGGGCCGAGTAGCTGATGCGATTCTTTTATGTTGCCGAAAATTTGCATTGCGAATTTTCGGCAACATAAAAGAATCGCATCAGCTACTCGGCCCTTCTTTTGCATCAGAGCCAATCAGAATAACTTGAATATTCGACAAGCGGAATATTGCGCGATTATCTTCTCCGCCCTTCTTTTGCATCAGAGCCAATCAGAATAACTCGAATATTCGGCAAAAGGAATATTGCGCGATATTCCTTTTGCCGAATATTCAAGTTATTCTGATTGGCTCTGATGCAAAAGAAGGGCGGAGAAGATAATCGCGCGATATTCCTTTTGCCGAATATTCGAGTTATTCTGATTGGCTCTGATGCAAAAGAAGGGCGGAGAAGATAATCGCGCAATATTCCTTTTGCCGAATATTCGAGTTATTCTTATTGGCTCTGATGCGCCCTTCTTTTGCATCAAAGCCAATCAGAATAACTCGAATATTCGGCAAAAGGAATATTGCGCGATTGTCTTCTCCGCCCTTCTTTTGCATCAGAGCCAATCAGAATAACTCGAATATTCGGCAAAAGGAATATTGTGCGATATTCCTTTTGCCGAATATTCAAGTTATTCTGATTGGCTCTGATGCAAAAGAAGGGTCGGAGAAGATAATCGCGCAATAGGAATATTGCGCGATTATCTTCTCCGCCCTTCTTTTGCCCCCTTATTCTCCTTTCTTTTAAGTAGAGTTAGTGTAGAGTTAGTGTTTAGTGCATATTAGTTTAGTAATACACAAAATGATCTCCGTTTATGAGAATTTCGCAATAATTTTTGCATTAGCGAAATTTCGCAAAAAAATTTTTGGATTAAATATCACGAATATTCGATATTAGCGAATATTCGCAAATATTCTTCTATATATTCGCGCAATATCGCAAAATCGAATATGGCGTATTCCGCTCAACACTACTGCCTACCAATGTCTCCCTTCTGAGAATCTCTGCTTTAAGAGATCTCCAGTAGCAAATACCACTTCCCTAGTCTATTCCTGGTTAAACCAGGCTCAGCATGCGGATGATTCAAAACATAAGGATAAATGGGAAAGTGATTTAGAAACTAAGATATCAATAAAACAATGGGAGAAGGTGTGTATTATGACTCACAAATGCTCCTTGAGCTCTAAATATCAGGAGATTTCTTAAAGGGTCACTAAAGGAAAACACATTGTTTGCTGAATTGACTGTTTACAGGGTATAGAGACATAAAAGTTTATTGATTCCTTTTAAAAATGATTAAAAACAGATAAAAATCAATCATATAATGTGCCTACAGTTTTAGTTTAACTTTTAAACTGGTTTCATGTTTCTGTGAAGTAAAGAGACTCACAGAACAAAAACAAACAAATACAGGGCAATGTTTGTTTTTAAAATGAATCTGATTGGTTCTGAGGAGTTTTAGACACATAGGGCCAGATTCTCATAAGAGATACGACGGTGTATCTCCAGATACACCATCGTATCTCTGTTTCTGTGCCCGGGTATGTATTCCTAGAATGATCTACGCATAGATACGGCATTGATCCGACTGGCGTAAGTCACTTACACCGTCGGATCTTAAATGCAATACTACTCTGGCCGCTAGGTGGAGTATATGCAAATGAGCATGATACACCGATTCCCGAACGTATTTGCGCCATGTCGCCGTAGTTTACGCCGTTTCCGTAAGTGTAAGGTTACCCCTGCTATAAGGTGGTTTAACTTTACGCACGCCATGTTAAGTATGGACGTCTGGACAGCGTCGTGATTTTACATAGTTTACGTAACTCGTTTGCGAATAGGGCTGTGCGTTAATTACGTTCATGTCGAATCCAATGTATTTGCGGTGTACTATGGAGCATGCGCACTGGGCTACTTTTATGGCCGGCGCATGCGCAGTTCGTTCGGCGCGGGGGCGCGTTTAATTCAAATACAAGCCGCCCCCTTTGAATTACGCGGCCTTACACCAGGCCATTTACACTAGGCCGCCGCAAATTATGGAGCAAGTGCTTGGAGAATACGGCATTTGCTCCTGTAAATTGCAGTGGCGTAGTGTAAATAGGAAACGCTACGCAATCGCGGATATACAAGAATCTGGCTCATAGTAATCACACCTCTTTGATCATGGACCACAGTGAAAAGCTAGCATGAGTTTTTTCATAAGGAGTCAGACAAGCAGGAAGTGTGGAGATCAGAGACGTATTACAGGTACTTCAAAACAAAAACGAACAATGAGGACATGAAACCAGGACTGCCGTAAGGTAAAGGAAGCTATTTAGCAAAAAAAATACAAAATCCTTTAGTGATCCTTTAAACCTCGTACCCACGGTCGGACATCCAACAAACTTTCCCTTGGATTTCTGTCCAAAGGGAGTTGTCCGGTCACTCCCATAGCATACACACGCTAGGATTTTTCGGCAACAAACACAAACGTAGTGACGTTTCAACATACTGACGAGAGTTTAAAAGAGGAAGTTCAATTCTTCGGCGTCACCCTTTGGGCTCATTCTGTTAATTGAGAGTTAGTAGAGGTTTCGTCTGTGTATATTTGCGATTTTCAGTTTTGTGCAATTTTGTTCAGTTCTGAACATCCATTCATCAAGCAGACATGTTGCACAATGGGGAAATGGGGTTGTGCTAACTTGACCCACAAAGAAATAAATAAAAATACGTTTGATTCATATAACCAAAATACACTAATCCAAAGTAAAGACATTTGTTTTTACTCCATCAGTATCACCAGCAAAGCAGCTTGTAGTATTATCACATTATAAAGAAGAAAAGAATGTGCGCTGCTTTTCTTGATTTCAGAACTTGCCACATCACGAATGTGCTCTTTCAAATACAAATGCTAGTTTTACTAGACAGAACACTTCCGGCTGGTCTTTGCTTCTGAGCATGCACATTTTTACTTTGTATAAAAGTCTGATTGCTTGCTGTACACACGGTTGGACTAGGCACTATCAGACTTTGGTTGACGTAAAGTTTGTCCGTTTGCAGACCAAACTTTTTGAAACCCGAAAAAGTTGGTCCGATGGAGCGTACACACAGTTGGACAAATTTGAAAACTTGCAGATTTCGAAGTTTGTTGGCAAAAAGTCAGATGTACAGGCCTTTACAAAATTCTTACCCAATGGTTAGGGATGAGCCGAAAACCCCCACGTTCGGTTCGCACCAAAACCGTCGAACAGATCGTCCGTTCGCGCGAACATTTAGAACCCCATTGAAGTCTATGGGATTCGAATGTTTGAATTCAAAAACGATCATTTTAAAGACCAATATTCAAGTTATTGTTGGAAAACGTCCTTGAGAACGTGAAGATCATCCCTACCAATGGTATGTTACGCCTCAGAAGGCCAGGAGATGGTCCCCTACTGCTTCAGATTTGTGCTGGTGTTGTGGTAACAGAATTGGCACCTTTCTTTATTTATGGTGGGATTGTCCACAAATTCTTGAATATTGGGATGAGGTTAGAAAATGGATCAAATTTATTACAGAAACTGTTTGATTAACCACTTCAGCCCCGGACCATATTGCTGGTCAAAGACCAGAGCACTTTTTGTGATTCGGCACTGCGTCGCTTTAACTGACAATTGCGCGGTCGTGCGATGTGGCTCCCAAACAAAATTGGCGTCCTTTTTTCCCCACAAATAGAGCTTTCTTTTGGTGGTATTTGATCATCTCTGCGGTTTTTATTTTTTGCGCTATAAACACAAATAGAGCCACTATTTTGAAAAAAAATCAATATTTTTTACATTTTGCTCTAATAAATATCCCCAAAAAAGATATAAAAAACATTTATTTTCCTCAGTTTAGGCCGATACGTATTCTTCTACATATTTTTCGTAAAAAAAAACGATAAAGCTGCACTGAATAGGTGGCACTGATGGGCACTGACGAGTAGGCATTGATATGCACCACTGTTTGGCACTGATGGGCAGCACTGATTGGCACTGATAGGTAGCACTGATGGACCCTGATTGGGAGCATTTTGGGGCACCAATAGACACTGATAGGCAGTAATGATGGACACTGATAGAATGCACTGATATGGACACTGATTGGCATCACTGGTAGGCACTGGTGGGCATCAATGGTGGGCACTGGTAGGCACTGGTTATCATTGCACTGATTATCAGTGAAGATCTCCCCTGTGAGGAAAGCTGTTCATCAGCTGTCCTCTCCTCAGATAACCGGCACTTCCTATTAACACTGTGATTAGCTATAATTGGACACAACTGATAACATGGTAAAGAACCTATGTTATAGGCTCTTAACCATGATTAGAGATGATTAGAGATGTCGCACTGCGTGCCCCCGGGGAAGTGCATAAGTGGCTTGTTCTGAAGGATGTCAAATGATGTCCAGTCAGAATAATGAAACCCCCGCCCAGTCATCATTCTGCTATAGGCCGAGTGGAAAGTGGTAAAAAAAAACTTGTTTATACGTTTTTTTTTTTTTTTAATCTAGAATAATTAATGAGAAAAAAAAATATATATATATATATATATGCCTGTCAAATATTCCAAATAAATGTTTTGATGTTCCATTTAGAGCAAATACAATGTACTTTCTTTATATTTTTTTGCCTCAAAAAAATGGTGAACCATGGGTTTTAATTTACTAAATAAGTATATAGTCTACACTGAGTTAGTAAATAAAGTGAAGTTTTTTTTTTTTTTTAGATTTTATTTGCATATTACCTATTTAGCACCAAATGTACATAATTGACTGCAAGTGGTTATACAGAGGTTATGGCTACAGTTTTCAGCCATAACTCCAATATCAACATTTTCAGCTGACGATGCTCTGTAAAGTAAAAGCAATTCTAGTGATAAATTTGCTGCTGATTTGCTTTTACAGCCATCTCTCGCCTCCCTCCAGAGCCTCTCCGGGCTCTCCTGTGCAATATAAAAATATGATTTTTATTTTCAATGGGTAAAATTGCATCAATAAAAGTAGAAATAACAAAAAGGAAAGGGGATGGGAAGGGGAACAAGTGGAAAAGGAGAAACAACAACAAGAGCTCTGGTCTATACAAAAACAAACATATTAAATGTCTATATAACATTTAAGAAAAACAGATACATTTTGAATGACAATTGCGCGGTCATACAACACTGTACCCAACTTATATTTTTATCATTTTTTCCCCATAAATAGAGCTTTCTTTTGGTGGTATTTGATCATCTCTGCAATTTTTATTTTTTGCGCTATACAGTAAACAGAAAAAGACAGAAAATTTGGAAAAAAAACACAATATTTTTTTACTTTTTGTTATAATAATATCCCAATTTAAAAAAAAAAAAATATATATATATATATATATATATATATATATATATATATATATATATTTCCCTCAGTTTAAGCTGATACGTATTCTTCTAAATATTTTTGTCAAAAAAATCGCAATAAGCGTTTATTGATTGGTTTGCGCAAAAGTTATAGCGCCTACACAATAGGGGATAGATTTATGATTTATTTTTTATTTTTTACTAGTAATAGCGGAGATCTGCGATTTTTTTTGTCAGGCCTGCGATATTGCGGCAGACATATCGGACACTTTTGACACAATTTTGGGACCATTCACATTTATACAGCGATCAGTGCTATAAAAATGCACTAATTACTGTATAAATGTGACTGGCAGGGAAGGGGTTAACACTAGGAGGTGAGGAAGGGGTTAAATGTATTCCCTGGGTGTGTTCTAACTGTGTGGGGGGAGGGGGGTGACTGGGGGAGGTGACTGACGCTGTGTCCCTATGTACAAGGGACACAGATCGGTCTCCTCTCTCCCTGACAGCACGTGGAGCTCTGTGTTTACACACAGAGCTCCATGTCCCTGCTGTCACCTGCTGGGACTGCCAGACATCGCGGCCGCCAGGCACACGCATCGGTTTCCCAGCAATGCGACGGCACAGTGTTTACCCGATGCGCGCCCCCCAGTGGCGCGCGCGGGTAATGTAAACAAAAGCCGTCCAAAGACAACCACCTGGCACTTCAGGTCGGCGCTGCAGACGTCTTTTGACGATAGTGCCGACCTGAAGTGGTTAATATGATCTATATGGCTATTTGGTTATACTCAATTGAGTGTTATACCTGATTAGGGATGAGCAGAGCACCACTGGGTATTGTTCGCAGCAGGACATACGAACAGGCAAAAAATTAGTTTGTACGCGCGAACACCGTTAAAGTCTATGGGACACAAATGTGAAAAATCAAAAGTGCTAATTTTAAAGGTTAATATGCAAGTTATTGTCATAAAAAGTGTTAGGGGACTTGGGTCATTCACCAGGGGACATGTATCATTGCAAAAAAAAGTTTTAAAAATGTCAGAGCAGTGATTTTAATAGTGCTTAAAGTGAAACAATAAAGGTGAAATATTGCTTTAAATTGTGTACCAGGTAAAGTCCCTGCAGCAAAATGACATTTCTAAATGAAAAAAGTCATTAAAATTTTCTTGCGGCTATAATGAATCGTCAAGTCCCCCAATACAGATGACAGTAATTAAAAAACGGCATGGGGGGGTGTGGCAGCTGAGCTCCTGCATGGACGTCTGAGCAGAGAGCTCTGTGCCGAGTGTAGGTGAAGCGACGAGCCAAGGCACAATCACCCGTTCTTTCTCACCGGATTCGACCCGTCGGTCAGCCTACGATCCCGGGATGGCCCGCAAATACAAATCGGTGCCGCAGGTACAGAAACTTTCCGACTTTTTCTCCCCATCTCCTTGTGGCCTAGGCCAAGATGGCGCAAGCTCTGTCCGGACCAGCCCTAATCCTCAACCGGGAGCTCCGCACAGGTCCCCTGAGGCCTCCACTCCCCTAGCACGCAGCCCTGCTAAGTCAAAGCCACGGCTATCTCCCGAATACGCCAACGGGAAAGGGGCTGCTGCTCAGGACTCCATGAATGACACTAGAGAGCTTGCGGAGGCTATTAACTCCTTCCCCACCGCGGACAAGCCCTTATCAGACACAATTTTAAAGGACATGCTAGTCTTCCTCCGCAGCTCCCTCCATGCTGACCTAATGGAATGTATGAGGAGTTTTAAGGCTGATGTAACTGAGTTGGGAGGCCGAGTAGACCATGTGGAGCAGAAGATGGGGGAATTTGCCTCTTCCTTCAACTCACTAGTGGACGCTCACAATGACCAGTCTGATGAGGTGGCATGGCTCAAAGCTAAGATCTCGGACCTTGAGGACAGATCCAGGAGAAACAACATTAAAATCCCGGGTGTCCGTGAGTCTGTCCTCCCCCAGCACCTACAGCAGTTTGCACAGGATCTTATGAAAGTGTATGTCCCTGAACTGTCTGATGCAGATCTAACAATAGACAGGATTCATCGCCTTCCCAAACCATCGCATCTGCCTGATGGCGTTCCTAGGGACGTTATAATGCGGGTTCATTTCTTTCACATTAAGGAGCGCTTCATGACGTCCTTCAGAAAGAATACCAACCCTCCTGCTCAATATGCTTCCATACAGCTGTTTGCGGATCTCTCTCAATTCACAATGCAGAGGCGCAGGTCCCTTCTTCCAGTCACTAAGGCCTTGCGCAACCACAGCATAATCTATAGATGGGGCTATCCGGCCAAGCTCACCGTTACACGGGACAACAACTCATCCGTGATCAATAACCTGTCGGAGGGACTTGCTCTTCTGCGCTCCTATTGTTCCTGATCAAGTCGATGAGGACCACAATTCGATCACCAAGGTTGACACTCAGGAATCGTGGCAACTGGTGCTGCACAAAAAGAAGGGCAAGAAGCGCTCCTCCTAAATGGCTAAGTGCCTTGGCTAATGTTACACTGTTATGCTGTTATACTACCATCTACCTACTGACTGTGAAATTTTTCCCCCTGTACTGAATGTGCAGCATTGCTGCTCTCAGGTTCAAACTTGAATCTCCCTTTTTAAAACCCTGGTTTGATCTGACTGATTTTTTTTTATTGCTGTTTGTTTGCCGCTATCCCTGGTGGCTCTGTTATCTTTTTTTTGTTTTTTCTTTGTTGTCCCCTTTGCTCAGGACTTCATCCCATTGACCTGGCTGTGACAAGAGCTCTGCCCCTGGACACAACACCTTGGATTTCAACTCAACCACGTGGTGTCTGCATTTGGAGGTACTGTATCTCTTTTTTCCCCCTCTCGTCATGTAATCTCCTTTAACGTCCATGGATTGAGCCACCCAGCTAAGCGCTTGGCGCTGTGGAAAGAGGCCCAAAAGTTGCAAGCTGACATTCTGTGTATACAGGAATCCCACTTTCTAGCCTCCAACCCTCCCAATTTCAAACATAAGAACTACCCCCATATGTTTTTTTTCCTCTGTCCACAACAAGAAGCACAGAGGGGTAATTACGCTTGTCAGAGACTCGGTGGCATTCAAGCTCGATGAAGTGCTAACAGACTCAGCTGGCAGATATGTGATCCTTATAGGGGAATGCAATAACCACACTTACATGATTGTCAATCTCTACGCTCCCAATATCAATCAGGTTGCATTTGTCAATAAGTTGTTCAAAAAACTGTCGGTGGTTAAAAAGGGTGATGTTATTATATGCGGTGACTATAACTTGACGGTTGATTGCAGTGTTGACACGACTTCCGAATCTAAACGCCCTCCCCCTTCGCTACATCCAGCTCTCCTTAGGGAGAACTACTACGATGTCTGGAGGTGTCAACACTCCAATGAACGCGACTACACTTTCCACTCCTCGAGAAAAACCAGCATGGGTTCCCCCCAAGTCCATTACCAGGCCCTTAAGGGCAAACCCGAACCAAAAAAAACAATAGTGTGTTATCAGAATTTGGAAGCCCCCTTTAAAAAGGGGGACTCCCAGATCCCTCCCCCATGTGAATTGGTAATGGGGTACATTTTACCCCTACCATTTCACAACAAAGTGTCAACAATTAAAAAAAAACACAGGAGACAGCTTGGTCCTTTATTAAAAAAAGAAAAAAAAATCCAGTGATGTACATCCAGTCTCGACCCGAGTATATGAAAAAAAAATGCTGCCACGATCCGCCTCCATGGGAGGTTTCCGTCGAATGACACTACACCTGCCGTGACAGCTCTTAAATAGTGGAGGGTGGGGCCCCCCGTGACACCACGGGGAAACCGCAGGAAACCTCTGTGGTGCCAGAGGGGGCATCAGAGCGGGTTCACCCTTGTACATCGTGGGTGGCTCCGCCCTCAGCTGTTTAAGAGCTGTCACGACAGGTATAGTGTCATTCTACGGAAACCTCCCATGGGGGCAGATCGTGGCAGCGTTTTTTTTTTAGAATGTATTGTATGGACGGTAAGGGACTATAGCGTTGCTTATTCTCAACATACGAAAATAGTTGAGGTTGAGGACTCAGTTAAAACCAAATGGAAACACAACCTTCAAAGCTGTTCATTTGAGATGATGCATATCCTCTGCGATCAATATGACAATGAAATTGTAGAGCTTGACATCCAAATCAATACTTGGTATACGGAATTAATTCTCTCTGCTTCTAAACCGTTATTTATAGATCGGGAAAAAAAACCTCAAGGAACATCTAGAGGAATACACAGCAGATTTGATTAATATGAAGGAGGGGAAATTCTTAAGAGACAAAGCGTCATACGACAACAAATACGCGTATAAATGGAATCAATCCACCCCCAATAGACCTGTCACATATCTCTCTGTGAGAGATGCACCTACCAATGTTATTGCACCTAATATATCCTCTGTCTCCTCTACAGCTTCGAGCCAGTCAACCGTTTACAGAGATCCCTCTCATGATCGACTCCCCAAAAAATGTAAAAGTGATCGGAAATCAACCTCGTCTGACTCATTGACACGCACCAGGTCCACTATCACTAAGCGTCCATCAGTAAGTTCATCTACGTTGGACACTTTTTGGACATCAATTCTTGCAGGTACTATGCAACTTGATACTCCAAAGGTAATGAACCCTATACCTGCGCACTCTTCTCGGGCTTCAACACCTGCTCTTGCATTCGCTTTATCACCAAGTAATACCCCAAACAGACGGGTAAGTGAACCGAATCTTTCTTCACTTTTTCCTCAAAGTATGACTAATGCAGACCCAAAAATAGCCCCTATTTTTTTTGTGAAACCAGTGGACAATCTGTCCACTTCCCTGATGCAGCCGACAGAGACAGGCCAACAGCCCTAAACACCGATCTAGAGGTTATCAACCTATCCTCTACTCCACTTGGTAAGCATGCGATTGAGGTCCTTCAACTAGGCCTCACCTTCTGCCCTCAAGTCGGAGGGGATAGATTTCAGATGATTAAAGATGTCCACCTATTTGCACGAAAACTCATTTTCAAAGTGATGTATGACAAACAATCTTCTGAATCAGGCCCTTTGTCCTTTGAACGATTAAAAGAAGATGCTGATGAAATTCAGGCCATCGAAACATAATGGAGCTCTGGGAGGAGGGGCACATTGATGATGATTCGTCATCATCGTTGCTATATTCCTTTGGTATTTGTGCCCCAAAGGTATCTTTTCCACCACCAATATCATACAAACCTAAATCTCCAAATTTTCCCCTGTTAAACAAAAATCCTAGTATTTGGTCGTTTGTGCAACAAACAACCAAAGAAATTGACAAACTCAACATGACAGTTGATGCTAGATTAAACAACCTTACCTATGACCAACACCAAGCACTTAAAAAACTTCAGAACAACCATTCAATCATAATAAAACCCTCTGACAAAGGGGGAAATGTTGTGGTTATGAATGTGTCTGATTATGAAGATATGTGCAAACAAATCCTAAATAATGCAATCTGTAGTGTCCTCCTTTACCAAAGAATTCCAGTCAATTATCACCCAGGCTTACCATAAGGGCATCATCAATAAGGACACTTGGAATTTCTTGAATGTACAGTCACCGAGGATTCCAACTATGTACGCCATACCTAAAATTCACAAATCTGTAACCTGCCCACCCGGTAGACCTATCGTCTCCGGCTGTGCAGGTCTGACCGAGAATGCCAGTGCCCTAGTGGACAATTACCTTCGTCCACATGTAACATCTTTGACTTCCTATATCAAAGATAAAATCGACTTGTTACAGACTATTGAGGAAAACACAGTACCCCCCAACACATGGCTCGTGGCTATAGATATTGAGAGTTTATATAATGCCATAACTCATGAATAAGGTTTAGAAACTATTGGAACTATCCTCAGGGACAGAGGAGATCAGGCTCAAATGTACAACAAATGTATTTTGGATCTACTGAGGTTCATTTTGACTAGGAATGTTTTTCTTTTCGGACTCTCCCACTACCTCCAGGTGCAGGGGGTTGCGATGGGGACTAAGTGTGCCCCATTGTATGCCCACCTGGGGAGGTGGGAGATGGAACTGTTTTCTAGCGACGATCCGTCGATGTGCCTGTGCCACATCATATCGTGGCACAGGTACATCGAAAATGTTTTACTACTGTGGTTGGGTACCAGATTAGAACTTGAACAGTTTATGAGTGCTTTGATGGTGAATTTGTGCAATTTAAAATTCACTATGGAGTGCAGCCAGGAGAGTATTAACTTTCTGGATCTGAAAATCTCTATTGGACCGGATGGAATGGTGTTCTCCTCCTTATACCGTAAACTCTATCTGCAGGTAACACTATCCTTCATGCCTCAAGTGGCCACCCTCTCTCTTTGGTTAAAAGTATACCTTATAGCCAGTACATTAGACTAAAACGAAATTGTGCCCTAAGTAAGGACTATGAATTAGCTGCGAAAGACTTGTACCTTCGCCTGAGAAAGAGGGGTTATAGCCACAAAAATCTTAAAAAAGCATACAATAGAGCAGCACAAACTGAGCGTAAAGATCTAATCTTTCCAAACAGGAAGAAAAGCACTCTACAACCGATATGTATTCTTACCCAGTATTCGACTGATCATTGGCAATTTAAGACTATTTTGGGACAGTATTGGCCTCTACTCTTGGCTGATAATACAGTGCGGAAATTCATTAAGGATCGTCCTGAAATCACCTACCGACGGGCACCCTCACTCAGGGATAAGCTTGTTCAAAGTCACTTTGACCCAAAAGATGACATGCTTAAACATGTCTCTGGTACCTACCCCTGCAAGAAATGCAAAATGTGCCCGTATATACTATATGGCCCCACCACTTTACTGCCCAATGGACGCACACACAGTGTCAGGCATCATGTCACATGCCAAACGATTGGTGTAGTATACTTGGCAAACTGCCTTTGCAGGTGCAGATGTAGGAAAAACCAAAAGGCCTTTTCACATACGAATTGCTGACCACATAGGACCTATATGTAAGAAGCTAATGACTAATGCCATTAGCCGGCATATGGGCAAGGAGCACAATTTTGAATTATCAATGATTCAGTTTGCAGCTCTGGAGCATGTACCCCAACATGCTAGAGGTGGTGATATTAATCGTACCCTACTCCAACTAGAAACAAAGTGGATCCAATCTTTAAATGCAACCCAATACCCAGGGTTGAATGAGTATATCAGTTATAAATCATTTCTCTAGCGACATCTCACTCTGGGGATTAGAAGTTCTACATAGGCATGATTATTAGATTATTCTCTCCACTCCATGAGGATGGGTGTAAATAATTTATTTGATGCTTCAACCATGAATTGATTAATTCTTTGCTATATCTATTTGTTCTTCTTCTCTTCCCATTTCCCCCTCTTTGTTTTTTTGTCTGTTGTTTGTCTGTGTTGCACATGTCTGTCTATATGTATGTTATGTGTTATGTGTTATATAGGCCCTCCATCACTGCAATATGGTGCTTTTTCTTTTTCTGGATGCTTTGTTATGTTTGAATAGACTTTTTGCTAATCGTATCATGCTGTATATTTTATGAAAACACTATGTAATGAATTACATATATTATGTAACATGTCTACTCTACTTAATCATTTTTATGCAGCTGCACGTCTGCATTGTCTCCCTCCTCCTTCCTCATATTATTGTGGTTGGAGGACGCCTGACCTATTACGATGGAGATGCTAGATACACTGACCTGTTGAGGTAATTTTCTATATCTGCCGTATATGTGATCCGTATATGTAACACTATTCCTCCTCTTTTAGTCCATGCACCAATTATTGGGTAAATGTGCCTCTCCGTATGGACACCGAAGGGCTTGTTTACATTCCTAGCCCGCCTGTCTCTGTGCTATTGCCATTTGGCACTTGTTCACGCCCTCCTTTCCTGTCCATTGGCTCGAGATGCCGTGGAATCCGCCCCTTGGATGTGGATCTCCCGCCCCTTGGCCCGCCTGCGATCATTTGTACGGTAGGGAAATGGTCTCTGTCTCCCACCGTAGATCGCGGGGCCTTGTGGGTAGTGTAGGCATCGCTAGCGGTTCCCCATCGGCGAATGCGCGCTGACTTCCAATTGTCCTCACACGCCCGATGACGTCACACACTCGGACATGTGGGAGAGGAGATGTATTTAAATGGACACTGCGCTCCTTCCCTTCTGCAGTACATTTGCAAAGGGAGCTATCTCATGACACCGTGACCACAGGTAATCCCCACGTCGATATTTATCCATGCTAGACTGTGTCTCCCTGCTCTATGGGTGTGAACTCATTGTATCTAGTGCATGGCTTTCTATATTTTACTTTGATTGATTTTATTCTCCTGATGCTCCAAGTTGAGCTATTTATTTATTGAAAAAGGAGGCGCAGGAGGCAGGTGGAGGACGAGAGCCTTGAAATGATCAGGGAGGCTAGTGCTATAATGAGGGCCCCCTCAACCCCACTGAAGCCTTCAGCGCCTCCATTGCCCACAAACTTAACCAAGGGGGGAGGAGCAAAGGGTCCTGGCAAAGGACCTGATAAATAAGGTCATTTGGATTTGGTGGTTGCACAGGGACCTGCTGACCAGAGACACTGACCTGAGTGACCCGGCCCGGCCTGCTCCCCATCTTCTTCATCCTCCTGCTGCCACATCATCCCCACCTGCAAGGGCCCGTGGACGGGCCTGTGGAAGTTCCGCTGCAAGGCAGCCTGGAAGGAAGGCTGAAAAGAAGACGAGATAGTTATTCCCTGCCTTCCAGTTGATTATCCCAAAAAGTGAGCTTGTTGGACTACCACAGCTTGGGTTTGTTTGGTCATGTGCTGCTGCTTCTGATTTTTTTTTTTGTGTCTCCTGAGGTTATTCATGTTCCCCTTGTTCATGTTGGAATTCCCAAGTCTGCATGTATTTTGCTAACTGATCAAGTGCTGCCATTCTGGTTATTTATAATTTTGTTTTGTACCTAAATAAATGGCTTTTTCATTTACTTTCAAACCTTGTCTATTGTGTTTTATACTGTGGTGATTAGGTATCAAACATTTGAAAATTACAATGTGTCATTTACAAAGGACACAAACTCCTTGGGGGAGACATGTGGTGTGACAACTTGGTAAACCATAAAAAACAAAAAAAAAAAAATGTTGACATAGGTTGCAAAAAAAAAAAATGCAATTTTAAAAAAATAAAATGTTGACATAAGTTGCAAAAAAAAAATGCAAAAAAAAAAAAACAATGTTGACATAAGTTGCAAAAAAAATGCAATAAAAAAACAAATCAATGTTGACATAAGTTGCAAAAAAAAATGCAAGTTTAAAAAAAAAAATGTTGACATAAGTTGCAAAAAAATGCAATAAAAAAAAACAATGTTGACATAAGTTGCAAAAAAAACAAAAAAATGCAATTAAAAAAAATGTTGACATAAGTTACAAAAACAAAACAAAAAAATGCAATACAAAAAATGTTGCCATAAGTTGCACATTTTTTTTTATATAAGATCAACATTAAGTAAAAAGAACAAAAATATATTCATGTGGAGGACAAAAACAAGTTGGGACATCTGGCTAGCAAACATTTCCAAAAACAAAAAACCCAAGCAAAAAATGTAACATTTCAATAGGGGACAACTCAGTCTAAATAGCATCAGCAATAGAACGGGTTTATTCTAGCAAGAGAACGAAGAAGAAAAAAAGAGACAATAAATGAGACACTAGATATTTAAAATGACGATTGTGCCATGTCACAAACAAACGCAAGTTTTACCTGAACGAGTGCTCCCGTCCCCTCATTTTGTCTGAGCATGCGCAGGTTTTGGTCCGATGCTTTTGTGTAATAACCATCGAACATGTCCGACGGACATGTTTCCAGCGGACACATTTCTAAGCATGCTTTAAAACTTTTGTCCGCTGGAAAACGGTCCGCTAGGCCGTACACATGATCGAACATGTCCGCTGAAACTGGTTCGTGGACCAGTTTCAGCGGACATGTTCGATCGTGTGTACGCAGCCTAGGGTCAGAGTGCTAGTGGGATATCTGGTGTGTAGAGGGGTCAGAGTGCTGGGGGGATATCTGGAGTGTAAAGGGATCAGAGTGCTGGTGGGATATCTGGAGTGTGTATGGGGTCAGAGTGCTGGGGGATATCTGGGGTGTAGAGGGATTAGAGTGCTAGGGGCATATCTAGGGTGTAGAGGGGTCAGAGTGCTGGGGGGATATCTGGGGTGTACATGGGGTCAGAGTGCTGGGGGCATATCTAGGGTGTAGAGGGGTCAGAGTGCTGGGGGGGATATCTGGGGTGTAGATGGGGTCAGAGTGCTGGGGGCATATCTAGGGTGTAGAGGGGTCAGAGTGCTGGAAAGATATCTGGGATGTAGAGGGGCCATAGTGCTGGAGGCATCAATCTAGCAGATATATTATATGCACAGGACAGCTTTGTTAATGTATGTACATTGTACTGTATGTAGTATTTTCCCACTGTTTCTTTGCTGTACAAAATGGATTGTTCATGAAGTTAATGCGGAGCTCCACCCAAAAGAAGAAAGTCTGCTTGTCTGCCTCCTACCTACTTGATGTCTGTTTACCTGCACTGTCTCCATTGTAGGGGCCCCAGAGCATTACTTTGCCCAGGGGTCCATGATGCTATTAAGACTGCCCTTGTATCAGGAAGTCTACATTGGTGTTAGTTCCTCAACGTACATGGCTAAAGGTGTAAATTGTTGTCAAATCACCAGGGTAAACCTGTTAAAATTACATTATTTGAGACATACAGATGGTGTTGAAGGCCCCTTTTCATGGATGGTTATTCAATTTTGACATAGATGGCCCCTTTCACACCTCTTGCAAACCAGTTGTCCTCTCTGTACAAATTATAAACCCTACTGTCTGTGAAAAAACAACACTTTTCTTTAACATTTAGGAATATAGCTGGGAATGTGTCTTCCTGTGTTATTCATTTATGGAGAGTTTGACAGAGATTTGGAGAGGAGAACAACCATGAATATATGGTCACAAAAAAATAAATGTATTGACTCATTAACATCTGTATGTATAATATATAATACCAGTATTTTATTTGTTTACAAAAGTTTATTAAAGGTATGTAACAGTACAGAGTCATGGAAAACAGATACAGCATTGTCTTAAGATTAAAGTACAAAAACATAAGACATTTCTCTTAAAGAGAGCAGGTCAATATAATATTGCAGTGGGAAGCATGTAGAAGTTCAAACATATGAGGTAATTTTAATGAATAAAGAAAAAACAAGAGGACATGTATAAGGAGGGGGGGTGAGGGGTTTATGGTTGTTGGGTAATATGCCAGTGGGACCATTTGGAGGTAAAAATGTGCATAGAGTCATTAAGAGTGTGGTATATCCTCTCTGAAAGTTTAAGCATCTCCATTCTGTCAAGCACTTGAGCCCAAGGCAAGTTGCTAGATTTCCAATTAAGAGCAATCATCCATTGAATGGAACTACAGAGGGAGTGGAACAGCCTTGAGCAATGAATAGGAATGTTGGGGATTTTTGCGTATAGGATGCAGATCTGTGGGGATATAGTAATCTTCTGGCCCGAGGAATGTTCAAATCTGGAAACGGCTGCGTCCCAAATGTGGTCTAGCCTAGGACAGTCCCAAAATGTATGTAGTAGAGTACCTTCAGACTGACAACCTCTGAAACATTTGGGGGAAATTGAAGGGTAAAAAGCGTTAAGTTTGGAGGGGGTGAGGTACCATCTAGAGAAAATCTTTAAAGGATTCTCTCTAAATGATATGTTACTTTTACGCAAATTCTCTGCCATGGAATCCCATGACTCCGGTGGGATTTCACAGCCCAATTTGCATTCCCATTGCAGCATCTGGTTTGACTTTTCCTGAAGGGCCATGTTAATAAGATAGTGGTAAAGAGTGGATATCATGCCTTTGTCTCTGGATGATTTAAGGCAGATTCTCTCAAATAGTGTGTTGAAAGAGGAAGTAGATAGGGAGAAGTATGAGTCGTAGAAGGATCTAATCAGTTGGTAGCGTTCAAATTCGGTGCTAGGAAGTTTGTATTCCCTCTGTAAAGAGTCAAAAGATCTAAAGACCCACTTAGATTGCAATGAGTGTAGTGTCGTTAAGCAATTATTGATCCAGTGAGAAAATAGGGTACTCTGTGCGTAAGCTATGCTCTGTCTAGGGTCTCCTAGAAAGGATGTTAATGGGGAGAATTGGGAAGAGAGGTTATACGTGTCTTTGACGTTAAGCCATATTTGAAATAGATGGGCTACAATGGTGTTAAGTTTTAAAAGATGTCGGTGGAGAATGTGATTCGACCAAAGAATACCCTGAAGGTGGAACGATTGTATTGATGCATATTCAAAACTCTTCCATGGTATTTTTTGAGAGGAGGAGAACCACTGGGAAAGTTGCGAGAGTCTCGCAGCTAAAAAGTAGTGCCATAAGTTAGGGAGACCTAGACCCCCTTTAGATTGAGGTCTATGTAGTAAGGCATAACTATATCTGGGTTTTTTGTCTGCCCAGATAAATTTGTTGATCGTCCTCTGGAGTTGGTCTAGTCTGGATTTTGATAGATTGATGGGCAGGGTACGGAAGTAATATAGCAGTTTAGGTATAATATTCATTTTGATGGCGCACAATCTACCTAGAAAGGAAATATGGAAGGAGGACCATGTGTTAAGGAGAGAGCTGATGTGAGTAAATAGAGGGGGATAGTTAGCCTTAAACAGATTTTTATGACAGGAGGTGATGTTAACCCCTAAATATTTAAAGGAATGGGGGCACCATACAAATGGAAAATTAGCACGTAGGCGGAGCTGTAGGTCATGGTCAAGATTTAAAGGAAGAGCTGAGCATTTACTATAGTTAATTTTTAGGCCTGAGATTTCATAGAAGGAGTTAAGCTCTTTTAGGAGGACAGGGATAGAAAGGAGAGGTTCAGTGAGGAAAATCAGGGCGTCATCGGCATATAGGCTGATCTTGTATTCGCAATGTCCTTTTTTATATCCCCTTATGTCATGATTGGATCTAATGGCTTGGGCAAGCGGTTCTATGGCTAGGGCGAATAGTAATGGTGATAATGGGCATCCCTGTCTTGTGCCGCGTCCAAGAGGGAAAAATTCCGAGTTACTACCGGGTATTTTGATGCGTGTTTGGGGTGAGTGATAAAGGGCGTTGAAACCTCTTAGAAAGTTACCCGAGATCCCGAATCTGGGTAGTAAATAATTTAGGTATGACCAATGGACACTATCAAATGCCTTATGTATGTCCAGACTGAGAAGGCAAGATTGTGACTTGTGTAGATTGGCGTCTTGAACTATATAGGTGACCAGCCTGATGTTGTCGCTTATCTGTCTACCTGGGATAAAACCGGTTTGGTCAGCTTGAATTAGTGGGGAAATAACTTTTGCTAATCTATCTGCGAGGACTCTACCAAAATGTTTTAATTCGTTGTTTAATACTGAGATGGGGCGATAGTTCTGGGGGAGAGTATGGTCCTTATGGGGTTTTGGGATCAAGGAGAAGTTGGCTAATAACATTTCACTTTTTTTCCTGCAAAAAGCAGCGTTTTGCATGTAATATAATCCAATGGACCTGCATCAAAAACGCAAGTACTGCGTTTTTACTGCGATTTGCGTTTTTTTTAACCTCTTTATAGAGGGTTGTTAAAGGAAATATACAAAAATATAAAAATTGATGGCTAGAAAAAAAACGCAAATCGCGGCAAAAACACTCAAAAGCAACATGTATAGATGTGAATCGAGCCTTAAAGACCAAACCTTTTTTGATATTTGTTGCTTTTAAGTAATAATCGGAATAGATAAGTATAGGCATCTTTCCTTTTGCAGGGTAGATAGAATAGTTCTTGAAGGGGGTGGGATTAGATTAAGCTTAGGTTTTGACTTCCAATTTTAATTAATGGTACTATTTTGGTGACTTATGGTGCTGTTCTTCTAGAGAGGGGATTTGATGGTGCTACTTTGTTGACTAAGAGGTAAGTGGATGTTGCTTACAGTGTTTGGCCAATGGTGCTGTTTATTCAGAAACAAACTAGTGGACCTGCTTTCTGGATGAAAAGCAGAGTTGATGTAACAGCTGTGTTGGACTAATGATATACTGTGATAGAGAGGGGAGCTGATGATACTGCTTTGTTAATGGTGCTATAATGTTGTGAGGTTATGGTGATAGCGCTGTTCTGTTAGAAAGGGGAGTCAGTCAGCAGTAGGGCTTTGTTGGTGGGTGGGTGGATGGTGTTGGTGTGTTGAAGGTTTGACACAAGGGGATTGATCTACTGTAGGAAGGAAGCTGATGGTACTGCACTGTTCAAGAGCATGCTTGAAGGCACCACTCTCTTGGTAGAGAATTTGGTTTTGATGTGTTACCAAAGAAAATGGCCAGAGGTATTCTGTTGCTGTTGGAGAGGATGTCTAATGTATCTCCACATTTTGTGGGGAGAGTGTGTAAGAACACTCAGAGGAAACTGTGAAAAGGAATATTAAAGTATAAATGACTCAAAACTTTTAGGAAAGTGGATTTTGAAAGGAATGGATCAGCCTTCTTTGTTCTCTTTGGTTCCGTCTTGTGGATGGGGTGGACCATATAGGAGATGGTCTAGGAGTGCCAGGCGGACGGATATGTGGGTCTTGGGCAAGCAGGCCCAGCTTTATCAGCAGCTCTTTCCCCTCAATAACGTTATACACAGTATATGTTGAGCCATTGTGGGGGATTGAGAGTTTGAAGGGAAATCCCCAGCCGTATTTGATTCTGGCAGTTTGCAATACATTAGTGACTTCCTTCATCCTGCGTCTCCTCTCTAAGGTGGCAGGAGATATATCAGGGTATATTTGTACTCTCTTGCCTTCCATAGTGAGGTTTGAAGTGTTCCTTGACACACGCATGATTTCTTCTTTTATTAAAAAATCGCGCATGCACATGATGATGTCCCTGGGGGGGTTGTCAGGGGGAGCCTTGGGGCGGAGTGCCCTATGGATTCTGTCACAAGTGAAGGCATTTGGTGGTTTATCAGGGAGGAGGTTATGAAGGAATTTAGCAACCGCAGGCATTAATTCAGTAATTGATTCAGGGACCCCGCGAAGCCTAATGTTATGGCGTCGATTTCTATTGTCGAGATCCTCGGCTTGTGCTTGCATAAACGCAAAGTTGTCTGCCAAGTTTTCATAATCCTTTCTGAGGTCATTGTGTGCCAGTGACAGTTCATCATATTTGGTTTCTAATAAGTCAGTACGGTTGCCTATACTGGCAATTTCCTGGGACAATGCGGTGGTGGAGCTATGGATCTCCTTTTCTATCTTGTCCACCAGTCTATTGAATATAAAGGTGAGACTGGTGTCTAGATCAGCCTTAGAAAGCGGGGGTCCGTACTCACTGTTGTGCTGGCTCACATGGGGGAGCGGATTGCAGAGATTTGGGCCCGCTGGCATCTCCTCCTCGTGTTGTCCGGCGCCATCTTGGGACGTTTTGCCATGCTTCTGCTCCATGTCTAGGAGGAAGTTTGTGAGGCAGTGTTTGGAGCGCCTGGAATTTTTCCCCTTTGTTCCTGGCATGCACCAGATGTTCCCACAGGGGTGTTGACTGAAATCTCCGCTGAAAGTGTTTGCTAGCCCTGGGTATTCAGCCTAGGAAGTCCGGAACCGACGGAGCCTGTCTCAGTCGCGTCCAGTCAGCATTGCGCCGCGCATGCGCCCCCGAATACCAGTATTTTATATACATGTTATGTTAGCATAATGTCAAAAAACATATTGTCAATGAAACTAAACTGTTTATATATGTCGTACTCCCTATTGTTACACAACTATACATTTGCAGTGATGTTTGCATATAACTAATGACTATATGGTAATATAAATGAAGCTTGCATACTTCCACCTATACTTATTAGTTCATTCCATCACTTTTTAATAGCATGCTATTGTGAATCTGCTCTAGCTGAGAACAATTTATAGCAGATGCTTGGCTTTAGGCTTATTGCCTAGTAATGCTAAACAAGCATTTGACCATTTATCAGGATAATTTGACTATTGGGGCACTCTTTAATTGGAGAGTATGGATGATGTTTAATTTTATCACAGGAAAACAAGCAATTTTGCAGATTCAATAATAAACAAAATCATATAAGCAGATATTCTTGCACATCTATGACATGTTTTCTGAAGTAAGCACATAAATGAAATATAAATTGCATTATTCTGGTATTTGTACGGCACGGATAGTGAAGATAACAACAAACATATACCGTAAATACTCGAGTATAAGTCAAGTTTTTCAGCCGTCTTTTTAGGGCTGAAAATGCCCCCCCTCGGCTTATACTTGAGTCAACGTACCTGAAATTATTGAGAGGCTGTGGGCGTCCATAGTTTAAAACTCCTCCTGGTCCCTTCCGTGATAGGCAGAACTGTGTCTGCTGAGAAATGCCTATCACGAATGTTCTCTCATCCTCGGGTTTCCCAGCAGACACTGTGTTCAGTGTTTCGCCAATGACGGACGCTGTCATGGATCTGCCACCTAAGAGTTAATGGTGCAGACTGATTTCTGTGATTGACAACATGCTGCCTATTTAAACACCTCAGCAGCCTGATCTGCAGTGCTTACCTGACTTCCTGTGATCTGACCTGTTTCCTGTTTCCTGTGTTTGACCCGGCTTGCTGACTACGATTGATCTCTGTTATCCTGATCCCGGCCTGCCTTGTGACCAACGCTCAGCTCTACAACTGCTTGATTTCCCGTTGCCGAACTTGCCTGTATACTGACCATTCTCTGCCTGTCGTTTATATCTATATCGGATCATCTGTTACCAAACCCGGCTTGTCTGACTACGCATTCAGTGCACCCACCAGCCAGCTTCCTGTTTCCTGCTGCACCTGCTGAACCGACAAGACCCAAGACGAACCAGGCACCCATACACCGCCAGGCTCTTGTGGCCACTGTCGCAACATCGGTGGCCCTTTAGCCGGGGTTGTACGAGAAGCCTTCCCACTACACGTCAGGCTCATCTGGCAGGTACGTAACAGTATGAGGCAGCCACATCTGAGCCTGCTAGTGGGAAATCGGCCATGGATGACGTCTGCCAGCACCTTGCAGCCCTCACCCAAGCAGTCAAATCTCTACAGGAGGGTTATACGCAACTGGAACAACGTGTACAGACTCTGGCTACACCAAAAAGCAATGCTGCCCCTTCCGTCTCAGGGACTGCCACTGCAGAAACCCCATTAGTGATGCCGCCCCCTGAACCCAGAGTTCCAGCACCAGAGAGATTTTCAGGTGACCGGGGAAAGTTTCGATCCTTCCGCAACGCATGTGAACTGTACTTCGCCCTCCAACCTCGAACCTTTTCCCTTGAAATGACTAAAGTGGGGTTCCTTATATCACTGCTTCAGGGTGAGCCCCAGTCCTGGGCTCATCGTATGTTGGAAAAGAACGATGTATTGCTACAGTCCATGTCCGCCTTCTTCGGTGCAATGGCCGAATTATACGACGACCCGCAACGAACCACCACAGCAGAGGCTGCCCTTCATGCACTCCAGCAAGGCCGCAGAACAGCTGAAGATTATGTCACAGACTTTCGACGCTGGAGTGCAGACACACAGTGGAATGACGCAGCCCTGCGACACCAGTTCCGCTTGGGGTTATCGGAGGGTCTGAAAGACGAATTGGCATGTGTTGGGGTCCCAAATACCCTGGAGGCCCTTATCACACTGACCATCCAAATTGACCGCCGGCTTCGTGAGCGACGATCCGAAAGATCAGCCCAGCAGCCACGTCCAGTATGGATGATGCCCCGGATCCCAGCTCCTACTTACTCCGCACCTGATAGCTTCACCCCAGTTCAGCCCGCTCCTGTCGCTACTGCTACCGACGCTCCAGAGCCTATGCAAATTGGCCTAATACGCCCCTCTCTGTCCCCAGAAGAATGCCTGCACCGACGTCAGAATAACCTTTGCCTGTACTGTGGGGGTGCAGGCCACTATGTGCATTCCTGTCCAACCAAGACACGTAAACAGCGGATGATTTTTTCAGTTAATAACTTTTTTTTGCCTACCAATGCTACCAACCTAACCCTTCCCATCTCTTTCCAGCTGCTAGAAAGGGAAGTGACAGTTACCGCGATCATTGATTCCGGGGCCTGCAGTTGCTTCATTGATCTAACCTTCGCAACACAACAACGCATTCCCTTGAGACCTAAAGCACAAGGACTTTCTGTTTTTCTAGCTGACGGGTCATGTATCAAGTCTGGACCTGTGACACAAGAGACATTTCCCTTACCCGTGTTGGCTCCCTCTCAACATAAGGAATTCCTAAGCCTTGATGTCATCTCCTTCCCACTATTCCCTGTTATTCTGGGCCTACCCTGGCTGAAGGCGCATAATCCGCAAATTGACTGGGCCACAGGGAGAATCAACTTCCACTCAGCCTATTGCCAGGAGCACTGCCTACCAAGGCCCCCAGTTCCTTCTACAACACTATTTTGTGTGGACTCTGAGTCTGAAGTGCGGAAAGTTGTACCTGAACACTATCATGAGTTCCTGGATGTCTTTAGTAAGCGAGGGGCTGACATTCTTCCCCCGCATCGGCCATATGATTGCCCAATTGAACTGCTTCCTGGGTCCGAAATCCCCTTCGGTAGAATCTTCCCCCTCGCTGAACGAGAACAGGAGGCACTAAAAGAATACGTCCAAGAAAACTTGGAAAAGGGTTTCATCCGACCCTCTACCTCTCCAGCAGGAGCTGGAATATTTTTTGTTGAAAAAAAAGATCACTCCCTACGACCATGTGTGGACTATCGGGAGCTCAACAAAATTACAGTTAAAAACCGATATCCTCTCCCTCTAGTACCCAAACTATTTCAGAGACTAAGGGGTCAGCGACCATTTTCACCAAACTGGATCTACGGGGGGCTTACAATTTAGTCCGCATTCGCCAAGGGGATGAGTGGAAGACAGCCTTTCGCACCCGATTTGGCCACTATGAATACCTAGTGATGCCCTTCGGGCTATGCAATGCTCCGGCCACTTTCCAACATTTTGTTAATGATATATTCAGAGACTTCCTTGATATATTTTTGATTGTTTACCTAGACGACATTCTGATTTTTTCCATTTCTCTGGACTCTCACCGAGGTCATGTCAAAAGGGTGCTAAGCCGACTCCGCCAACACGGACTATATGCTAAAGGTGAAAAATGCGAGTTTGAAAAACGCAGCATCCAATTCCTGGGACTGGTAATCTCTCCTGAAGGGATCAAGATGGACTCTGAAAAGGTCTCCGCAATCTTAGACTGGCCTGCACCTACCGACAATAAGGGGGTGCAGCGCTTCGTAGGATTTGCCAACTTTTACAGAAGGTTCATTAAGGGCTTTTCTGCTATCATAACCCCTATAACACAGCTGACTAGACAGAACCTCCGCTTCCATTGGACTCCCGAGGCTCAAGCCACATTTGATACCTTGAAGGGACTGTTTACTTCAGCACCTGTTCTTGGTCACCCGGACCCGTCTCTGCCCTATACACTAGAAGTAGACGCATCTGAAGTCGCTATTGGAGCAGTCATCTCCCAACGCCAAGGCCCTAAGGATCTGATGCATCCAGTAGCTTTTTTTTCCCGCAGGCTCTCTCCAGCAGAGAGAAACTATGACATTGGGGACCGGGAATTGCTGGCCATTAAGGCGGCATTAGAAGAATGGAGGTACCTCCTAGAGGGAGCAGCGCATCCCATATTGGTCTATACTGACCACAAAAACCTGGAGTATTTGAGGACTGCTAAACGTCTGAAGCCACGTCAAGCACGGTGGGCCCTATTCTTCTCCCGATTTGTGTTCCACATTACCTACCGGCCAGGCTCGAAGAATGTCAAACCAGATGCACTGTCTCGTATGTTTGATGACCCCAAGGAACCACCAGTGGCAGATACCATCTTATCTGAAAATAACTTCTTGCTTTTACAGGGCAACCTCCTCAACAGAATGAAGCAGGCTTCGACAGACGTTCCTAGCACTCCAGGGGTCACGCTGACACTCCGGGAAGGTTTACTGTTCAACGGAAGCAAGGTATTTGTACCTGAATGTTTACGCATAACCATTTTGGGTCTGTGCCATGATCATCCCCTAGCAGGTCATTTTGGGGTCCACAAGACACTTGATCTCCTGAAACGCACATTCTGGTGGCAAGACCTGGAAGAAACCTGTAAGAGGTACGTGAATTCCTGTGTAATCTGCAACCGCAGTAAGGGTACAAGAAACCGAGCTTGGGGTCTACTTCGGCCACTGCCAGTTCCTGACAGACCATGGAAAATGATAGCCATGGATTTTGTTGTGGAACTTCCCCCATCAGAAGGATGTACAGCCATCTTCGTAGTAGTGGACCGATTGTCCAAGATGGCCCATTTCTTGCCTCTGCAGAATACTCCCTCAGCCATAGAGACAGCTCAAGTATTTATCAGAGAAATTGTGAGGCTTCACGGGGTCCCTATGAACATTGTCTCCGATCGGGGGGTTCAATTCACCTCCAGATTCTGGAAAACTCTGTGTGAAGCCCTTAAAATCGAAAGATCCTTGTCCTCTGCCTACCATCCCCAAACCAATGGACAGACAGAGAGGACAAATCAAACATTGGAACAGTATATCCGATGCTTCACTACTTTTGTACAGGATGACTGGGTATCGCTGCTGCCACTGGCGGAGTTCGCCTATAATAATGCCACTCATTCTGCCACAGGTCAGTCACCCTTCTTTGCAAATTATGGTTTTCACCCATCCTTCTTGCCTGACTTTATTCCAGAAACCACGGTTCCGGCTGTCCAAGACACAGTGGATTTCCTAAATCGCAACAATAAGTTGCTTCAACAAGCGGTTACCAAGGCACAAGCAGCAAGCAAGACGGCTTTTGACAGGAAAAGGAGGGGTGAACTGATTCTCCACCCGGGAGACCAGGTATGGTTGTCTACTACAAATCTCCGGTTGGCATGCCCCTCAAAGAAACTGGCACCTAAATTTGTGGGACCATTCCCAGTCAAGAGGAAACTTAATGAGGTTGCTTATGAATTATCCTTACCTGATTCACTTAAAATACATCCTGTCTTCCATGTTTCTCTCTTGAAACCCGCAGTTCCTGACTCTTTTCCAGATAGAGTATCCAAGCCACCAGAACCTGTGACCATCAATGGTGAAGAGGAGTATGAGGTGGAGGCTATCATAGACTGTAGGAGAAGAAGGAATCAGGTACAGTACCTGGTTAAGTGGAAGGGTTATGGCCCGGAGGATAACTCTTGGGAGGTTGAACAGGATGTGCACGCCAGAGACCTGGTTAATGCCTTTTTTCGCAGAAATCCACAGAAGAGAGACCTGTTGGGCACCCGGAGGTTGTCCGTAAGGGGGGGGGGCAATGTCATGGATCTGCCACCTAAGAGTTAATGGTGCAGACTGATTTCTGTGATTGACAACAGGCTGCCTATTTAAACACCTCAGCAGCACAGTGTCTTTGCTGCCTGATCTGCAGTGCTTACCTGACTTCCTGTGATCTGACCTGTTTCCTGTTTCCTGTGTTTGACCCGGCTTGCTGACTACGATTGATCTCTGTTATCCTGATCCCGGCCTGCCTTGTGACCAACGCTCAGCTCTACAACTGCTTGATTTCCCGTTGCCGAACTTGCCTGTATACTGACCATTCTCTGCCTGTCGTTTATATCTATATCGGATCATCTGTTACCAAACCCGGCTTGTCTGACTACGCATTCAGTGCACCCACCAGCCAGCTTCCTGTTTCCTGCTGCACCTGCTGAACCGACAAGACCCAAGACGAACCAGGCACCCATACACCGCCAGGCTCTTGTGGCCACTGTCGCAACATCGGTGGCCCTTTAGCCGGGGTTGTACGAGAAGCCTTCCCACTACACGTCAGGCTCATCTGGCAGGTACGTAACAGACGCCTTTTCATCCTCGGACGAGAGGACGTCCGTGATTGGCGGAACACTGAACACAGTATCTGCTGGGAAACTGAGTCAGAAGATGAGAAAACGTGATAGGTGGAACTGAGTTTTAAACAATGAATAGACGCCCGCAGCCTGTCAATTTCAGGTACAGTGAGGATGGGCACAGTGAGGTTGGCACAGTGAGGTTGCAATGGGCACAGTGAGGTTGCAATGGGCACAGTGAGGTTGGCACAGTGAGGTTGCAATAGGCACAGTGAGGTATGCACAGTGAGGTTGCAATTGGGACACAGTGAGGTTGGGCACAATGAGGTTGGGCACAGTGAGGTTGCAATGGGCCTAGTGAGGCGTGCAAATGGGCATTGTTGACCCTCTTTTCCACTTACAGTAGCTGCTGCATTCTCACCCTAGGCTTATACTAGAGTCAATACGCTTTCCCATTTTTTGTGGTAAAATTAGGTACCTCGGCTTGTACTCTGGTCGGCTTATACTTGAGTATATACAGTAATATTAATGTAAAGTCGAATTTTGTAAGTAATCTCATCAAATGCAAAATACATTATGCTTATCATATCTATGTGCATGAATACAAAGGATTAAGCATGTTTAAAAATGTATTTAAAATGGAACCCCAGCTCTAATTCCACCATACCTAGCCCCTCCACCCGCAAGGAGTGTACTCTTGAACTGAAAATAGAATACCTTATGACATGTAAGTTTGGTGCAGTAATATTCTGAGCCCATGCTGATGTAATGACTTCCATGACAATCAAGGCTCCAAGGAAGCAGTTACATGACACTGGCTGCCATCCAGTCCATGCAACTGGTGGCATATATTGGTAAAAGGAAATCACTTTAAAGAAAATTATTGATTGCAAGTAAATATTGCCACAATATTTGTCACTGCCTAGCCTTTAAATTTAGGTCAACTGGCTTAGGCGGCGTACACATGACCGAGAAACTCGACGGGCCAAACACATCGTTCCGCCCATCGAGTTTCCCGTTCTGCTCGTCGAGCAGCTCGATGAGCTTGCTTTGCGTACACACGTTCAAAGTCCAAATCTCGTCGATCTCACGTTCACCACGTGTGACGGCACTATAAAGGGGACGTACGTTTGGTTTGGCGCCACCCTTGGGGCTCCTTTTGCTAATCTCGTGTTTACGCGTGTTAGTAAAAGTTTGGTTAGTTGACGATTCGCGCTTCTCAGTTTTCGTGCTTTTCAGATCGATCTCTGCCGTTCAGTTTGTACTTGTGGGTTCGTATCTTGGCTATCGGGGCGTGCGGTCAGGTCGTATTGCTTTACATTGCGGTCATGTCCGCCCGTTTTTGATTTTCAGGTCATTCTTCATAGGTCTTGCTGTTCTTCAGTGCGGTCTGTTTAGTGCAATTCTGTTTAGACGTTCGTTTCTAACCTTGTAGCCATGTTGCAGGCATCTCGTCATCGGCGAGCTCGTGCTGTGCGTGCCATGTCTATAGGTCTATTGCTTTTAGACCTAGATGACGAGTCCATGAACAGGGTGAGGAGGCGTTCATGGACCAAGAATTGGTTGCTCCGTAGGAACCAATTCTCACATATGCCTTTGCTGCGGGAGCTTCAGGAAAATAATCCTGAAGATTACAGGAATTTCCTGAGGATGTCGGATCCCGTTTTCCAGCACCTGTTGGCCTTGGTGTCCCCCTATATTACCAGGGAGGACACCGTTATGCGGGAGGCTATTGGTGCTGAGCAGAGGCTAGTTGCCACCCTACGTTATCTGGCAACTGGGAGAAGCCTTCAGGACTTAAAGTTCTCTACGGGCATCTCCCCCCAGGCTCTGGGCCTTATTATTCCTGATACCTGCTCTGCTATCATCCAGGTTCTGCAGGAGGAATATATGAGGGTAAGTTTTCTCCTTTACTATCTCATTTTATGTATATAATGTATGCTAATGTATTGCACTTATCTCCTCCTTCCATAATTACCGTTTGGAATATGCTGTGAATGTCCCCTTTGCCCCCATGCATGCTGTAAAGTTTAATGATGCCCCTTTTTTGGCCTACATGCCTATTTCCCTTCACTTACCTCCCAGCATGCTATCCTGGGCCCAAACACACCTAGCCTAGTCACTTCCCAATGTATTGTATTATATCCATTGTAATGTTTGCCCCCCTCCCCTCCAAAATGTGTTTTAAAAGTCTATGTACACTTTTTTTTTTTGTACTCCCAAACTCATCTAGGCCCACACAAAACTTGGGCACTGGCACATCAGAGGGGGTGTTTACTGTGAGAATTGACTAAATCTATTTAGGTATAATATGCTAGTTCAAAGAAATGTTTTAATGCTTATAATGTCTTTGTATAATCAGCTTGCAATGTTTCGGGGATAATTCATTTTTTGAAATTTTTTTTCTTCCACAGCTTCCGTCCACGCCACAGGAGTGGCAGTCTGTGGCCATGGACTTTCAGAGGCGGTGGAACTTCCCCAACTGCGGGGGAGCCATCGACGGGAAGCACGTCCGCATCGTGCCTCCACCCCGTTCAGGATCCCAGTTCTACAATTACAAGGGGTTCAATAGTATTGTGCTGATGGCGGTGGTGTCAGCGCAGTACGAATTCCTTTTTGTGGATGTCGGGATGAATGGACGGATTTCGGATGGGGGAGCCTTCAAGCAGACCGAGTTTGCGCTTCGCCTTCAAGAGGAGGATCTGTCATTCCCACCGGATGACCAGAATCTTGAAGGGCTGCCATTTGTTTTCTTGGCTGATGAGGCATTTGCGTTGGGACCCCATCTTATGAGGCCATTCCCTCAGCGGACCCTCACCCCAGAGAGGAGGGTCTTTAACTACCGGCTGGCCAGAGCCCGGAGAGTGGTGGAGAACACCTTCGGAATAATGGCCAGCCGGTTCCGCCTTTTCTTGACCTCTCTCCACATGGCGGAGTACAAGTGGAACTATATTATTTTTGCTTGTTGCATACTCCATAATTTTTTGCGAAGACAATCGACAACCTATCTTGCCCTGGTTGGACCCGAGGTTGTCCTTTTTGAAACAGAGCAAACATTGCCAGGTCTTGAAGCTGCCCATCAAGGACTGCCCCCCCAGAGTGCCCGTGAAGTGAGGGACAAATATGTTCAATACTTTATGGGTAGGGGGGCCATACCATCACAACCAAATGTGTTTTAATTTCTGTTTCAAAAAATTTAAAATCTTTTTCCAAAAAAATGTATGTCTTGCTTGTGTTTTTCACTGTTTCCTAATTTTTCACATTGTTCTACATGTAGTGTCAAGTGTATTTTCCTTATCAACTAATTTCCTAGGTGACATCCAAACAAATCACATGTATAGTTATTGGTATTTTAAGCAAAACCACACACACTTTTTTCTATATCAAAATCTCTTTATTTGTTGAACAATTATGTTTTTAACAAACAGAATGAGGTAATAATTTTTATATATTTTTTTAAAATATTTTTTCTTTTTGATTTCCAAAAATATTACAAAAAAAATGTTTGGACTTTTTGATTAAAACATATATTTTTTTTTTTTGATTTTTGATTTAAAAAAAAAAAAAATATATATATATATATATATATATATATATATATATATATATATATTTTGGTCTTTTTGATTAAAACATATATTTATTTATTTTGGTCTTTTTGATTAAAACATATATTTTTTTTTGTCTTTTTGATTTAAAAATATATATTTTTTTTTTGTTTGGTCTTTTTGATTAAAACATATATTTTTATTTTTTTTTGGTCTTTTTGATTAAAACATATATTTTTTATTTTTTTTGGTCTTTTTGATTAAAACATATATATTTTTTATTTTTTAAACAAAGATTACAAAAGTAAAACCCTTAAAATCAAACCCTCCCCAGAACATCAATAATATTTTTTAATTTATTTTCCACTTCTTTGGTCTTGTGCCGTATCTCCTGGTTCATATCCTCAATGTCATCCCTGCAGGACTGGACCTGTGAAATGAGGAGATGAGCACTGTGGGTATCCAAGCCGCCACCAGCTCCTGAAATGTGTGACCAAATCATGTATTAAAATTTAGCAGGCCTACATCTAGATTAGCTGAAGCTGTGTTAATATGTTACTTTACCGGATGTAGTGGCATCATCATCCCGCGGGGGTGGGGTTTGGGTGCTGCCTTGCTGCTCCTGTGTAGAAGCTTCATGCCGCCCTACGAGAATGAAGAAAATGGAAAGATGAAGAGGCCTGAATGAGGAATCTGTTTCGGTTTAGACCATTTGTGGGACGATTGATGTTTTGAACAGCCCCCTCTGGGCAGAACACAGGATTCTAGGCATTCCCAAACATTATTACATTTCTTGTACCTTTGTTATAGTTTGAAACATGTAGGCAAACCAAGTATACACTGGATCACCTCACCTCTGTGTGAACCCATAAATGGATTATTCTTGTGGCCAACAATTCTGCAAATGAGTCCACATGTGTCACCAACTGCTGAGCAGACTCTCGTTTTACTGTATATTGTCTTATTTTACAGTAAGAGAATTTCTTTAATAACACATCAACATTAATACCACAATTGATCTCACTTTAAACTAAAAAATTGCACAACATTAGTGAGATCAATGTTTTGGGCCCAACAATTGGTCAGAAAAGTCGTCGTTCTTTCGGAACGTCGACTCCTACGACCAAATATCATGCTCACAACCAGGGCAGGACTTAGGGTGGTGGGGGCCCCTGGGCTTGAGTGTTGAAGGGGCCGAGGGGGGATCATAGTTGTTGAGCGGGGAGGGGTGCACAATTAAAGTTGTTGAGCGGGGGGGGAGTGCCTCTCATCTGTGCCGACAGCCAGGGCCACGGACTGTCATTAGCCCGGGTGTTGGCTTTCTTCCCTTCAGCAGCCACAGTCCTCCACACACCGCTCCGGTTCCTCCTGCTTCCGTGCTGCCTCTTATTGCAGTGCGGGAAAACTAACCCTTTCCCGGGACTGCGGGAAGAAGTGGAAAGTCCCACAGAATCCGTGCGTTTTGGGAGGTATGCGCAGGGCCGCCATCAGGAATTTTGGGGCCCCTTACACAGCTTAAGGCAAGGGCCCTCTGGAGCAGAGAATTGGGGGGGGGGGTTGCTGCTGCCTGAAATTGAGAAGCAAGGGGGGCCTTTACCAAAAAAAGAAGAAATTTAGAAAAAAATTAAAATAGATATATATATATATATATATATATATATATAAATAAAAGGGGGGTAGCCATCCGGGGCCCTGGGGATCTCTGTACACTTTAATAATAATAATAAATATATATATATATATATATATATATATATATATATATATATATATATATATATATATATATATATATATATATCTATATATATATATATATATATATATATATATATATATATATATATAAAAACAGATTATTTTATTTTAAAAAAAAAATAAAAAAAGTGGGGGTTGCTGTCTGGGGGCCTCCGGGCCCCTGGGGACCTCCAGACCCCTAAAAAATAAAATAAATAAACATTTATTAAAAAATACATAAAAAAGGGGGGCCCTGGGAAACCTCCGGGCCTTTTATTAAAAAAAATAAAATATAAAAAAAAAAAAAAAAACATTTATATAAAAAAAAGGGGGGGTTGCCACATGGGTCCCTGGGGACCTCTGAGCCCTTTAATAATAAACAAACAAAAAAAAAATATATATATATATATATATATATATATATATATATGTATATAAATATTTTTTTTTTTAAAAAGGGCGGGGGGGTTGCCATCCGGGGGCCCTGGAGACCTCTGGGCCCTTTAATAATAATTATATATATATATATATATATATATATATATATATATATACATAAATATATTAAAAAAACATATTTTTTATTTTTAAAGAAAAACGTAGGAAAAAAGTAGGGTTTGCTGTCCGGGGCTCTGGGGGGGTCCGGGCCCATGGGGACCTCCGGACCCCTAAAAAAAAAAAAATCACAATGGTAAGTCCGGCCCTGTAAAACTTGTTCAATATTTGATCGTAGGAGTCGACGTTCCGAAAGAATCAACGACTTTTCTGACCAATTCTTGGTCCCAAAAAAATTGAATACATACAGTACAACCTGCAAGAAAAAGCACATGGCGCAAAAAAAAAAACATGAAATTGACTTACTTTTTAGAACTCTCCTGATCCTGCTCATGGTCTCTGGCTCCCGCAGTTTCAGATCCGACCACCTCTTTCGGATCTGCTCCTTGCTCCTTCGCACCCCAAATTTTTGATAGAGCCTCCTCACCACCTTCTCCATAATTTCGACCTTGACCTTATTTGGGTGCTTGTAAGGTCCACGCCTGCCATCATAGTCCTCCCTTTGAAATATGAAGACCAGCTCCACCATCTCCTCGAAGGTCATATTGGTTGCCTTAAAGCTTCGTCTTCTCCTTGAGCTCTCTCCCGCCCGGCCTGCTTGTTGTGCGTCCATGTTTTTAGGCTCCCCGATAAATAAAATGAAGGATAAGGGGCGGGGAAAGGACTACACTGAACGTCAGGGGTGGGGAAACGTGCGGAACGTCACACATGCGCGCGAATAAAGGGATACCACGTGAGTGAAAGGGGCGGTCCCAGTTGGCGGAAGACGGCGGAGAGAACGCTCGGGTTCAACGACGGTATGTAACTACGTTTATTAGTGATGGGATGAGTTGGTGGGCTACTTAAATATGATAACCTAGGAGAAAGTTACAATAAACATTTTCTGAAATGGCCATCTATAGTGCTGTCGTACATAACCGCGTTTAGATACAGCATTTTGCTCAAAGTATGGTGTGGGGGGCAAGGTAGTTTTTCACAGATGTATTTGTAAAATACGTGGTTTAATACATGTTGAAAATGGTCGCTTTTAAAAGTCTTGCCCAAACTAGATTGTTTCTAACGTTTCATCCACAAATGAGTGAAGGGATCTAGGCCTCATTATACACAACTGGTCATCTTTTTCCTATGAACTGACCAACACATGATATGCAAATTCCTCCTTGTCGTTTGCACGACGGAAGGGGCGGGGAAACATCGAATTCATAATCATGGGCGGAAGACGTGTGCGGAGTGTATGTAATGCTCGAACACACGTGTCGTACGTCCGACCGGGGTGCGGAAGGAAGACGATTGAACGACAGGCGTGTAGGTAGGCTTTGAACTTGGGACAGCAGAGCAGGGCCGCCATCAGGGGGGTACAGGCAGTACACCTGTAAGGGGCCCGGGGGTCCCCAGGGCCCCATATGGCAACCACCCTTTACAAAAATAATAAACCAAAAAAAAAAATATATATATATATATATATATATATATATATATGTGTATATTTCTCTTTCTTTTTCTTTCTGTGGCAGCCCCCCCCTTCTAAATTTCAGGCGGCAGCGCACCCCCCCCCCCCCCCGGTTCTGTGCTCCAGGGGGCCCATGCCTGAAGCTGTGTAGGGGGCCCCAAAATTCATGATGGCGGCCCTGCAGCAGAGGCCTATTCAGGAAAGACAGACATTTAAGGGCTAGATGTTGATAAAGAGTACTCGAGTTTCAAGACTGTGGATTGACATTATTGTATTTTTCTTTTTTTTTTGTCTGGCAGGAATGAATAAATTCAATAAAAGGGATTTTCTAGAAGTCTTCATAGACAGATGGAGGGAGCAGACAGTGCTGTGGGCCACCAAAGACCCTAGGTCCCGAAACAAAGAACTGAGGACAGCAGCACTGGAGAGCCTGCTCCCACTTGTGCACAGGCAGGTGGTGCCTGATGTGACTGCTGAGCAGTTGGAGGTGAGAATTGGAACTTTGAGAGGCTCCTACAGGAAGGAACATGTCAAGGTGTTAAATTCTATGAGGTCTGGAGCTGGAGCAGGGCAGGTATATGTACCGAAGTTGTGGTACTACAACAGACTGTCCTTTCTGGATGACCAATTGGAAGTAAGGCCGTCACTTTCCAGCCTTCCCCCCAGAAGACAGAGAGGAAGAGGAAGAGGGAGGTCCAGACTTCCCTCCAGGCAACCTGATGCTCCTCCAGTAGATGAGACCTCTCAGCAGCCTTCCATCCTGGAGCAAGAGCTGGATTTGGCTGTCTGGAGCCAGGTATAGTACTTTCTTTCTCGTACATCACGGGACACAGAGCGGCATATTCATTACTATATGGGTTATATGGAGTACCTTCAGGTGTGGACACTGGCAATCTCAAACAAACAGGAAGTCCCTCCCTATATAACCCCCTCCCCTAGAGGGAGTCCCTCAGTTTTTTCGCCAGTGTCTTAGGTGTTGGTCACGGAATAGCTTTGCTCCACATCCTTGGGATTAAGGGCGGGCTAACCGGATCTGTCCAAGGAGCCTCAGTGCCAAAGTGGACAGTACCCGGGCCCCAAACCGTGGGGTTTTGCCTATAATGCTCCTCTTTGGAGGGCTGGACCCTGGGCCCAGGACTTGGAGTTCGTAAAGACCATAAGTTCCTGTTTGCCAGGGTGCTATATAGGTCCAGGACAGTGGGTACCTTCATAGGACCCCAGAGCCTGAAGGTCTACTACGCTACCCACGGAGATGGGAGAAGATTGGACCGTTTTGCAAAACGTCCTGCGGCATGGAGCAGGTAAGAGGGGAGCCTGCGGGACTTGGTTCGACAGCAGGCTCTCCAGGGGAGATCTTAAGGGGGGTAGCCTGAGTATGCTCTGCATTGGCACCATGGTCACTATGTCTGATGGACAGGATGCCCTGAAATGTTTCCCCCCATCACTTGATCCCCCTACCTATCTATGTATGTTTGCTAGCTACCTGCTGCTCGCTGGTTGAAGATCTTTTAAAAAAAAAAAAAAAAAAAAAAACAGATCTGTCTCTAGGCTAAAGGGACTCCTTAGGGGCCTGTTTTAGCCTTACCTTGCCGGGATTCAAAATCTGCCGCCTGATGCGTCCTCCAACCTGCATTCCTGGGCTCCAGAGTGCGTCTCCTCCTGGGCTCTCCCCCCCCGACAGTCGCGCGCGCGTGCACGCGCGCATGCATATAGAAAATGTTCGCGCCGTTCGGGAGGGGGGGGGGGGCGGGGAGCGTGACTGCAGTGTAGAGTGGGCGTGCCTTCAATTGCTGTTATACACAGCAGGCGCGTTCTTAGCTCAGTTCAAAGCTGAGCTGGAGAGAGAGGACGTAGAGCTGGCAGCACAGTGACTCCCGGTGGCGAGAAGGGGTACTACATGCTGGAGTCAGCTCCAATACTTTTGTTAAGCCAAAATCCCCTTGGCAACAGGTTGAATGCTGGCAAACATGTTGGGGGTGGGGCTGTATGTTGTGAATAATATTATAAAGGAAAACATACTGAGCCCCACCGTTTTTGGGCATTAGTGATCCTATTGTCCCCTAAACCTTATTTTTTTTGTACTCCTGGCTATAACAGTCTGTTGTTGTAAGCGGAGTCCCTCGGTTTTGTATTATGGCTTCCAAGGGTTCAGGATCAAAACACAAAAAAAAAAAAAAAAAAAAGAAAAGGCAAAGACAAAGGGGTTCCTCCTCTGGTTCTGATGATATGCCAATACTTTCCCCACAGGTTATTCCTATAGGGGTCACCCTGGATAAGCCATTAAGGGGGTCTGGTGCTGAGGCTGGCCCAGGTCGGCCCAACCCTGTGGTATCACAGAGGAGATGCTAGCCGTCACCCTAGGGGGGCTAGAGAAAAAAGTTAACAGCTATGATCGCTGGCTCTTTTTCTGGCAAATCCCCATCGCCAAAAGGGACAGAACCTAGAGGAAGGATCTACCACGGAAGAATCGTTTTCAGCCTCCCAGACGGAGAGTCTGTGGGTCCAGTCTTTGACAGACATGGTCCGCTCGGCATTTAATTTGCCATTTCCAGAGCCTCAAGTTCCTGCGGTATCCTCTTTAGGTTCTTTTAAAAGCGCCTTTAAGCAACGCAGCTTTTCTGGTCCATCCTCTGTTAGAGGAATTGGTTTTTCCAGGATTGGGACGACCGGACAGAATTTTTTCGGCCGCCTAAAGCTGACGAGAGAGTAGTCTTTATGCACGTCTGCCAGGAAATATTTGTGCTTGCAGGCACTCTTTCCCCTGACCAATTGCTCTTTAAAAGGGGGCCCGGATGGCTCAGTCGGTAGAGCATCGGACTTTTGGTCTGAGGGTCCAGGGTTCAGGTCCCGGTTCGGGCACTGCTTTCAACTACCCGTGAGGTCCTTGAGGCCACATCTCCCGGAAAGCGCCCGATCTCGTCTGATCTCGGAGGCTAAGCAGGGTCGGGCCTGGTTAGTGCCTGGATGGGAGACCACCTGGAAGGTTTTCTGTTATTTACCCTATGGAAAAGACATTTTTTCTAAGAAAGGGGGCGCTCCCAACTGTGGACGCAGCCATCTCATGGGTGAATAAATCATTAACTGGCCTAAGGGGAAAACATACAAATGTTTAAGGTCCCGGTCGATAAACGTTTAGAGACACTTTCCAGCATCCTTGGCTACAGCCAGCAGTGGCTGCAAGTGGAGTTTTGTCAGGCGTTAAAGAACCAGACAAAACAGATGCTTAAGACATCCCTGCCCAATAGGCAGAGGAGTTATTGGATATTCCCAGAGCTCTGTGCTTTGCGGTAGAGGCTATAAAAAGACTCCATCCAGCAGACGTCTCGTTGTCACTATTTTTAGTGCATATGAGAAGGCTCTTATGGTTGAAGAACTGGGCGGCCGAGCCCCATGTAAAAGACTGCTGGCAGGTTTGCCCTTCCATGGAAAGATCTGGATAAATACATTCAGACTGTTTCAAGTGGCAAAAGTACCCTTTTACCAGTCAAAAGAAGTTCCGGGGTCCTGCGTTTAAAAGGCAGCTCCCCCCGGTTCCAGGGCCCTCAAATTTCAGGCAGTACGGACCTCCTGCGCGATCAAACTTTTAACAATGGATCGCAAGGACAGGCCTCTGGGGATCGGTCCCCGACAGAGGGGGTCCGATCATCTGTGGCCGCAGGCTACAGATTAGAATTTCTAAAATTTCCTCCACAAGGAAGGCCTCAATGCGGGCAGCATTGGATCACCTGCTTTACCAGGGCATAATGGTAGAGGTACCAGCCCAAGAACAGGGGCTAGGTTTCTATTCCAATCTGTTTGTCATACCAAGGCTCATCGGCAATGTCAGACCAGTTTTGGACCTAAAAGGTTTAAATGCTTACCTAAGGGTTCGCTCTTTCCGGGTAGAATCCGTTTGGTCAGCAGCCGCCACACTCCAGAAGGATCTGGCTTCTATAGACATAAAGGATGGTTACCTTCATGTACCAGGTCTTTCAGCCACATCAAATATTTTTGTTTTTACGCTTCGCAGTGATACAGCGTCACTTCCAATTCGTGGCGCCCCCCTTCGGGCTGGCTACGGCCCCCGGGTATTCACGAAGGTCCTAGCTCCTATTCTAGTCAGTCTAAAGGATCCAAGGGATCTCGGTCCTAGCATACCTGGACGACCTCTTAATCATAAGATCACTCGCTTCCTTGGTGGAATGCGTAGTAGCCCTCATGGTTCAGTACCTTGAGAGGTTCGGCTGAGTCCTAAACCGGGGAAAGATCAGCATTTCAACCTACAAAGCAGTTGGAATATCTCAGCACGAGATTAGACACAGAACAGAAGATGGATGTTCCTGCCCCTGGTAAAGGTCGAGGCTATCAAAAGATTGATTCAGTTGGTTCTAAGCAAAAAAGAGCCAACTATTTGCCTATGTATGCGATGGCCATGTTCGAGGCGATACCACACGCTTCCACACTCGTGTCCTACAGGCAGCAATCCTGGGCAGCAATGGTTCTGCCCAGTGGTCTGGAAGGCTGGAGAGCGGTCTTGAACAAGTTCACTCGCCAAGGAACTTGGGCAGAGGCGGAGAGGCAGCTGCCCATCAAGGTCTGGGAGTTCTGAGCGGCTCGGCTAGCCCTCCTGGCATAGACATCCAGATTACAGGGGTCCTCGGTGAGAAGTCATTCAGACAATGCCACAGCGGTGGCATATAGGTGAACCACCAAGGGGGAACCAAGAGTCAAGCCACTCAGAGTGAGAGGAGCTTGGTTTTTCGGTGGGCAGAGGTTTATGTACCCTGCATATCGGCGACATTCATTCCCGAGGTGGACAACCTGCAGGCGTACTTCCTAAGTCGCCAAACCCTGTCGCCGGGGGAGTGGTCTCTGCATCCACAAGTTTTTTTCAGACAATCTGCCAGAAGTGGGGAGTGCCAGACGTGGAGGTCATGGCATCAGGATTCAACAAGAAGCTAGACAGGTTCATGTCTCGAACGAGGGACCCTATGGCCTGCGGAACCGATGTGTTGGTTTGCCCTTGGCATCAATCATAACTTCTATATGCATTTCCCCCACTGCAGTTACTACCCCGCCTGTGGCGCAGGATCATAGCACAGGCCGGTTATCCTGGTAGCCCCAGCTTGGTACCGGAGGGCATGGTACTCACTAGTCCTGAAATTGGCAGCGGGAGGCCCTTGGACTCTTCCTCTAGGGCCAGACCTACTCTCACGAGGCCCGATCCTCCACCCTGCATTACGGCGTCTAAATTTGACGGCCTGGCGGCTGAATCCCTGATTCTCAGGGGTAGAGGTCTGTCTAGGCAGGTAATCCCTACCCTCATTAAGGCTATAAAGCCGGCCTCCAGGGTAATTTTGTTACAGGGTTTGGAGGGCCTACGTAGGCTGGTGTGAGGCTAAGAGATGGGTTTCCCGCAAGTATACCATTGATAGAGTATTGAGTTTTCTCCAGCTAGGAGTGGATAAAGGCCTGGCATTAAGCACGATCTAGGGACAGATTTCAGCCTTATCAGTGTGGTTTCAGAGGCCGCTGGCCGCCCACTCGCTGGTTAAGATCTTCGTACAGAGAGTCTTACGGGTTAATCCTCCAGTCAAATCACCACTTTGTCCATGGGACTTAAATCTTGTTCTGTCAACTCTACAGAAACAACCCCTTGAGCCGTTGGCTGAGGTACCTATGGTTTTACTGACTGGAAAGTCGGAATTTCTGATCACCATAGTTTCGGCCAGGAGAGTATCGGAATTGGCAGCCTTATCTTGTAAGGAGCCATATCTCATTTTACATAAGGATAGGGCAGGGTTACGTCCTCATTCTTCCTTTCTACCAAAGGTTATATCCAGTTTCCACCTGAACCAGGATGTGGTACTTCCATCCTTCTTCCAAAACCCACCTCTAGAAAGGAGGGGTTGCTGCATACGTTGGATATTGTCAGGGCCATAAAGGCCTATCTTAAAGCTACAGAGAAGGTTCGGAAAACAGATGTGGTGTTTGTTTTACCGGAAGGGCCCAAGATGGGTCAGGCAGCTGCTTGATCCACCATCGCAAGATGGATTAAACAATTAATCGTTCAGGCCTGCGGTTTGAAGAGGTTGCCTCCCCCTTTGTCGGCAAAGGCCCATTCTACCAGGGCCATGGGCACCTCCTGGGCAGCACATCATCAGATCTCTATGGCTCGAATATGCAAGGCAGCAACGTGGTCGTCAGTCCACATGTTTACAAAATGTTATCAATTGGACGTAAGAAGGAATGCGGATACAGCCTTTGGGCAGTCAGTACTACAGGCCGCGATTCAAGCTCCTCAGGATCTGAGGGGGCTCCCTTGATTTGATTTGAGATTTACATTTCTTGTTTAAGTTGGATTTACTAGTATTTGAGTATACCTCTAAATTAAATCCTTCTTTGGAAGATGTCTCCCTCCCCTCATTAAAGCATTGCTTTCGGACATCCCATATAGTAATGAATATGCCGCTCTGTATCCCGTGATGTACGAGAAAGAAAAAGGGATTTTTAAATACAGCTTACCTGTAAAATCCTTTTCTTGGAGTACATCACGGGACACAGAGCTCCCACCCCTCTTTTGGGGAACATTTTGGGAGGCATACTGCTTGCTACAAAACTGAGGGACTCCCTCTAGGGGAGGGGGTTATATAGGGAGGGACTTCCTGTTTGTTTGAGATTGCCAGTGTCCACACCTGAAGGTACTCCATATAACCCATATAGTAATGAATATGCCGCTCTGTGTCCCGTGATGTACTCCAAGAAAAGGATTTTACAGGTAAGCTGTATTTAAAAATCCCTTTTTCAATGTGCAAATGTGTGTGTGTGGTTTAAATTTAGGAAAATAGATGTTTTGATGTTTAAAGGTGAAAAAAAAGGACTAGCTAAATGTGTTTTACATATCATTAGTCAGTAGTGGCCACTAATGTTGAGGTTAATTTTTTATTTTTTTTTAAACTTTCTAAAAACATTTTTTAGGAAACATACAAAAACAAACAGAAGGACACAGAATACATATATACATTAACATACAAAAATGTCCAAAAATGGTCTCAGTGTATTAAGTTAATCTACGTTGGTTATAGTATGGATAATATGGGTATTTCAAGATCCTAAACTCATCTTCTACCGGATGGGCTCCCAAACTATATTTTCACCTATTGTACCTCTAGGACCTCAGGAGTACAGTCCCCGGGGGTAGATGGAAGAAGAATTGTGGAGAAGGGGAGGGGGGGAGTGTGCGGGAGATAAAACACAAGTAGAGGAGAGGGTAGAGAGGGATGAGAAAGCAAGGAGAAAGAAGAGAGAGAAAAAAAGTGTGAAAAAAATCCTATTAATAAGTGAATTAAAGTGTATATTTAAAGTTCATATTCTGCTTAAATAATTATTTGTATATCATTTAATGCATGGGTCTTCAAACTATGGCCCTCCAGTTGTTCATGAACTACAATTCCCATCATGCCTTGCAGTGCCGGCCCAAGACATTGTGCTGCCTGGGACCAAGAATGAAATGCTGCCCCCCCCCCCAAATAAATCACGCCCACCAAAAGGCCCCCACATTCATTATTTTATATCATGATAGCTAAAGGGGGCACGTCATAGCTCTATACATGTATAAAGGCGTATAAAGAGAACCTGTCATGGCTCTATACATGTATCCAGGAGTATAAAGGGACCTGTGCATTGCTGGCAGCCACAATGTCTTTTGCGCAAACTAACCATGTACGCTAATTGTGGGTTTTTTTTGGTACCAAAAATATGTAGAAGAATACATATTGGCCTAAACTGATGAAGAAATGTGTTTTTTCTTATAGGAAAAAGTAAAATATATATATATATATTTTTTAAATTGTCGTTTTTTTGTTGTTTATAGCACAATAAATAAAAACTGTCAGTAGGGCAGTGGACGGTGTCAGTAGAGCAGTGGACAGTGTCAGTAGAGCAGTGGACGGTGTCAGTAGAGCAGAGGACGGTGTCAGTAGGGCAGTGGACGGTGTCAGTAGGGCAGTGGATGGTGTCAGTAGAGCAGTGGACGGTGTCAGTAGAGCAGTGGATGGTGTCAGTAGAGCAGTGGAGGGTGTCAGTAGAGCAGTGGACGGTGTCAGTAGAGCAGTGGATGGTGTCAGTAGGGCAGTGGACGGTGTCAGTAGGGCAGTGGACGGTGTCAGTAGGGCAGTGGACGGTGTCAGTAGGGCAGTGGACGGTGTCAGTAGGGCAAAAACCTGAATCAGCTCTACTAAACCCAACCCCATACAAACTGTTCACAAAGTGCCACTGTGCATTCTACAACCCTTTCAGCACCTTTTAATTACAAAAAAGCTCCAAAAATTCAAAGCAATGGGTTTGCATGCTGTTTGGGGGTAGCTGATAGAAGGGGGTAGCTGACAGAGGAAGGGGTAGGCGACAGAGGGGAGGGGCGGGTTGACAGAGAGGGGCGGGTTGACAGAGAGGGGGGGCTGACAGAGAGGGTCTGCTGACAGAGAGCAGGGCTGACAGGAGGGTTGCTGACAAAGAGGCAGAGAGGGGGGTTGCTGACAGAGGGGAGTGGCTTACAGAGAAGGGTGGGCTGACAGAGAGGGGCGGGCTGACAGGGGTGGGTTGCTGACAGAGAAGGGGGCTGATGGAGGGGGGGGGTTGCTGACAGAGAGGGGGTGGGGGGGGTGAGAGAGGGGTTGGCTGACAGGGGGGTTGGACAGAGAGGGGGGCTGACGGAGGTTGCTGACAAAGAGGGGGCTGACGGGGGTTGCTGACAGAGAGGGGGATGACAGATGGGGTTGCTGACAGAGAGGGAGGCTGATAGAGAGGGGGTTGCTGACAAAGGGGGGTGGCTTACAGAGAAGGGTGGGCTGACAGGGGGTTGCGGGCTGACAGAGTGGAAAGGCTTACAGAGAGAGGCAGGCTGACAGAAGGGGGGCACTGACAAGGGGGGTTGATGACAGGGAGGGGGCTGACAGGGGGGTTGCTGACAGAGAGGGGGGCTGACAGGGGGGTTTGCTGACAGAGTTGGGGGCTGACAGGGGGGTTGCTGACAGGGAGGGGGGCTGACAGGGAGGGGGGCTAACAGAGGGGTTGCTGACAGGGAGGGGGGCTGACAGGGAGGGGGTTTAACAGGGGGGTTGCTGACAAAGAGGCAGAGAGGGGGGCTGACAGAGAGGGGGGTTACTGACAGAGGGGAGTGGCTTACAGAGAAGGGCGGGCTTACAGAGGGGTGGCTTATAGAGAAAGGTGGGCTGACAGAGAGGGGCGGACAGACAGGGGTGGGTTGCTGACAGAGAAAGGGGCTGATAGAGGGGGGTTGCTGACAGAGAAAGGGGCTGATGGAGGGGGGTTGCTGACAGAGAGGGTGGCTAACGGGGGTTGTTGACAGAGAGGGGGGTTGCTGACAGAGAGGGGGCTGACAGACAGAGTTGCTGACAGAGGGGGGTGGCTTACAGAGAAGGGTGGGCTGACAGGGGGCGGCTTAAAGAGAGCGGCGGGCTGACAGTGGAATGGCTTACAAAGAGTGGCAGGCAGACAGAAGGGGGGCACTGACAAGGGGGTTGATGACAGGGAGGGGGCTGACAGAGGGGGGTTGACAGGGAGGGGGGATGATGGGGGGTTGCTGACAGAGAGGGGGGCTTGGTGACAGAGGGGAGGGCTTGCTGAAATTGAGGGGGCAAACAGGGGGTGTTGCTGACAGGGTGGTGTTGCTGATGGGGGTTGCTGAGCCTGACAGCCAGGGGAGGCTTACAGACGGGCGGGTGGAAGAGCGGATGATGACAGTCGCAGACCTCATCCCAGGCAGTCAGAAGGAACAGCGCGCCAGACAAGGGGGCGGGACTCCGGATGGCTGCGAATCACGATCACCCACAGTCACTCACGCACATGTCACGTGTTTAATCCGGACAAGCCCTACGGATGGCCCACCCGCTCCTGTTTCCTGTCATGTCACCACTACAGCAGCGGCGCCGGGCTCCTGAGAGGCAGCAGTGACTGCCTGCCCTTCTCACTCGCTGACTGCTTCCGCTGCGAGTGTCCTCACGGCAGCCTGGCGCCATGCTCCTCGCAGGCAGCAGAGCGTGCGGAACGGGCTGGTAGGGGCGGCAGAAAGCCGCTCCCCTAAATGTGCCGCCTGGTACCCATGCTACCACCCGGTCCCATTATAGGGCCGGCCCTGATGCCTTGTCATGTCTGTGAATGTCAGAGTTTTACAATGCCTCATGGGATGTGTAGTTCCACAGCAGCTGGAGGGCCGTAGTTTGAGGATCCCTGATTTAATGTGTTGGATGGACTAATAAGCCCACCCACCATTATTTAGTGAGAGAGGGAAATAAAAAATAGAGGGAGGGGTAAAAGTACAAAAACTAAGTGGATATAGGTATACATTTCAAAATTAATGAAGTAAATTTAGAGTATTTTTTTTTAAATGTATATTATATCTAAATATCTAAATGTATTATATTGGTGCATTAAGAAGAGAAGAGGTTAAAAATATACAAACTGCAGGGGTCAGAATGATTGGCTTATCAATTTCTTGACAAACAGTTTGCAACAGTCATGAGCTGAAAATTGTGTGTGGTTTTGGAACCCAAAAGTAAAACTGTCCCTTTTTTTAATACACAGGAGGATATCAGCCAGCAGGAGGTACATGAAAGTGCCAGGTAGGAGGAGGGCAGGGTGTGTGGCACAGAGGAGGTGGCAGGGGCAAGTTTACCGGAGGAGGTTGCAGGCCCAAGTGGCTTGGAGGAGGTTGCAGGGCCAAGTGGCTCGGAGAAGGTGGCAGGCCCAAGTTGCTCGGAGGAGGTGGCTGGGCCTAGTAGCAGTACTAGGTGTCAGGTGCCTCCAATACGCCTTCAACCCAGAAGGGCCGCGAGGGATATGAGGGTTCGCGAGGCCTCACTGGCCCTCATTCGCGAGGCACAGGCCAGCCTCCAGCAGCCTGCCACCTCTCAGGAGGGCTTTTTGACCTTTATTCTGGCCAAAATGGACCACATGAGTGAGGACCAGCGTCTCCTCTTTGAGGGACTCCTTGTCACCTTAGCCAATAAGGCGGTGAGGGGTCACCTCACTGAGGAGACGGTGCTCAGTTCACATCGCCATTGGCAAAGAACATCTCGCTCACAACCTCCTCCTTCTTCTTCTTCTCCTGCCCCTACTGCTTCCCCTACTCATTCTTCTCCTGCCCCTACTGCTTCCCCTACTCATTCTTCTCCTGCCCCTACTGCTTCCCCTACTCATTCTTCTCCTGCCCCTACTGCTTCCCCTACTCATTCTTCTCCTGCCCCTACTGCTCCCCCTACTCATTCTTCTCCTGCCCCTACTGCTCCCCCTACTCATTCTTCTCCTGCCCCTACTGCTCCCCCTACTCATTCTTCACCTTCTTCCTTTGCTTTTCTCCTCCTCCCCTTGATTCTATTTCTCCTGCTCCTTCTCCTCCTCCACCACGTTCTGCTACTCCTCCTCCTGGCATGAGTACTGCCTCCATGGCCCCGCCTCCAGCCAGGCAGAAGAGGAAGGCTGCTGAGAAGGCTGCAGAGAGGGTCAGAGAGCAGGCTGGAGGGAATCCACCAAGGAAGGCCTTGCGAAAAAGCAAAAGATGACTCCCTTCCTTCCAGGTGGTGTACCAGAGGACAGTCTGCTGTAGTACCACAACTTTGTGACATCTGCCTGCCCTGCTCCAGTTTCTGACCTCTGGGAGTCCAAGACCTTGACACGTTCCTTCCTGGAGGAGCCTCTCAACTTCCAAATTTTGAATCCAACTGCTAAGCAGTCACATGACGCCCCACCTGTCTGTGCACAAATGGCAGCAAGCTATCCAGTGCTGCTTTTTTTGTTTTTGGAGTTCTAATCCTTAACCAAAATAAATGGTGATTTTTAAGATTACAGTTCATACTTGTCTGTGTTTTTACTCCAAAAAATAATGTAGCTTGTGAGAAGGCAGGTTATGTTTTCAAATCATTTTAAAGGTGTAATTAGAAAGGGACAGATGAGATAAGACCAAACAATAATGTTTCAGTGGGGGGTAACTTGACACCCAAATACAACTAGATCACAGGTCTCAAACTGGCGGCCCTCCAGCTGTTACAGAACTACAAGTCCCATGAGACATTGCAAGACTGACAATTACAAGCATGACTCCTGCACGCAGAGGCATGATGGGACTTGTAGTTCTGCAACAGCTGGAGGGCCACCAGTTTGACACCCCTGATGATTAGAAATTAAAAAAAAAAGTAAAAATGAAGACCAGGATTTGAAATACAGGACAAAAAAAAATGAGATCTCATTTTTTTTGTCCTGTATTTCAAATCCTGGGATCTTCATTTTTATTTATTTTTTTTCCATTTCTAATCATCTAGTTGTTTCACAAACTATGTCAGAAGAACTTTGTGGGAATATCAGCAGCAAATTTAAAAAACACTGGTCCTGTTTTGTGCCATTGTAATATTTTTTAAAGAACGCTGCAATTAAACGATGCAATAATGTTGGCAGCGTGACGAATGTGCTATCTCCATTCCAAACGCTACTTTTACCAAGGATGTGCTCCAGTCTCCTACTTTTATCTGAGCATGCGCGGGTTTTCTTAGCATACACACGATCGAGCTTCTCGTCAGGAAAACAGCCCGTCGAGAACCTCGTCGAGCCAAATTCGACTCCCGTCCAGAAAATAGAGACCCTGCTCTCTATTTTGGCTCGACGAGCTGCCCGACGGTTTGCTCGACGAAAGTGTACACACGACCGGTTTTCTCGGCAGAATACGTCTCCCAGCGAGCTTCTAGCTGGATTATGCCGAGAACCTCGGTCGTGTGTACGCCGCCTTAGAAGTGCAAATAAGAGGCCTTTGGATAAATCATCCCCTAACTATAAAAGTGTAGCCATATTAGCAATGTGCTTTACTTGTGATAGAGAAAGCATGGGGCATACTGTACAGATGGCAAACTGCATTGGAAATGATTAGTGTAGGGTTTGTTAAAGTAGAAGAAAACAGTTCGGCCACCCGACAGATTTCAAAGCATGCTTTGAAATCTGTTGGCTGGGAACCCGTCGGACCGATATGTCTGCTGGTTAGTACGCTAACCAGCAGACATATCTTCTCGCACATGCGTCGAATGGAAGTAATGAAGTAATTCACTTCCTGGTGCGGTGAGTG